>OY728157.1:1470283197-1471496098 GCA_963277665.1 Viscum album
AGACCAGAGCTATTCTCCTCTACAGGGAAGACCCTTCATGGAAACTCTTCAAGAAAACCAGGTCTCCAGTTGCATCTTTGTCCATAACAAACAAGCCCTATTTGCATAGGCCCAAACAGACCTCCCTTTTCCAGCTTGTGGGGGAAATGTGGGAACTCCAGCATGAAATAGGCCCTCAGAATAGAACAACCTCTTTGGAATTGCATCAAACAGATTGTCTTCATCCTTTAAAACTCAACTTGGCAGTGATCATCCTCATCTTAGAGCAAGGCCAAATCACGGCGTGACCGCAGTGTGACCGCGGAGTGACCGCGGCGTGACCACGGCGTGCCCGCAGCGTGACCGCAGCGTGTTGGCCCGATCCAGCGACATCCGCAGGGCAGCATCTTTTGGCCAGGAGCGAAGGGAGTGGGAGGAGGCTGGAATGCGGGTGGAAGGGGGCTGGTTGCAGGTGGAAGGGGGGATGGTGCGGGCTGATTCGAAGGTGGTTGGGGGGGGGGGGGCTGTTGCGGGCTGGAATGCTGGTGGAAGCGGGCTAGAATGAAGGGTGGAAGGGGGTTGGTGTTGTCTGGATGTGGCTGGAGCAGGGCAAAATCACGGCGTGACCGCGGCGTGACCGCAGCGTGTTGGCCTGATCCAGCGACATCCGCATGGAAGCATCTTCCGGCCAAGAGCGAAGGGAGTGAGAGGAGGCTAGAATGCGGGTGGAAGGGGGTTGGTTTGCAGGTGTTGGAGAGATGGTGCTGGCTGATTCGAAGGTGGTGGGGGGGGGGGGCTGTTGCGGGCTGGAATGCTGGTGGAAGCGGGCTGAAATGAAGGTGGAAGGGGGCTGGTGTAAGCTGGATGTGGCTGGAGCAGGGAAAAATCACGGCGTGACCGCGACGTGACCGGGGCGTGACCGTGGCGTGACCACGGCGTGACTGCGGCGTGACCACGGCGTGACCGCGGCGTGACCGCGGCGTGACCGCGGCGTGACCGCGGCGTGACCGCGGCGTGACCGCGGCGTGACCGCGGCGTGACCGCGGCGTGACCGCGGCGTGACCGCGGCGTGACCACGGCGTGACCACGGAGTGACCGTGGCGTGACCGCGGCGTGACCGCAGCGTGTTGGCCCGATCCAGCGACATCTGCAGGGCAGCATCTTCCGGCCAGGAGCGAAGGTAGTGGGAGGAGGCTGGAATGCGGGTGGAAGGGGGCTGGTTGCAGGTGTTGGGGGGATGGTGCGGGCTGATTCGAAGGTGGTGGGGGGGGGGGGGGGGCTGTTGCGGGCTGGAATGCTGGTGGAAGCAGGCTGAAATGAAGGTGGAAGGGGGCTGGTGTGGGCTAGATGTGGCTGGAGCAGGGAAAAATCACGGCTTGACCGCGGCGTGACCGCGGCGTGACCGCGGCGTGACCGCGGCGTGACCGCGGCGTGACTGCGGAGTGACCGCCGCGTGACCGCGGAGTGACCGTGGCGTGACTGCAGCGTGTTGGCGCAATCCAGCGACATCCGTGGGGCAACATCTTCAGACCAGGAGCGAAGGGAGCGAGAGGAGGCTGGATTGCTTGTTGAAAGGGGCTGGTTGCAGGTGTTGGGGGGATGGTGTGGGATGATTCGAAGGTGGCAGGGTGGGTGTTGCGGGCATGGGGGATGTTCAGACATAAATACACCGACCGAGATGCTCGTATAAACCAAGACTCCATTGCACGGATAGAGGCGTTCTAGCAATACTTCCGCATTCAGTAACTATCAGAAGGTTATAATCATAGATGAAATGGTTCAAGATAACCAGACACAGTATGAGAATTTTAATGTAAAACAACCAAATGAAGGGGTCGTGCAATGACACGAATTGGCAGAGTGAGAATATCGGATTGATCATCAGATGGAGTACACTGCAATCAGAGGAAAGAATATGTGCTGTGAGAATACAATATGCAATGGAGGATCATCAGATGGTCCAATAAAATTGTACGCTAAGTAGACACCCTATGATCAGACGATTCAGATATAACATACCCGATAGTAGAAAAGTTGAAAGAATATGATATGAATCTACATACACAAGAGTTGGAGCACCAAAACAAATTAAACTACTGATGATCATGTGATAATAATACAATCGAGCTGAGTAATAAATACAATAAAGAAGCTAATAATCATATAACTCCCTTGAAAGTATAGAGAATATTTCATGTTCAATGTATAAAGAATGATATGTTTGATTTGGATGCATGGAGAAATTAAATTGCATAAGATAAAATTACATTTTTCATTAAGAGAATATTTTGAAAAGCACATTTACAATTTTGTAATTTGAATAAAGAATTCAGAGTACATAAAACAAAAAGAATGATGGAATAAGTTATTACATACCGTTAGGTACAATGATGACATTGATATAGTACCTGAGTTAGTTGTTTGGGATCTTTCACCAGAAGAAGCACCCTATAAGCAGATAAATGGTAATGTCAAATTGAATGACTACTCATATATTGAACATAGGTGGCTGAAAGAATAAAAATTGAATAAACCATACCCAAATCTTGAACTCATTGTCTTCGATGGTGGTGGATAGAACCGGTCTTATCATAAGAAACCACCTATAAGAAAATAGTGGGAAAAGAAATGAGATATAACAACTTCTTATATATATGTGATCGGTGTGTCAACTGTAGACAGAAAAAAAGGACACATTTTACACGATTTAGGTAATTATACAAATTTTCCAAAGATTAAATCATCTTAAAAATGAAGAAAAATGGATTCTTGAAGCTACTAGATTGAACAACCTTCAATTACAGGACATACCTAACTATAGAGACTTTGAGAGAGCCTCCCAAGCAGGATTTTCAGCATGAAAAAATAATAGGGACCATCCTCAATCCGGATCATTCCTAAAACCGATGAAGAATGTATCCCTTAACATCTGCAATACCATAAAATACTTAATAACTAGACAATTCATAACTAAATATTAGAATAATACATGAATGATTTAAGAAAGGGACATAAAAAAAAGCATAAACACTTACATAAAACTATATGGTTCCAAGTGTAGAAGTAAAGAGAATAGATGACACGAGAACTCATCCAGCCATTTAGAAATTTGGATCATTGTCATGAATGATAAACCATCATTATCATCTTCGAGGTAGCTATCTGTAACAATGCTCAAATGAAACAGAAGTTTTCTTCTCCATGTAAAAGCACATATATCATGTTTTTTTATGAAGGCTAGTTCTTACATTGGAAAATATGGAACCAATAAATTTCATGGTTGCCAATGTTTTAGGAGGATCATTGCCATCCATACCAAGAAAGGAATTGGATAATGAAATTGTCAAGAGATCAATGTATGCATCAGCAACAACAGAATCATCTAACTTTTCATAAGAATTAGACAAGGAAGAGATGAAATATAATCTCCCAAAAAAGGCCACTCATGTTACATGAGTTTTCAACTAGTGATTGGTTGTAATATATTAGAAGCTACATGGCTACGATTTCCAATGTATGGTTTTAAAATAACATGAAAAACTCATTCAACTCTTAGATAATTGAATTTGGAAGAAGTATTAGTTGGTGCTTATACATGGAAGTGACAGATTATTTATATATTAACTCTGAATGTGTGAATATATTATAGAGGAGATCCAAACCTAGAAATATTGATTTAAATATTGATATCTCTAAAGATTTTGACACTCTTAGCTAGGATTTCACTTTTTTAAGTACTTGACAGTTTTGGTTTCTCAACCATATTTATTAAGATTATTCGATAACATATCTACAAATCAAGACTCTCTTTCATTATTAATGGGTCTCACAAAAGATACTTCGGTCATACCTAATGGGTGAGACAGGGGGATCCTCCCTCAACTTTTTTTATTTGGAATAATCAACCCATACTCAAACCGATGATACATAGACTGCTCATCACCTCCCAAGGTTAGAGAAAATTTCTGCAACTGCGTGAACTAGGAAGAATATTATATATTTCATATGCTTACATACATAAAAAGTTGCCTCGGCGTCGGAAGAGAGGAGTCAGGGAGGAGGCGTCCAGGAGGAGGGTCGCGGTGAGGAGGAGGGTCGCGGCGAGGAGCCGTCGGAAGAGCTGAGTCGAGGAGGAGGGTTGTTGCGAGGAGGCGTCGGGGGGGAGGGTCGCGTCAGGAAGGAGGGTCGCGGCGAGGAGCCGTCGGGGAGGAGGGCGCGGCAAGGAGGGCGCGGCGAGGAGGCATCTGGGAGAAGGAGGGCGCGATGAGGAGTCGTCGGGAAGGAGGAGGGTGCGGCGAGGAGGCGTCAGGGAGGAGGAGGGCATGGTGAGAGGGCATAGGAGGCGCCCGATGATAATTGGGAGAGAAAAAAAGGGTTATGATTTAGCCACAGAGAGGGATATGAATCATGGTGGTAGAGATATCATGAACCCTGGAAAAATCTCCCCAATCCACATTGCGGTGAGACATAAAGGAATGTTTGGTCTCTCTACTCAAAATCCAATGTCCTTTTCTATAGATATATATTATATTTCAACTTATTCTGGGATGTCTTCATGAACTCATGGATGAACATGTACTTCTCTATCATTTCCTAGACAATATATGGCCCAACAAGAGATTTCTTTACGGTCTATTTGGGGAACAATAGTGGCCTGAAGGTACTTTCATAGATGGCCTCAAGATGAAAAATAGTTATAGTAGAATGAAAGCTATTATTTTAAAAAAAGTCTATCAACGGAATGAAATTTTCATTGCTGTAGATGAAGTCTACTACATAAGCCCTTATCATATAATCAAGTACCTCTATAGTGAGCTCGGTGTTCCCATTTGTCTAGGGTTGGAAGGTTGTACTCATATTTATCTAGCTCATATTTATCACATATAGGCCCCTCCAAAGCCATAATGTGAACCATATATCAGGGTTTGATAGAATATATGAGGGTAACCCATAATGGTAAACAATCTACTATTTTACGAATTTCCCAAACACTCCTCCAGACATTACTCCAGGATATAGAGGAATTTCACGATCTCCAGAAGTTGTTCAATTATATAATATATGGGGTCATGGGCTCTTGATGTACATTAACACCATGTACTAATGTAAATGTAAATTCAATTCCATTTCCACTCTAGGATCAATATGGGTTGTTAAAAATCAACTCGAACCTGGATCATTGTCTTCACCTACTGACATGTGAAGCATCAAGAGATGAAATCAGCCTTGTTTTGTGTCATAATAGCCCACAAAAATTTCCAATGAAGTATTATGTACATATTCCACACCTAAGTATGTATAGAAAATGGGTTGTGTGAAACTCTATAATCACATACTCTAACATCATTACTAGGACCACAGTCCATCCCTATAAAATTAAGATACCATTCCCTTATTCAAAAAAACTTTTCGGTGAATCTGCGAAGGATATCTAGTCACATAATAACTCATAGTATGTGTAACCTAAAATGGAATATCTCACATGATGGATAATTAAAGAATTCATCACCCTCAACTGAATAAAATATTCACCCACAATCTCAACAAGTGTTCATGTCATGGTAGAAAATCGCTCAAATGCCTCCTAAGTAAAATGAGCATGGGACTTCCTTCTAATGGAATCTAATACAATTTTTTAAATTCAATGAGTATATAATATCTCAAATTCCTTGATCTATAAAAATTACAACATGAAACAGTTCCTCATGTTCATTTCCCTATATGTGAATACATCCCCGAGACTCTGATGGTCTAATTAAATATCAATTTGATCACGTATAAGACAATTCTTCCAAATCGTCTAAGTTAGGACTAATAATACTAGATCTAGATCACAATTCATGTTTTTATACTCATGGGGTACTAATTTCCTTGACCCATATGTAATAAAATTATATATCTGCATCAAAATCCAACCAATCACTTTTCTAAAGTTAGAACCATAAACTAAGTACTCCATGTTCTCCTTAGATAGTCTAAAAATATGATCACTCATTAAGCTGAACTTCAATCCCTTGATGGATCTTTGGTACTGTTTAGTCTAGGAAAACTTCTTTCTATTCCACATATGGGAGGTCAAATGAATTACAATCCTTGCGATGTGTGCCAAAAATCACTTATAGTACCCTATAAATCCATGAATACTATGTACCTTTTACATAATCTTGGCGGTGCTAAGAGGGCTCGACCAGGAGGGGTCCGGTAACCGGAGGTGGACTGGCCAACAAGGAGGTGCGCCAGAGGCGTGCGCGCAGGGAGGTGGGGCACCGGAGGCGTGCGCGCAGGGAGGGGAGGTCGCGGTTGGCGAGGGAGCACAAGGGAGGGGAGGTCGTCCACCATGGGGAATCGCCGAAGAGGTGCTGCTGGTGAGGGTAGCGTCGGGAAGGAGGGTCACGGCGAGGAGGTGTCGGGGAGGAGGGCGTGGCGAGGAGGCGTCGGGGAGGAGGGCGCGACGTGGAGGCATCGTGAAGGAGGAGGGCGCGGCGAGGAGGAGGGCTTGGGGAGGAGGAAACGTGAGGCATGGAGGAAGCCCGAGGGATTGGGGGTAAAACGGAATCGTGCGATTTAGCCACGGATTGGAAAAAAATCCGTGGGAGTATGAAACCTATAGCCACGAACCTATAAAATCGTGGCTATAGGTCTGTGGCTATAGCCGAAATTTGTAGTAGTGTTTCTTAAAAGGACATAACCTTCCAACTTCTTGAATAGATTCAAAAAAGACTCTATATATAGACACAAGTTACAATAATATCTAGAGTTGAGGACCCACTCATGATTGAGTTTATGGATGGATATATTCCAGAATTCAATAGCATAATATCTTGAGTCAACCATAAAAGGCTGGTCAGTTGGTTTTTTGTGTTCTAACTCTCACATGAGTTTCCTACACATGGGATTAATGTGCATGGGTTTAACATAGTGAAAACATGTGACTTTTCTATCCAAGGAACTAGTTTTGGATTTGGGTTATTTATTACTCTTACTTTTGTATCTATTGAACTGTTTCTTTTTTACATTATGTTTTAGGTCTTCCCCTTGTGAAAAAAACTCAACCACTCCTTTTAACATAAGTTTAGAATGAAAATCCTTAGACCAAATAGATTATTTAACATCTTCTTTTGTTAAATAATCTCGACCATATATCATGGTCTCAATTAGTGTGATGTAGCTATTGTTATGAGGGATTAAGAGGATTAATTTCTAATCCTCATCATCTATAGAAACATTAATATTGGTTAAATATAATTTGACTTTATTAAACTCTTCTATATAGGTTTTTATTGAAGTACAATGCTTTATTTAGAATGTGAACCTATGATGATTCTAGTAAGTTATTCCTACTAATGAAGCAGTCATGTATAAATTTTTATGTTTTAGAAAATTTATACAGTGGTAGACTTATAATATACTTCTCTAAGGACCCCATCACCTATGTAAAGTAAAAGGGTTCTATGAGACTTAATAAGTATATTAGGGGTAACATCTTAGTATTCTACAATGGTCTAAACATTTCATTAAGAGTCGTAAAGGGTTTCTTGGGCCCATATAGGGATTCAATTCAGCCTTGTTGTCCGAGAAAGGCTCTAATTTTAATTCTTCATATATTGGAATCTTTGTCTCCATTGAATTTCTCAATTTAATTTTAATTCATCATATATTGGTACATATTCAGCACTAGAAACAGATGGAACAACTTTTGCCCCTGGGCTCCTTAGATGGTCGTGGTCGGATCACAATGCATTTTCATATGACAACCTAGGTCCTGTGAATCCTGCATCCTTTATAGGAAAACATGTAGATCCAAACTCATCTACCAAAATCAACATTCTAATAATACCCACATTCCTAGTATTGATCCCTTGGGATGCAACCATTCTAATCCATTTAGAAGAAGACCATCAGCAGACCTGACTTAGGTGTCCAAGTTACTTGCAGATAGAGCAGAAATCATACCAAGATTTGTAATGGACCACGTAGAAACATCTATAATCCTCTTCAATGAAAATAAAAACTAATTCTACCAGTGGCTTCAAAACACCAACCTCAGCGGATATGAAACAGAAGGGAAAAACATTTAATGCTTACCGAAATCAAAGAAATCGAAGGTGCAAATGAGGCATAAAAAATGCAGATAACCAGCACTCGGGAGAGAAAAAAATAGAGGGCGATGGGGGTGTCGACCTCGAGGGCGTCGACGAGGAGGGCGCGACAAGGAAGGCGCCGACGAGGAGGGCGCCGGCGAGGAGTGCGCGGGGAGGATGACACGGCGAGGAGGGTCGCGGCAAGGAAGGCGCCGGCGGGGAGGAGGGCGCGGGGAGGATGACGCGGCGAGGAGGGTCGCGGCGAGGAGGGCGTCGGTGAGGAGAGCGTCGGTGAGGAGAGCGCGGCGAGGAGGGCGTCGACGAGGTGGATAGTGCGGCGTTGATGCGTCGTGGAGGAGGAGGCCGTGACGAGGATGAGGCCGCGGGGAGGAGAAATGGCGAGGGCGAGGAGATGGAGCCCGACGCTTGGGGGAGAGGGCGAGGATGGAGCCCGACGGAATGGGGGAGAAAAAAACTGGGCGAGGGGATATAACCACAGGTAGGAAAAAAACAGTAGCTGTATAAAACCTATAGCCACGGTTCTATAAAACCGTGGCTATAGGTCCGTGGCTATAGCCCAGATTTCCAGTAGTGCGTCATGACATTTTCTGTTAGGAAGATAAGCTAACTAGTAGGGGAAAATGGTGTGGTTTACCCAATACTCTTGGTCTTATATACTACTAGCTATTTTTTTGTGTTATTGGTGAGCGTGGTTAGAGAGGTTGGGTGGATAGAATTCCTTACTAGGTTTTCGTTTCTT
Source organism: Viscum album (assembly GCA_963277665.1). Classification (NCBI taxonomy): domain Eukaryota; kingdom Viridiplantae; phylum Streptophyta; class Magnoliopsida; order Santalales; family Viscaceae; genus Viscum; species Viscum album. The sequence goes on from OY728157.1 coordinate 1,470,292,018, forward strand.
TTGTTGTTATCATGCGACATTAGGATGTCTCCCCACCTGTGAATGAGAGCTTTAGGTTTCCCTAATGAGTATACTTGTATGCTCACCCCACGTTTACTTTCAGGTTTCCATGAGGACTACCAGCACCGTGTGGGACCTTACTAGTCGGGACAGTTTTAGTTGTTGGAGTTGTTGTACTCTTGTTTCTTTTGGTATTGCTCTTTTGAGTTTTCTTGTACTTGTACATTGATTCACAATTGTTTAAACACGTATGTGGGATTGTTTTAGGTTTTCATTTACTTTTCTCTTTTTCTTTTGGTGTTTGACTCATCATATTTCCCGATCTTAAATAATAAAAAGTGTAATTCCTCCCTTATTTGTGAAAACTCATACCCATGGTGTTAGTCGCCAGTCCGGGGCCAACTGGAGGCAGGACTCGGGGGTCATTATCTCCCGTTCACCATTTCAAGCTCCGAAGGGGCGTCTTTGGTGGGAGGGGTTCATGACAGTAATACATCAAATAATGATGATACAACATGACCCTGAAAAATACATGTAAAATAAGAGGCATTGGATCAATCAAGAAGTAGATTTACACTATAAAACTAATGTTCACCAACATCAAAAGTAATTCAATAATTTATTAATTTAACAATTGAGTATGCTGAAAGGATCACTGTTATAAATAAAAAATGTGATCATATTTATATGAACTCTATTTTATAGAATGTAATGAATTTGTAAAAAAAAAATGTTCATTATACAACAGTTATTTTAGAAATTAATTTAAGGAAAATTTTTATGTTATTAGATATAATAAAATTTTTGGTTTTTGAGGAAACACAAAGGTTCAAGGATAATATTATTATGAAAAATTTTATACACTATATAGACCAAAAATAATAAAGAATTTTAAATATTGTTAATGTGAATAGAAACAATAGGATCAATCAATTGGATATTCAATCCATTTTCCTAATAATAGATTATAGAAAATTGGTTTTTATTTCACAGTATGAATTATTTTTTAATAATCTTGGAATAATTGTGTGTAGATTTATTGAAACACTATATGACCTAAAAGAGGCCAATGAGCGTATTATTCATAACCGGAGGGATGTTTGAGGAAAATAAAATTATAAAATATAAATTAGATGGTATTATTTTTGAGAAGGCTTTATGCAGAGGAAACCTGGAAAACAATTTGTTTATTTATAACAACGTATTCTTATGTGAAACATAGTATTTATATGATATTTTTTATAAACAAATAAAATTGTAATTTTGAATTTTAATTTTAAGTGAATTGAAAAAATTATTGCGATTGAAAATTTTACAAAATAGAAATTGCATCATTCTACCCTATGAAATATTTTCCCATTAATTGTAAATAAATTTGAATAGAGGATTAAATGGGTGATTTAACATCCATATTTTTTGGTATCATAATAACATTTTTTGAGACTAAAACAGTCTAAATACTTATTAATTAAGAAGGAAAATTTAATTATTTATCTATCTCATAGAATGAATATAAGATATTATCTCTAAAATGAATAATCATTAAAGGATTAAATGTGATCCAACGTAATCTCATAAAATGGATGTTAAAATAACAAATATTTATAGAATGGAAACTCTTTAGAAAAAATTATTATATAAAAATTGTTTGAATTTTATTTTTGGGATTCATATATGTTAATGGATTATGATTTAGTACTAACATGATGTTTATATTAGTATGAGTATTATTTCATAGTGATAGATATTTATGAAGAAAGATATAGACATAATATTCATTCTCTCTATATATAGAAGATGGAAAAATATTTAGTAGGTAATGATTTCATTACACATATGTTATGGATGTAATAAAAGGAGATATATAAGAAATATGAAGTTGATAGGACCATGATAATTTCTTATGATAATATGAATATCATTGATGTCTAAAAAAATATACAATAACTGGAAAGGTTAAATAACACTGAATTGAGATTTAATTTCAATAATGTTAAATTGGACAATAATGATATGAAATTTGAATATATTTCCCTCTAATTTATTTATAAATTTTTCCTATTTAGATTATTTATATATAATTCATGAATTTAGGTATAAACATAATTTTAACCATCCCCTAACACTTTATGATGTATGGAAATAACCATAAAAATTCATTGGATTATTTTTTTAAAGGTGAAATGGTAGAAAACAAAGAATTACAAAAACTATGAAGAAGTATGTTTTTTAAGGGAGAGTGAATACAATATTTTGATATGATGTTGTGAATATTTCCAAAGGGGGGAATGATTCACGTGTTTGATCATCATTTAAGTCACATAGACACATTTAATTTTAGTAATGATTTGGACTTACCTCATAAACATTACTATATCAGTTAGGGTATGGTCATGATACTTATCATAATAGAATGTATTTTATTTAAATATTATAAACTTTTCTACAATGATTATGAAAATAATTTTTATAATATTATAATGTGGATTGTTATTAATGAATAATTAAAATGGTAATATTGAACATCATCAAAAAAATTTAAGGATTTTATTTATATTCAACTGTGAATGTAAAAATTTAATAACCCTAGAAATTTATTTTAGAATCAATGGATACTAATGATATTTTTCTATAGTTATTTGTGATGTTCTTGAGATGTTTTTAGATTTAATATTATTTTAGGAATTAAATAGGGAATATCAAAACAATTTTATAAAAAATGGATTATTAAGTTTTCTTAAAAAAACATCACATGAAATATCAGTTTTTATAAGATATAATTGGATCATATAAGATATATTGATTGTCTTAAATCCATTTAATTATTTAGATGGGATATATGAATTAGTTATATCTTTTTAATTACATGGTATTCTTTTATAAATCTAGAATCTAAAACCTGTTAATATTATTGATAATTTTAATTATTTCTCATATCCTCACCATTTTTTCCCATTACTAAGAATAAGTTTGCATAAAATAGTATTTGTGAGGATTTTCTAAAAGTCATACACCTGGAAATGTTGTGTATTCCCCCCATCATAGACTCTCCACTATATATAAATATTATATGAAATAAATAAACCTTTTTTTACAAATATTCTATGAAATAAGGCTAGATGTATATGAAATCCATTATTTTTCATCATGTTAATCATTTCTTTATTTCTTCAAGGATATTGATCCACTATCAGAAATACCTAATTCATGTCACTGTTTTCTTCTATGAAAAATAGAATTATGATCAACCTTTATGATCCCATATGATTTTTTCCCATTTACCCCATAGATAACACCAAGAACAGTGAAGGTCTTGAGACTCATTCCTAATAAGTAGACATATAAACCTTCTTCATCTCTATAAATACATTGATTCATAGTAAATAATGTTCTCATTCAATGTATCATTTCTTAATCTCATTCACCGTATTTGAAATATCTGTCTAAATAGTTCATATAATTTTCATTCATATTATATTATTGTTCCCTTATTATTAAATATCATGAAATTATTCTATTACATTATTTAAAAAAAAACATGTTGGTCATAAATAGTTTCCATACATATTTTCAATCATGTTCTCCAATAGCAGCATGTGAAACCGTGCTGAGATCTCATATTAATGTATATAAAATTATTCAATGTTTAATATAATAATTATTTTTTGATCTGCTCCATTGAAATAATCAACTAAATTAATTTCATAAAACTCATTCATAATCTCCATGATCATGCTACCAAGATATTATTCCACGTGGACCCCTTTCATGAAACATGGAACCCATCTCATTAAAGTCTATTTCTTATAATAGATCAAAAAAAATACCATGTATTTAAATCAGAGTTATATGTTTTATAATTTTATAAGATACTACTTACATATATATATATTTAATAGTAATAGAAATCATTTAAGGCTTATGAACCTTCTGAATGACATATCACTAATAAAAAAGTATTACAATGAAGCATTACATTCAAAATCAAATTCTTAATGTCATTGATAAAATATTAAATAGAATAATTTTGATAAAAAAATTAGTACAATTAATAATAGAGGCTTCTAATGTATCTGATCATCAAATGATTGAAGTTATACACTCAAATAATGTATTATAATAAGGCTTTATGTTCATGTAAATTGTAATTTTTTAATCTCATAAAAACAATGTAGCCATTATTTTTTAAAAAATAGACTTCTCAAAAGAAAACACATCCCTTCAAAATAAAATAAAACTAAAATCTGTTTTCTATATACTGTAATTGTATTTTCTGAAACTTTTTATTTGATTCTATAAAGATTATCACAAGAATTGTCAAATTTAACACTACTACATTGAAGTTTACCATCCATACTATCCCGGAAGCGGCGCAACATATTCATTCCAATTATATCATGGAAAAATATTACTCGAAAATATAAATAAATATTTTTAAGAAATTACAACAAATTACAGCTCATTGATACATAAACACACATCAAACATCATCACCTCCATAAAAAACACATATTATAATTATGGTAACATGTGCATCCCAAATCCTCTTGGGAACCCCAATATGCCCCTTTTTAATTTTATTATATCCATAACATTGTCTAAATATCAATATATATAATTATTTCCATATAAAACATATTTAATGTCAAATAGAATGGGTTAATAAGGTTCTATTGGTCCCAACAGGATAACAGGTTCTCCTCCGTTAGATAGATTCATGCAAAAATTATAATGTTATAATGACCTTACATATATTCCCATAGGAAATATCCTTTAGTTATACAACTCTTTGTCACATAGGATTTTCTATGTGAAAAACAAAAGGAGATTAATGATGTATTTTAATTCATTCAATAAATTACAAGACATGTGACACCTTGTTCAAAATCACTTTTTTGGGGCTGCACAAACTATATTTTTCCTATTAATCATTATATCCTACACATAATTAAAAAAAATATAATTTTCAAATTATATATAGAAAAAACCCCTATATCTCAAACAGTAATAAAAAACGTCAATAACAGTGTCATATAATACAATCACAACTAAAGAATATATGTGTTTTTATTATAGATAATACATTATGTTTACATATATTAGGTAAACATGGTAGCTTCATGTCTAAAATTTTACTACACCTAATGGGATACACTGAATCTTCTATATCATGGAAGGTAAAAAACCGTGATTCCAATATTAATTACTATTTGACAGTGATATCCCTACACACCTACTATATTTCATTTTATATGATACTAGATATAATAAAATTAAATTAAATAATTTGGGATCACTTAGTTACTCAAAGGTAACATTTTGTCTTATAGTTATTTCTCCACCTAGGCCATTAATTTATTCAATTATCATAACCTTTCCTCATATTAGAATCCAAAATTGGTGATTTTATTTATTCAGACATTTAAAAATTAACACTTTCATATCTTATTTTGATACATTTCAAGACTAACCATATGTATCTAGTGATTTTACGTATAACATAAGACATGATTTTATGTCTACTCAAGGATTACAATGTCATATTTTATGTTTACTAGTTTTTCTATAACATTAGAATCTCTTGTATCTTATATCTTATTGGTATCTATTTTTTCGTAATGGATCAAAATGAATTATCTTCTAACATACTATAAATTATTATATGTGACATATTTTACTTATCAGTTATTTATTCTTAAATGATTTTACATCTTTTTCATCAAGAATTATTTTTCCATTCATAACATATGTATTGTCACCCACATGTCTAGGCATGAAATCCTCATGATTTTTAGCTTTAAATAAATTACTTCCGAACACTAAATCTAGACATCCAAAAAAGTTTAATATGAAAATTTTATTTCACATCTAATTCTAATTTTAATTTCATTATATATTTCTTCACATGAACACCAAGTCTAACCTTGGTTCCTGAATATTTCATTTAATGTAAAAGGTATATCATCAAGAGATATATCTCTATCAACAAATTATATAACAATTATAAATACATATGGATTTGGATAATCTATTTTAGTAAGAATAATTATTAAAATTTTCCAATTTATTCGTATTTGAAACTAAGATTTTCGTATATGTGAGACATAATTATTTTTATAATTTTTATCTCATTTATGGAAAATATATTCTTTCAATAATACTCATTTTAAAATAAATCCATTTACTATTTTTTAAATGTTTATTATTGGATAAATAAAATTAATTTTTATACCCATTTTCCATTCCTATGGTAACACTTCTTTTCAACATCATGAGAACATTATTATTTATCTATAAATTATAAAGCGAATTATTCCCTTGTTTTCATTGACTCACGCTGGACTGTGAGATACATAGACTTTGGATTATCCAATTCTTCATCCCTTGTATCATGCATATCCCTAAAATTAGAAGTAAAATATTGTTTTATTTAGTATTAATGTGAATCTTGATCTGAACAATGTATGTCACAAAACTATTGAAATATTATTTCTTCTCTCAAGAAATTTTTTGTATTATTTTTAGCATATTTTTCACATCTTAAATTGCATTGCCTTATCCATTCCATCCACCCACTTTCCTTTCATCTCGCAAATCATGTTCAATACATTCATCTAAAGCATCATCTGTAATTGGTGAATAAAATCCTCTCTCAATAAGGAAAAACATGTTAACATCATTATATATATTACTATATATGTCAACATTATATTTCATACCAATATTATATTATATTTTTTTATTGATCCACTAATTATTCTTTTTGTTTTCATTCTACCATCCATCCTCATAAAATTTGGAATAATTAAGATTCCCCATTGGGTAATAATTTAAATATCACCAACATTATTAAAATTATATAATATTGGTTGATAATTATCTTTTATTTAGATTTACCACATATAAATATTTTTGATTTTAGGGAAAAAAAATTGTTGATGTCTTGTTCATCCTAATTATTATATCATTTAATATATATAAAATATTGATCTCTAACATTGTTGTTTCTCTATGAGTCGAAATTTTTATCAATTTTAATGTTATTTTAGAAATAAAATTCCTCAAAAATAAAAATTACATTCTATAGCTGATAAATTATAGATTCTTCTAATTCATTCATGGATGATATTTTAGAATAATAAATTACAAAAAAATCATCATTTCTATTTTGAAAATGATGTAATTCTCCATTTTTCATGAAACCCCTTGATATATATCAATTAATCATTCAATTGGGTGAAATATCTAAATATATATTCATCACCACCTTAATAATACTTGTAAATTTCATCATCCAATTATTTTTCATATCATAGATGGAAATTACATTGACATCATTTCTGATTCTCATTTTTTCAAAGATCATCTAGGTAGTCTAATGACACCAGGAATTTATTTAGACCATATATTATAGAGGCATCAGGAAGGAATTTTTATCCACTCTAGCTAAATATTTAATTATCTTATCTACATGAGTAATATATTTACCATAAACAATGAATTGAAATACAAATATTAAAGTATCTCTATTTTTTAAGAAAAGGTATTGGAGATATGGTTGTATTATATTCTTATAACTATAACAATAACTCTCATAAAATAAGGAAACACATCTATTATTAATAGATTGAAGAATCTCTATTTGTCCAAATTACACAATCATTATTTATAGAGAAAATAAACTCTAATAGCAATCGATAATCTTCAATTTGTATGATCCCAGATAGGTGGATGTGGTAAATAAGGGATTTCATTTCATTTATGAGTCGTAAAAATTTTATACAATCTAATTGATACTACTAGTGATATCCATCCACTTAATGGTTATTCTTATAATCATCGTGATCTATAAAAATAATTAGTGAGATGATAACATAGAATTTACATGCTTTGGATGAAATACCTACTCTTTGGAATATTGGTTATTCCCACAAATTAGGATTCTCTAATATATATAATTGAATTTATATTACACAGAGATAATTTTTTCTCTAAACAACCTAAATTAACACATAAAAGTTTTAATATAAAACCATCATTGGTTATCCCCCCTAATCAATCCATCTTAACATCTATGGGGTCAATTTATAGTTATAATAAAAAGCATACTCTATGTAGTTTTATATTTTCTAGATTCATGAATACTCATGTGCAAAAAATGTTCGTACTTTATTTATGGATGATGTATTCATATCCTTCTATCTCCATGGAACATATGTGTATTATAATCTCAAAACACTATTCCATAGTGAATTCTAGTTATATCAATTTTTTAAATCAGTATATTATTTTAATACATACACATTTATATATAAAAATACATCTCATATTTTGTTAAAATAATTATTGTGTCTTTGATCGTTGTAATCGTGTGTGATAATAATTTAGTTCTAAACGATGTTCCTAGTTATTCCTTCTTTTAAATCACTCTAAAACTCATCTATTAACTCTATAGAAAAAGTCCCTAATATATAATTCATTATAATAGTTCAAAATCTATTCAATCATGGAATAATTATTCATTTCCACAATGACCTATAACTTATGAGATGAAATTCCCCTTACAAAATTAATTCTCATGAGGCTTATTTAAAAATTTATATTTCTGAAAGATCAAGGAATATTTATTACACATATAAAATTCATTACATTTTGATATTAATTCAGTTTGGCACATAAAATTTATATAATCCTTCTTTAATACATATGATTAAAAATATATTATGATCCAAAATTATATTCAATGTCACTTTCTTATACTCGACAAAAAAATTTATTTGTTGAGGATTTACATTAAAACTAAATTTCAAAATAATGTTGAATGTAAATATGAATATAATGTTAAATATTATGTTAAATATAAATTTGAATGTAATTTTAAATACAATAGTCAACACACATTGATATGCTGATAAAAATTTATTCAAAAAACCTTTTTGGTATAGCGTATCAATGTATTCATAATATATCAACCTAATGTGTTAATTAAATACAATATAACCTAAAGTAACATAGTATCATTATAGAACAATAATTAATTTCATATATTTCTTTTCAAACATATTTAGCTTTATAATATGCTTTCCCCAGGGACACATAAATTGATACAAATAGTAGTATCTTACAATAATAAAATTAAATACATCTTATTTCATATTATATGAATTCATTTTATAACACACATACTTTTTATAAGAACTATTCAATATTAATTCCATGAAAAAATATATAAATCAAAAAATATATCATATTTTTTTATATTATATTAAAAATCCTAATATAGTGGAAACTAAAAAATTTTATATGGTGGTTTTTGTGAGTCCCTTCATTTTTTGAACACAAAAAATAGAAAAATGCTTTTCAAATTTTTTATTTTTTACTATATCATTATTTGTGTAAAATATTGTATAATACCTAATGATAAATTGTGAGTGATAATGGATTCACTATAATGAGGTTCTATACACTATGAAGAAAATCTAGTGTAGATTTTAGCTAGAAAACAATAAGGTAAATGACGATAGATGATAAATAATGAAATACTCTAAATGATTAAATCAATGCATTGGTGTTTATTATAAACACAAGGGTGAAGTTTATATTTGTTGGAGAATTATATTTTTAATCATTAATTAGAAAAATTGTATTTACCAAAATTTCATGAGGAAATTGAAGAAATACACATAGAAAAGGTTAGGCCAAAATACATGGAGGATTTTGGGGTATATGTTATTTCATCAATATGAGTTCTCCTAGGGTAGAATAAATATTATTAAAAAAGTCCATTAATAGTGGATTATGAAATGACTCCATGAATATAAAATAGGATGCATAAATAGTAATGTTTTCATGGTGACACAAATATTGAAGGATTGATAAATTTTCTTGTTTAAAATAGTTCATATAAAAATTTAAAGGGTTACTTGATGCCTTGGATAGATATCTAGGAATAATATGAATAAAACTGGGATGAATTTTAATTTTAGATAATTGTAAAAGAATCTCACTATGATTTCAATGATGTGAACAAGCAGAGACTAAAAATTCCACGTTATCCAAAAATAATTCTTATTACACAATATTTTCCTAAATAGTTGAGAAATAATTTTCAGACTTACTATGTGTGATCAAATTGAATGATTTTTTCCTTTTTTGGAGAAAATAAAATGTACTAAATTTCATTCCCAAAATGGTTCGGACTAATTTACATTTATACAAGTATGATTGAATATAAAAAAATTAATATAGGGACATTATTGTAATTTTTGTAAATAATGATGCCTCACTACAATTATTTTTTTGGTTTTATAGACATAGTATAAAATTTTTATAATATGATATAGAACGATCATAATGGTAAAATGTCTTTCAAACATTATAAATTCAATAAAAATCTATTGGTGCCTTTATGTTCTACTATTTTGAACATATATAATGAATAGATATGTGTTTATTTGTAGAGAATTAGATCTTATCTAGTCCCATGTGTATATTATCTAAAAAAATTTGTAAGAAATAGTGAAATATGATTCCATCATCTTCGTATTTTTCTACTCAGGGATCATTAAGAATATTAGTGTCATTATTCTTTAGTTTTCTCAACTATATGATTATACATGTGTAACCAGTGTGTATAGTTATATCAGACCACCCATATGATTTTTGATGAAAATAAAATAAATTATGATATTTTATATTCATTTTCATATTAGGATACAAATATATTCCTGGGTCATCATATGAACATAACATATATTCAAACCCTATATTAATTTTATGGTGTAACAAATTATATCAAAATATATTTTTTATATTTATAAAATCATCATATGACCAAAAAAATCTTACAAAATGAAAACTAATCAATGTGAAATCAAAATATTATCGATAATTTTCCATTAAATATAAACAACTCTTTTTTATTTTTACCACTTCATGAATTCATTAATTTTTATTTATTATTTATTTTCTCTTTAGAGTATCCAAGATATGTTTCATCTTACACTTCTATTTTAAAATATAATTTTAATCACAATTGCATAGATTTATATTGGCTGTATTCTTCTCAATTAATGATGTAAATATAGTTTCCCTTTCTTATAGCTACATCAAAATATTTAATGTAGTATTATTGGTCCAACATAAATCCTCATGGTTCTATAGGACCATCAACGATATATATGATGACATCAACAACATTCTGTAATATTTTAAAACTATTAAAATGTTTTTTATAAATAAATATCAATAAAAAACTATAATTATTGTTTAAAAAAAATTCCACAACTAATATTTACAAAAGAGGATTCCCCTCTTTATTCAAAGAAATCAGGATTTTCTAGTAGTCTCATCCATAATGATTCTAGGTTCATTGATTTTGAATAGATCACATGTATTTTTGGTGAACATATATTCTATCATGGACATGTCTTTAGTAATATTATTTGTTATGGTAATTTATAATTTATTCAATAACATTCTTCATTTCTTATTATCTCTATAAATAATCTTATTTTCATTCACTTGAAAAATGATCATCATCCTTAGTTGAAGAACCTTTTTTTATTCTTGTCATGAACCTCCACAATGTAACTACCTTGAACCTAACTAAAGGGATTATCTATGTGATATTATTTATAAAATATTTCACAATTTTTATTAGTATTATTATTCCAATACTCACCATAAGTATTCTAATCAAATCACACAACATTAGGTTTGAAGAGAATTTTATGATTAATTTTATTGTCCATTATTTTTTCCATTTATAAAATTTTCTTAATTTTGAACACATTATACTATTACTCTTTTAGATGATCATATCAGTGAATTTCTATCAAACACTTCAATATGGTACTTTGGGAAATAAGGTAAAATGTTTCCTATCATTGTAAAAAACACATAAAACAAATTTCACAAATTAATTTCAATTTAACTAATTTATTAATGTTATATAATTATAAAATAAACTTATTCAAATTCGTGGAATTATTTAGGAAATTGGATTCCTCCATATGATATGTGTTATATTATAAATGATTCTAAAATTGACATGAATTGAAATTCGAATCATTTTGATATTTTAACCCATCATGAAGATTATAGCCCCATCATCGCATTGGTTATCAAGGAGTTATTGATCTTGTCTGTATTCTACCCAACCATCACTTAATTATTTTAAATATATATTTATATATCATATTTGTTTGGTAAATTTTCATATATTTCATAACAATTATAAAATACTCAAGAAGACCCAATTTACATTTAGTTGAGAAAATAAAATCATTCAGTCAAATATATATTTTCTACATAGAATCCACTTATCCCATATAAATATCATCATATTGATAATAATATTTTAGATCATGACCCATTATCTTTTTTATCATAATAAAAGTGAAATTAAATTGTTTATATATTCGATTAATTATCTTACATAAGTACATTTAGTTTCTTCTTTCTCTCATTATGGTTAATGGAATTCATTACACATTATCACATATGATTCAATAATCATTATTCATGAAAATTATTATTCATTAAATATTTTTGAATATAAATTCATGTATTATTGATATCAGTAATATTCACGATATGACACAAAATATATTAAACCACCCTTTATATTCATAAATGAAATAAGATTTTACCAAAAATTGGACTAATTTTCTATTAAATGTGTTCAATACATACGTACATATTTATATATATTATGAACCATAATGTTTTGTTAAGGACTAAAAATTATTTGATCCATCAAAAAACATATAATCAGTACTCATAATTATATTCTTTATATTATATTAATTGATAAACCGGGAACACCCAATTCCTAAATTGTTCAAATATGATCAACAATTATAGGATCTTGCAAGGGAAGTTTAACAACTAACATGGGTGATTAAATGGTTACCAAATTATACAATATTTCCATTATTATTCCTTTTATTATGAATTCCATGATTAATGGAAAAAAATAAATAAATATTCTGAAATTCTCTGAGATGTAATTCACAAGAAAAATGGTTTTTTCAACGATTTATACACACTTTTTATTGAGTAGCTAACCAATTATCCAATGGTTTTGATCCCATTATCCAAGTTCTCATTCTATAGTGTATAATAAATATAAACTATAGAAGGATAGTGTTAATAAAAAACAAATAAAATAATTATAATGATAAGAATTAACAAATATATCAACATTTTATTTTCATATTCAAGTGCCTCTAAATATTATAAAAATTGGGATCCTTTTATATTATATATAATCACAGGAAAATCATCACATGAATTCCATAGAAAAATAATTGAAATTTATTACATAAAAAATCATTACTTTTCAATTGAGGATCATTTTATAAATTATTTAAAAGAATCATGATTCGAATGATATAGGATGTGTCATGATCTATGTATAAACCGATATATGAAAACTAAATAACATATTTTTTAAATAATACATATATATATTTTATGGGATCTAAAAAATACTCTCTTTCCCAAACATATTATTTTCTGGTCATGTCTACACATTGTAAGGTGTTTATGTTTTAAATCTCTTCATATATATTGAATGAGTGTTATGGTGTGACCAGTGAACTCTAAAACATGTGGGTATGGTTATTAAAATTACTTCAAAAAATATTCCCTTATCTAGACCATTATCTCTTGAAATGTAAAATAGTGATACAATACCCCATCTTATAGTTTGGAAAAATATTCCAAAGACAATATCCAAATATAAAAACATCATGAAATACCATCACAGAGAAATATCAATATGAATATAAATTTTTATTCAATATAATAATATTTTACTACTATTAATATGTGTTTATCATTCAAATAATTGCATAGTAAGTGTCTCTAGGATCCACTATTTTTTTATAACCCTTTTAGTACATGAGAGGACAATAATGCAAATTGTGTTTCTGAATATGATTTTTAAAAGGTAGAGGAATAATTCATGAAATTGGGGGATCTATAGTGTCCTCCATTGATGAAATTTAGGGAAAAGAAACACACTTTCATGGTATAATCAATATCCATTCTTAGTGTGATTTATATTTCGTAAAATTAAAATAATGGCTTCCTATATATGGAATAAGTTTTTATTATTGAGGTAAAATTATTGTTATATTATTTTTTTCCCAATGTTTAAACTCACATTTTATAATATAATTAAATTATCAAAAATTCTAGTTGTAGGGACTATTTATGTATAACATGAGGGAAAAGGCATTTGAAATCCATTCAATAAATATTTTGCAAGATTATACTTTTATATACACATTAACTAGCGTACTCCCATAATATTATAAGAACATTGTTTTTGTAGATTCACTTATGATATTTCATCTTAAATTTCGGTGAAACATTCCTTTAGGTCCACTAGGTTAGATACCCTAAAAGGGTGGCTGATTCAGGGTTTGAATAATTAAGAACAATTTCACACGTTGATCTAGTTACATTGTCAAGAAAAACTATCGTCTCTCAATTTCCTCTAGAAATTTATAAATAGAAATTAAATAATGCATATGAAAAAAATTTCTTACTTGGTTCACCCTCACTATGCTAAATCTAAGGATCATACAATAGCGATGTGTTAATGTAACAAATACACTAAAAGATCACTACAATTTACTAGGTTCAGAGTGGACTCATTGTTCATCATGGTTTACAACCACTCGAAATATGAAAGCTCATTACTCTCTCAATATAAGTGTGCCCACTGTTTCTCCAGATAATCCTATCATTGTTTAAAGACATGTAGGTAACTTAATTATCACAAGTTAATGCCTATTACTCTATGTGAATATGCTTTGTTTATATTAAACATTCACAATTAGATTAATCTCACATTGCATCAGGTGTACGAGGAAATCCTCCATCATTTGGGCAGCCCATGAATGACTGGTGCACTTCTCTATGTTTTGGGGGATTCTCTATGATTTTGTGTGCTTCTCTATCATTTGGTGCACTTATATATTTATGGAATGCAAGTGTCACCTATCAACATGCATGACTCTCCCTTATATGACTCAGAACTTGGGTGAATAAAATCCTTTTATTAACAAACCTATATTGGCATGCAACTATCAACCAATGCACTTCTTTTGAATAATCTTACACACAGACACACACACACACTACCCCTTGTGCACCCAAACAACCTGCCTGACTGGAGACCTAATTTTCTCTATGTGTTTAGCTTCGTGAAAAATGAGGAATGTTATCCCTTTATTTATAGGAATTTTGGGAACCCTTATCACCACGCTCAAGTCTCCTCCCGATGTACAAGTCCAGCCACCTAAGCCACTATAACCCAATTAACCTAGATCTCACAAAACAAAACATTAACTCCCCTATTTAGTATTAAATATTATGTTTTTATGATATTAAATAAACATATAGCATGCAACATTCCAAGTATCAAGGTCACAGGTGTGCAATAAAGGATTGTCAACAACATATCTTGATCTTAACAACTAACCATGTAAAAACCATTTTTCCAAAAATTTATTATTGTGGTGTAAATTCTAAACAAAAACAACATGGAGGGACACTTTTTTAACTATCACAGTCACCTCAAAAATGCTTCAATGATACCTTGAGTGATTATTTTTCAACAACCCTTTGGGTTTGTTGACAAATAATTCATATAAACATACCACATTAATGCTTTATCCACCATTCACCTCTTTCGATTATGATAACGATCAAAGATTCACTCAATACTTACTCTATGACCACATGAGAAAATATCACCCTGAAAAAAATAGTAAATGGAATGTTCATCAATTAATCACTTAATTTATTACACCAATAGTTGATTCCAAACTGATACCAATTTCTGATCATTGGAATCCTTATGAAACTATTCCAACACCACTCATCGGCATTTATCATGATCCTCACCTATTGTAATATAAATTATTTTATTGACCACTTCTATCATCGTAAGATTTTAATAATATCCTTATCCACTTATTGGGTTCTTGTTTAGTCTAAGCTGTTCTTTGTATGATAACTTCGAACACCACGTACTATCACCATGATTCTCCCCCTATCAGTGTCTTCACCTATCTTGATAAGATCCCATATCTCGCTGCTCCACCTACCAGCTTCTCCCCTTGTATGAAAAAGATAATGTCTCCCTTTTTTATCCATAGTTTCTCCCCATTTATGAGACACTCCATCTCCTACTTTTGTTAATGAATTGAATGGTCAAACCTTTGTGGTCTGTAACATAGTAGGGAGAACATATTAGTACTATAGGGAAGGCACACAATAACTCGTTGATAGGGGTGAGTCCACATCCACACATTTTCAAGTGCAATGAGTCGAATAGGCACCCAAAGCCAGTTGATGCCTCTCAAATACATCATTAGGTAAGTCCTTTTTCATAATGTCTAGAACCTCTAGATCTTTATGCACATAATCCCATTTGACTAGGCATTACTCCACCTTATCCTTGATAAAATGATATTTTATCTCCATGTAAATTTTCCTATAGTGATGGACTGTATTTTTTCTAAGATTGATAGAACATTAGTTATCACACTGAATTCCTATAAGAGAATTAACTTCAACTCCAATATCATCATGTCACTGCTTCATCCACTATAACATTGTGCATACTTGAGTGTCTAAAATATACTCAGCTTCCACGATTCATAATGAAATAAAATCTTTCTTCTTTGTTAGAAAAGAAATACACAATCCACGAAGATTGGAAGCTCCTCTTAAAGTTGATTTTCTATCATCCACTGAACTAACACCATCTGCATTTTTATATCTCAACAACACTCGCTGATATTTTTCATCATACATCAAACAAAAATCTATAGGTCCATAAATATATCAGAGTATTCTTTTCACTACAAGCATGTGGATTTCCTTGGGATTACATTGATATATCGCTACTTGGCATGTAGAAAATACAATTTCTGTCCTTTTCTCTATCAGGTAATGTAAAATTCCAATAAATTTCCTGTATTCTATGATATTAACTGCCTTTCAGGCATCTTCTTTGGATAGTTTCATCCAGGTAGCAATTGGTGTCTACATTCCCTAGTAATTTTCCATTCCAAATCTCTCCAAAACCACTTTTAAATATTTGTATTGAGAGATAAATGTTCTATTCCTTCCATGTGTTACATTTATTCCAAGAAAAAATCCATATCATCAATCATTGACATTTCAAACTCACTTTTCATAAATTCAGAAAATTTCCTACACTGCGCTTCATCAGATCCACCAAATATTATTCCATTGACATAAACCATTACCACCATCCTTTGATTAATTTCATTATTGAAATTGATATTGTAATCAACTCCAACACGCTAGAAACCAAGCTTCTTCAAATACTAATCATGCCTTGAGTACCATGCTCTTGGTTATTGTTTTAGCCCTTATAACAACTTCATCATTCTAAAATCTATGTTCTCATCTTTATGAAAGGAAAAAACATATGGCTGCTCGATATACAATTCTTCCTTCAAATCCCCATTCAAGAATTCATATTAGACGTCCATTTGTAACACTTTGAACTTCTATTGAAATGAAATGGCTAGGAATAATCTGATTGTCTCCATCCTTGTAACCAGTGGAAATGTTTCATCGACATATATTCCCACTATCTTGAAATATCATTCACACATGAGTCATTATTTTTTTTTGAACAACCGCTATATGCTTTGGCATCAGTTTTAGGAAACTACCACTAAATTGAGTGTCGGGAAACTATTAGAGTTGGTAATATTAATTTCACGGTGGATTAAGGGAATCATCATAGTTGCCTCATTTCGCGGCGATTTTGTTTTTTTAACGGCAGTTTTACAGCCAGTGGATCTCTTTTATTGGTGGTGGTTATAACCGCCGTGAATAAAAAATACCCCTCACCATAAAAGGGCCACTAATATAATTAGAACCGCCATAGAACACACGCGGATGATGGGACACTGTAGCGGCTGTTTGAACCGATGCTAAATAACTTAATTTGTGGTTATAACCGTCATGACGAGAAAAATATCTATATTTAGCGGAGGTTGAATGAACCAATAAAATTTACCAGTTTCATTTAGCGGCTGTTAAAACTGACACTAGAAGCTGATCCGAGAAAAAAAATACCAGCTCTGTATCCCCTGTACTAGTGCGCTAAAAAACAATCCATTCAAGGAATAAAAATAGTCTAACAGAATAAATACTAGTCAATATCAAAATATATTCTTAACTAAGTACAATGAAATTAATATTTTAGTAAATGAATGTAGAAAAACATATCACATGGCCATTAGACCTTTAAACTAAATTATAAAAAAGCATGTCTGTCATATTTCATGAATACAATGCCAATGATAGTTTCAACCTATTCCAACCATACAAGTTCCAACCCTAACATTACAATTCATATCAACATACATCCCACTTGTAATACATGATTAATTGTGTATGATATTCATAATTTATGTTCATTCTCTCATATCATTATTCTTATATTATGATTTATTATTATTATCAATTGATATCTCTGACATTTACCCTTAATGAACATCTGATTTGACACATTCTTTTGTTTCCCTATCCACTGGGTTATAAAGAACTAATACCCAACCTATGAATTAGGCAGACACGATCAATCAATTAAAAATTAACATAAACATAATTTGATTTTTTTCCAAAATGAATTCTTTGAAAATAAGTTCATACAAGAATGGATTTATATTCAATAAAAATGAATACTAGTAATGCATTCTGGAAAAATAGTGCATACAATAGTCATGTCATAATTACTTTCTATATAAGTGAAAAAAAGTAATGTATACTATAAAATAAGAACATATATGAATATGTATTTAGGAAAAAATAAAATTAGTAATATATATAGAGAATAAAAATAGTTTCAATGTATAAGAAGAAAGCACGTCCTTTAGTAATATAAATAAAAAATTCACATAGAGAAACTACAGACATAAACTCATATATGTACGTATGTCGTGAAGTTAATTTGGTGTGATTATATCATCATTAATTATTCAACATCTTCTTGCCTCAAACTATATTATGAGAATGTATGAAATGAATTGTTTGGAAACTCCACAACAGGGATTCCCATGACCGGGTTTAGATTCTATGAGCCTTGTTGGCATGTAATTTTTCCAATGACATTATTATGCTCTAGATATAATCAAGTAATTCACTCTGTCATCACACACAACCCATGAAGCTCGAGCCCATATCATCATTCTCATATATCCTATTCACCCTTGTGAATAAAAAACCCACCCTATGCTGATGTGAATGACACCCATTGGTGATAACAATTAATGTATGCATAGAAGGGGATTAATCATTCTATCCCAAGAATGATGTCAAAACCATCATCTCAGTGAAAACGTGGACCCATATGAGGTGACACCCACTAATAATAAGTTCAACTCCCTACACTAACATAAATTATAAAATTAAATACCCAAAAATGTTTTGAGTGTCATCACTTCATAGGAAAACTAAATGTTTGTCCTAAGGATCTCCACAACATGCACAAATATGATGGAATGAGAATCACCTATATCAAAAAAATTAGATACTAAAGTGGAAGCTACCAAAATATTACCTCTTACTATAGAAGTTCCAACACTTTTTTCCTCACATATTGGTCTAACATTATATAATTATGCTGATCTATGGCCATAAGTTATAGCCTAGATACCTTGAGCAGGTCTTTTATGTTAGTAATGTAAGTCTTGTGTCTGGATGCTTTTACGATGACCACTATTTCAGACTAATCAATTGGCCAAATAATATCTCCCTTCATAACATGAAGATTATTTCCCCACTCCTAAATTTAGAATTATTGTAGACACTCATTCATTGTATACTATAGGAAAAGATATACAAAAATTTTATAGATTGATCATCCTACTGCAATCTCGACACTCAACTTGATTATTATCACAGTCTCCCCATGTATCCCTACCTCCCACACCAGTTATAGAAAATACAATTAACAACACCAATTATTTAGAAATTATTGACTAAATGATAAGTCACAAAGTGTCACTTAGTTCCACCAAACACATTTCCATTTGGTTAACCAACCGAACTACCCTGCTTTATGCGCAAACCTTTCCACGAGTTATGTTATGTAATAAAATCCTGATTTATTTTTGATATCATGGAAAACCAAAACACATTCACCTATGGTCAAACACCATGATTTTTCCCAAACGTGAATCATATCACACTAGATAGATCATCCACAAGACAAATACACACAAAACCTAAAAGCTCATAAAATGAGTCAATCACTCCCTAACAAACATAAAACCCCACTCTAAATGCATAAAATATTTGGCCCTTTAAATCCTTAAATTCTATGGGAAAAATACACATAAAAATGAATCATATAAAATGAATCATCATATTAATTAATCGACATATATGGTGCATACCAAACTCATGAAATTGAGAAATGAAATGAAACATTAGAAATCAATAAAATGAAAAAAATGAAGCATGAGAAATGAAGAAAATTTAAGGTCATGAAAATGATTGGTGGCCACCATGTGCCACACATTATACATATACAATCCAACTGTTTCCATATTTTTCCAGCACATCAACAATACAACAACTCACTTTCCGATGATGAACACGTATCATCACCCTCTCCACCTCCATCTCCACTTCCTGATTCCACATGAAAGAACATTATATTGAATATTAAATACTATTTCATTTTTATAAATAAACATAAAAACCAATAAAAGATTGAAAGCTAAATGTTTTCGATTTTTTCTGATTTACCTGCTTACCAGCAGTTGATGCACTGCCACCAGGGACAAATCTGCTCATCTTATAATATATATTAGTAATCACTTTATACAAAGAGGATATCTAAGCCCCTTGGTCATGAACTGTGGTTCATAGAGAAGCAATCTCCCTCTGAGCATCTTTGGGTATGGGATAACTATAACTAATAGTAGATATAGATGGAATCCCTAGTGGCTTGCCAAATACCTCATTTGGAACGGGTTCGAAACCCATCCCACGCACACTACCAAGATGCTCCTTCCCATGGAATTTAGCAACCGGGTCATCCTAGGAGACTGAGTAGGACTGCTCAGGATTAGAATCCCATAGTTCATTAATTTATACCAAAAAATAAAATATAAATATATTTTAACACTGTAAAAAATGATAATAAGTTATTATAATAAAAAACATACTTCATACCCCAACTTCTTTTTCAGGATCATTATCAAAACATCCATATGATGTTTTGTGAACATCCATCCACACTTCAGTTCGGGATGCATCGTTCCCTAAACTCTGGGACTGCATTAAGTAATGATAAATCAACAATACAATATATTAAACAGATAATATTGTTATATAAATATTTAAACTAATGAAATGATTACAAGAGTCATTCAACTTCTATAAACTATTTTTGACCCCGCAATGTGAGGGATGACATGCTTAGCCCAGTTTGATGCATTCTGTCTTGAGAGATATAGAAATAAATAAAATAAAATTTAACTATAATGTATAAAATTTCTTCTCTTGTTCATATACATGTATAAATTTAAAATGAGGATAATATAATAATATATATTTCAATATCTCCCACTTCTCATCACGATGTCTGCAAACAAAAACATTACACTGTTCTTTCGGTACCCCATTGGGTAGCTTCTCATACATTTGTTACACGGTCAATGAAGTATCCTTGACATGGCACCACAATCATCAATTGATGTCTTTCCATTTCTTACCCAGATTTTTCAATGTCCACTTTTGTACTATCACATCATCAACTATAATGTTGAAGAACATATGTATACATAAATTCATTTTGAACATATTAGTAACATGACATTAAATTAAACAAAAATGTATTAAAATTATTTTTATTCGGGAATCAAAAACATCATTTTTACAACATGGAAGAATATGTCTCCAATAATCATAAGAAATAGTTAGTGAAATTGGATCATCTTCCAGTTGGCCTAGAATGTGGCCAAGTAACCCCACGACGTCATTCTTAGGGACCCCAAATTAATCAAATGACATGACAATCTTCTCACCATTCGCATTCCAAAAATATTTAATTTTTATGTTTTTCTCCACAGTTGCATTTTTTCATCTTCAATGAGAAAAAAATTAGTATAAAAAAATTCAATAGTTTTATTTTTATTAAAATTGGTACCTATGACAGTGACCCTCCAGAATGCCCGTGATGAACTGGAAGGGGTGTTCTGTCTCCCCAATGCTGAGGCTACTGAAGAGAGAGTCGATAACTCTATCTCTAATTGGAAACCCACAGAGGGTGTGAGAGATGGTGCAGGTGTGTAGGCAGCTGGTGGTTCAGATGCCATGGGGGGAAGACAGATGGATTTTCATCTGTCGTAGTAGTAGATGAAATAGTGTATTGATTCCTCCTTGGAATTCCTATCATTTAATCAAATAAAATGAGGTTCAAAAAACATATTTCACAAGAAATTATGTAGAATCAAAATTAAAAATTGATAATAGATTCCCAATAATAACAAACAAAATTTGTATAACAATGATTATGAATGAAATCACAAATGAAATAAGTGGTTTCTGAATGAATAATTAACTATACATGCAATAATTTTACACTTCAATCATGTTGGTTTCTTGATCCCTTACTTCATCAACTTCATTAATCCTGGATAGACTAATATTTTCAATATCATGATAGATAGATAATTCTGCTTCTTTTTGTTGAAGAGATTTAATTTTATAGGTCAAATCATTCACTTTATCACCCATATCATACAAATATCTTTGTATTATGTGAGAAACTACACTCCACCCTTCATCCACAACATCATTCACATAATATAATTTTTTTTCTTGCGATGATAAGATATATGGATCATGCATTTCACGATCACCAACATCCATCAAGCGAGAGAAGTTCATAGAAGTAAAGTGCAAGGAATCTCTTTTAACACATCTGATTATATCGATCCAATTTCATTGGAATAAAACTACAGAAAAGTGTCAGTGTTAGTTTAATTAAATAATATAAAGCATCTTTCCATAGTCTCCCACTTCAGAAAATGTAAATATATCAGTATTCTATGTTATCAAATCCACTTCTTGATCGACTGTACAAAATATAAATCCATTCACATTGTAAGTGTTGGAATTCTAACTTTTTTTATTGGACCTCAAGAAGAAAATTCAGATTTTATAAAAACTCTTCTCGAGTACCGGTGTTCATGATCTAAAAAAAATATAATTTATTAGATTTACAAAATGTATGTGTCAAACTAATATTCATATTTATTGTAATATTTATGAAAATACACCTCATGAAAACCATTCTACAAGATATTTAATCACAACTTTAATTGTATCTTTCACATTTCGTGTTCGGTCTCTCATTCACCATTTTCTATGTATCCTCAACTCATCAATAAATGGATATGAAATTTCACTATTCAACATCACATATCTAGGTGACTGTAATTAATTCAAATTATGTTAGTGTCACATTTGAGGTACTCCCAACTGATCGGCCAATAACATGAAATATTTTTTATTTCTGATATATATTAGATTTAGTCGATGTGTCATCACATGTCCAAATAGATTAAATCTTGTCTCAATATCATCTAAGTATCTGGAACCAATGGCAAGAAACTCTTCATCCATATATCCTTTTGCAATAGAGCCTTCTGGTTGAGTTTTATTTCTCACCTATGCATTCAAATGCAATCATATCTGTGAAATAAAATAATCATAATTATGCAATTATTTTAATGCCAAATATTTTCAATGTAATTTAAAAAAAATATAATTAAAATACCACTCAATTGGATACATCTATCGATAATGAATGGTGACTCCTAATTTTTCTTGTTCATCCAAATGCACAATTAAATGTATCATGACAGTAAATAAAGATGGATGAAGGATCATCTCCATTGCACAAAGTTTCAATACAAACCTCTCTAGGAGGTTGTCAAGTTGAATTTGATTTAGAGTTTTCTCACATAATTTCCTAAAAATGTGCAGAATTTGATTACAATAGTAGTAACTATTTTTGCAAATAATTTACGCAATTCCAGTGGTAGAAACTATTGTAACGACATATGTGAATCGTGAATTTTCAATCCATGTAACATAAGATTCTTCATGTCAACACACCTTGAGATGTTACTTGAATACCCATCAGATACCCTAAAAATCATTATAATTAGAAGGAATGTATCTTTATCCTTATTTTTCAATACAAAAATTATCGAAGCATACTTTTCAATTCTATCTGGCCAGAGATCACATCTTATTTTCATTACTTGTATGTGTTTGAGAGCATTTATATTATCCTTAGACTATCCAAGCTCATTATGTAATGTGAAAATCAAATTGTCACAGACATTCATATCAATATTCGTCACATCAAGATTATGGAGAAAAAATTAAATTCCCAATACGGAAGTTTGAAAAAAAAATTCTTCCATTGTTGCATTCTGATTTCACTTGACAACGCACTTCAGACCCATTTTACGATATCATTCAAATTATGAACCTTCCTAAATTCTATTTAAATATTTTCAAGTTGTGTCAATATTTCAGAATGAGAAAAAAACTTTGGAGGTGGTCTACGATCAATGAAAACATTAAATTTCGTTCTGTTCTACCAAAATCTATGAGATGCATCAAGAAATCTTCTATGGCACAAGAAGCACCATTTTCTATGATGAGGTAGCCATTTGGGATCAAATCAACGTTTTAAAGGGGACAATAAAAAACCATTTAAGTGCTCCAACCAGATAAATTCTCATGCCTAGGGAAGTCATTAATGGTTCACAATAAAGCATCATGAATTTTGAACATTTTTTTAGAAAAGCTTCAAATGTCTCAACAGCGTTTCTCTGTAAATCCTACAATTCGTCAATAAAAGGTTGCAAGTATACATAAATATAATTTCTAGGCATTTGTTTTCTATGAATAATCATCAAAATGATAATAGATGTTTGTTTCATACACATCCATGGAGGCAGATTGTATGGGATCAAAACAACTGGCCAAATGCTATAACCGGTACTCAAAGAACAAAATGGTTTGATTCCATCAGCAGCCAATCCCAATTAAACATTCATAGGATCAGCAGAAAAATATTAAGGTAATATATCAAATGTCTTCTATAAATGTGAATCTCATGGATGTCTTATTAACCCATCATTGTTATTATCTGCAGAATGCCACATCATGTGTTTGGAGGTTTTCAATGACATAAATAATATATTCAATCAAGGTTTCAATGGAAAGTAACGCAATACATTTGTAGGCATGTTCCTTTTTTTCATCTCCATGAAATTATGTTGATTAATTCTTCCAACATCACCCTTTGACTACAATCTTCAGGAAGAACATTTTTTTCAATTTTTTCTACATGAATCCTCTCCCCAATAAAGCATACGATCATTAGGACACACATGTATTTTTGTATAATTCAGACCAACCCTTTTAAAAACTTTTTTTCATGTCATAAAGATACTCAGAGATTTTGGATTTAGGAAATACATCGAAAATCATTTCCAATATCATGGACATTACCTTATTGTTAATTCCACATAGACATTTGATATGTTACAACTTTAGTAGAAAAGTAAGATTTGAATATTTCAAACACCCATTATACAACTCTTGATTTCTATCATCTACTAAATCATGAAACACATTTTACTTAGTGAAGTTTTCTCCTACATTTGGCTCCACAGAATCGAGAGGGGAATTCAATGATATGTTACAATCTTGATCTGGTTGTGTTACAGTATCAAAAACATCACTTGTCAATTTTCAATTTGTAGCACCCTCATCTGGTTGTTCTGTTATATTTTGATTTTGATAGTGGTGTCTTGTAGTTCCGAATGCATCATTTTGGAGGCTTTTCATTTCATTTTCCATTTTAGATGAATATGGGACCTCATTCTATGGATTAACATTAGTTCTCAATATTTCTGTAATGTTCGATTCTCCATGCCAAAGCCAACATAAATATTGACCGAGGAATTGCTTCAGTATTAAATGTTCATAAGAATAATCTCTCTTCAACCATATTCTAAATTTACATTTAGGACATTGACATCTTATTCTCCCTTCAACGGATCGATTAGAAACTGCAAAATCTAAAAATTCCTTCAAACCCTTAACATAATATGGTGCATTCCATAGTAATGTGATCCACATTTTATCCATGTGTATCACAATGTTCCTACACAATATTAAAAAAATTAAAACACATAGTTACTACTAAATAGATAAAGTGATCCATATATATGATAGTGTAAGACTATATAAACATAATATAATAAATATGATCCATTGATCATAAAGTAGGAAAAATATAATTTTATTTATTTGAGGATAATATTCTCAAGTTTTTGTGCTATAGTGTAGTGAAATCCATACTTTTTTGATTTTCTCACATGAGGAACTGCACATGTTGGAGCTATATTAGAACTTAGATTCTTTGGATTCAGTAAATTATGGTCATTATTCGACCTATAATGTTTGAAATGCTCTTTAAAAATAGTCTTGGTGTGTATGTTGTTCCTGTAGAGTAGGCCTGGCATGAACTCGGGTTTGCGTGGATGTACTTTTGTGTTCCCTATGCACTTTTAATTGATATTTTGTTGTATCCATTTAATTTTTTACAACACTGGTAGAGACTAGATTCAATGCATGAACATAAGTATAGTGATTCGTCACCATTAAACATTTTTAAATAGTAAAGAGATATTACTATCCACTCATTTGTTAAATTAAATATAAAAATTATTTAATCAATTTTGGTTCATTAGATCCAACATGATTTATTATTTTCCATTACAATTCATATATTTCCATCAAATGATCCTCTGAGTATTAATATAATCATCCAAAAGTTTCCATTATCCCAAAAACCAACATCAATACTCATCCAATGAGGTCTATGTCAATTAAATTAACAATTTCATAATCATGGTATTTAATAAACAATCATAAGTTACCACAATGTGATACACTCAATAGGGAATATAGAAACTACAACAAGTAGTTGGGAACCAAAACAATCATCCATTTGATACTAATAAATCAAATCATTCGACAATGAATTTGAATGATGGGAATAACCATATCTAAATTGAAACATAAAGAACCCTTAAAAAATCTTCAACAATAACCCAACAAACATGATATCACAAATCTCAACCTGAGGCATCTATTCTTATTAACCATATGATAATAAATGAAAAAAACAGATCCTTTCTCTTAACAAACACCAACATCCACTTCTTTCCATCAAAACCCAAAACATCAATCTTAAAATGCCTCTACCACCCTAGAGAACACATATATAGAATCCAAAGTATTATTATCATCAGAAACATAAGGGGAAACTACGTCCATAAAAAATGATAAAATCCTTTAGAAACCAAGAATAGACTCACCTAGCCCCAAATAATTATTTCCATAACCAACAAGATCATTACCATCATGAATTAATAGATTCATTATGCATTGGATTCAACACTAGAAACCCTATAATCACTAGCTATCAATTCCAACCTCTATACATAAATATATTCACGAAATATTTAAAATTCAACAGTTTTGATGGATGAATTGTAATCAATATCTTATTCCACTTTCATTAATCAAATAATTTTTACCCACACTATTTTTTATCCAATTTCAATACTATAAACCACTATAAATAGATATAAAAATCATATAAAGTAGAAAACCCACTATTTTGATAATTATATAAGGTATTATGAACAATGAAGTAATACATATGACCATAACATCCATTAAAATTAATTATTTATTCTAGTTATTATATTTATTAAGATAATTACACTATAAAACCAATGAAGTTATACCATGATACCTTAACATGAACAATTAAAATGGTGAAGTAAAAAAATCCCCTACCTAGTGAATTTAAACATTCATTGAGAAATAATGAAATATAAGGTATAGATCAATAATCACCTTTCCCAAAAGAAAATAGATATCCTTATAAAAATCCCATGGATCCACAATCAAGCACTGAAAAAAACCCATTATAATTTAAGGAAAACAATTTTAATAAATTTTAAATATATACAAATAAAGACAATAACTAACTGGTGAAGAAGAAACAAACCCCAAATCACTAACTTGTCGTAGGGTCGTTTAGATAATGGGGGTCATGGGGTCGCCGGGAGAAGGGGTGTCGGAGGGTCATTGGGAGAAGGGGGGTCTTGAGGTCACTGGGGGAAGTGGGGTTGTGGGGTTCTCGGGAGAATGGGTCATGGGGTCACCAGAAGAAGGGGGTCCTAGGGTCATTGGGAGAAGGTGGGTCACCGGGATAAGGGGGTTATGGGGTCGTCGGCAGAAGCATTGTCATGGGGTTGCGGGGGTTCGGGGGGAGAAGGGGTCTTAGAGTCGGGGAGATTGTTTGAAAGTGTAAAAAATGAGATGGTTTCATGGCGGTTTATTATTATAAACCCTCACAAAACCATTTTAAAAAAAAGTTTAGTGGTGGTTTTGTGGACCGCTTCTACAAAACCGCCACTAATGATAATTTATGTTGTACTTTATAATCATAGTTATGGACATCGTTTTGATGATCCTATATCTCCATTAGACCACTCCATTCTATAGGGGGTTTCTTACTTATGAAACATGTTTCCATATTCCATGTTTCTCGATATACTTTTCCACCTATTTATTTATGAATTCTGTACCATCTCCAGTACGAAACATCGAACTTTTCTTCCCAAGAATCCTTTCATATTCCCTTCAGTACTATTTTATGAAATTGAAGAAATGAAACATTTTCACAATGAAGAATAACCAAACCATTCTGCTATAGTTCTCATTTAAAATAACATATTACCTTTTCTTGTCTATTTCTCTAGGTGATAGAGGTCCACCAAATACATCATGCACTAATTCGAGCCCTTTGGATGACATCTGTTCCTTTTCATTGTATTCATTTCTAATGATCTTCTCTTATTGAATTAAATAAAACATATGAGCATGATCGTATGATATTCTAGAATGGTATCTAGCTGAATCACACTTATCTATATCTTCCATGGATGTTTGGCATAAATGGCCATGCCACTAATGACATAACTTGTTTTCTTCTTCACCAAATAAAAATTTTATATCTTCTTCCCCACTTACATGGTATATATTTCCCTTTTTTCCTATTTCCATATAGGAAAATTGAACCATATTTTCCTTTAACAACTTACAACATCCTAGTAAATATAATAGGGTTCCAAGAGTTACATAGTTGATTGAAACTGAGTATGTTGTGATTGAGGCCATCAACTACCATGACATCAGTACATCTGACTTATTTTCCCCCGAACCTGGCCTTTCTCAATCCAATTGCCTTTAGGATTTCGTCGTTTTCAACATTAAAACTCACTCTTTGTCATATTTTATGCCTGTAACCAAATCCTTTTTTTCCTGTCATGAGAGACATGCAACCACTATCAAAGATCCATACACTATAATAGTTTGATGCTTTAAGAGAAGTTTTAGCAACCACTACCTTATCTTCTCTCTTCTTCTTTGTCCATATTTTTTTCTTCACACTCCTCCTAGATTTGTTATCCAGATATTTCTCATATCAAGGTGGACCAACTTCATCTTTAATGACTCAAATATATTTTTCATTTTCAACTCACATATTTTATCATTGATCTGGTGCTTGCGAACATTTTAATTCTTCTTTGTCACATTTCTCTGTATGGTTGATCTAAAGAATCTAGCTATGTTCCAAAATCTTCTAAACCAAAAGTAGTTTTCCTCAAAATTTGGTTAGAGAACAATTCAATTTCTATATTTCACCGTTGTTCTTATTCCCTTTTGTATCTTCTGGCTATAGAACACACATTTTTTGAAGGACCCATCTTTCCATATTGATAACCCATGATAAAAGGTAAATTCCTACGTGGGACATAAATACTTCTAGATGTTCACTATTACATTTAATTTTTGGACTCTTCATTGTACCCACATTAATTTTCATTTTTGTAATGGGCAATTTTAGTCTGACTTCAATCCTATCTTTTCACCTAAACCTAATTTTCATCTTCATCATCGTCAATATTATATTTAGGTTTAACAAGAGATAAAGGAGATTTATGTTATAGTGACCTCATTCTGCTTGTTCAATCTAGCACTCTCTAATCACCAATGATATTCTAACATTCAATTTCATCGTGACACCCTTTTTAATTTGCAGATACATACTTATCATCATCTTTTTCATCATTAGTATCTTCTTATGAGTTAGCATCTTCTACTTCTACACCCCCTTTGTTAATTTTCATTTCATCACTTTCACAAAGAAATTTTTCGTTGTGCTGTTGAATGCTCATTTAATTATCTGAAATAGTGTAATCATTTATCTCAACTAATTCTCCCAGCCGATTATTAATGCATTTGTATGATTTTATTTTTTACTTAGTAGCCATGGAATATCCATTCACCTATACTTGACTGAATATTCCTATGTTTTTCCTTATTGATAATGAATCACTGACTTAAAAAATGTGAAACTATTTGATTGTTGGCTATTTTTTGTACTACATTCTCATCTGGTGTCTTTCCTTCCTTTCGACTCAATAGAGCTCTGTATGAAATGTAGATTGAGGTCAACACTACATCCTTCCAGAACCTCTCTGATAGGTCTTTTTCTATAATCATAGTTTTGGACAAATTTTTGATGATCCTTTTTATCCTTTCAACCAGTCCATTCTGTTGGGGGTTTCATACTAACTAAACATGATTCCTTATTATTGTTTTCTCAAGATAATATTCCCCATGACTATTTGTGAATTTTGTACCATTGTCAGTATGAAACATCATAATTTTATGCCCACACATATTTTCATATACCCTTTGATAATGTTTTAGGAAATTGAAGACATGAGACTTATGCATAATGAAGAATACCATTTCCATTCTTCTATAGTAATCAATTAAAGTTACATATTACCTTTTAACGTCTATTTATATTGGTGAGTGAGGTCCAAAAAATTATATATGCACTAGTTCGAGCACTTTGGTTGGCTTCTGTTCCTTTTCTTTGTATGTATTTTTGATGATCTTTCCTTGTTGGTAGTAATCACACATATAAGTGTGGGTAAATGATATTCTTGGGAGTTCTCAAGATATATCACTCTTAACTATATCTTCCATGGATGGTTTGAATAAACAACATCTATCCACATATTTCATAAGAGACAATGTTGTCTACGATGGATGGACTTATTTATGTTCATCTTGTAAGCGGTTGGGGCACGCCGCTGAGCTCTGTCGCCAGAGACCTTCAGCGTTGGAGAGTAGGGGATTCGGCTTGCATTTGAGGGATAATGGTCTTAGGGATGGGCAAAAAACCTCTCGGTCGGCGGGTAGTGGTCAAGCGCCACAGGTTTGTGATTAGGTGCGACTTGTGGAGGAGGCGCGAACAGGTAGTGAGGTAGAGGGCATATCTGCATAGGGTGTGGAGGAGGCGCGAATGGGTATGATGTAGAGGGCTTATCTGCAGCAGTTGTGGAGGAGGCGCGAATGGGCAGTGAGGCAGGGGGAAGTTTCGATGCGGGTGTGGAGACCAGTGACGTGGTTGTGGCAGCCCAACAGATCAATCCATTGGTGGTGGATGTCTTCAGTAGGCTGAAAAGAGATTTGGTCAGTCCCTCCAGCCGAGGTGCTAAAGATGGCGGGGGAAGTTACCACCCAGGTGTGATGTAGGCGGAAGACCAGAGGAATGGAAATAAAACAGTTCTTGAGCAGACACCGGGTGAAGGGAAGTTAGACACCGCTGGTTTGGTGGCTGAGAGGGCATGGGTAGGCAGTGTGAAGATAAGAAAGGGGAGGCAGGGGCCTAAATTCAATGACTCTATTCTAGACAGAGGTAGGAAGGAAGGAGAACCGAGTGCACTTACATTGAGGAACAGATTTGAAGGGCTTTCAGAGGAGTGTTCTGAGCTCGTTAGTGGAGGAGAGGAAGATGGAGCTAATGGGATGGCTATCAGCCGAAGTATACACCGACACTCTGCTGATGAGGCTCTAAGCCTGAAGAACACTAGGGGTCCCAGAAGAAGGAAGGGGAGGAAGGATTACTCCTCACAACATCCTCCTATGAAGACTCGCTCGGCAAAGATTATGGATGACAAGAGATCTCTGGTTGAACCTTTGAGTCATTTGTGACCGGGGGTACATGATTTTCAGCCCTTGGTCTTGATCTTAAGCTCTGAAGAAGAAACTATTGAACAGGTACTATTGCTAAATGACACTGAGGAGGAGGCTGCCAAGATGATGGGGAGATCTCTTGAGGTTCCCCTAATGGAGGATCAATATTCTTGGATCGACAAATAGGACTCAATTTTGGTAGGCAGATTCAACCTTGGGAAGATCAGTGTAGAGGAATACATCCAGACATGGTATCAACTTGTGTCAGCCTTTGAGAAGCATCTATTGGAAGACGCAGAATTAATCCTATCATCCTTAACATGGAATCTTTTTAGGGAAACAGAGACGAGTAATATTAAATTTTTCGTTAGCGACGTTGTTTAAGCTTGTGGTTTTGGTTTTCTCGTGTGAGTGTTTGGTTTGTGTTCCCCGTGGTTTCTATGGGTTCCTTGTAGTTCAGTTTTCTTGTTGCCAGTATGATTTTGGACTGCTCCGGATGAGGATCGGTGCACTAAGTCTTCATTGATGTAGGTCGCTTGGAATTGGATGCTTGATATGGTATGGCTTCTCCATCGGTTCCGTTCCCTTGCTTCTGCAAGGGACTGCTTGCCGAGGGGTCCTGTGTTGGTGATGTTTTTTTATTGGCAGACTTGCTGGGATGGAGCAGTCCAATTGTTTGTTTTGGTTGTATATGGTTTCTCACTTTCCCTTTAAAAATTGTTTTAATAATAAAAAGTAATTTTCAGTCAGTCGCTTATGACATAACATGATTTCTTCTACTCTGGTTAAAAATAATATATCTTCTTCCCCACATACAAGATATAGATTTACCTTTTTTCCTTGTTATATATAAGAAAACTATACCATATTTTCCTTTAAAAACACACAACATCATGGTAAATCTAATAGAGTTCCTAGAGTCACATAGTTGACTAACACTGAGTAGGTTGTGACTGAGGCCTTCTACGACAATGAAATCAGAAAGTCTCATTTATTTTTCCACAAACCTAGCCTATCTCGATACAATTATATTAAAGCTTTCATCATTACCAAACTTCAAAACTCCTTCTTTGTTATATTTTGTTCTTTTAACCAAATCCTTTTTGACTGTCATGGGAGACGTGCAACCACTATAAAAGATCCGTACACTAAAATAATAGGAAGCTTTAAGGGAAGTTATAGCAACCACTACCTTCTCTTATCTCTTCTTATTTTTCCATATATTTTTCTTCACACTCGTCATATATTGAGTAACCAGATATTTATCAAATTATGATAGACCGAATTCATCTTTAATACTGCAAATCTATTTTTCATTTTTAACTCACCTATTTTTTCATTGATCTGGTGCGTGAGAACATTTTGATTCTTCTTTTTCACATTTATCGATATGGCCACTGTGCAGTACC
Organism: Viscum album; assembly: GCA_963277665.1. Classification (NCBI taxonomy): domain Eukaryota; kingdom Viridiplantae; phylum Streptophyta; class Magnoliopsida; order Santalales; family Viscaceae; genus Viscum; species Viscum album. The sequence goes on from OY728157.1 coordinate 1,470,325,671, forward strand.
TAGATATGTTCCATAATCTCTAATCTAAAATTAGTTTTAATCAAAAAAATTTTGTGAATAATTATCTATCTATATTTAACCTTTTTTCTTGTTCCCTTCGGTATCTTCTTTCTATAGAAATCACATTTTGTGATAGTCCAATTTTTTCTTATTAATAAACAAGGATAAAAGTTGAATTACTAAGTGTCACATAAATAATTCTAGTTGTTCATGGATTCATTGTATTTTAGGACACTTGTTTTTACCCACATCAATTTAAATTTTTGGAGAGGGAACTTGAATTCTGACCTTTAACCTGACTTCTTTCTATTTTTGATCCAGCCCAAAATCATCCTTAACATCTAATCTCGATTGTTGCTTCTTTCCTATTGAAAATCTATCCACCTGTTTCAATTTTCCAGTCTTCTAAAAAATCTAATTTCTAAATGTTGCATTGCGGTTCAAGATTTTTTCTTGATCCTTCACTTTTTGTTCAAGACTAATGACTTCTTCTCTAAGTTCTATAATACTCTTTACTTAATCATTTACTTTTCTATTCAAGGAGTCAATCTCCCTTTTCGGTTCTTCAATCGTGATCATGTGTCTATCAAACTTTTCTGAACATTCTACCTTAGATGACATAAGGTTTCTAATTTCTTTACCAGCTAAGACTTCTCTTCTTCCTGCCATTTCATATATAGTTTGGCATCATGGACTATTGTGTTTTTTATTTGTTTTTTCTCTGAAAACATATATTTCTTCTATAGATTCTTCTAATTCCACTTCCATGTTGACACTTCCTTCAAATTATTCTTCTAATTCATTGAATTCATTTTCATCCTATTTAAGTGAAGAACTAACAATATCCACCATATAATTTTCTACATGATCTCTATAGTTTTCTATATATTCAACCCCCTCATCCTTAGACTCATCTGAGCTGACATATTATTTTGAAAAAAGGTTCTTCTTATTATATAAAATTTTCTATAAATATTTCATTCCCTTCACATAGGCTAAAGACTACTTATTCATAATTTCATCTTCATCAACATCATCATCTTGTTGATACTTTTTGGGGCACCTTTCCGCAAGATGTCTAACCATTCCACATCAATAACATGAAATTGGAAGTCTCCCTTTAAACAATCCATTTCCTATTTGAATGTTTGAGGAGATGAATGAAATCACCTCATATGTCTCTTAATATTATTGACAATCTTAAATTGGGAGCATCTTCATGGATTTAAATGAAACCTATTTGGATTTCCCATTTTTCACATCATCATTGTCATTACTTTGAATTTAATATGCTACTAGGGTACTATGCATGTTATCTATTGTCAACTCTTTTGGATTTGTGTCCTATAATACAGGTACATTTGGATTGAAGCGAGGTGGAAGTTTCCTCATGATGTGATTCACACTATTTATACCATCAAAGACTTCACAAAGACATCACTTGTTTCTCACTACCACGTTTTTCCTATCATAGAATGCATCAGCAGACTCATTCAGTCTCATTCTATGATCTTCACACATGTTCCACAACACTTTCTTTATTTCTTCTATGAACTTATCATCTCTTTCATATATATTTTATTTCATTAACACAATACATGTGAGGTTTTCCAGGACATGACCTTTATACAGACATCATTGGATTAGGATCATCATAAAGCATTTTATTTTCTTGGAGTTAGCATCTAATTCACTTCTTTGAGCTTCTGATAATGAAACACTGTTAATATTTATTGTTATACCATGCATTACTACTATAAACCCATCAATAAAAAAATATCGGAAATAGTGTTGTATTTTATTATTCCAATATAGAAAATAGTTCCCGTCAAATATCAAAACCACTTTATGATTGGTGATCTTAACTTGAGAGATTTCCAATGATATTAACCTTTCCCTTTGATAAAAATTGTTACGGACACTTTTTTAAATACCCTGAGGGGGGGGGGTGATCAGGTTATGATAAATTAAAACAATTTCCCCTGTATATCTTGTTTCGCTGTTAAGAAAAACTCTCTTCTCTCTTGTTTACTATAGAATAGTATAAACATAAATTAAATCATGCACATGACACAAAAAAATTTAATTGGTTCACCCTCACTATGCAATGTCCAAGGGGCATACACTGGAAATGTACCGATGAGAAAAATCCACTTAAAGCGCACTGTAGTTTACAATTTTTGGAGCACACTCACTATCCCTCCTTCATTACAACTACTCACAATATGAATGGTGACTACTCATTCAAATGATGTGTGCTCAATAGTTATTTAGAAGATCCTCTCACAGTTTAGTGACATGTAGGTCCCTTCATTATCACAAATTAATGTATATTCCTATATATGTACATTCTTTGTTGATGCCCAACTTTCATCCATAATTGAATCTCAATTTGCACCAGGTGTATCGGAAAATCCTCTAACATTCACACATCCCTAGATTAACGGGAACAGGTCATTATGTTTGATCAACTTCTCTTTGCTTTGGAGAGCTTATATATTCTAGGGGTGCAATTTTAACCTTACCACTTCTGAGAAACTCCCTTTGACCAACTTTGTCCAGGGGAGACTCAAATCATTTTACTCTCAAACCAATATTGGAGCTCAGAAATCAACCATTTCACTTCTTTTGAATATCCTTATAGTTGTGATCACACACCACCACTTGCACACCCAATGAAACTATGTGACTGGAGTCATAATTTTTCTAAGTGTTGAGATTCATAAAAAATGAGGAGGGGTAACCCTATATTTATAAGAATATTGTTCACCCTGAGAGTCGTGCACAAGTCTCCTCCCAGCACCTAGGTCTAACCTCCTTATCTTCTATTTCCCTAGTCACCTTACACACCCAAAACAATAATTGGGTGCCCTCTTTACTTTTACATATTTTGATGTTATGATCTAAATAACATATAGCACACTAATTTCCAAGACTCCAAGATAGCAGCGTGCATGTCCCTTTGGCCAAAACAGTACAACCTTATATCTGCTCTTTTTTTACTGCATCCAGATCAGTTATTCCTTTTTCAATGTTCTTATTTCAATAAAGTATTTTCATCAACATCTATTGAACTAGAAAACTCACCATGTAAACCCACTTTGTCCAAAAATTGATCACCAGGGCCTACATTGTCATAAAACACAACGCAGAGCCCACTTTGTCAACAAACACAATCACCTCAAAAATGTTTCAATGATACCTTGAGGGGTTTTTTCACAACAAATATGTATGTTATTCATTACCCTATAATAAAATATCTAACTTATTTGGATTAATTTATCTACATTATAACATGATTATTGTGTAAGATCAATGAATCCCACTACTTTATTCATATGTGAAATAAGTATAACTATATCATGTTATTGTCTTTTAAATCGTTTCATTTTTTAATTTCATTATAAAATACACAGATCTAACTAAATACAATTTAAATCATAACGTTTTTGTTAATAAAAATGACCTAAAAGCACCATAATCACAGATTAATGTATTCAATCATGATATTAGTTGGGTAATAATACTCATTTGAAAAGCATTTAAAGACCACATCATAAGATGTATATTAGTGTTTTGGGATATATAACATTAAAAAAACATTTAATATATTTACTATTTTTAGAGGAAACCAATTGATTTATCCCTTATTTATAAGTCAAATTAATGATGTTATTCAATATCTAAAAGGTTATCAATTTTTCTCATATTTTTATACATAATTCTATTATAGAAATTATATCATTCATGTGTGAATCAAAACATTACAAAAAGTAATAAAATATGTGAATCTCCCAATATTACATTTCATTATATGTTAATAGGTCAGAACTACTTGTCAAATAATTTTTAATTGAATTAGTAGAGGAATTGCAGGTGGAGTTTCTCCAAACTAGTGAATAACCCAAGAAGTAGGTTATTACACTAAATAAATGTGGGACCATCAAGGGTTTTTAAAAAATATATGATTTTTTAAAATTATGATACCACATATTTTGGAAAAGTAATCAATTTTTTTTTGTTTTTCTAAAATTTATCGATTAGAATATCATATTTTCGATATTTTTAGTTTTATGGTTCAAGTATATCAACATATGGTGAATCTTATTATCCTCTTATATATGTATGAATTAGGATTATATATACTATTGTTAATCGTGGATAGATTCTTGTATCATAGAGTATGTTATAATATTCTATATTTGATTAATAATGAAAAGATTGTATAGAATAGAGATTGGTGATTATTCAATGAGAGAAAACATAACAATATTTTTCATATTTTATTTTCAATATTGGTATACATGGTATTTGGTATATATGGTAATTCATCTATACCAACATTATTTGAGTATAAAATTGTTTCCAATGAGGTTTAGTTATGAAATAAGTGCTTAATATCATGAATTATTCAATTTGGGTATGTTAAATTCCACACACTATATCAATTATTTCCCTGATTTGGTTATAAGGACCCATCCATAAACCTTAATTAATTTTGAGATAAGTCAATAATTGACTTTAATTATTTATAGTATCTTTTTAGAATAAAATTTTTATATAATTAGTCCATAACAATTGCATAACATATCAAATATTACTAATTAGATACATCTACACTATCAATTTATTTTCACAACAATAAAACTCCTTATATAAAACAAGAATTTTTTTCATGATAAAAAAACATCTTTACTTCTAAATTTCACTTACCATTCCTTATACAAAGTGCAACACATTTCAAAAATATAGTATGAGCCTAAAAAGACTTTGTATTTGATATAATATAAAGAATGAAAATATAAATTTATAAATACATACAAATTAATGAAATGAACATTTTCACTCATAAAATGCATGCTCTTTATCATGCCTCATGAAATCATAATATTTTCGAATAACTCTTAGAAATCATAAATCATAAAGGTATGTTGTGTCATCAATACCATACTTATTTGTTCTTTCACATTTTCATAGGTACTTACTTGAATGGAAACGTATGTATTACCCATCATTGTATATTCCCTAAATTTGTTATGAGATACCTTAATTTTTTCCTCCGTTATGTCACCCAATGAATTTAATTTCTATCATAAACTCACCCACCCACATTTTATCATAGAATCACATATATATCTAAACAATTATAATAAACCATAACATAATCATAATATATAACACAAGAATAATAGAAATATAACATTTCCACATTACAGTCACAATATATTTGTTCAAGATATTGAAATAATAAATCCATTCACAACACGATTTTCAAATTCATAAAAAACCTAAAAATTAATATGTTTTTTACATTTATTTTTTTAAAACAGTATAGATTGTAGAGTAAGATAAATATTAAATAATTCTTGTGGTGGTGGAAAGGTCGTTGTCAACATGTACGTTAAAAGGAAACATTGATTTGGGAATTTAGTAAAATACCTCTTAAAAATGATTCCATTTTAATAACATTGAATTAAAAAGAAATTAAATGTGTATAATTATACACCATATCAAATAATTTCATCTATAATCCAAAATATTCCTCAGTGAAAGGATATTATAAGGCCCCAGCCTTAAACCTTACTTAATCTTGAGTTATTACAAGATTACACATTGAGGATCTTTTCGGGATTAGAGTTTTAGAGAATTAGATCATAAAACTTGCATTACATTCCACATATAAACAAAGAGGTTACATAAAGATAGTATTCTTCATTCCCATCAATGGAAACACATTTAAAATAAAACATGGATTTTTTCTTGACACTTCCTTGACACTATCATCATATCATGTACCTTTCCCATGACCTGTGAAAAACATTTCAAAAAACATGGGATGAGCATAAAAAGCTCAGTATGAGTTATAAAAACATGGAAAGGAAACATGGGCACATATATACATAAGAATGAAATCATACATTTACCCATAAAACATGGGCACTTTAACATACCTCATAAAATCATGAATAAATCATAGAAATCATAGGACATAAAGGTAACTTGAGGAATTCATAACATTCTTACGTAGAGAGTAACCCTCTTGGTTACGTTTGGAATACCCATCACAGTATATTCTCGACAATCTATTTGGAGAAACCTTAACGTTTCACTCCTTCGCGTTACCCAATGCATTGGAGATCTATATCGGGCTCACCCGCCCTTAGTTTATCACGGAACCACCCGTCTTCATAATAATGCCCATGAACCATAACATAATCGTATCACATAAAACATGCATAAAGGAAACATAACATTTCCACATTTCAATCACAAGATATCAATACAACACAAAAACATTGTGAAAACCATTTTCAATACCAAAATAAAAGAAAAGTAAAACATGGTATTTATTTTTCTTTTTTTTTTAAAGTTATGGCTTGTAGAGGAAGCCGAAACTCAAATAACGGTCACGATGGCGGAGAAGTCATTGTCGCCGCATACGTACGACAAAAACATTCCCTTTTGATGTTTAGTAAACGCTTCGTATAAAAAATATTCCTTTTGAATAAATGTAAAAGTCAAAGGGGTTTATACAGAGTATAAAAGAAAGTTGTGTATAAAATAAAATATGCCTCAAAGAAAGGAGATTGAGACGAAGTCCCATACCTCGTATCCGACTTGACCCGACCGTTCTTTAATCTCCTGAATAATAAACTTGAGTTAATCTCTACTTGCTTAAGAACCTTTTTCAAGTTAACTATTTCTGTTATACCATGTTATGGAAATCATGTAATCATTTAAGTTAATAATGTTCATTTTGTCGGTATTTGGTTCTTAAGTCAAAAATAGACTTGTTACACTTACATGTAGTTAATTTGGTCGAAGGTTCGTTATATCCAGAACGATATTAATGATTTGGATAACGTATACATCATATATATTCAGAATATACATGTATTTATAATATTACATCACATTTAGAGGTAAGAAATGAAATGCACCGTTCATGGAGAAGGTAATCCGTACGTACGCATGAACGCTACTTCCATTTCTATTTCGTATTTTTTTGGAATGGAATAATAATTATATAAGAGTATATTATAATTCCAGTATAATAAAATATATAATAGCATTAACATTATCCATTACACATCCGACATATGGTATTAACGAATCAAATCACTTTCAGGGGGCGGTAGTCCGCACTTCCTAAAATGAAGATATCGTGTTTACCCATAATGGAAACCATAAAGGTATGACCAGAATGAAAAAAACATAAGATTAAGGAAAACATAAACATATTATATATCATATATAAAAATAGTGACATCATAATGGCCACCATTGAAGGTGTTAAATGAGTATTGAACAATCATCATTTCGGGAGGCCGAATTTTTCCATCCACGGAAACCGTATGTTCTTTAACCATTTGATGTAGTTGTGTGAGAGTGTAGCTCAAATAAATCTTATAACAACATACTAGTATATTTAAGATACTGTTGTTGTTACAAAATAAGTAGATAAAAAGAGTTTAGGGGTTTGGAGAAGCAAAATGAAACAAATGAACATGAGAGAATGAATTACCTTTAAAAGTGTAACTCCTTTTGATTTGAGCCTAAAGGCTTCCGTTGAAAGGATTCTGCCCAAATGGAATCCTCTAGGTTGAGGAGAGGGATGTGGAGAGAGTAAATGGGCAGGGGTTGTCCGAGACAAATGCTTGAGGAGTGTGTGAAATGAGGTAGAGGTGGGGGCCTTTTATAAGAGGAGAGGAGGGGCACTCTTGGAAAGTAAAGAAATATTACTTTATTTGAAAATGTGTTTCGGTTTTAAAAGGTCCCACATTGATATAATTCGTGAGTAAGGTGATAAGGGTTTGAAATCCACTAATCCAATTGGTTTTGGACATGTGTAGTTCATAGATTTTACATTATATTTCCATTTTATTTAAATCGTCAAATAATGATGTCATCGCTGCATCATTATTATGTCATAAATAATTTAATTTATTTAATGTATAAAAATTATAAAAAAAATACTATGATGTAGGAAATCTATTTATCTTTTCAATTACGATTTATAATAAAAAATATGATCTTTATAACCCCATGTAAAAAGTGTTTTCGTAAAACATATTATGTTTGTGTCATTTTTATTTTACATTAAATAAAAAGTTATTTTTGTCATTTCCCAACAAAAGTGGATCCATGGGGTCCCCAAGTAGACACATGGCTTGTCTTGGTCGGCCATGACACAACCAATAAGTTTGTGACATGTGTCTAGGTCATTTCACATTACTAAAGCATTATTTATACCTTAAACCACACTAATTACCACTAATCGCGATTAAGAACTTAATAAGTTACTATTCACCAAAAAATTATTATAATCTCATTGAACAAAATTTTACTTCTTAATGACAACCATGTATGTCTGATTTTTGAAATTCAAAACACAATGATGGAAAAATTTCATTTAAACGGAAAATCAGTCTTTATAAGTACCACTTAGTGGTTTCACTATTCATCAAAAATTGGAGTTTTTCAGAAAATTACCAAAAATTCACCCTATTCTATATTTGATATTACGAATTAAAAAATGAAATCTATTTTAAAAAATTAAAAACATATAAGTCACATTAATTAATTTAATAATTAATTCCCACTGTCAGAGCAAATAGCGTGTTTTTATGAAACAATAAGTATCAAAAGATTGACACTAGTTTAAGTCCAATTTCAAAGTGAAATTGATTCCAATGACCACCATTGGATTAAATGGTAAAAATATATTCATATTACACATTAAGACCAATTCAAAAGATAATCTAATCATATAAATAAATTAGATTAAAAAGCAGTTTTGATGTAAAATGCAGTATTTTTCACTATTCATTAAAAAATGAACATTGTCAGAAAAATACCAAAAATTCACAAAAATTAAATTTTGATGTCCCAATCATAAAGAATAAGTTTATTTTGACAAACATAGTTTATAAAATGGTCAAATATAGATTTAAAAAGGGTTTTCCATCATAAGGCAGTAAAACAATCTTTTAAGAATATTAGTGTATTCCATGCTTAAGATTGGATTTATTTTCATTTTAAGCCTCTAAAACACTATCTTAATCATTAATAGACATAGATAAAAATATCTATTAATCATTACTTATTTGGGATGTTACAGATATTGAGACGAAGTCACTAACATTGAGTCTCACATGCCTTGTTCATTCTTCAATATGTAGAATAATAAACATAGGTTTTTTATACATTATTTTGAACACTTTGGTGTTAATTATTCATTTTATATCACTTATTACCATGTTATAAAAATTAGTTAGTTATTTTAGTTTATATCAGACGTTTTGTCTATGTTTGGTACTTGGGTATAAAATGAAGGTTTTATAATTACAAACTATCCATGTGGAAAAAATACATTTTTCTCCAGAATAGTATTAATTATTTAAATAATATATATATAAAATATGTATTTATAGTAGCCCATAAAATTTGGAGATATTAAATGAAATGTGTTTTCATAGAGACGGTAGGTCATACGTACGCATGGACAGTACTTTTATTTCATTGTAAAAAAATAAAAACCAAATAATATAAACATATATTATAATACCAAAATTATATTTATGTCATGTATGTCATTTAGGATTTATAAAACTATTTTTTATATATTCCATATATTTAATAAATGAGCCGTATCACTTTGATAGGGTGGGGGTAGTCCTCAAATCCACAAAAACAATTATCGTAATTACAAATCATTGAACGAATAAAGTTCTTCTATGAATAAAAATTGTCAAAGAATACATACAATATTAATATAATATATATCTTATATAAATATAGTTCCATTAAAATAGTCACTATTATATGTGGTAGGAAAAAATTGAACAATCACTATTTCATGACGCAGTAGTTCGCCATACACAAAAATAGAATGTTTATATCCATTTGATATTGGTGTGTGTAAGTGTCGTTCGAAACCATTCCATAAAAACAAACATTAATATTTATGATACTATTGATGTTATGCAACAAAATTATTATATTATGATTGGGACTGGAGAAGGAAAATAAATGAAAGGAACTTGAGAGAAGACATTACATCTTAATCATGTAACTTCTTTTGATTGGAGCCAATGGCTTTGAAAAATTTCTTAATGCCTAAGGTAAGGCTTCTATAAGGAAGGGTGGGATGTTGTGATATTATTTGATCAGAATTTGGTTGAGGAAATGGGCTTGATATGTGTGAGTAAGTTGGTAGATGTGGTGGATTTTTATAAGAGGTAGAAGGGGAACTTTAGGAATGTCTTGAAATATTAATTTATTATAAAGTTAATTTCAATTATAAATGGTCCAAAACTCATTTATTTCTATGATAAGAGGATTTTGGTTCGAATAACCATTATGAAATATTATTTTACACTTTGTAATTATTTTTGTATCCCTATATGTTTTGATTAACCCTTATTTTTCAATTTGGAATCTTGCATTGATATCATGTTATTTTTACATTGTGGGATAATGTAATTAACATATCATGTCAAAAGTCCCCAAAAAGTAATTTATGACATATTTGAACTTATCTTAATCATTTGGCTGAATAATAGATTTTTAGTAAATTTATATCATTTAATAAGTTATTTAATAATCTATGTTATAAATTATGTCATTTTTGATGACTATTCATATTTATCTTTTTTACAAATTCAAAAAAAATTATTCCTCTGAAATTTTTTTAATAAATAGTAACATGTCAAATTATCCTTATTGGATGAAATTAATAATGTCAAATAACATTTATTTTATTATTTATAATATTTTTTATTTTAATCATTTATTAATGAAGTAATAACTACATTAGCATTGTGTAAAAAATAAATTTATTTATGAAATGTCTAAATATTATAAATAAAAAAAGATGATTTAGGTAATAAATTTAGAATTATAATGACTATTTATAGTCTATATAAATCTTATGTAACCTAGTATAATAATTTATTTACTTAGAAGATACATGTTTATGTTATATTTATTTTTACTTGAAATTAATTTGTATGACATGTCATTATCACTCCAATGATTATCCCAAATGTCAGATGATTGGCCTAATGTTTGTAATGCTTAGACATTACTCATCCAATATTATTAGTAAATGTTTTAGGGTAGTTTTATAGTTTTAAAATATTATTTTTTTCACCATTATTGACCAAATTTACCCCTTAACCATGGGAAATAAAAACAATTTCTGAAGTTACTATTTAAAATATCCAAAAAAATAACATATTTACACAATTTGAAACATATAATTCCAAATATAGAATCCATTTATTCAAATTCAAAACACATAGTGGGTATAAATTAATTTATAATTAATTCTCATTATCAAAAATCAGAAAACATGTATTTAAGAAGTTAAAACAATCAAATGATTGACATGTGTTAATGTACAATTTCAATGTGAAAATATTTATAATATACAAAGATAGATTAAATAATAAAAAATATATCCTTTATGCATTAAAAACATTAAAAATATGATTTAGCCATAAAAATTATCTCAATTGATTTTTTTATCAATTATAATTTAGCATATTTATACTATTCATTAATACATGATAGTTATCAGAGAAATATCAAAAATTATCTTAATGTCAATTCTCATGTAATGCATATAAAAAATGTTTATTTTTTAAAATAGAAAATAAATAGGTGTCAAACACTATATTTAAAAACTTTTCTCCATTAAAATGATGTACAACGATATATTTTGAAAAATACTTATTTTTTCTGAAAAATAGTATTTATCCGTATATAATATCAAAATGAAATATACGGTGAATTTAAAACATTACATGGAATATATAACATATATTTTTCTTTAAATACTAATCCGTAAATAGTGATAAGATTTTATTAACAAAATTATTCTCAATTTAAATTGGTTTTCATAAAAACACATTCTTTATATTAAATTGGTTTTTATTTGCATATCTACAAAATTAGGTAAACAATGAATTATTATTTATACCTGTGTAAACCATATTTTTATAATTCAGTTAATACTATTCATTCCTTCTATTCCAATGTCAACGTTATAAATATAACATTTAAATAATAATAACTAGTTTTTTGTTTCAGCTCGATGTAACGTATCATGTGTGCTATTGAGAATAGTATTTATTTTATAAAACTCGGATTGTAAAAATGGGGGAAATTTTTTATATAGGGTCAATTTAAATTTTTTATATTTTAAAATCATCACCACTAGTGATAGTGAGTTAAAATTTATTTTAAATAAAAGGTAATCATGGATAAGAAGAAATAAAATGTTTCCAAGGACAACTTCTCCAAATAAGAATTCTAATCTTTAATAATATTCAATGTCACCTAGGATCAAAATATATAGTGGTATCAAAAAATATATTATAACAAGCATGGTTTTCCATGTACTAGTTTCAAAAGCCTCTCAATGAAACATATGTAGTACATTCAATTTATATTATATATAATGTTTATAAATAAACTAGAGAGTCTTCTATAATCCCATTCATCAATTACAATGTATATTTTATTTCCATTTTCTCAATCATTCAAAATCCCCAATATGTTCTCCTTCCACTCTATTTTCCTACATATTAGTGAGAAATAACTTATTTTTCTTTAATCACTTCAATAATATCTCTTGAATATATTATATTTTCAATATAGTAGTGTACTAGTACTTTTATGATTTATAAGATTTTATTAAATTATAGAAAATTGATTCCCCTAATTTTGGAATAAAACATTAAATTTATTTTAAAAAAACTATGATATATAATAGAAAGGGTGGAACAAAGGGAGTTAATGATAAATAAATATCAAATAGGTCACAATTAGTACATTTTTAGGGATTCCAAATATAAAATTTTTATAATTCCCATTATATAATTATACTTTATTAGAGTAAATAAAAAAGTACTATTTATGATCCCCTTAGAAATCCATAGAGTCAAATTTATAGTTTCCCTCACAATGGGTTAGAATGTTTTAAAATCCCTAATTAATAATCCCACCACATGTACTGATAGAAAATTTGATTCTTCAATGGATACTATATGATTTAATTAAGAACAAAACTTACATGATATAATTTAATTGAATCATATATGGGAAATGTTTTGAGGATCCTTGTGATAATGTATTCAACAAAGAATGAGATTACTTAAACATAGTGTTTCCATCAAATTTAAATGTATATATATCCATTATGAATAAAATATGATGATCATGAATTATTTATCCATAACAAATTATCCAATAAAGATGTGATCATTTAGTGTTAAGTTTATGCCACTAGTATTGATCATTCCATCCCACCTTTTTGTTGTGATTAACCACATTATTTTAGATTCTAAATAAAATTTTAGTGGGTTGAATATTCAAAACAAAATGTGGAATTGGAGGTTCTTCATATTTTTATAGAGGGAGATGTTCAAAAAAATGAATATAGAAATGATTTATTCCGAATAAGGCCTATCTCTATTATACCAACTCATATTATGCTCTTCCAAAATAGATGAAAATACTATAGAGAAAAGACATTGTTAAGAAAATGAATATGAATACATGTTTTTATTTATTTAAAAACATGTTAAAATCGTGTGAATGATTGTGTTTTATAACATATTGGTTTTTGAACTCACAATAATAAATTAAATTTAATTCTTCACCATAATTATATCTTAATTTTTTTGTAAATATAAACTATCTAATTTCCCCAAGAGACTCCAAAAAATAAATAATAGTAAATTAATTTTACATTATCCATGATTTCTTAATAGATTCATGAAATACAAAAATATACAAAAACTATTCTTTATTATATAATTATAATTCAATATAATTAATAAAATTATATAATTTTTAGGTTTTATTGATAAATATGGGATCAGAAATGATTTTGTAAATTAATTTCATTCATTGGAACTATTTTTCATTAAATCTTTTATATAAAGACTTAAAATATATTCTTGCACTTGTAATTTATCAAGATGTTTTAGAGTATTTACATCAACATAAAAAATAAAAATTTATATTACAAAAATATCTATCAACTCTTAATGAAATTATATTTAAAATTCTGAGGTGAAATACTTTTAAGAAATGGTATATTAGACCTTTTAAGTACAAGACTTCATATTATATATAATATATTAAATCTTCTAATTTAACATTATAATCTAATAAAGTGGGAAATTAATTTTATGAACTCTATATTCATACACCTAAAATATATTGTTTTTATTCTCATGTATTGAATTATTTAAAAATATTTAAAAATATATTATTACATGGTACCCTATTACTAATTTTAAGTCAAATATTACTCTAATAATGTAATGTGGTTGATATATTTTAAATATCCCCTATACATGGAAACTCTTATGATGCTCGGAATAAATTGATAAATTTCAATTTATAAATCCAAAATCCTATATAATATCAATTCACCCTTAAATATATTCCATACACTTCAAACATTAAACAAATCTATTACCTAACATATTATTATAAATTTTGTGTGAATTTGAAAATGGTTTATTTGATAAATAAAAAACCTTATATAAAATGAAAATCTATTTCAACAAATATAATTCTTATTTTCTATGTATAATAAGAAATTATATATGAAACTTAATTATCTTGAAAAAAAATGAAAACATATACATTGACTCATTAATATCTAATTTTTCTCAAAAACTACAAATTTTTTCTCCTTCTCAACAATTCTCCCACTACTATTTTTTGGATTCCAAGGAATGTAAATCACATTCAAAGACAATACACAAAGTGAAGAACCATAATTCATTAATTTGTTTCCTTTGAGTCAAAATTTTTTATAAGGAAAAAACAACATTTAACATTTATATCAGATTATACATAAAATAGTTATTTTCATTTCACAATACATATATCGTATTTAATTATTAGAAAAAATAAATGTATTCACCGCATGATATGAAATATTAACTTTAATGATCCATTAATAAATTGTGTGATTTTACTTGAGGAAATATCATCTCAAACATATTTATTTTCCTAACTATATTCATTGAATTATTTTTAATGTGGGTTTCAGTGTTGATTCCTAAAAACCCATTAGAGAATTTCATAGATAGATCCCAAACTCATACAATATAATAATTTAAAACCACCACTTGTTAAAAAAAATCCAAAAAATCAATTCCTTGGATAAATAATAAATTTTTCTAGGATTTATTAAAACACATATCTATTGATATTCTAAAATTAGTTCTCTTTTATGTTGTAATAATTATAATGACTAAACATTAACATAGATATATTTTTCCATTATTCTTTCACAATAGTAACAAGATAAAATAAAGTTAGTGGGGGATGGAAACATCATTTCACAAAAATGAGAGGAATGAATTTGAACTCCATTTATCATCCTCAATTTACCTAATGATTACATTAGTATTGTCTTATGAAAAAATATCAAATTTTATCCATGATAAGAGAAACAATTCCTTCATTATTTTATCATTCTCCACAATATATTTAATGAGGTGAAATTTTAAATAAATTTAACTTGACTCTAAATGGTAAATAATATTTATAATTAATTTAATTTACCTAGGAATATCAACTAATGAAAAATGTGGATTATTTATATCCACCAATGGTCTCTAAAAATAGTTCTCGTCAATATCGAGTAGGTATTTTCAAGAGGATTGACCACATATTCTTCTTCAATGGTTCTCAATGTAATTGAACTCCACATTTTTTTTGAAAACGCCCTCATGTTTATCCCAAAAAATAATTTATACTTGTTAAAAGACATCTACCATAATTAATTATCTAGATAATCATATTATATATAACTACATAGATAATGGCGTCCCATACCACCATATATCAAAAAAATATACATTTACATTTTTGTATCAAATAATTATATTATTGGATATCTGTTGAACCATTTTGGGTGGAAATTGATATTAAGAAAAATGAGTCAAAAGATAAATAATATTATGTATTTATTTTATTATATAAAAAAAGCAACGAATTATTTTTAAAAATAAATTTTTATCTCATTCCATTACAACCTTTTCCATTTATAAAGATTCGGAATAAAATAATTTCAAAATCTAGTTTCGATTATTTTATGATAAACACACTTATAATATCAAAATCATATTTATCTTTGGAATAATGTGATCTTTCTCTTGAGAATGTTTTCAAAATAGAAATTATATCATTTCACTATAATTGAGAATTTCGATTAAATTATTTTCCTTCATAGAAAATTTATCACACTACCTTATTAATTTCTTGGAAAAAAATATATAATTTATAAAAAATGATAATGGGTTATTATTAATTATAATATATAATGATATATTTTTTCACTCATCTTTTTTAATAATACACTAATTAAAATTTCTATATACCATAGAATACCAAGATGATGGGTATTTTTAACCAATTTAGATCGATTAATAACAAGGAAACATAGTTTCCATCATAAAAATCAAACATTTAAAATGATTCCTAATATAATCCCACTCATCATGTTTTATATTATGAAAGTTAGACATTAAATAGATTTAAAAATACTAGTATTCATTTGAGTTTTAACAATAATAAATTTATTAATATTTTTTAGTCTACAAATAAGTTAAATTATTTAATCAATCATTAATAATATAAAACAATAAATTCCATTTCAAAAAATACGTGAATATTTTCTCCCATATTTTCCCAATATATTCAACATGTTTTAAAACACCTATTTTTTCCATGAAAAAATATTATTACATTCCCGTATTTAAATTCCCATGTGTCACTCATCATTATCTACTATTATTCATCAATAATGGAATTAACTTACTGTTGATGCTCTGAATCAGTATCAATATTTTTTTTTGCATGAGATAGTAATGTGGTATATTTTTCTATCCTCAATGTTCTCCTTGTATGAGCCATTGATTTATGACACAATATATTTTTTCATCCTTGAATGAATTTAGAATAGTTTACATTATGATATAATTTGTTCAAATATACATTTATATCTTGAAATCATTTAAAATTATAACTAATATATTTATTATAATAACATTTTTTATAATAAGAAAATCATAATATGTAAATCTAGAAATTTATACTTCATAGGTATCTTCATTCACTGTATTTTATAGTAAATTTTAATTTGTAGCCTTAGTGTTCTTTCTAGACATCATGGAATATCATCAGTAGCCTTATAAATTATTAGGGTGGGCTAAATGACAAAATGAATGTCTATATTTTAATGCTTCCCGTTTTTTTCACCTCTTAAATACAAAATTTTGTGACTTCCCAATAACCTTATGGAATTTTATTTTTTATAAATATTGATAAATATATTAAATATTGAAATATTGAAATGTGTTATATATATTTTTAATAATTTTATATGATAATTTATACAGTAATTTACATTCTCTAAATGTGCCAAGGCGTTTCACGCGATTTTAACATAGATTGAACCATATTATTCAAGATTACATAATTCTATTCAAACAAACAATTTTTTATAGTATGTATACATTAACATGTTCCTTAAAAAACTGTAAATCTCATTAGAATATTATAATCATTTATAGTATATTAAGTTTTTTTATCTCAATCATCTTCATGTAATATCAACCCATATCTTTTACTCCATATGAATTTTCTAACCATCATCATTTCCATTAATTTAGGATTCATATAATTAATAATTAAATTTTCATTAATGTTTTCATTAATCTAAATAATATATATATTTATATATATTAGCATATAATTCTAATGGGAACACAATAATATAAAAAAATAACCTTTGTAGGGTGAGATATATTAATTTCAACATTCTTGTTAGGATATGTTGTTAAACATCCTAATTTTTCAAGTGAAACACATATATATCTTTTCTCTCTTCATATTATTAATATCATAGAATCATTCCCATAATTTATTATTTATCATGTTCATTTATACATGATTTCTAAGAATTCTAGCCCATGGATTAGTTTTTTCTTTCACACGTAGGTAGTATGAATTTTTAGAATCTACCTCTTGAAATGGATTTGACATAGTTAGTTATCCCCTTAACACAAACCATCCACATTCATTCCTTTTCATCGATAAACCATCAATCTTAAAAATCATCTTATTTCCTTAGTCGTGGATTATAGAACAATTAATCTGGTTGAATCTTATTCCATCAACATATAAGGAATTCATGGACTCAACAACACCTTTACATTCATCTTTTAACAAATAATATTTTGTTTTTGTTTCCATTCATTCCCAATGGTCACTAAACATTCTTTGGAATCATAAATATTTATCCAGAATATTATGTCTCATATAATATGTACTGATAATCCATAATATAATATTGATAGTACTTATATATCTTATTCATTAAATTAAGATTCCCCATTAAGATATTACCCATTTCAATTCTTATTGTTTACTTATCAATTTTGAGTATTTTAATTCATTACTTAGATAGAAGGATTCATTGTTTGGAAAAAAATTGAATTGTGAAATAAAAAAACACCTTAAACAAAAAAATTTTAATTATTAAAATCTACAAGTAATCATTACTGTATAATTTTAGTTTTACCTCTTAACATTTCTCTATTTTATTTTTTAAATCATACTATAATTATTCAGCTTAGACTATCTTGATTTGTTGAAATATTTATGGTTGGCCCAAAACATTATTTTTTTATTCCTAAAGACACCGTAGTTCCAAAAGAAGCCATAGAAACACTACTATCTACTATTGGTTGTCTTCTAGAAGTTAAAATTGAACGATAATGTTTAATTGGTGAGAAAATGTAGAATTTTTTAAGAATAAAAAATATGATGATGTTGAAACACCATATTCATTATCAATGACAACAGTACTGCGTATTTAGAATCACTTCTTTCATGATTTTTTATACAATAATATTTTATTAATTTATAATATTATTTTTTTGTAGACATAAACTAGGTATTAATTGAATGTTTCATAAACTCAATCATCCCCAAAACATTTCATATTATTTTTTATTCTTATAGGTCTTATTTTTTTATCCTCATATATGAATTTTATTATAACATTCTCCATGTTCATGAAGGGAACAATGACTATTTAATATAAAATTTAAAATTTCATTTTCTACAATGACCAATTTCTATTTGTTATGATTATTATCTTTCTCATAATCTATTATTCATTATTTGATGTTTATTTTCAATGTATTATTTACAATAATATTATACATCAAAAACCATCTGGAATCAAGAACATTAATTATAGTTATGTGTAGATATACTTTTCATTCTATAATGTTGATTTTATTTCACTAAATTTCTATCCACCTACTCAATTTTTTTGATTTTTAATTTCTCTACCTTAATATTAAAATTTTCATAAACACAATTTATTTATATTATTCAAAAAAAATTCATTAATTTCATCCAATGTGGGATTTTATTCATTTAACATGGGATAAAATTATATTTCATCAATATCACTATATATACCAATATCATTAAATTAATAAAAACTATCACAATTTTTAATATTACATGATAAATTCCACTTATCATATTTAGAAAATTTATTAAATCTTACACATGAATTGATAAATGACTGGTTTGTAATATTATGTTATGATATTATTGTTATGAAATTATACTCATAAAAGAGTTAATCATCATTCAATTTTGGATAGTTTCTTACAATGTTTTTAGTTTCTCCCCATTAAAATAATTACTCTAGAATATTCACCTTGTATTTCATTATGGGTGCACTAGTGCAGAAAACGTTTTTTACGTCGGTTATTTTTTATTATTTACGTCGGTTTTTAGGCGACGTTAATACGGACGACGTTATAAATAACGTTTTTTACGTCGGTTATTTAAAACCGACGTAATATCCCTAACTTCACGGTGGTTATCACGTCGGTTCATATAATAACCGACGTGATAAATATGCGCGGGGGGCTTTATCACGTCGGTTATTCCCTAAACCGACGTGATAAAAGGCCTGGGATATCGTTTATCACGTCGGTTATGTCATAACCGACGTGATAAACCCTTCCCCTGGCCTATTACCACGTCGGTTATTTAGGAAACCGACGTGATAAAAAGGCCTGGGAAACGTTTTAGCACGTCGGTTATTCAATAACCGACGTGGTAAATCGATTCCCAGGCCTTTTATCACGTCGGTTATACTAAGCACCGACGTGATAAAATCCCCGGGAAAGGTTTATCACGTCGGTTCTAGAAAAAACCGACGTGATAAACCCCTACCGATTTATTTACCACGTCGGTTATTTTATAACCGACGTGAAAGAATTTTTTTTTTTTAAATAATTGCACTGCTCTCACCAAAAAGCAACCAGAAACCAAACAAAAATAACCATGCCAGCCCTCCCCCAAGCCCCAACTGAACCCCACCCTCATCTATACCCACCTAACAACCTGGCCAGCCCTCCCCCACCACATTGGAGCCCCACCACAACCCTTGGACACCCCTCCCATATCCCTTGGACACCCTCCACCCCTTGGACACCCCCAAGACCCCTAGTACAGCCTCAAACACCCATTGGACACCCCCCCACACCTTGACAGCCCTCCCAGACCCCTTGGACACCCCCCCCCCTCATTTACACCCAACCTGCCCCTTGGACACCCCCCCACCCCTTCGACAGCCCCCCCACCCTCATTTACACCCCCCGAACACTAGGACAGCCCCAAACACCCCTTGGACACCCCTCCCATATCCCTTGGACACCCCCCCACCCCTTGGACACCCCCCCACCCACTGGACAGCCCCCCACCCCCTGGACACCCCCCCGACCCCTTGGAAACCCCCCTACCCCTTGGAAACCCCCCCTACCCCTTGGAAACCCCCCCTACCCCTTGGAAACCCCCCCATCCCCTTGGACAGCCCCAAACACCCCTTGGACACCCCTCCTATATCCCTTGGACACCCCCCCACCACTTGGACACCCAACCGACTCCTTGGACAGCCCCAAACACACCTTGGACACCCCTCCCATATCCCTTGGACACCCCCCACCCCTTGGACACCCCCACCCTCATTTACACCCCCCCCCCCGACCCCTAGGACAGCCCCAAACATACCTTGGACACCCCTCCCATATCCCTTGGACACCCCCCAAACACCCACCCACCCCCTTGGAACCTCTCCCCCCATACCAAAATCCAGACCAGAAAAACCATCAACAGTAGACCAAAACAAGAAGTAGAGAAAAATTAAACATTCACTTATATAACATTCAAAACATACAATGTCAACTTCAAAAAAAACTAAATCCAACCTAAACGACTACGAAATACACAATTACATTGACAATATTCAAAATTACATTTTACATTACAAACAACTAAAAGTCAATCGAACCTGTAAAATAATTTGACCACTCCACTTGTAAGTGTTTGATATCTTCAGCAGTAAAGGGTTGAGGGTCATCAAAAAGCTACAAAGGAAAAGGATAGTAGTCAACGTGTATAATGAATAAATCAAATTGAAATATTATTAGAAAGAGGAAATCTTACCAGGTCAAAACTCAGAACTGTCCCAGTTGTTATTATTTCATACATAAATCTTAACATGTAATATCCGCATTCGATGATGCCTTGTTGCTCATGACATTTCTGTTTGAATGAGTGTAAATTCAATATATTATTTTTATGTAATAAATCAAAATGTACAAATTATAAATGGATATTTACCTTCGCATGTACATATTTGATCTTGTAATTCCTTTTCTTTGCGCTTTTTCGAAAGTGGACCCATGCCCTGTTAGAAAATAATACGAATGGGGTAAATTTAAAATTCATTATAATATATAAAACTATTGTGAAATTGAAACTTACGTTTCCAATATATTCTTAAAACTTTCTCGCACATCATCATGGAGAGAGCATATCCAATAAAGTGTTTTCTCCCTAGGGCAAAAAACCCCTAACATCCAATGATCCCTGAGAAAAGGAAATTTAACGTTAGTGGTTTTTTATGTTAAAATATAATTAACTCTTTGAGAGGGATGTGTTTCATACCTCTCACAAAAAGGCATCATCCAACACTGTGTGATTACATTCTTTTCAAATCTATCAGCAATATAAAGCATTCTTTGTTCCTCATCCAATGCACATGCTTCAGGGGAAATCAATTGTGGGTCCATGAATCCATATACATCTGTCAGCTCATTCCTCTCACAAATTTTATACATATACCTAATACAAAGCAGACATAAGTATACATTTTTAATAAATATAACGCAAGGAAAAGGAGTTAAGACTTACATGATAAAAATTTGCACCACGTTGATGCCCATCTTATCTCCAGTGACAAACTCCATGATATCACTTTTCATAATCCCCACACATAGTTCACGTCCACAGACATGAGCTTCCATTGTAAAGTCATAATGATCCGCCAACAAATTTGAATATCTTGACAATTTGTCAAGACTGCTAGTATCTGCATCTGATGTCATAGCTATCTGTCTTTGTTGTTGTCTATACAGTATTTCTTTACCTTTGAAGTATTCCTGTAAAAATAAATTGAAAAATATATTAGTTTTCAAATGATAAAACATTAATAAAAATATAAAATAAAAGATATAACATCCATACCTCTATGGTAATGAGTCGAAGAAGTCTGGATGGCCAATGTAAAAAATGGCCGATACTATGTCCAACTGTCGTCACCTCATCTGTAGGTAATGGTATCCGAGCTGATCTATCTATAATATCCTGTACAGTGACCCTCTGATTCTCTACCTCTAACTGTTGATGATGAACTGTATCTCCTATACAATATACCATCCCATATGCAACTATATGATGTTGAGGATCATCAACATACAACTCACAATAAGTAGGTAGCTGCGGCGGAGGAGGAGGATCAAAAATGGGGTCCGCAGGCTGAGGTGGGGGAGTGGGAGCTACTGGGAGAGGTGGAGTGGGAGCTGCACCCTGAAATTGTCTTTGCAAGTCTGCAAACATTAACTGCACCGATGCTCTAATCTTGTCCTCCATTGTCGCATTAATATTATGGACTTCAGCCTCCAACGATTCTATTTTTTTTTTATAAACTCCCTCAACGTTAGAAGTTGAGGAACGTGGCAACACTTTTCTTACCGATACACCTGCCGAATATCCTCTTACACGGCCAAGATGTTCGGGCTTTCCCAATGCCACAGATAAAATATCTTCCCTCCCAGATGGTGTAAATGTCCCCTGTGAACTCTGCTCCTCAAGAGAGTCCTGTAATAATTAATTGAACTTTTCTATAATGATTGGAAATATATGACGAAAATAGTAAACTTAAATAAATAAAATAGATATCTTACAATCCTCTCAACTACGAGTCTCGATTCTTCCGAAAGATATTGTCCTTTTTTGCCCTTCCGAGCTCTTTTCCATTTCTCATGTCTAGATGGAGGGGATGGAGGGGCCACCTCTCCAGAGCTTGAAGACTCAGCTCTTAGTTGTTGAAATTTTTCTGCCATCATTTGTTCTTCCAATAATGCATACCCTCCCCGAGATAAACTATGAGGGTATACATTTTTAGATTGGATCTCTTGATGAGCTTTCCTTGTTTGCTGTAAATTAAGAATAAGTAATCATTAACAAAACAATAATAAGATCATTTATATAAGAAAGCTTATAAAAGTTTACATTGCCCTTACCAAAAATGATTCTTTTCTTCTACTTTCAAAAAATTGTCTCCATGTGTCTTCATCTATAAAAGGATATATACGACATGGATTCTCACGACTCCTATGACCATAAATGAAATCAGATGAGAGGGTTGATTTGAAATCCCTCCATCTCCTAGCAGCCAACGATAAGCATTTCTTCCTGACTCCTCCAGTGTCAGGAATATCAAATGTCATCTGATAAAAAAGAGGTTAAAAATATTATATATACTAGAAACATTTAAAGAACAGTCAAACAATAGCAAAAGATCTTACCAAAATGGTCTCCCACAGCTGAGAAATTATCGCCTTATCCACACTTCTCCAATCATCATAAAGAATGCTTACTTTGCTCTTAGCCTGAGTTGCTACAAAACCCTTAAAATCTTTAGCATTTGGACCTCTAGGAAGATCATCCTCATCAAACTCCACGACTATCCTCTCCTCCTTCGTATGGGCAAGTGATAATTTTGGTAAACGTGTGCACCCACGCTTACCAACCTTTGAACTCTTTTTCGTAATAGGAGCATGTGAATGTTCCTCCCCAGATGTATGACCAATATGCTCATCTCCAGAATCATGTGGCTGATCAACTGATTGATCTGTCATTTTCCTTCAAATCAAAAAAACAAACATTAGTTCACAAATAGAAAAGTGTACTAAATTACATAATAGTAAACATCGGTAATATGATAAGCATGTTAAACAATGATAAACATGGTAAACACAGGAAAAATGTTGCCAAGGAGTTGGCATAAGAAAGCTGAAAAGTGGACTCACTGATGCCACCGGCCGGCCGCTGGCTCACCACCGGCCGGCCGGTGGAGCAGACAGCCTTCCTCTGTCTGGACCACCGGCCGGCCGCTGGATCACCACCGGCTGGCCGGTGGACCAGACAGAGAGCCTTCCTCTCTGTCTAAACCACCGGCCGGCCGCTGGCTCCTCACCGGCCGGCCGCTGGTGATCCAGACAGAGAGGAAGGCTCTCTGTCTGGTCCACCGGGCGGCCGGTGGTGATCCAGCGACCGGCCGGTGGACCAGACAGAGAGCCTTCCTCTCTGTTTGAACCACCGGCCGGCCGCTGGCTCAACACCGGCCGGCCGCTGGTGATCCAGACAGAGAGGCTCTGTCTCTGTCTGTACCACCGGCCGGCCGCTGGCTCACAACCGGCCGGCCGGTGGTTCAGACAGAGAGCCTTCCTCTCTGTCTGAACCACCGGCCGGCCGCTGGTGATCCAGACAGAGAGGAAGGCTCTCTGTCTGAACCACCGGCCGGCCGGTGGTGAGCCAGCGGCCGGCCGGTGGTACAGACAGAGAGGACCGGTTGCCGGTGCGCGCAGGACTTCTCCTCTTTACGGTTTTTATTGTTTTATCGTTTTGGTTTGATACATATTTTAATAAGTAAAAAATTTACAGTATCTAACATTATATGAAAAAACTAAATGTAAACAAGATATATACTTGTGTTACCTGTAATTTTAGGAATGTACAGTTGGATTGTTTTCCCAAATTCCTTCGTCGTGATCGTTCCTAATGGCACAAACCATGTCTTCAACATACTCATCATTATGTTCTGTTAATCTTTCCATGGAAGTAGGGATCTCACATAAATCAGCATCTTCATCAAATTCATCCTCACCAACATATTGGTTTTCCCTTGTAAAACAACAGCCCACTGCATATCTGATTGATCTACTACATAGAAAATTTGTTTGGCATGTGTTGCCATTATAAAAGAATCAGCTGTGTCTTCCAATCTATTCAGATTAACAAGTGTCATTCCAAATTCATCGTGTCTGACACTGTTGTTACCGATAAACCATTTACAGTTAAAAACGGGAACTTTAATTTTAAAGTAATCAGCCTCCCATATGTCTTCAATCACTCCATAATATGCACTTGATGCCGAAATTGGGTTTCTGTCTTAGCACTCGAAAAATGCATTGCTTTTGCAAACACCAATACACCACTATTCTGAACTGCACTTCTGTTGTCCTGAGCTTTCGTATGAAATGTATAGCCATTAATGTCATAAGCGGACCATGTTATCACATTTAAAGATGGACCACCCACTATCCATTTTAATGTCTCTGATACATCTGATCTACCAAGCAAGGTCTTTTTAAACCATGGCAAAAAAGTTTTGTTGTGCTCATTCAAAATCCACATTTCTTTCTTCTTTGGATGACATTGTTTCAACTCATTAATATGCAATGTGATATACGGTTGAACATCAGCTATGTTATTCAAGATGTATGATTCTAACTTCTTCATATGTTCAGCTGACAGTGATTTGACTTTCAAGCCACGAATCCCCTTTCCCTCATTATTAACCCGTTCATGGCGAGATGGAGGCAAACCTATGTGTTGCGCCGTAGCCAAGTAACTCGTACAAAACTCTGCTACCTCCTCAGAAATATACTTTTCAATAATGGAGGCTTCAGGTCGATATGGATTTTTAACATATCCCTTTAATATTTTCATATACCTTTCAAAAGGATACATCCAACGAAGATATACAGGTCCACAAAGCCTTATTTCTCGAACCAGATGAATCAGTAAATGCACCATCATATCAAAAAAAGTTGGAGGAAAATACATTTCCAAATGACAAAGTATAATAATTGCATCCTTTTCCAAAATGTTCAAAGCATTCACATCAATCGCCTTGTTGCAAATTGAATTGAAAAAATAACACAACCTCATTATAGTCTTTCTGACACGGATGGGCAATATTCCACGCAGTGCAACTGGTAGAATTTGTTGCATCATGACATGACAATCATGTGATTTCATACCTATCAACTTCAAGTCTTTCAATGAGACAAAATTTTTTACATTTGAAGAATAACCTTGAGGCACTTTGATATCATGAAGACACTGACAGAAGCTACTTTTCTCCCTCTTCGATAATGTATGACAAGCCGGGGGAAGAAATGTTCGTCTTCCTTTAGGAGTGGGAGCTAACTCTAAACGTATTCCCATTGACAGTAGGTCTAACCTTGCATTCAACCCATCTTTTGTCTTTCCTTTAATATCTAGTAATGTTCCGATCAAAGAATCACAGATATTCTTCTCCACGTGCATGACATCAATATTATGTTTGACTTCATGATACCTCCAATATGGTAGCTCAAAAAATATTGACCTTTTCTTCCAAATATGTCTATCATTACCAGATTTCTGTGTCTTTCCCAATGTCACATCAAGGTTTTTCACCCTCTCAAAATACAATTCTGGGGATAAAGGTTGAGGTGCAGTATCAAATTCTTGTGAGCCATTGAATGCCTTTTTTAGTCTTCTATAAGGGTGATCCATAGGCAAAAACTTTCGATGACCCATGTACACTGTTTTCCTCCCATGATGCAATTGACAATATGACGTCTGTTGTTCGCAAATTGGACATGCTTTATGCCCTTTAACACTGTATCCAGACAAATTTCCATATGCTGGGAAGTCATTTATAGTGAATAGAAGCACTGCATGCAGTTGAAAATATTCCATTTTATAAGAATCATACACCCTAATACCATCAGCCCATAAAAGTTTCAAATCATCAATCAGCGGTGACAAGTATACATCAATATCATTGCCGGGTTGCTTTGGACCAGAGATCATGATACTCAACATGACATATTTGCGCTTCATACAAACTTCAGGAGAGAGGTTGTAAATTACCAATAAAACAGGCCATGAACTATGTGTGCTACTGAGGGTTCGGTATGGATTCATTCCATCTGTGCACAAGCCTAGTCTCAGATTTCTAATTTCATTTCCAAATGTAGGGTACTGGGCATCAATTTTCTTCCATTGTGGACAATCAGCTGGATGACGTATTTTTCCATCACATACCCGCTCATCAGCATGCCATCTTAACCTTTTTGCATCATGTGAATTAGCAAATAAACGTTTGAAACGAGGAATTATAGAAAGATACCAAAATACCTTTGAAGGGAGCTTTGTAATCTCTACATCAGCTTGTGATTTTTCTTTCACCTTATACCGTGATGTCCCACATTTGGGACACTCTTTCAGAAATTCATATTCCTTCCTATATATAATGCAGTCATTCGGACATGCATGTATTTTCCTGTATCCCAATCCCATCGGGCATAATATTTTTTTGGCCTTATAATGTGAATCTGGAAGATCGTTATCTTTTGGAAGAATGTCTTTCATCAATTGTAGCAGCTCTGTAAAACTTCTGTCACTCCATCCATGTTTCGCCTTCAGGTTAATCAATCTTAACACCGCCGACAAAACCGTAAAATCTGTACAACCAGGATATAATGGTTTTTCGGCATCACCATATAGACGTGCAACTCTCGGTTCTATCTCAATTTGTTCTGCTACAATATCTCAAATCATTTCATCAATTCCATCGGAGTTACCATCTTGCGATTCATTATCATCAGTGACATTCTGTCCAGTTTCGCCATGCCAAATCCAAGGGTTGTAACTCGGATTGAAACCATGACAAATCAGATGATCTTTTATCTCTCTACTTTTCAACTTCTTCATATTCAGACATTTCAGGCATGGACAGAAAAAAATGTCACTACTTGGAACATTTCGTTTAGCAAATTCCAAAAAGGCATCAACACCTTCCTCATATTCATTGCTCATTCGATGTGCCGTAATCCAACTTCGACTCATTATTACCTATAAAAAATAGCAAAAATATATATATTTTTTAGATAAGACAAATATATGTTTATATGAAAAAAATCATAATTTGAATATAACAATTTTGAAATATAAAATAAATCGATGTGTAAACCCCCCTGGACACCCCCCGACCCCTCTGGACAGCCCCCCACCCCTCCTGGACACAACCCCCCACCCCCGACCTGCTTGGACACCCCCCTGGACACCCCCCAACCCTCTGGACAGCCCCGCCACCCCTCCTAAACACCACCCCCACCCCCTACCCCCTTGGACACCCCCCTGGACACCCCCAACGCCCACCCACACCCTTGGACAGCCCCCCACACCCACCCACCCCCTTGTAAACCCCCCTGGACACCCCCTGACCCCTCTGGACAGCCCCCCACCCCTCCTGGACACCACCCCCACCCCCTACCCCCTTGGACACCCCCCTAGACATCCCCCAACCCTCTGGGCAGCCCCCCACCCACCCGGACAACCCCAAATACCCTCTGGAGAGGCCGCCACCCACTTGGACAGCCCCCCACACCCATCCACCCCCTTGGACAGCCCCCCACACCCATCCACCCCCTTGGACACCCCCCTGGACACCCCACCGACCCCTCTGGACAGGCCGCCACCCCCTTGGACAGCCCCCCACACCCACCCATCCCCTTGGACACCACCCTGGACACCCCCCAACCCCTCTAGAAAGCACCCCCACCCCTCCTGGACACAACCCCCCACCCCCGACCTGCTTGGACACCCCCCTGGACACCCCCCAACCCTCTGGACAGCCCCCCCACCCCTCCTAAACACCACCACCCACCCCCTACCCCTTGGACACCCCCCTGGACACCCCCCAACACCCACCCACGCCCTTGGACAGCCCCCCACACCCATCCACCCCCTTGGACAGCCCCCCACACCCATCCACCCCCTTGGACACCCCCCTGGACACCCCACCGACCCCTCTGGACAGACCGCCACCCCCTTGGACAGCCCCCCACACCCACCCATCCCCTTGGACACCACCCTGGACACCCCCCGACCCCTCTAGAAAACACCCCCACCCCTCCTGGACACAACCCCCCACCCCCGACCTGCTTGGACACCCCCCTGGACACCCCCCAACCCCCTGGACAGCCCCCCCACCCCTCCTAAACACCACCACCCACCCCCTACCCCCTTGGACACCCCCCTGGACACCCCCCAACACCCACCCACGCCCTTGGACAGCCCCCCACACCCACCCACCCCCTTGTAAACCCCCCTGGACACCCCCGACCCCTCTGGACAGCCCCCCGCCCCTCCTGGACACCACCCCCCACCCCCTACCCCCTTGGACACCCCCCCTGGACATCCCCCAACCCTCTGGACAGCCCCCCCACCCACCCGGACAACCCCAAATACCCTCTGGAGAGGCCGCCACCCACGTGGACAGCCCCCCACACCCATCCACCCCCTTGGACACCCCCCTGGACACCCCACCGACCCCTCTGGACAGGCCGCCACCCCCTTGGACAGCCCCCCACACCCACCCATCCCCTTGGACACCACCCTGGACACCCCCCGACCCCTCTGGACAGCCCCCGACCCCTCTAGATAGCACCCCCACCCCTCCTGGACACAACCCCCCACCCCCGACCTGCTTGGACACCCCCCTGGACACCCCCCAACCCTCTGGACAGCCCCCCCACCCCTCCTGGACACCACCCCCCACCCCCTACCCCCTTGGACACCCCCCTGGACACCCCCCAACACCCACCCACACCCTTGGACAGCCCCCCACACCCACCCACCCCCTTGTAAACCCCCCTGGACACCCCCCGACCCCAAATCCATGCACCTATGCCATGGTTGTGTGTGAATAAAGTAGTAACAACTGTAAAAGGGCAACCCATTCAAATGGACACGCCCCAACCCTCTCGGGGATTTATAGAAAACGATGAAAAATTAGTGAAATCATAAAATTACTCAATATTGCAAGTCGAACAAATAGATCTAGGGATGATAAATAAGATTATGGTGCCAAAACGAGTTAAAAGGGTTCGCAATCGAAGAATCTTAGCTAGTTTCAACAAAAAAATCACAACACATATATATTTACTATCCGCGAAAAAAACGAACGAGTGGGAGGATTACCTGAGTGCTGCGAGTTTAGATGATTGATCCGAGGAGATTAAATATGAGAAACGATGATCGCAAAACGAATCTAAACCAACGAAATGGACGAGCCGATTCGGGTTTACGCGCGAGAGAGACGAGTCGCGACTGTCGAAGGTAAACTCGCGAATGACAATCCACGGGTCTGGGTAAATTTTTAATTGAGTTATCACGTCGGTTATTCAATAACCGACGTGATAATTGATTTAAAAACATTTATAACGTCGGTTATTTCAATAACCGACGTAAAAAACTTCCTCCGATTCATTGTTTACGTCGGTTATATAATAACCGACGTAAAAAATGGCTCAAAATCCGCGTTTTTTTACGTCGGTTATGGAATAACCGACGTCAAAAACATCTGCGGATTCTTTTTTTACGTCGGTTATTTTATAACCGACGTCAAAAAGCCTTCAAAAACCGCGTTTGTTACGTCGGTTATTCAATAACCGACGTGAAAGGGCCTTCGAAAACCGCGTTTTTTACGTCGGTTATAAAAATAACCGACGTAAAAAACGAAGCCGCGAGATTAATAACGTCGGTTATTTGTATAACCGACGTTAAATGTGTACCGAACACAGGTTTTTACGTCGGTTATTTCTTAACCGACGTAAAAAACCTCGTTTTACATATTATGACGTCGGTTTTATATAACCGACGTAAAAAATGGTGACGTAAAAAACGTTTTCTGCACTAGTGGTGTTCTCAATTTTCTAGAGATATGACTGAAAAAATTGATAATAAATGCATTAACATGTTCCGAATTTATAAAATAAAAAACATCTTCTTATTTTAAATAATTCATTATTTTCTTGTACATTGAGGATATAAATTAAATTTACTTTTCTTAATTACCATTTATTTGATCACATAGTCTTTAATCATAGTGTAATATAATATAATTCTATGTATACCATCATGATGTATTTTAATTTCATATTTACCATTAACAACTAACACATTTCAAAAAAATTGTCATGAAATATGTGTCGTATCTTATCCATTATTAATGAATCGTAAAACGTTTCATGATCATTTATGATATATATCAGTAATTTATTGACCATTGAGAAATATAACTCCATATAATAAAAAACCAACATAATAAAGTCTTCATATTTTAATATCTAAATATGTTTAATTTCAAAGTTATCCTTGATAATTAATTCTTAAATATTTATTATTATTTGTGTATTCAATTAATTGTATTTATCAAATTTTCATTAAAAATAAAACCATTCAAAAAGAATATTTTTATGTAATATTTTTCACACCCATCACTATTAATATTCATTATACTAATTTATATCTTAATAAAAATTTATAACCTTTAATAGTTTTTTCAGTTTCCTCCTCAAAAACACTAATGCTTATGGATGAAATATACTATTGAATTTATCCATACTGATGTGTTAAATCATAAAATAAATCATGTAAATCCCATTGATGTCAATTAAATAGTGATATATAATTATTCAAAAAATGAATTATATGATTAAATCTCAAATAAGATTAAAACACATGTTCCTCAATATCTAAACTATAGTTTCTAAATAAAATTATCTGAGCACTCATGCCACATAAAAATCCATCCAAATGTCCAATGAGATCACTAGGGAGGCAAATAATTGTTTTCTCAAGTGATATTTAATATTTTATATTATATAGAACCATTAAAAATGATAAAATTTATTTTATATAGTTTTAGAGTGAAAAAAATTACCCATAAAATAATGATTAATATATTTACAAGGATAAATCCATAAAAAGAGAAGGAAAATAATGAGAATTATTTTGAATAAACCATGATCATATAAAAAATTAGTTTCAACTATTGAATTTTAATGTGCGGTATTCTATAAGAACTCACATTATTAATCTACCAAATGTTAATGGGTTTCTTATATTGTTAAAATTATTTAATTTTTTTTTATTAAACTAGAGTGTGATTCAAAAATCAATAATTCAATTACATTTTCAATATGTAGCTTCATATTCTCTAACATCCACTCTCATAAGGTTGTTATTCTTACTATTCATTATATGAAATAGTTTTTGTCTACAACTTCTTCTTATTAATTGAAATTAATGTTATCTAGTTCATAATATATATATATGATAAATTAGGGTATAAATTAATCATCAAATTAATTGATCATGTTATTTTTCAATAATTCATCCATTCATAGTCACTAAATATTTTTGAATATTATTTCCATAAATGATTTATAGAAATTTCCACATCTCCCATCCATCTCCATAATGATGGTAAAATATAATATGATTATTATATATCATATCATAATATTGGGTTTCAAATTTTAATTTCAAAATTCCATTTAATATTTTTCAAAAAAAAACCATTTTTAATCCTATAATAATATATCAATTTTAATATCTAAAAAATACGCAAAAACATTTATAACACATAATGATATTTAATAATACAATTTCATGTGTATAGTGGCATATTAAATTGTGATGTGTTACTACTATTTCTATAATGGCATCCACAACCACCATATTTAATGACAATTTGTCATTGGTATGTTTTCAGATGTCAATAATTTCACAATAAATTATATTACTATGATTAATTTTCCAAAATTATATATTGAAAATATAAAATATTTGACCCTGGAAAAAGTTATAAATTTCTCGTACTATCTTACGCTTACTATTTTATTATGTATTTTTCCAAAATCGAATTTTACACTTATGATATTAATTTAACTATTCCAAATTCCATTTTACACATCTATACAGAAATTTTATTCTGAATTACCACATTAAACCTATAATGTGAGAGATTTACCATTTGATGTACTCTATTTTATCATCTATTTACCAACTATAAACTTCCTATGTGGACATTTAATTTTCTAAAGACTTGGTTTACTATTCTAAGCACTGATATAACTGGTCAAAATGGTTTATTAGCCAAGGTCAACAAATATTATTAAAATTCAAAAAAAATCATTCCTAGTCAAAAGTAACTTTTTAAAAGTAATAAATTTTATATTTTATTATAATCTATCTATGAATATGAATGTTGCAATGTTTTGAAGAAAAATAAAAAAAATACAAATCCATATTCTAAAATTTAATATTAAATCAAAACATAACCAAATAACTTCATAACTCCTAAAAACAAAACAAAAATCCAAAATATAACATATTTTAATTTATATCATGGTTGATTGTTTGTAATTTAATAATAAATAATTAATTCCAATGAAAGTAGCATATCCACTTAATCACCTATAATTATTATTCTTTTTAAATAATACCAAATGATATATGAAGTATATTAAATTCTAATAGAGTAGAAGTTCAATGAGGGGTATAAATAATAGACCCAATGTTATCAACTACTTTCTAATGATTTATTGGATTTAAATGTGAATTACCTTAGAGGATCTCAACCATGAATTTTCATTTCAATTTAATCTATGTCTATAGATTTTCATTCTATTCAATGATTAAGATAATCTCTAGCAATTCAAATGGATTATATACATATAGTGTGGTGAAATGTTTTCCCATTTTACTATAATTATAATAATATTTAAAATATGGTTCAGGTAAGAACCCTAATGCTCAATTGTAACTAGATGATGGGAATAAAAATTGTATTCAAAAACATATATACAAGGGGTGTTTTCCCTTTATTAGTGGGGCTAATAATGATGATGGTATACAATATAAGCCCTATATGAAATAGGTTAGAATATTTGTTAATAAAATTGGGGGATTCCCTAACTTCACCATAACTATTATGGATTTTTTGAATGAATGATATTTTCCATGGTCTTTAAATATACTAATCGAACATATTTGTTTCATTTGATAAAACTATATATTTGATCCATCGTAGACTAAGTAGAATCATGCTTAAATGGGTGATCTTGGTGAACCTATAACAATGTACATTATTATTTCCCTATTCTTCTAACTTAATATAGGTTATGGTTGAA
The DNA here is from genome assembly GCA_963277665.1 of Viscum album. NCBI lineage: Eukaryota > Viridiplantae > Streptophyta > Magnoliopsida > Santalales > Viscaceae > Viscum > Viscum album. The sequence continues at coordinate 1,470,360,182 of OY728157.1, forward strand.
ATAACTAGGTAGTTCATTGTTTTTATACCTTCAACTACTAAATACCAAAAAATAAAGACATATATTCATCAATTTATTTCCACATATGAAGCCACAAAACACAAACTCCATAACATGGATCATAATCTTATTTTTTATATTCAAATCCTAATTAGAATAATGAAATGTTTTATTAACATAATTCATTAGTGTAATTGGAAATATACTTTCATTCCAAAATAAGTTGACATTTCTAATGTCATTCTTATATATAAATATACTATTGGTTAAAAATGGTGTCTCACTTACCATTGTAAGCATGGTTTAAAACGTTTGACTCATTCCCAATTTCATATAATATATAATCTATATTTAAAATATAATGTATAAAAATAATTATCCTAACTATCTATAAGTTAAATTCAATTAAAAATTAATTACCTTCTATGTTTCATTATATTCCTTGATATATTGTGCTTAAATAGTCAAAATCAAGTAATAAATTAATTGATTTCATTCATATGGATATATAAAATTTTATATATTCTCCAACAAACATCATTGTATCAAATTATCATTTCAATTTCAGATGATATAATTTAAATATTTTTCATTTGTGCATACTATGAACTTTTAAAAATAGAAATAATGACTACATATCTTTAATTTATGAACCACCAATGATAACATCAAATCAAAAATATAATTTTTCTTTTTATGTTGTCTCACATATAATAAAACATAAATTATGACAAGATCCTCTTTTATATAGACATAACTAAAAGCTACTCCTGAAGCCAAATGACAGACTTCATTGACATCAATATGCATGAGTATTACAAGATATAATTTTGATACTTGTATTCTATTTAATTGTTGATTTTATTTTTTCATTTATAAACCTTTTCATATCTAACTCCATTGTGTGTCCAAATCATCATTAGATATGTAAATTATTGGATCCCATTAATAAACAAGTAATTGTTTCCATCCAATATAACAAAGCGATATCAAATAAATATTTTCATATATAATGATATCAAATCCAAAACATCTGTACGAATTAATATATAGTTCCTTATCTAAAATATAATTACATAGAAACATTTCCTCTTCAACTAAAATGATACATTTATATAATAGTACATAAAAGTTATTTTAATTAAAAAAATTAAAATTTCATTTTATGATCTTCCTTTCATTTTGATTAAATCAGTATATCATCCTAGGAATTTAGTAATATGTTATCTATGATATAAAATAATATTTTAATTATTAATGAAATTATCAAAATATATTATTCAAGATCATTGAAATACAGGATGTAAAACTCATAATGGAAATAACTACATTTTATTGTCAAATTTATGGTTTCCTCTATTATCATGAATTGATGTTATCATAGGAAAATACCATACCATAAAAAATAACAATCTCTTTTTTGTTTGAAAAATTTAATTTCAAAAAATATTAGGGAAATGATTTTATCTATCATCAGACATTTTGGTTTCTATTACACAATAACTAACTAGAAAATAAAATCGAAATATTTGATCAATAAAAATATTGACAGTCATGCTTTAGTGGTTATCCAAATTAATCATCTATTCTCTAATTATCCAAATAATGGATTTAACTTATTTAATTCCACCTATTTTTTGTTATATGAATGTGGATAAATTTTAGAAATTCTAAAAATAATCTCAGAAATAAAATTCAAATCTATTTTTCGATGCAGTCATAGGAAATCTTTAGACAACAATAATGATGCCTATCCAAAACAATCAGTTTTGTTCTATGGCTACCCATTAACAATAATTCTAGAAATAAACTATAAAAATGAAAATTGATGCACCCAACATCCAAAATATGTTCAATTCCATCATCTATTAATATCCCTCTGTCAATAGACTAAATGGGAAACACTACATATTGAGAAATAAATAAATCATTACCTATAATGGATTATTTGGTTTTTATAGAGTATATCCCACTACATCCCCTATATAAGTTCATGTTTTATATATTAGAAGATATAAATTCCCATGATACTTTTATAACACCTATAAGTAATTTACATGATGTAACATTTGATTCATTTTAAATCCTTTCACCCCATGGGTATCAATTATCACGGTATAATGTAACATTTCAATATGTTAACAAAATAGTTATAAATCCAATATTGATATAAAAGAATGTGTATGTTCAGTGTGGAATAATGTAATAAATAAAATATATTAAATTAAGATATTAGAATAGAAATTATATTTTCTTTATACAATAATAGATTTCCAAAATAATTGCATTGTAACACAAAATATGTTTTGATTATTTAGATAAATGTTTATCTTTTCATAGGTCTTAAGCCACATTTTTTTCTTTATATCAATGTACATGCTTGATAATTGAAAAAGATTATATTCCATAGAAAAATATGATTGAGTAATTAAAATATATTATTTATTATAAAGTCATATCATTGCATATTATTGGCAGGGTTAAAGGGTATACCTATAAATCTAGGCATGCATTATAATATCTGATGAATTTATTTCTAATAAATTAAAAAATATGATGTTAATTTCTCTGTTTATGTATATATAATACTAATTATATTTATTATCTAGTAGATCTTCATGTTCCTTTCTTCTTCCAAAATTAGTCTAAAATCACCTTTTTCTAGTGAGGTGTTTTTGAAATTACAATACCTAATATGTTTCAAAAACCTATCTTGTTCAATGTATATATATGATATTTAGATATCCATTCAAATTTTACTGACATATAAAAGATATTTGTTAAAAACATCAACTACTACCTATCCTCTTTCCTCAAGATTTAGTCATTGAGTCATTAATCAACCTTTCCTAAATTATTTTTGTAATTTTAATTATCACACATATTTGTTACAAATACATATTTTTAGATCCCTACTTTAAATTTATATTAAACTATAAAATTTATAATTATATAAGTTCATTTTTAATAGTTATTTTTAAATTAATATTTAAAATAAAAAAAATCAGCAATTAAATGGAAAAAAAATTCAAAAAAATACCAATGTGATATAAATATATATAACATATAATTATTTTTGGAACATTAACTCATTGAAAATAATTATGAAAAATATTAATTTATTAATAAGAAACAAGGTTTTCTACTTTCATTATTCTACAACGACATCCTGATTAATCAGTAATTAAAAAAAATATTATCTACAAATTTCATTATATAATTTTTTTATCCAATCAATTCATTTCACCTCTTCTACAATAATTTAAATGGAATGGACATTCTCTAATACAATTATTTTTAATTATATAGTCCATGTACACAAATCATGAGAATCGAATTGTATTACTATAAGGCTACAAGAATGATTTTTTCAATCCATATGATTACCACTAGTTATTTGAGAGGAAATTTAAAAATAGTAAAATATTTTATCACAAATAATATTAACTTGTAGTTATTTATTTCATGTCGACGTAAACTAATTTGGATAAAAACATTATAATATATTACAAATGATTATGTTCATTATATAAATGTTAATAAGATATAACATGATAACAAAGAATAAATTTGTGAGTTAGATATCTAAAACAACAAAATTTTATGTCCATATCATTCCACGGATCATTGTTACTCCAATGTAAGATATTAAGGTTTTAATTTTTCATGCATCTATCATGAACAGATATAGAGTTCCCTCCAAACCGACAACCAATCAACCTTGTTTCATATTCTATATGTCATTCATAAGCCCTATAATATGGAATGACTTTCCAGGGTATCAATAATGCCACATGGGAATGATTTCACCCATGTATATAATCATATTTAACTAGCTATAATAAATAAACCAAAATTTAATAATCAGAACCACACATGGCATAAAGATTTTAGATTAAATTTTTACAATGTTTGAAAAACCTTAAATGTGTTGAAATAATAGGGAACACGACACTATCCCGAAAAAACACCATGAAACAACATGATAATCATCCCCAAGCCACCACTACATCACTTTCTAGTGAAGACAACAAGAATCTCAAACCACTATCTCCAAACATATTTTTTTACCCATTTGAATCATAGTAAAATATACTAAAACCAAAAGGTGTAAGTAGGTTTTTAGGAAAGTTTCATTAGGATACCACCTAATAAAAGAGATTCCATGTAATAAACATAACCATAATATTCAAATTCATGCTTTATAAAAAAATTGAAATATTTTATGGAAAAAAATAGAATGAAAAACATTAATTCTTTTTAAAATAAACATCCATGTTCACAAAATGTTGATGTAAAGTACGATATGACAAAAGAGAACTATGTCTTGGGAAACCCTGATATGAACATTCTAAATGGGACACTAGTTACTACATATCTATGTGAAAATTGGTATAATAACCAAAAACAACATCATTCTAATGTATGGGCTTGTAGGATTGGATTCACCAGGTTCCTAGTGGTCTCTCATTATAATTATCATTTAGTTAGTGTTGTACCATCAATTCTGCTATACTAATATGGGAATGCCCACTTCTAATTTAATTAATGTACTAGTACATGACCCCCATCCAAGATACCCTGGTTTCACTTAGTTCTCAAATTCCATTTCATATTCCATGTGCAAGATCAATTTCACATAAATATTATCCAAATAGTATATATATTATTGATAAATCAATACCTTCTCATCCAAGACCTTTTTAAATACAAATCATACCAAATCCTTTCTGAATCATGTTCTACAACACTTGCAGAATTTATTTGTAATGACATATCCCTTGAGACCCATACTGTGAATAACCCAACCTTCCTCCCATAATAAAGGGATGGGAAGCTATCACTGAGTAGGAATTCCCCAAAATGTGGATGAATTTTTCTATAAAACTCCACACATGAACTCATTCCCAAGAAAAGTACCAAAACTAAAAACCTTGAGTAAACATTGATGAACACCACTAAGAGAATTCACATATAGTAAGGAACAAGAATGATTTAAAGAGAGGACGGAATACAAACCCAAATGGAAAATAAAAGAACAAGATCATAGATCTCATCTTCTGAAAACCCAACCTTAAGGGTGGGTAATGTAAGATGTCTCTATGTCGTTGAAGTGTTCCAGGTATGTCTTGTCACCCATGAATAAAATCCATTGTCTGACCCACCAAGGACTCTGCCAAAGCTATTGATAATCTCCACAAGACAAGATAGGTACTGTTGAATCCCGTGTAGGGGTATGTAAAACAATACCTAGTAGGGACCTCAAAACACAAAGGCAAACCACCATGGAAGACCCATGGTAGACTACCAAAGTGATACAAACTTTGTAGCCAATAATAAGTAAAATAAATATAGTCAATAGAGTCATCTCACACCATGTATAGGTCAATAGTACGTAAATAGGGTTGTATAAAAAATCACATTTTCCCTCATGTTGTATCATTAGGAGTGTTGGTAACACACGAATTGTTTGTACCAGACGAAGTGTCAGTAACACATGGATTGTAGTTAACACAAATTTGTAGGTATCACATGGAGTGTTGGTAACACACATAGTGACAATAACACACAAATTGTCATCAATGACTAGAGGACTCACACCCAGGTGGGTCATGGCAGTATGGAAACAGTCATGGTAAGACCCAATGTCTAGATAAGACACATAGTTAAGGTTAGAAACATAGTCCACATGATCACATTAATTCGAGGTTGTAGGAATCCATAGGATTCCATCCTTAGAATGATTTTTCCAAGATAACCTCATCCTCAAATGAATATGTCATCCAAAAACTTCCATAGAATCATAATTAGATTATCTCAAAAGGAAAGCCTTATCGTGATGGTTCTAATATAGAAAACTGATAATTAAATGCAAACATGGTTTGAGGGTATGACATTTTATGTAAAAAGGGTTCGGATGGGTCTGGGTAAAAACCAACACCATCAGACCAACCCACTAGGTTCAACCCCTGTTAAGATAGCTCGTTCCAGCTCGGCCTAATCGAGTAGGTCGACTCGCCTACCTAGACGTGAAGGCTACTGCATCATATCCCCATCAATGTGGGTCATCCATAGAGTTTGACTCTGTGGTCCACCACCTGACCACCCTACCGACGTTGTTGTGGGGTCCCAAAGTCGCGATCCTACAAGATATTGTCCCTCGAGGCATGCCTTCAAGGCAATCCCTTTCTGAAACCCCACAGCAGCACATTGTGGGATCCGCCAACTCGGTGGCTGCCACTTTATGTGTTTTTGCATACCACATACGACTACCTCTTCTATGGGTAACCAACAATGTTTTTAGGGTATTTTATTAAAATATAATGGTTCCACATGGTCCTCTGGTTGTAAACTCATCTGTTATGGGATTCAAAATGTCCCCCACTAGCATCTGGGGTCTGACTATGTTCAGACCGACCCAATCAATTAATGGTGAAACCATTGGGGGCCTCAAGTGAAGAACATATAAATGGGGGAATGAAAATGCACATGAACAGCCCATAGAATGGATCTTGGACTTGTTCGTTGGCCTGAGTACATTTGTGTCAGTAGAATCACAAAATATCAAGAGAAGAATAATCACCAAGATTTATTCTCCTTAATCCTAAATTTTTAACAATCCTAGAAGAATGATCGAACCGTGGATCAAATAGTTCATGGGTTGCTCCAAGTTCACCATTAAAAATAAAAATATAGAAATTATTCAATCATAAAATAAACACCCTACCTAGTTATTTTGATAAGTAGATGGAGAAGAATATAGTTACACTAATATGGATTGTCGATCCTCGATCCTCAGTTCATGATCCATGATCCATTGGTGTTCTTAAGCGTTCGTTGTTTTAAATTGTGAGGAAATTTCCATGCTCCCCTCCAATGTTTATAAGGAAGGTTCAATATTTATAATCCTAATTCCTTCTAATGGTTAATGATGTATTTTATCATTACCATTTCTCATTGAAATAGTGTAAACACATTGTTTCATTTATGAAAGTAAACAACTACTTTGTTGCTGAGTCACTACATTGTTGTTTCATCATGAAACGTCACATAAAAAATAAGATAATATTATTTAATTTATTGTCATTCTTCTTTGAAACAGATTAATAAAATTTTCCAGAGTTGAATCATTTCGGTCAAAGTTATCTTGGGCCAAAAAAACCCAACGTTCAAAAAACAATGGTGGCCTTATATTTGAAATCTTAACAGTCATGTAAATGTTAATAAAACCAACCACGCACAATACTTTTAGTAAACATAAAAATAGTTCATCCATTTATTCCAATAACCACAAGCCTCGGAATCACATTCAATCTCAATTCCTGGACATGAAATAATCCGATATAATTATTGAATCTTTTACATGAGAAATATGAGACATAACCTTCTCCACAAATTAGGGATTTATATCCATAATATCCAACAAAAAGGAATAAAATATGGGGATACTGAGAACAAATCTAAGCCTCCAAATCCCAAGTTCCCTTCTACAGATTCACATTCTGCAAATGATTTTGTAGTTGAGGAATTGGTTGTCCAAAAATGATCCTCTCTTGTCAATCCTCGATCTCTACTATGTACTCTATGAATGTATCTCTATCTTCATTGTCTAGATTGTCCAAGTAAATTAAATTTTAAGGGTTGTGTACATATTTCCTCATCTGGGGTGTGTGAAATATGGCATGCACCCACACTAACTGAAGATGTAGAGCAATGTGGTACATCACCTCTCTAACTCTATGTAGTATCCATAAAGGTCGGATAATCCACAGAGATAACTTGTCTCCATGTGAAAATCTATGTTTACCATGTCGAGGATAGTCATGAAAAAACAAATGGTCTTACTATGAAAACTCCACGTGTCTATGTCGCATATTAGAAAAACACATCGGATGGTTATGTGTTGTCTTCATCCACTCCTAGATGATCTTCCCCTTCTCCGTAGTAGCCTCTATAAACATTGGGACCATATGTGTTGACTCACCGGTGTCAATCCTGCAATGTGGAGACATGAATGGTCACCCATACAAGGCCTTGAATGGATCCGTACCAATGGTGGATTGGTAGTTGTTGTTTTCTGATAACTCTACCTTGTGTAAGTGAACCTCTCAACTATGAAAAAAGAGAGGATCCTTTCACATTTCATGTCCTCTATAACCCAAACTGTCTACTTTGTTTGGTCGCATGTCTGTTAGGGGAAATTTGTTCCTAGCATAGCTGAGTCCCAAAAAACTCTGTCAATCACTTCTACAAATGATATGGAATTAGTGCATCTTGATATGGGAATATCATCGATGAGACACCATGGATTTATATAGTATCCAACATAGAGAGGCATCACAGGCATTGTATAGGAATCTGTTCCCAAAATTCTAGGCAGTGGTCTGACATGGTGAGTTTGTCAGAGATAAACCAGATACAATAGTTCCACCAAGAGTTATGTTTTAAAATAATGATGAATTCCATCGATACTCTATCCCACTTCTTCTCCAATACCTCAAAGGGATTAGTGAAACCCATTGTAACCTCATTCTCATACTTCACTTTCTTGAAAGTGGGCCATCTTAAAACAACCTCTTCCACTACCTTCTTCATTCCCGAAAACCATATCTATCTTTAGATGTCCTTGAACATCTTTTCCACACCTTGATATATTGACAATGGTGATGTATGTAACTCCAACAATAAATCATCCCCCAACATTATGGGTACATCTTTGCACACTCTAAAGAGAACGACATTCTTCCACCATTCTAATACCCATCAGGGGAATTCCCTATGAACATCTGAGCATGTGTAGGATCTAAGATGACATCACCATGTTGTGCTTCTCTAATTCACATTAAGAGTTGAGGGGTAACCACTGTCAACTGGAGATGAGAAATTTCATCTCCATCCATAATGGATATCTAAATCAAGGTCAACCACTCTATGGCCTCATTTAGTAGTTGTGAACTCAATTTCTTGCTGAGCGCATCAGCCACCACATTCTCCATCCAAATTGAATATACTATTTTGATGTTATATCCCTAGTAGAACTCTTTCCATTGTATTTGTATCATGTTAAAACAATTTTAAAAGAATATATACTTGAGACTCTTGTGGTCTGAGTAAACAATAAATAGTTCTCCCATATTGTATTTTCACCACATCTAAAATGTAAAGACTAACACATCCATCTCAAGGTCATGGATTTCATATTTCTTCACATTTGTTCTTAGATAACAATAATCGTAGGTAGTCACTATATTCCCCATCATCAAGACACCACAATGTTGAGTTATTGTGGCATCACATAAGACCACGTACACACGCCCTCTTCTGGAATCCTTGGTATATGTGCACTTGTCATGTTCTGCCTCAAATTTCAAAAACTCTTGTTGCACCCATCTGTTCACATGAAGTTATTCCCTTTCTTCATCAAAGAATTCACATGTTATTAAACTATAGAGGTGTCTGGTACACACCTCTAATAGTACCCAATGAATCCAAGGAAACTTCACAACATTGTAACGGTCGTGGGATTCCTAAAAGCAACCACCATGTCACTCTTTTCTTGATCCACCACATCTCCAACCTCTTAGATGACACGTCCCAAAATGAAGACCACTCAATCATAGATATGAAACATTGAGAGCTTATTGTAATGATGGTACCCTATGAGTATGTATAGTATTGTCCCCATGTCTATCACATGCTCCTCCTAAGAAGTTGATTCCACTAGAATGTCATCAGTGAATACAACTAAAAACAAGTAAAAGTATAACTTGATGATTCTATTCATGAGTCCCTTGAACATAGATGGGTAATTGGTAATGCCAAACAACATCACTATGTACTCTTAGTGGTTGTAGAGACATCTGATGGTCATCTTTGATATTTCCTCGTCCCATACATGTTTCTATTGATTTCCTTCTCCGAGGTCTATTTTTAAAAACCATCTCGAACCCTACAACTGATTTAAGAGATCATCGATACAAGATAAAGGATACTTGTTCATTATGGACATCAGTATTTGGATTTGGATTTGCACGCATAACCTCAATCACCGGCCTGCCTTCTTTTCAAACTAAATTATAGTTTCCAATTATGAAACACTGGGCCTCCTGAAGACCTTTCTTTTTTATGTCCTCCAGCAATACCCTCACCTTCAAGATATCTAGAGGAACCATCCTAAATTAAGATGTAAATATCAATGTAATCCCAAGGAACAGATCAATGTACAAATATACATCTGTTTGAGGAGGTAAACCTGTGACATAATCAGGTAAGACATCCAAATACTCATCCACCACAGAAGGAAACTAAGGACTCATCTTCCCCACTACAATGAGGTTCGTTCCATACAACTAGTTTGTGCTCAGATTAAACATCTTGCGTGTGATTCCATCATGTGATGTGTGCATTTTTATTTAACCAATAAAGGAAAATCCTGTCACATCTCTACATATACACCGCACTCTATGGATAAAATAGTCAATCTAATCATGGACAATGGGTAACTAGTCCATACCTAGATAGACGTTATAAGGCCTCGACCACGCTTCTAGAGGATCACATCTGGATATACCACACCCAATAGTATGCTCACACTACCATCAACTATGTGTGATCGTCGAATCCCCTACCATAGGAGTCCCTAAATATAATGATCAAGACAATGTCTCCACTAGAATCGCTAATATCCAAACAAGGTTTTTGGAAAGAAAATAGTGATGAGAACATGTGTCACTAAGAACTATAGCTATGGTGGAGAATAAAATGATCGATCCTATAATCATATATGGAGAATCATGAATGTAAGCCTCTATCAACTAATGATGGGCCCACCCCTGCCACCAGTTCCCGGTGCTCGTGGTGGACCATATGGGGGAGGTGGTGGGGGGACATCAACCCTATATCCAATGAAAAATATTGAACCATATCCCATTCCACATCTTCCATGCTTAATACCATTCTAAAAGAACCTCTCACACTACTGCGACAATGCCTACACCATCTATTGGTTAGTCATACGATGGGTCGAGAAACCACTATCCAGATGCCCTGACCGCCACATGAGTAGCATAATAATTCCTTCAGCTGAATATCTATACCCATGGTGTCTGACATTTCAGACCACGTATACTAGTGTCACCCCTAGAGTGCCTGACCATTTTGGTTCCCTAAGTCACCTCTTGGCGACCCACTACTGAACACTCCACTACATGTCGCCTGGTGGTAGATCCCACAGTTGTTCCCAACATTGCATGAAATCTAATTACACATAGAGCCCTCTCTAGCACCCCATAATTCATAGAGATGCTAATGGGTATCATTGATGCACTGATCTACGAGTGTAGTCCCTAGTCAATGGTACAAGCCCTAAAGAATTAGCCAATCACCATGTCTATAGAGTAGAGAGAAAGATTCATGAATCTGGCTGTGTACTCTTCCACCATCACGATACCCTGATGCAGATGCACGAGCTCGTGTGTACACATAGAGAAAAACATTTCTTGAAGGAACTCATCCATGAAGAGATGCTCAATGTATGTATTGTAGCGTTTTACTTCCTCATGTGTCTAGTTTGTTAATCTCCACCATCTCTCGGTCAAAAATTGTATAAGACTCCCATCTAGGACCTTCATCTAGTCAACAAGCATCCTCACAAGGTGGAGAACTCATGTCTCCACCTCCAACAAGTCCTCAGCTAGCTGACGATCTGTCTCAACTCAGAACCTTAGAGGTCATTGTCTCTGGAACTCATGCAACACACTGATACTTCATGTATCCTCTACCGGTAACACCGGTAAAAATAGCCACTCATTGGGTGGTGTTGTCACTAGTACACCACCATGAGGTTCTATCTCTTTCAATGTTCCCTTTACTAGTGACTCATTCCTCAATGGACCATCCTCCTGGACACACCCCAGAATCCAAGATGGGTGCCTGTATAGAAGCATCTAGAAATAGAACAAGATGTAACATGGTTAATATAGTATTCTTTGCGAGCTCACAATGACCCATGATGAACATGAGAACACACACATTTCATATATGACCCATTAAACATTAATCTCACACTCAAATGGGGTTTCTATGTTCTTTGTCAGAAAGAAGAATACAAGGTTCTGATGTATGGATACGTTAGTCGCTATGTTAACAATGGGTTCCCTAGTCTGAATTTTGAGCTCAAAACACTTAACATTATTCCCCAAAACAAATATTAAAACTGAATTCCCCATAAATACATCTTTTAAACGACCCATCACCCATGTATTATGTCGTGACTACCACAAGATTGACTCCCTTAGGGTAGAGGATTTTGTCTAATGCCAAATAAGAATTTCCCACAAAGGGAAGGAATTTTCCTATAAACATATTCTAATTCACCCATCCCCAAGAAAAATACCTAAACTAGATACATTGAGTAAACATGGATTCCTAAAACTATGAAAACCAACTCAGAGTAAGGTAAAAAACTAAAGAAAAAAAGGTCTCAAATACCATCCCAGTAGACATTGAAATGATCAAGCTCTAAGATATCATCTGTATAAACCCCTACCTGATGGGTATGTGGAGTAAGCTGTCAGAATGTTGTTGAAACATAACACATCTGTCAGATCCCCCTAAACTACCACCTTTCTACGGCCCAGGTGGCAATCCTTCTAAATTTTCGATCATCTTCCCATGACATGACATTTACGGGAAAATCCCATGTGTGGGTGAGTAAAAAAACTAAGTAGGGTCTCAAACCCCATTGGTGAACCACAAATCAAGACACAAGCAAGGCTACCAATGAGGTACTCAGTGTATATCTCTATGTTGTATATTCCAGAGAGTCGCTTGTGTCATCTGACACTAAGTATACATCTATGGAATGTAAACAATATTCTTGTAAGAACCCACAAAACCCTCAAGTAGTAACACTTAGTCTTGTGGCAACATTCAAAGTTTAAGTAACAAATGGAATGTCTTAACACATGATGTGTAGGTAACACTAGGATAATAGATAACACATGGCGTTTTGGAAACACACAGAGTGTAGGTAACACACTGAGCATCATCAATGACTAGATAACACCCACCTTGGTGGGATAGCAGTGTACAAACTCAGTCCTAATAATACAAAAATTCTAGATAAGAAACATAGTATTGATAAGACATTCAGTCAAGATAATCACATTGCTTCTTGGTTACAGCAAGCAGTAGGATTTTTTCCCTAGAAAACTCATTCTCGGGGAACCACCTCCTTGAGCCAAAAATTTCATATGAAAAATTCCACAGAAACAATATAAGATAATGTCAGAAGTATCACCAAATCGTTATGGTCCAAATGATGCAAAGCGTCTTCATATCGACCCATTATTAAAGAGTTATAAGATTATATATAAAAGGGGGATATTGTGTTCTGGGTGTAGTCCTACCTAGTAAGACCAACTTGATCCAACGTCCCTGACCTGGTGGGTCTGACCCGAATCGCTGGGTTCGACCTGCACTGGGTAGGCCCAGCCCACTCCTAGATAGGTCCTCCGACCCCATCTTGTCCCACTCGAGCGGCCAGATTCGTCCACCTAGACATGACATTTTCCACATCCACTCTTTTTCAATGTGGGGAAAACAGTGTTTGTTGGGGTGGTATATCACGTGACCGCCCCACAACCCCTGTTCATCACCCCTAAGTGGTCGTTCCATGGGTTTACCCAGCTGGGGGGGCTACACCATTGTGCGCTGCCTGTATCTCCCTCTTCTACAGGCCTCCACTGATGTTGTGGTGTTTCATTCATCAAATTGAAAGGTTTATAATAATCCTAAGGGTCATAAACTCATCGACTATGGGGTTCACAACATCATGTCATTGATCTAGGGGTTTGAAAAATATTCTGATCCTCCTGAAAAATTAATTTCATGACCTCATGGTTCCACCGAAAAATAATGTATGAATGGGGGAAATGATGAAACACATGAACACATCGTATAATAGAACATGGACTTGTTTGTTGGACTTGGACCGTTAATATTAGTATATTAACAATTTAACAATAGAATGAAAATCAACAACATCTATTCCCATTAATCAATAATTTTTAACCATCCTAAAAGAATGATTTAACCGAATATCAGTCTGGTCAAGGGTTGGTCTGCATTCTTCGTTGTACTTATGAACTAAAAATAAATTCCCTCAAACAATTAACCCCCTTCATGGATGTTTGGATATATCATTGGAGAATAATGGAGTTGAACCAACATCATTCATCAATCCAAGATCCATAGTTCATGATCTATGATCCATCAGTGTCCATCGGTGTTCATCATTTTTAAATGGGAGGAAATCGTCAAGCTCCCTTCCAAAATTCACAGGGAATGATCTATAATCCAAATATTGATACATTCCAAAGTCTAAAGATCAGTATCAACAATATTTATTCTCTATAAAACATAGTTTTCACACCATTTCATTTATTAAAGGAAACAACTACATTGTCATTGTGTCACTGCATTTCTAGGTCATCACAAACAATTCAAATAAAAATAAAATAATCTTTTTATGTTTATTTTTATTTTTTCCAAAATCAATTGAAAACGATTTTCTTCAGTCAACCTATGCAAGTCAAAGTATGGTGATACCTAAGAAAAACGTGATTATTTGAACACAATGGTGGCCTTAGATTTTAAATTTGAGAACTCGTTTTAATGTCACTAAAAACGAGCAGTCATTCTATTTTTAATAGACATAAAAATATATAAAAATTTTATTCAAGGAACCATGGGCCATAAGAATAACATTCCATCTCAGTAACTGGTCTTGAAATAATCCCATGTAATTTTCAATAAATATAAATGGAAAATATTATATAATTCATTATTAAACATGTTGTATAATTTATAATTCCCATTAAAAATTCACAACAAGGGTTCTCTCTTGAAATACAACTAAATTTCATTCGAAAAACCACCTTCAAGCCATACACATATAAAATACTTTAGAAAACCCTTTCTCACCACACACGTAATTAATAGAATAGATTTTATCACTAAATAAAACATATAAAATTTGTAAAATACTATTTAATAAAGGAACCACATACCTCTAACAGAGAAACTTCTAAAATCAGATGGACAACAACAACTACACACCAACCAAATACTATAGAGGCAAGGTAGAACAACAATCATAATGATTAAAAACTGAAAATCAATATCACATGATAAATCAGACACCCCACCTACCATTGAACAAAACCTCCAAATATGAATTAAATACTCCCTAGAAAGGAGGGATAATCAAATAGTAGGGGGACTTATCTTGATAACTGTGGATAAACCACACCAAAATCACCTAAAAATTGATTTACAATTGTTCCAAGGGTGTAAAGTGATATTTAAATGGATAAGGATCTTATGTGGTGGAATAAATGAGAGTTTTTGGGCAAAAAATATGGTTTAGAGAAAACATAAAAATCCCAATTTTAATGACTTGTTCAGTGCACTTGGGTTTCCCATACTATTTTCCAAACCATAATGAAAAATAATGTGGGTTCCACTACACGCAATGATCTTGCAACATGGTTATCATGAATGGTTTAAAAACCATTCACCAACCATTCGATAATACACTTTATGAAAAATAAAATTTGTCCAACTAATTACTTGGGTAATGATGCACTGTTTTCTGAAATGTACTCTAAGAAAACACACTATGATATTTACACAAAATTTCTCATTTTTCTCCAAAACATCAAATCAAATAAAAGTAATAAATATAGATTAAAATTAAATATTATAAATAAACTAAAATAAAGATATGGGTGTGAAAATTCTCCCCACCATGAAAACATTCTTCCCCATAAAGTCAATGTGAAAAATGATTATTGAATAAAAATGGGTATTCTGCCTCAATCAAAGTCTTCCACTCCAAAGTATCATGCTCGTAATATCCATACTACTATTGGACCTGGAAGAGTGGTATTGACTTCCCAAGAATCACCTTATCTTGGAAATCAACAATCCTCACTGGTTGTTCAAATATAGGCATATCAGATTCAATTTCATAATCATCTAAATATTGAACATAAGACAGATCCAAATTATAAATTTTTGATTGAGAAAAATAAAAAATATCTTGAATTGATGTTAACTGCAATAGAAAATGTAACTTTTATTCCACCTTTCTAACACGCTAATTGATATTGAAATATCTAACATTTCTCAATATTAGATTCTATGGTTTTCTAAAATTTCAATCACAAAAACAAAGAGCCACATTCAAGTACACCTGGTCACCCATTGAAAACTCAATACCTCAGTTACTATGATTACTATAAGACTTGTGGTGAATATGATTTTTTAATAATTTATTCCAAATTAGCTTGACCTTATATGATGTATCATTTAAAAATCATAGTCCCAACAATAGTGTTTCACCATCCGCAGACCTACACAAGGTAGATCGACATTGACGACCCTAGATCACATCAAAATGATCTTTTTAGATGGAGGGTTGGTAGCTACTATTTCATGAAAAAATGACCTATCACTAGAGTCAGTTGTCTTCTCCATCGAAATTAAACACACATTCATAAACTATATCATCCCAAATTTGATTTCCCACTCTATTTGACCATCCCTTTGAGGATTTTATGACATAATCAACATGGAATGTGACCTCATTTCATTATAAAATCTTTCAAAAAACTGTGACATAAAATAGGGGGTCCCTATCCTAGAAAATTGTCAATGGAACACCAAGAAGCCTCATATCCTCTTGAACATTTAATTGACTCAGCTCATCCTTCTTTGTATAATCTCTGATTGCGATGAAATCTGATGATTTGGTCAGATGATCGATCACTAAACAAATATCATTCAATTCCAATGGTTGTTGCATTAATCCAATGTTAAATACCATTGTGATATTTTCACACTTCCAGGAGAGAATATGATGTTTCTAAACCCATCCATATTTCCATTGATTCTCCTCTTTAACTTGTTGATTTGTATGAAACTATGATACTAATTCAGCTGTATTTCGCATCATACCTAGCCACCAAAAATGAAAATGCACAACATAGTACATCATGGTAGAATTCGGACTAACAAGCCCCTTAGACTGGTCGTTATCCCACATCACCCCATTCCTCTTGGATAAAGACCTGAACAAGATACCCTAGATGAACATGATATCCCTAAGAGATAATGATCAATCTAAAGGTGCGTCTCCACCATGATGAAACTATAAATAACACTGAAATAGCTCTTTAATAGACTTCCCTCATTAAATTATGTCTGTAATAGAAGCATCCATCTGACCAGTATCCAGGAATTCACCAACCCTATGGTCCTTGGTCTCTAGGTGCAACTGAGCAAAAATCACAATCAAGTTCCACTAACCCCTACACTCTTTCAAAGACGATACTAGAACTATTCAGATCAATGAATCTGGTACTACCATAACATTTCCCATGATATAGATGATATCAAAGTCAAACCCATGATGATATTAAACCTAGTTACACTTCCTCAAGATAAAATACATTTGGGATAAGATATAGGCCAATAATTCACAATATTAATGAAACATTTATTTCTCTCTAAAATGATAATTAATCCTTGCCTTCAGGGTATGTGTAATTTCCCCTATCTCTAGGTCATGTTATAAGTAGTTCGTTTCATTTGATCAGAGATGGTGAGATACATACACCACCACATTTTCATCCTATATTAGCACACACTCGAGACCCATACATTAGGAGTCATAATAAACCACACATACCTTTCCAAATTCTAGAATGACTCATAGATTAGAGGTAGTCGACATCTACATTATCTCCTTGATGTTTACCTCGAATTTAGAAAACTATTCAACCATGAACATGTTCTAGGTGAGTATCTTCCTAGAAGATGAAATATGTGAGTCAACCATGATGAATTTCCTATAATAAAATTTCATCCCGAAAATTATCCTAATCTCAAAATGATTCTTTGACTTTTCTTATGACATAACTACACTGATTTTATTAAGGTCAATTGAACCAACTTTTCCTGATATCACATGACCCTGTAATATTACCTATTTAATCCTGATGGTGAATTTCGAAAATATTGAATTGAGAAGATGATTCCAATTTTTTCCCAACACAATCCTCAAATTATATTTTTGCTCCTCCTCAAATCTAGAATATACTATGATGTATTCCTTTAACAGCCTGATAATGTAATTTAGATACTAGTGGAACACCGTTTTTATATGTTCCATGAATACCACTAGAGTAATAATCAACATGATGGGATTGAATAAAAAATCTAAAAGGATGTATATACTATAGAATGATATCATTAGAATATTATTCTCTCTAAATATGGCATGGAGATAACCAGAACGCAATTCAATCATAGAAAAATACCTTTCCCCCATGAACCGGCCGAAACAATTCCTCAATCTGGGTAAATGTAAATTATTTTATGATCTTTTCCTTGTTGGATTCCAGTGATAAATTCATATGCAATGATATCCATTAGAATATTCATGAATTATCTGGGAAGGAATATATAAAGATTCTTAATAGAATGATTCATTTGGATAACTGATCATCCATCTATACAATTAATTCCCTCAACATTATGGTGGCCATATTGTATGAGAGAATAGATACCAACTGTGTTCTCAGTGCCAAGTCTCTTGATAATTCTACATCTATATTTGGGGGAAATCCTGAAAAGTCCACTAGAATATTCTTCAAGAACTCATCCACCATAAGAGGTAATTCACCCTTAGGTCTCCAACCACCCTCTTCCAAAAAGAGTGACGATAATTGAAAAAATGTGAATACACAATTCCATGAGTGGATGTGTACCATGACCTGATACAAGATTCTATTATCTCTGAAAAAATAGGGTACTTCTGTCAGGTCCCAAAAAAACTCACCTACCACCTATAGAAATTATTTGTCCTTATATATGAACCATCAAATCTGTATATAGGATTATGTCAAAATGTTCCATATCTAAGACTTGCAAATCCCTTTCTAGCTCAAACACTAACCCGATGAGTTCATGTGAAGAAAGCATGAAATAATGTTATTCTTTCATAATATATGGAATTACAAATCCATTCACAAATGACATAATATTAGTTGGTAATTTTGGCACATAAACATGGCGGTAAAGGGAAAAAGATATAATAACTAGTATCAAAGGGAAAAAAACTACCTATGATGAAATAATAATTGTACTTCAAACTATCATAGTCCTTGCATCTGATTCCCTTAGTGAATGATCCACCGCATGAAGCTACCTCCTCTATCAAACCTGAACCATTTCATTAATTATATTTTATCCTTTTATTTGGCGTTGAGATATTTTTTCAAGTAATGGGCCATGTTCGATTGATTTTATTTACATATTGCTGATATGTGAGTTTTTTTGGATTGTCAGCACCCAATGGACAGGAAACGTTCGAACAGTTAAAGCCCCAGGACTTCGTTGAATCACCGTGTGGCCTACCCTGTGCATGGTCATTTAATTAATTAATTAAATGAATTATAAAGTGGATGTTCAATAAAATGTGAAAAATAAATAAATCAAAAAATATAATTATCAATGGTTTTAATAATAATAATTATATTGATTTCACTTGTGAGTATTATTATTATTATTATCTTAAAAATAATTTAGTTGAGAGTATTAATTTTATTGTTATGTTGATTATTATATAGAATATTTTCTATTTTTTAAGATGGTTATTATCTTATTATTATTATTATAAAAATTGTTATAAAATATTATTAATATTTTAGATTTATTATTATTATTATTATTTATTTATTTTTTTGGTTAGGGTTGAGTCTTCTTCTACTCCCCCCTTCCCCAAAAACATTCTGCAACCCCATCCCATACCCAATCATGTAGATCCCCTACACCTCCACTGCGCACCATGCAGTCGGCACCCTACACCCGGGGTGCCACCCACTTTCATCATGGCTAGTTAATCCTCCACGCCGCCCTCTCCCTTCCGGTGCGACCTACTTCTATCGTCTAGCCTCCCTACGCGGCGCCTATCTGACAAACCACCTCATTCTTGGATGCTCATATGGCCAGTGTCCCATCTTCCTTCTACCTAACTCTCTCTATAGAGCCACCCGAGATCCCTATGCCATGACTCGTGACCTCCAATGCAAATCATCCAGGTAGTTTTATCCTCTTATCCCTTGAGTTCTTGGGATTTTGGTGGGTATGTTGATCATTTTACGGTCTGATATGGTTTGTTTTGGTTGTAATTCATGATTTAATGTCCAATTTGGATTCATCGTTTTGTGTCTATGGTGCGATGGGAGTTTGGCACCAGTTTTTGGGAGTTTTAGACAATTGATATATGTTGTACTATCGATAAATATTTTTTGGGAGTATTTTTTATTTGAATGATTAATTTCATATGCTTCGTCATTAATTTATGTGTAGAAAATCTAGTTTAAGAGAGTTTATTATGTTTTTGGTTTTTAAATTGTAATGTTCATTTGATAGGTGGTGTATTGTTAATTAAAAAAAGCAATGCGTGTCATTGAAATGAGTTTTAAAGATTGTTCATTTTGTTTTTTCAACTGTGAATGGGATACATATTCTATTTTACTAGGTTATGGGTGTGTGTTTGATCAAAAATGTGTTCTTATAATACTCTCAATGGAGGTGGTGTTATTGGCATATGGCCGCCAACCATATGTCCAAGTCACCAAATGACACTAGTCTCACCTTACATCATTCCTCATATCATTGTTTGGAAGCAGGAAAATCTGTGTTTAAAGTAAAAATGACTTGGTCGTGGAAAAAGTTTTTATGTGAATTTCATTAAAAATTAAATTATGTGAATGGTTGTAAAACTTTGGGTTGTATTTTGTTGGTTTTGGAAAACGGGATGGTCTGGTTCTGATCCTTGGTGTTCTCAAGGGAAACCACATGCATGGGGGTATATGGAAGGAGAAATGGTCAATGGTAATAGCATATGATTTATAGGATAGACATGAGGCAGGTGCTAGTGTGGTAAGGGAATATGCATGTGTATAGTTTATGAAACCCAATTGGTGTCTGTGCAACCCACCATTTTTTTTAAAAAAAAATTGTCCTCAAAGTAAAATTTGGTTGTTTAAAAATGAGTAATTGTGTTATACGTCATTGTATTTTTGAAATGTTATATGTGAGGAATTTTGATCTAAGTATCCTTTTTGACTGATTTTTGTCTTCAGAAAGAATACTTATTGGTATGTTGGTGTGAAAGCATGGGGTTAGTAGTTTCTTTTGAAAAGTGCTTCAAGAATCCCTTGCAGTTTTACCCCTGCAGAGTTAGTGTTTTCTTATGGTATGTCTTGGCAATTGTACTTGTTTTATTGTGTCCATGGTTTTCATTCAGAACTTGTACACACCCCCATAAATCATTAACATACGATTGATGTGAATCCATGGATAATTCACAATCGTACGACCCTTTAGTTGATTAAATCAAGGACTCTACCTTTTGAGAAATTGTTCTATGTCTGTCTATTCTAATTTTATGTTTAGGGGATCCTCTCACAATAGGATTTCAAATTTGATGGGAGATGAAGGGAGTTTTGGCCTTTTTTAGTTTTTGTGTATGATCAGGTATGATGGTTAACATCATTGTGTCTGGAGGTCCCTTAGAAATGGTGGAATAAATTCCAGTGGGGAAGGGTATATGAGGTTTAAAATTATCAGTGTTATCCATTGTATTAAAAGTCATGTAGTGATTTCATCATCCAAAATTGTCCTGTTTGGTGGCGTCTTATAGTGTGAGTTTTTTTGAAGATAAATGGTAGATTTTGTAGAGTCCATCGGGAATCCATGTTTTCATAACAGTGTGTCATCCTCTTAGGAATTCAAATATTTCTGCTAAAATGGGTGTGTTTTTCATGCGTCTATATATTTTTTAGTTTCTAGGTCAAGGTGAATAAGAGATTCATGTGTATCATCTATACTTATATTTTTTTGAACGTTCCATGTGGGTGTATTTGGATGTTGTGGTGTGCTATGTATGTTGGTGTTGTCTCGCTTGCGGTTTGGTTGCATGTGACACCAAATGGAGAAGCTCCATATAGGAGTCTTCAATACCTGACTGTGAGGCATGAAATACTTCAAACATCAGGGCTCCTGCTATAGGCCTCAGAGTGAAGCTGGATTATGGTCAAGAACCCTAGAGTGTGTGGGACCCACACATTATTTATGACCTTAGTGTTGAACTTGAAGGCAGTTTAGATCATTTCCAATAGTTTTAATATTATTACTAACAGGTTTGGGTGCATAAGTATTCCCATGGTTATGAGGTTTCATGGTCTTCTCATTAACATAATGTCTTGGGGGTTTCTTACCACCAAATGTAATCACTTTTAGTGGCCCTTATGGGATATGTTTGGTAAATCGAACTCAAATTTGAATAGTACTCATCCAGTTATGTGGACATGTCGGTTTGTCTTGGTTCATTTTTTTGACTCCCCAGTAGTTGGGGACCTTCCCTCCACGCCCATTGTGGTGGTGAGTTTGGTCTCTTTCATGAGTTTTCGATGATTATGTGTCATTATTTAGTTTTACGGGAGGAGATATCCATGATGATTCTTGATCAAATGTATTTCTAATGTATCAGTGTTGTCCCATCATCATAATGGTGGGGAGTCCACTCAGGCCTCCCAGTGTGGTGCATTTGGTTCCAGTCTCGGGCATTGTTAGGTTTCTAATGGCAGGGGGACACTTTGGGCTTCACCATTTTGGAATTTTGGTTCTGTTCCTAAATATTTCTTGGTGGTAGGTGATATAAGTTTATTTGGATGTGGTTTAATCATATTTGTTCTATCTAGTCAAATGGTGTATTTTTTTGATTAATGGTGCTTGTGGTGTTTAGGGTTTTTAAGTTGGTTTTTGTGGGTGTGTGAGAGTTCCATTCCTTGATCAATCAATTGTAGGTGTTCTAGCTCTTTGGAGCAGGTGACACATAAAGGATTGTCTTATTATTGGTTTCGTATGATTTTTTTGAGTCACGTTGTCTAAGCATGGTGTGTTGTCCTGTTTTTTCTTGCTTTTCTTGAGGATCCCCTTTGAACCATAAGGGAATATTATTATTTTTTGTCTATCTCTTTTTGTGGTTTTATGGGGCCAAAAACCATTATAGTGGAGAGAATTGTCACACCCGAACCTTTTCACTAATTTATTATTATTTTTTTATTAGGAATCATGATATTTTTTGAGTAACAAGACAAGTCATTTTGATTTTTTTTCATTTTGTAGATACAAGTGTGTTTTGGGATTGTCAGCACCCGATGTACTGGAAAAAAAGTAAAAAGTTGATGTTGCCTGGCTTCGCTGAATCACTATTCTTCCTGCATGGTGCATAGTTAATTAATAAAATGAATGATAAAGTGAAATTACAATAAACTATGAAAAATAAATAAAATAAATAAATTAATTAAGAATGGTTTCAATAATAACAATGAAATTAATGTCAATTGAGAATATTATTATTTTTATTATCTTGGAAAATAATTTAATTGAGAGTATTGTTTTTAATATTATATTAATTATAATATAGTTGATTATTTATTTTATAATGTTTGTTATTATCTTATTAATTATTTTATTATTTTTACAACTGTTATAACTAATTATTGTTATATTCAATTTTTTTAATATTATTATTATTCATTTATTTTGTTTTGGATAGTTTTGAGTCTTCACCTCCCCCCTTCCCCCAAAACACATTGCTACCCTATCCCCCTACCCAAGATTTTCGAGCCCCAACTCCTCCCCAACGAACCATGATGTCAGCTCCCTACACCATGCATGTCACCATCTTCCTCCTGGCCAACCGACCCTATGCACCGCACTCTCCCTTTGGGCATGACCTAAATCTATCATTCCACTTCCATTAACATAACCTATCTATCGAACCACCTCCTTCTTGGTTTTTCTAATGGCCAACACCTCATCTTCCTCTGGCTAAACACTCTCCATTGCACCGCCTAGGTTCCTTATGCCATGGCCCATGGCCTCTGATGCAACTCGTCCAAGTAGATCTCTCCACTTATCCCGTGAGTTTGTAGGTTTCCTACTGGTATGAGGTTCATTTTATGGTTCTATGTTAATTTTTTTTTTCAATTTCTCATTTACGGTTCAATTTGGATTCCGTGTTGTGTTTTTTGGTGCGAGTGGATTTTGGCACCAATTTTTGTGATTATCCGACACTTAATGTAAGTTGATCTATTAATAAACATTTATTAGGGAGAATTTTTTATTTTCACGGTAAATTTAGATTTCCTGATGATTAATTAATTTCATGGAAAATTAGTTTAAGAGATTGATTACGTATTTGGTTTTTAATGAGGTTCATTCATATGAAAGGTGGTGTGTTCGATTTCAAATAAAATCTATCAATGTAATTGAAATGTGTTTTAACGAATGTTCATTTAGTTTATTTAACTATGAATGTGATATATATTATCATTTATTGTGTTTTGGGTGTGAATTTGTTAAAAATATATTATTTTGATGACTTTTTGGTGTGTAATTTTCAAAGTTTTTATTTGGAATTTTTATATAAAGTTTTATGTGGTTTATTAAATTGTGCAGACGGTGAAAATTTTATTTGAATGTATGTCAATTTGGGTTTTATCCGTTTGATAGTTAAGATTGTTTTAAGTAATCTGTTACGTGATTCTAGATGTCGTGAATTTATTTTATCACATTTTTCAGGAAATTCAACGATACTTCGGTCGTCTTCATGTTGCACATACTTGTGCCCATGTGTTAGACTTTTCATGTCATCGTAATCGAGCAGCAAGTCAAGCTAGGTCCCCCACTACACTCACCTTTAAATATAGAATTTATAAATTTCAATATATTTCATTGATTTTATTAGGAATGAGAAATAATATTAGTTAATTAATATTCTAAAAAACATATTATGTAAATGAATATATTTATTTTATGAATGGAACATGAATTATATTCACGATGAATTGATCCACAATAATGAAAGAATTACCATTTGGAATTTTAACATTATTCACGAACATTCAAGTGTGGTTTCTGTTTGATTTCAAATGATCCTTTCTAATGCCTGAACAAATATTTTTTCTTTCTCTAAAGGAGTGGCATTTCTTTAGATGTTACATAAGGCCCATTGGTTACTTTTATTAAATAGATTATTTTGAAAAACATTCTTTGTGTTGACTTAGGGGTGATACTGTTGTGTATGTCAATTGTGTGTGTTGTTGTGTGTGATGTTCGTGCATCGTGACAGATTACATGATTGAAATTGTTGGCTAACCCCCATAATATTACACGTGTTGAAATTGAAACCGAGCATAGTATGTTAATCTTCTGAGAAAGATTGCTACATTTTTTTAAACTACTCATAGGATAGAGACCTTTGTAAGAACATTACTCTTCTTGGGGATTGGGCCCCTCAGTTAAGAAATGTAGGGAAACACTGAGTGTTTGGGATTTATGACATCATTGAGTAGGTCATGTATTTAGGATGAGTCACACATATAGTACATTCTTGATTTTTCACGAGCTCCTAGATTCGACCCATGTTTTCTTTAGTTCTGAAATGAATGTATTGGATTATTGAGGGTCCTAGTTTGGTTGTTAGTCCTATTTTCTAACGTTACCATTTCTATTATTGTGTTTTGTGTGTTGGGTATGGTTTTCCTCTTAACTAAGAAAATAATTATTAGATTTTAAATTGTTCACAATTGTTTTTTAAAATGTAAGGCACATTTTCCCTAGAAACGATAATCTTGTGCTTAAATTAAAAAGAGAAATGGACTTTTAATTGATTTAGAAATGAATGTGTGTTTGGAAACCCATATTTTATTATTTAGTTCAGCCTTGGAATTAATAAATTATTTATTTATAGGAAGTACATTGGGAATACTTTTTTAGGAACACCTACTGAGTTTTAATACTCATGCCTATAGTGTTTTACTATTTTTTGTTATTCATACAGATTCCAGATCTGGTATGGAACTTCGTGGGTGATGTTTGGTTCGGGTGTTGGATAGTGACTCTCGAGGTCACTTGGAGTTTTGGTCATTTTCAGTTTAGTATGTGTTGATTTCTGCTCTTCCACTTTCATGTCGTTTATTAATTTTTCGTAGTAATATTTTATTTCTACTGCTTAGTTAATTTTTATTGAGCGAAATCATTCCCCTATTGATCTTTGTTGATGCCCAGGCTCTTGTCTTCATCCTAGGACGATTGGGAATTCCTCTCAGGCCTTTTAGCAGATTGGCTCGAGAGACTAGTCTAGGGTGAACCTGGGTTGGTTCGTGACATCATCATAGCCTAAACCTGAGAACAAACAATGGATTCTGTCTCTTTCCGGAACTAACTCTAACCAAAAGATGATCTAGCCTAGCCACCTAATCCACAAAATTGATATTCCACTATAATGTATGTATATGAGATGTATGAAAACCCTAGATGTAAAATATCATGCACCACTCTAATTAGGATGTGATAGTTTTCAAAAACGTTACAACTGTCCCATCGGTCCACATCGAGGAAATGATTTAGGAGGATTTGTGCAGGTAGGTCTTATGTACCCTACCTTCCCACCACAGTGGCTCACAAAAGACCATATATTGGAAGCCACAGATGAAGGATGGTTGGATGTATGGAATGTTATACCACCGCCCTTCTTCCCCATCTCTACCCTCATCCACTTCTTCACTATTGAACTACCACAACCTATTTCCTACTCAATCTCAAAGGGACCAGACCATCTCATTAGGTCAATATCCACTATACAAGCACAATATACCACATTCACACATGTTTTTGGAATAGAAAACTAATACCTATGGATATATATTTGGCTACATCCCCGTTTTGAATCGATGAGTCGTCATATTCTCATTGGAAATGATTTTGTGTGTGTACTGAATTAGCTTTGCAAAGCGGTTGGCATACACAAACATGGACAAATCCCCCTTACAAAGATCCATGAACTCCTAGGTTCTGGAATTGGCCAAGACATCAGGATATTACAGATCATTAAAAACATTCCTGAAGTCATTATAATTAATCCACTGATGCTTCACATTTTTTGACACTGAGTCCCACCATTTCTAACTAGAAACTTCAAGTACAAATGATGCATATTTCAGCCTTACTTCTGGAATTGTATCTTGAAACTCAAACATCTATTATATATTATTTTTTTACTCTTCTAATACCTATGGTTCTATGATACATTGGATGTAAGGAATCTTGTTCATAAGGATCCACAAATCCTTGACCATTATAGTACCGGGTTTGACTTATCTGACTTGAGAATGACCATAACTTGCCCCTTGTCCCAATGAATAGATAAACCAAAACATATCGTCCTTTATACACTAATCAAATGGGGTGGGAGAACCCTCCATGACCTCTTCCTTAGGTTATACAAGAATTAATTACAGATACAATTTGATAAAAGAAGCAACAACCACATTAAAAATCATCAACACAATAATTTTGAAAATTTTTTGCGATAAAATAAAACACCAAAATTCCATTAAACCAAAAAAATAAATATCCACATGACAACATAAACACAAAATCATTCCACCTCCACCCCATATCCATGTACAGTTTGTAGTCAGTACATCTCACCTAGAAGATAAGTCATAGAAAATCCATTCATCCAATGGAAACTTAAGATATGTCACGTGGTTTTTCTAAACAGGCACCATACTCTTGACCAGAACCACAAGCCCTGAAAATCATAACTCTATTTCATCTAGAATCATCCCAAAATAACATTACCAAAAATAATGACATGTTCTATGATACTATTTTCTTCATGAACCCAGCTACAGTACCATCCCACCAACACTTGACCCAACCTGTGGAATGGAACGAATGAAATTTTCAATCCCTATAGAATGGATACAAATTATTAGCTATAATAAATGTTACAAGGGAATAATTTAACACATATAAAAAATCATAATAAAATAACTACAATAATCAAAACAAATCTGAATAATCCAAACCCAACAAGGGATAAAAATATCATATTCAATGATTACAACATTTATGATATACCCAAATGTGATAAAAATAAAATGAACAAGGCACTATCCCAAAAACACCATACATCAAGAGGAACATCATCTTCATGCCACCTCCATAGAACCTGTAAGAAACACTAGTAGAATCCCTTACCAACATATGAAAAATATTTTCCATACCTGTATGAATCATAGCTGAATTTAATTACCCCAAAATGTTTATTTTGAGTGTGACAAAAATCCTAGTAATATGCAACAAAATAAAATAAATTCAATGATATAAACATTATAAAAAATTAAGATGAATTTTTTATAAATGAAAAAATAGAAAACATTTTTAAGGAAATCATTTTAATGGAAAACATGCTTCCAGTTTAAAATAAACAATAATGTGAATTGTATGACGATGGTAAATACAATATAAAAAAATGAATTATTTCATAGGAAAACCATACAGGAACATTCTCAATGGGATAGTAGTTATAAAATATCTTAGAGAAAAGTGGTATATCAACCATGAAAAATAGTGTTCTTGTGCATTAGCCACTATGAAGGGATACCCCATGGGCCTAATAGTCAAAAATCATTATTATCATTATGTTAGCATTATATCATCAATCCTAATTGATGAATCAGGGATGAGAAACTTCTGAGTCAACTAGAAAATAATTCATATCCTTTCCACCAAAATACCCAAGATTCCTTTTGTGTTCAATTTCTATTTCATATGCCATATACAACATCACTTTCATAAAACCCTATTCCTAACAATATCAACATGATTTATAAATCATTACCTTCAGAACCAAAAACATTTTTAAATAAAAAAACACACCAATACATTTCTAAAACATGTTCTAGTTAACATTCACAATATAATAATCATGTCTCATATATTTTAAATCACATTTAAAATTCACAGTATGGGTTCCCACTAGAAATACACACAATTACCCTTTGAGTGACCTCTATCAAGTCATATTCATAGCTAAACCCTATATAAACACATTATTAACCAAAAAACTAAATTATAGAACACATTTAACTACTCAAACAATTATATCGAATTTAATAAATAATTTATTGATGATGGAACCATATACCTCCAACAGAGAAAATTATAGAATCTGGTGGAAGTCAATAAACACACCACCATAGAACCCTCAAAATGAATGATCAAAATTTAATTATCAATACTAAAAATAAAAAATAATATCTCACACTAAATGGGACACCTTAACTACTGGAGATCAAAACCCCGACATAATAATGAATGAAAACCAAGAAATGATGACGAAACCAATAGAAGAGGGACTTACATAGTGAAATGAGGAGAAACAGCCCTAAACTGTTATAAATAATTGAGGTACAAGGGTTCCAAGTAATTTGGTTGATGTGACAAGGGAAGAGGATCCCAGGTGGGGGACGAAATGCAGGATTACAATTAAAATCCAGGAATAGAGAAGGCATCAAATTCCAATTTTAATGAACTGGATAGTCCATAGGGTTTTCTCCCATGTTTTTCCGAACTATGAGGTAGACATGTTGTTTCCACATTTCCCAAGCGACATGACACATGGTTAGGCCACACAGTTTAAAAACCACAGGCTAGTGTGGTGATAAGCCTCTATCCAAAAACAACATTAGGGTGTATGGTTACCTATGCATTGGTGCACAATTTTCCAAACCATGTGCCAACAATAAACACCATTGTGATTACCCAAATTTTATTATTTCTCCATACAAATGAAAAATAAAACCTAATGAATTATCATAGGATTAAAATAAATAGAATAAATACGTGAAAATTATGAAACTGGCGTGACAACATCATTTCTAAAAACATCAACATGTCTAATGTAATATAACATATGTTGTATGTATATGATCGGTTGAATCTCACCAATAACTCCAAAATAAACCAATTTATGAATGGAAAAATATACCATTTAAATCAATTGGTAATCATAAAAATAATGTTAAATATCCAATCTAAAAACAATCAGGAATCTATCCCATTTTCAACCATGGAATATGGATGTTTCCAAAAAAGATTAATTGTTATGTTAAGTCATAATGTAATAAAAATCATCATTTCACCATCAACTCCTAAAATTAATCTAATAATATAACATATCATATGATTTAAAATTTTATAATTTCCTAGTCTAATCTAATCCAAATTCCAAATAATATTATTAAGACTCCTATGTAAAATATTATTTATAAAAATTAAACAAATACGATTTTTATGGATGTTCTATATTTCAACTATTGTATGCCACACTCAAAATAAGAATTCACATCATCTAATGTGTGTCACTACAACATTTCCATGTGGAATAATTCCACATATAACTCTCTTGATGAACTATAGGGGAAGGGAAGACAAAGATAACAACAAATAAGAGGTTAATTGATATTTTTATTGTTATGAATGTAATATATTGAATGTCATAAATCTTAAAATGATGCCACACACATATGAACATAAATATTTTGGGGTTAAATAAATTAGAATGTTTCCAAAAAAATATATTATTCATTTATAATATATATATATAATGATATATTCTAAATAAAATATTATATTATATCAATATACATTCATTTATTCAATTTTAATTATGATTTATTCCTTTTTGGGAAATATAAAAATTAAAAACCATGAAAAATACCACAAAAAATAGATTTGTTGTGTGTAAAAAATAAAAATCACCATTTTCCACTATAGTCACACTATCGTATATTAATAATATTATCCCTCTATGGAACTATTACTTAATAATATGTTAAACGTTTGATATACTATGATTATTTACCTCCCTCTCTCTTTTTTATAAACATTACCCTTAGTGGATATCCATGTCCCACCATGCCTTATCTGAATAGATTCGTCTAGTTAAAAAAAGATTCCAAATTTCATTTTTTATTATTCATGAAAATATCTTTTAAATGCATATTAATTTATTTGAATATATAATTACAACTATATATTTATCAAAATATCATTAATTAATAAAATTAATTTATCTTAGTGCAAAAAAAATATATAATCATATTTCAAAAATTTAACACATCAAATTAAATAAAAAATTTATAATGAATATAATTAAACATTTTAAAAGGTATATTTATAATGGGTAAAGATATATCTATGAAATAACTATTCTTAGTGACTGGAATAAGAGTTAATATTGTGTGTAAAAATTTACCTCCCATTTTTGTTGGGGATTCCCTTATAAAATAACAATCATATTTCTTTTCATATCAATCTATTATTGAAAAGATTTTCAAATTAATATATTTATTGTTAAATATTTTCATATTGTGACTAAAATTGTATTGGGGATATCTATGAAAACTTATATGTGAGGATTTATAGACCCTTATAATTTAATATTATGAAATACATCATTATTTTTTCAGTTTCATTAATTATCCTAATAATTTAATGATCATACTATTCTATTTTTTTTTGGATTTTTATATATTTTTTTTGAACATGGATAAATAATAATTTTATTCACTTATTTTCACTATAGAAGTATCTATGGAAGTAATAATCCATTATGATTCGGATGTTGAGTTTTTTTAAATGTTCATCATATCATTCTACCAAAAATTCAATTTCTCAATTGTACTTTCTTAAAAGACAATTCCACAAACCTATGATTATTAGGCGGGGGAAAAATCTCATAGGCCTTATCCCATGGTAACACATGATGTCTTATGGGAGAAATATTTTTAAATCTTGAAATAATCACAATGAAAACCATTAAGACATCCAGTCTGAAAATGTACAACAACAACAAAAATGAGAACACACACTTTCATAAATAAAACATAATCAAATGCATCATAATAAAATTTCAAACCAGGCCACCCCAACCCAAACCTGATACCAAATATAGTATAATGTTTATACATATTACTTTGAGGAGGACTAAAATCAATTCTAAATATCCTGTTGTGACATAAGATCTTTTACATGGTTTGCGAGCTATGAACCCCATTCACAACAAGAAACTCATTCCGTGACATTCATAGCTCCAATTTATCGGTGCCCTTTCAAAAATAACTTATCCTATAAATATCATGGTCTTCATTAATACAATTTTTTTATAAATCTAGCCAATATATCATCCAACCCAATAACTCACCTGGTCTGAAACATTTCCCAATAGTAATTCTAGATACCCTGGGGTTAAAACTTTGTTCTTAGGGAAAAAATATGATTTGGGAATGATTTCATCCATTTAGATGAGCATAAATATCCAAATTAATTCATAATTCCATAATTAATAACCAAACCAAAAACGTAATAATAATTTCCATATTAATATTATAAAAATTTAAAATAAACCCAGAGTACAATAAATGAATGAAAATAAAAAACAATCCCAAAAACTTCATAAAAACAGAGGGAAATAACCTTTATTCACCACCATAATCACCTTCACGAAGTGGAACTCTAGCACTAGAATCCACCATCACCACTAAACATATTTTATTTACTTGGATCGTACATAAAAATGATTTCATACACCAAAACATTTTTATAGTGAGTGATACAAACCCTTGTAGGATTCACCCATAGTTAAATATACCATTCCATAACATTAGATTGAAAATAAACATGAAAACTTTTCTAGTAATACTATAATGAAACCCATTTTTCAACGAGAAATTTATTTAATGGAAACCATTCTCTCAACAGACATGCTTTAAATAAAAACATACACAAGATCTCCAATATACAGGTTGCAACAAAAACACCTCAAATGCATCTTGTCACAAGGTCGCACCTTGGGTAAGTCCATGTGGAAAATAGCACCTGTTGGACACTAAGAACATCGTACCTCTGTGATCAGAATCCTCCAAATCAACTACCAACAGAGTTCCTGTGTATTATCAATTTGTGTGGATCCCAACCAATGGTCTAATGTTCCCAATATAATAATCCAATACCAGCAGAATTGCTATTCATGTCCCACTATAAGGGAAGGAATCCCCATATCCATTTGCCACTAATCCTTTCACATGTTTACTAAGTGTTAAAATCGAAAATATTAATACATAAATTTGAGCCTTAGCCACATTGAATCGTCTAGTATACTTGTCAGAGTTCACACACCATGATATCATAGACCCCCTTAACTACAAAATTTCATTAGACATATCACATGAATCATCACTTTCAAATATATATTACATGCACCAATAAAACATACGTAAATTTCCTATTTCACGTAATGAAACCACTTTACACTTTCAAAATCACACTAAAACAATTAAAATCACTTTTGAAATAGCTTAAAAAATTTATGAAATCCATTAGAAAAACTAAAAAATGCAACACATTTGGAATGAAACACGTTTCCATGGGAAAAGACCCTTTAAAAAACATTATCACATCAAAACTATATTTTTAATAAGATTCATAATTCAAAGTCTCATTCAAGGAACACAACAAAGAATCCAATATGAAACAACTCCCATTTCACATAGAAAATACACTATTATAATATTTTCACCATTATATATATTTTTTAAATTACATTTCAGGAATTCTAAACTAGGAATGGAACATTTTTACAAAACCCCAAAACAATGAATATAATGATTAAAAATCAATTTCCCTTAGAAAACCCATTTTCTTGTAATATTCATCTTAGAACTATTCAAAAAATATTTAAATATAAAAAAACTCCATTGATCAGATATAAATTAATAAGTATGTAATCAAATCTCATAAAATAATAAAAAAGTATAGAACCACCTTCCTCTCACTTAGAAATATCCATAAAATGATGTGAAACCACAAATACACCACCAGACCCTAAAAAGGATAGATTGGATATTATCACTCATGATCATACTTGATATCACAATACAATACCAACATTAGGTCATTCTAACCGCTATAAAAATGGAACTCAAGAAAGAAAGGGAATTAACCTTAAAAATATGATAAATGAATGAAGGAAGGCACTTACATGATGAATCGTTGAGAAACTACACCAAATTCAGCACAAAAATGAAGATAAAATACTAAAAGAAGGAAATGAGGAGGTTTTGAGGCCTATTAACCCAATGTTGGGGAAATTATTGGAGTTTAGGGTTATGAATCAAAAGTGGAAAAGGGTAAAAATCCAAATTTTAATGACATGGACATGTCGAATAGTTTTTCCACATGGTTTATGAAACCATGATGTAACTATGTTACCCATACTATTAAAGAGGTGCACGCCACATGGTTATCCTGCATGGCCTCCAAACCATGAACCAGTCACGTGGATCTCTGTTTTTTCAAAATGAACAAATTTATCATAGTTTATTGGGAAGCACACATGGATTGACAATTCATGTGCCACCTGCTTCCATTTACAATTCTTATATTTTCAAAAAAATACCAATGGGAAACAAAGGGTTAAAATCCACACTAAAAATAAACAGAAAATTACCTCGAAATGATGTAACATATGTAAAAAAAATTCCCTTATTGACTTTATATTAGCATCGTGATGACACCACATCCACATTATAAACTACTTCATTTATCCATGACTAGCTTACCACTCCCCAGCAGATAAGTATTATACTAACCGCTTTCCATATGAATTTTCCACCACCATAGCTCATGTTTCTATAAAAATATGAAACCCAATATTGGACATGGTTATCTATCATTTCATGGGACAACAATACTAACATTACACAATACCCATTAAAGAATTCTGAGAATGGATCCAATGGATTTCATTGAAACACATTCCACCCCTAAGACCTCACCCATGGCCAGTTGATTATATTATACCAACCATATGAATCCACATTTGATTCCTAAAGAGTGTAACATCTAAGGGGTCCAATATCCAACCAAGTCACAGTCAAACTACTCGGCATCTTTCAATCTACTTCTCAGTTCACCCAGGATGATATTAATATATTGGACATGATTATTTTTAGATAAAATCAAACGATGAATTTTATAATGAACACATCAACAACAACCAAATAATGATGACCACTCCCATTATGGGACACTTAAGCAATCCAAAAGTCTTTGGATTCCTCCCCTTCTAACATTTTACACATGATAAAATTCCACAAATAGAATGATATTTTAAACCATGAATCACATATAAATCAAAATGCTCTATCAAGTGGTCATCACCAAACATTATAATAAGAATCGTAACAAATTACACTTGATTCATCCTGAAAAAAACCGCAATTATCTAAGCAGAAATGAAATGAACACCACCATAATCCACAACCCAATTATCTCATCCATCACTCGTTCTTCCAACTATGGTCATATAGTAATATGACATCAGTTTATCTGGTGAAACCAATTAATTCATTCAAATTACCTCATTTGATACCCAAAATAATCCCTAATATGGATCTCCTCTTAATCTTCATGGTTCACCACTGAACTACGATTAGACACTAAGGCTTAATCTATATCACATGAGTCACACATCACTTGATCTAGTCTCATCATCCTCTCACTCATCTAGTTGTCCCTTCTGGTCCGTCAGCTTCACTGGACTGTAGGTATTCACAAAATTTTCACCCAATAAACCATCCATTCAAACAATAATGCCCAACCACATGGCCACCACAATACCTGGCTATGACATCAATTCAATAAGAATCCATCCATGATTTTTATCTCTCGTCCCATTATCTAATAATCCACATTGGTTCCCACATATACCACCATCAATGACACAAGGAAAGGATCATAATGGGATTTACTCTTCAAAAAACTGACCATACAACTGATCACATGATTTCAAATATCTTCATGAGAAATAGGACAAATCATAACCATGAGCTTTAATAAAACATGATGTCACCGATCAGGAATTTATTCCTCCTATAATGAAACAAATTATTCATAAAATATTAAGAAACTATCTATATTGGTCCATCCTCCATTGAGGCTACCATCAATTTTTCAAAAGTATCAACTCATATCCACTACCCGAGTTTGATATCCTAACCCATTTAATTTTTCACATATCCCTCTATGATAAACCCAAACATGAAAACAATCATTGTTTTCTAATTCCAATGTGAAAACATTCAAATATACAATATTCAACAAAAAGAACTGTAAATCATATAATATCCCTTTCCCAGGTCACCCTAAAAGGTAGTACATACTAGATACCTAAAAAAGAGTCTCAAATAGTAAAGGCCATTGGATATAACTATAATACATACAAATATCAAACCTAAAAAAATCATGCTTCTCACATGAGAAAACCATACTTCCATTACCAACACACTACATTTAACACACCCAACAACCATTTACTCTATGACCCATACTAGTGATTCTAACATGTGTGCATCAGCAGCATGATCTATACAACCACCATAGGATCTATATCACAAGTAAAAATGATTTAGCCATTCATTGGTTACCACACAAATATTATTATATGTAATTTTTTAAAATAAAAATTACTTGTTATCAAATGAACGGAAAAGAAACATCCCTTTATCCAGCACATTCAAACCAATAAGGTCCCACACATCATTACGAATGATCTCTAAGGAATAGTACTCTCATATTCATAACCACATAGACATAGGTTCAAAAACTAAGAAAATGTTTTCCCAAATTAGCACTTCCAAACATTTTATTTATAAGAAATTCCAAGTAAATCCAAGAGATAAAAATAAATAGGTTGAAATTTACATCACAAACATATGAAAACCAAATAAATAGCAATCACATGAACTATATAGATGAACTATCAATCATATTGCCTACCATGATAAATGAACTCACTCACCCTCTCCTTCTATACTAGTTAAAGAGTTAAAACCACGTAAATCAGCAACATCACATCTAAGTGAACCAATTTAGGTGGAAATAACAATCAACAGTAAAATCAAAAACCAAAGACTAGTTCCCACCATTTGAACTTGTATTATTCTCTTTTATGTGGGGTTATAGGCTTCCATACAATATCTTATTACTATTCTATGATAGGATCTAAGTAACCTTTTATCCACGATACAAATAGTAATACAAAAAACCTCCCAATAATACTACTTTGTAACATCCTTGACCTGGGGGACACTTTTTGGTGCCCCAACCTAGGTCATCAGATGACATCCAGAGTGTATCCCCATATGCCAGAGGCTGCCGACTAGAAGCATTGGTATATGAAGAATTGTTTGGGAGACTATACCTTATTTTTAGAGTAATTTCATAGAACAAATAATATAAAGAGATATAATATCCCTGAGGAACCAATAAATGTAAAACATACGACAATGTGAATAAGTAGCTTAGAAAAACATGATATAACTATGCGATGAATGTATTATATGTCAAACTATCAACAAAAAACAGAAACCAATAACAAAACTAACAAAAGAACAAAAATATGGACCATAGTTCGAGACCGGACCTTTCCCAACATCATCCATCATGATAACTCATGCACAACCAAACACTAGATCATTTTCATCTACCTGTAATAGAAAAACATATAACATCTTCTCACATACCCACATTCCAATGTGCCCTGATAAGGTTGTGAGAAAAACTCAATAGCCTACCACAAATATTGTTTGATGAAATAACCATTATACAAAATAATGTATTCCATAAAACAATTTCAATAAATAAACAAAAAATGAGTAAATAATATAATTAATTATCTTATAAAAATTTTATCGATTATGTTCTTTAGGGTCAACTAATTTACAAATCTAACTCAGGTCACTTTGAGAGTCTAATAAATGACACAAGCGGATAAACTCACTTTTAACGTCAAGGGGGGTTCATAATGAAAAACTATTACATACCCATTAAGTAATAATATTTACTTAATCATGTTCCTCATTTTTCCAATGAGATAAGAATTTACAAAATTTACTCGATGAAATAAGCCAATCAATTAACATAGATATCTGAATTTGTCATTTTCCCTGTCTCACTAGGGATAAACATTTCACAAGAAAATACATAAAAATTACCATAAAGCCTTAGTCTATATTGTATCATCCCTTACATCACACTTACCTTGGATCATCGGTCCATGAATTCCGATCCAATGCAATCCTTAGGGGATAAGGGCATTAGACAGACTCCATATCATGTGCATTCTAGTGGTGGGTTTGGATCCTTAGTACATGCCAAACCATAGGAGAAACCTCTATGAATTATCCCACACATCCAAGAAATATAAACATTCATATATATCCATTTACCACAAATAAAATTTCACATGCTATAAAAAACCAACATAAATAATATTTATATCTCACAATTATTCAACGTGTGAATTAAAATCAATCACAACCCCATTAACACATTCAAAAAAATTATTATATAACCCATTTATCCCATTTACATTTTATATTGCTTAATACACTAGGTATATTCAATAATTCCCACACAATATACCAAATTAATCAATTCCCATAGAGAATCCCATTTAATATATTTTACCAATTCAAAAGAAATTACCTATTTATCATGTTCAATATTTCAAATGAAATGATCTAATTAAGCATTTCCAATAAAATTCATACATCACATGGAATAATAACATTATTAAATCGACCCCATTTCATATTACTCCTGTAAATCCCTTATGATATATAATAAACTATACACATTAATCTTTAAGTTCTTTTGAAAACCATGTTAACATGCCATGAAAATTGTTATGGTCATATCATAATATGTCACAACCCGTCCCTGAGGGTTTTGTTCCATGACTCCCTATTCCTACCTCCAATTGGATAAGATCTGGTGACTACCACTGAATAGGCATATCAATAACATGGGAGGAATTTCCAATGTACCTTTACACACCCACATAAAGATAAAGGGTAAAACACTAAGTAAACTATGCATGAAAACCACCAAGACAACCACATAGAGTAATGGTACAAAATTTAAAGTAAAGTGTCCATTATATAATACCAACAAAAAAGAAAACTATAATCAATTGAGTGCACAAGTCACTGTAATCCCATTTATATAAAACCCCCGATGAAGGGTAGGTGAGGGGTAGCTGCCTTAATTCTAAGGATTATTCCTAGCATGTCTGATCTCACTGGGAAAAACATGGTTCTAGACCACCTAGGCCTTTTCCAATGCTTTTGTCTTCTTCACAAGACACAACATGTGAGGGAGGAGCCTTTGAAGGGGTGTGTAAAACAATACTCAGTAAGAACCCCAAACAAAAATAGAAAGACAACAGAAAAAGATCACCAAGGAAAGAATTCATTAGGCACTTTCATCTCACCATGTGTGCATATGAAGAATGTAATGATTAACTATCATACATAGTAATAAAACATCCATCACTATTGAGTCACTTAGACCTGATGAATTATCTCAACCCACTAAGTCACCTAGACCTACTGAGTCACTTATACCCACTAAGTCACATAGACCTGTTGAGTCACCAGGAAACATAAATTAACCTAGACCTTCTGAGACTCTTAGTCCTGCAAAGTCTCCTAGAACCATTGAGTCACGTAGTCCCATTAACAGAG
This sequence comes from Viscum album, assembly GCA_963277665.1. Lineage (NCBI taxonomy): Eukaryota > Viridiplantae > Streptophyta > Magnoliopsida > Santalales > Viscaceae > Viscum > Viscum album. The sequence continues at coordinate 1,470,399,769 of OY728157.1, forward strand.
TCTTCTCGTCAAAACTAGCCAAAATATTCCCACTCATTACGTTCTTGTTCTGGGAGATCCTACTCCTCAAATCCAAATGTTTTCCATCTCCCACCATGAAAACCCTATTAGATTGTATCAAATTTACTTCATCATCACGGGGGTCCCTTCACCGTAAAAAGATCATCAAACTGACATACGATTTTGATGATATGTAACTTTTAGTAAAAATATGTCATCTGGGTCCGATCTTGGTTTGACCTGGTCATATCAAAATAACCTAACCCAACTCGGGTCCTCCATTAATTACTTTTTGAGTCCCGACCGACCTGCCTGGTCCACCAGACCCATTGTTCCTAGCCCAGACTAGCCCACTGGAGTGGGCCGATGTTGTCCAACTGGGATGTGGTTGGCACTGTGGGTCACCTTCGCAGTCTAGCTGGACTATATCCTCCAACAGCTTGAAGCACCCTGCCTACTGACATCCCCTATTCTACCCCTAAAACATATGAAATATGTTTATTCCACTGTTGTGTGCCACTACTATTTTTCTCTATTGCGTCTACCAGCACCAACATGCCTACAATTTCTTCGCATGCCACTATACTCACTTAGCTGTTCCATTTTCCTATTGGGGATTTTTGATAAGATCCCTAGGTCTCTTCCTCTACTACGATGTGCTCTGAGATATTTCTCCATTGATCCAGGGGTTTGACCACTTTTAGAAACTCATGGAATGATTCTAACACAATAATAGGTGTCCGTCCTCAAATAATGAAGTGATAGAGAGAGATAGAATGATCAAAATGAACACCCAAAGCAACGAACTTTGGCCTTGTTAGTTTGGACTTCAATTTTAACTTTATCAGAAATGGGAAGAAATCAAACAATCACTATGATATACCCTTTATCATTAATTCCCACAGGAAAATTTCCATCCCAGAGGAAAAATAGATTTTTGGGTCAACTTGTTAGTGATTTGATCTACATTTTTTATTTATAATACAATAATAGGGGAAGGGTAAAAAAAGAAATAAATACCATTTAACTAGAATTTGATCGCCCATCAATGATGAATGGAATCCCAGACACACACATTCATTTTTAAATAATTAAATATAGTTTAAAAATTAATTACAGCCTCAATGGGATTCATAATAATGTATCTTTAGGTATTATGGTATTGAAATAATCCCAAATAATTTAAAAAAATAATTTTTTTGAGACATTAAATTCTCCCCCATTGGAATTTACATCCTCAAAATCCCAAATAATGGATACAATATCAAGTTGGTGTACTATGAACGAATTTGAGCCTCCTACTCCCATTTACTCTCTTATAGATTCATGTGATACGACCGAATGTGCACCAGAGGAATCATCCTCCCACATAGTACCTTCTCTTATCAATCCTCAATCTCCACTGAGAACTCAACATGCATCACCCCATCGTCATTTTCCATCTTACCCCAGTCGATGACGTGCGATGGATCATGCACGAAACTACCTATCTATGACAAATGAAGGACATCATTTATCCAATGCGTTTATGGGGGAAGATCATGGAGGTACACCACCTCATCAACTCTGCTGAAAATATAGAAAGCGATGATGAGAATTAGGTACAAATTGTCACCCATTCCAAAATCTATGTAATCCTCATCAAGGAGAAACCCAATAGAACACATGGTCTCTCTCCTCAAACTCCAATGGCCATTATCTCCTGTCAGCATAAGATTTTTCACACATTGTGTAGTCATCATCCACTCCAAGATGAGTTTCATTTTATTGATGGCCACTCATACCATCTTTGGACCCATGTTTTATGACTCCCCTGAGTATTTATAGACTAATAATGATCTTCATAATCTCTCTTACAATGTCTAAAATAGTTCCATAAGATGTTTTTTATGCAAACTCCACCATAGGAAGGTGATCCCACCAGCTATGACTCATTTCCAAGATACAAGAATAAAGCATGTCCTCTAAATCCATGATAGTCCTCTCCAACAGACTATCCATATTGGGATGAAATGTTGTGGTCAAGTGTAGCCGAATCCCTAATGCCTCCTAAAATCCCTTCCATATCCGGGATGTGATGAAAGCATAACAGTCTGAAATGATCATCAAAGTCACCCCATGAAATCATAATATCTCAGGAATATAGATGTGCCCCCAGCTCTCTACTGAACCCTACATCCAGATAGGTAGGAAATGGGACAACATTTTGAGTCATTCTATGATAAACAAGATAGTATCATTACCCCTAGACGTGATGGTTAACCTGTCAATAATTCCATCAATATACCATCCCACTTCCACTTTGGCACATCGAGTGGTTGAGACAAGCCTTTTAGAAACAGATTCCTTACCTTCACATATTAACATCCGAGGCACATAAAAATAAACTTGGCCACTACCTTTTTCATCCTCGGACACCAGTAAAGATGTTGGATATCTTTGTACATATTTTCAATTCCTACATGTACCACTAGGGTGGAGGTGTGGAACTCCTTAAGTACCTCTTATCGCAATTCCACCAGTAGAATAATGAGTCCTCTAAAAATAACAATGTGCTCCCCACCTATCAAATATCCATCAGGTGATGGCCATGTGGATATCTGAGGATGTCAGTTCTCATAGTCGACATCCCAAATATTTTCCTCCCCAACCCATTATAAGAGTGGGGGGAGTGAAAAATGTTGATGGTAGGTAAACTGATCCATCACCATCAATGAAATATATTTGCATAACGACTAACATCTCTGATGCCTCACCCAGCAAATAAAAAATGTACCTCCTAATAAGAAAGTCCCACATGCCCCCTTCATAGCATTATAGACTATCCTGAATTTATAGTCCTCGAGAAACTATATCCCCTAACACTACCTCTTGATTAGTTATTTGTGGGAGAAGATATAATTGGTTATTTTGGGGTTGGATTAGACGATAATTTTCTCACCAATGATTCTGTTCTTCCACATATTGAAAACAAATACCGCTACTACTAGCTCAGGATTTTTGATCACATAGCTTTTCTCACTCTGCCTCAAATATCACAAACTATAGGCAATCACCGCATACCCCATCATTAGGACACAACCCAATTCATTCCCATATGCATCATAGAACATAACATACCCACCACCCCCCTCTGGAAGCCTCAAAATACTAGCACTCGTCGGCCTCTCTCTCAGATCCTAGAAACATTACTGGAACTTCTCTATATATAATAAGGGTTTTCGCTTCCATTTCAATGCTTATAAAGGGTTTTCTACCTTAGAAAATTCATGAATGTACATTTGGTAGTATACAACCAACTCCAACAACTTATGCACCTCAATCACACTCCTTGGTGACTACTTAGAATGGACTACCTATATCTTCACCAAATCCACTGCATCTCCAACCTCTGTAATGATGTGTCTCAGTAAGTGGACCTCTCAAATCCATAACTCAAACTTTAAGAGATTTCGATAATTTGTATTCTCTTGGAGTATATTTAGGACTATCTTTAGGTGTGTCACGTGCTCCTCCTTGGATGTCGAGTAAACCATGATGTCATCAATGAAGACCACAATGAACGAGTCATGTTTTTGGTTGGAATATAATGTTTATTAGCCTCATAAACACTACTGGGGAATTGGTCATGTTGAATGGAATCACCAAGAACTCTATGTTGTCATACCGACATCTAAATATTGTCTCCGGTACATCCTCATTTCATACATGAAGATGATTATAACTACACCTGAGGTATATATTTGAGATCCATCTCGATCCCATCAATAGTTCGAAGTGGTCAATGATTATTGTTAGTGGATATTTTCTCTTCATATTTTCTTAATTCAGGCACTGATAGTATACACACAGCCTCAAACACCCATCTCCCTTCTTCGAAAACAATATTTGGGCATCCTAAGGTTAAACAATGGTCCTTGTGAAGCCCTACCATTTTAGTTCCTCTAGTTGTACTCTCTACTCACGAAGATCAAAAATAGCCATATGACCTGACGGTGTGAATATTGGTGACCTACCAGAGAATAGGTCAATGTATAAGTGAACCTATCAGTAAGTATGTAATCCTAGAACATACTTGCGGAAGATTTCCTTATACTCACCCCCACAACTGACAACTTGGGGATCCTCTTTTCCACTACACAATGGGTGAAGCTATCGAACTGTTTAGCAATGGGTTGTACCCTCCTCAAAGAAATGTTTTCCTGTGATTCAAGAATTCCTTATTCACGGGTAATGAAAAATGCGGTCCCATATCCATGGTCACAACCAACTATGTGCTTGAAATATTTTATCTGAGCATAGAATATGGACAACAAGTCCATAACAAGAATGATGTCATAAGGCCTAGATGCCTCAACTATGATATCCCAGCTGAACATCTCACCTCCAAGTGTAATATCTCAAAACAAGAACAAGTGAGTAATCATCTAATCAATTCTCGTAGGAGTCTCTAAACATAAGGATCATGCTAATGGATCCCCCAGAATCACTTTTCTCCAAATAAGGACCATGGTAAATATCAAGTGACTGGAACCTATGTCTATAAAAACTAAAAATTGGATAGATAAGTCATAGATCATACCCTTAATCATCTCTAGAGTGTTAGGATCATAGGCCTCTTTTTCTTGAAGTTGGGACCACCCATGTCTATCTGCTCACAAAGACATGGTGGACCACCAGAGGGTGGTGGTGGTGTTACCTCAAACTTTGCCCATAGATTTCCACTTTTCGTGCTCTCATGCCATCACTGCCACCACGTGGACCACCATACATGACCTTCTTCCTTTTCTCTAAAAGTCCCTCAATCACCAGATGGTCATCTTTAAAAAAATTAGGAAATCATGAGTCAGGTGACCCTAACTGCTTATTGCGTATCACAACCTTCTCTTATACAGAAACACATTACCCCGGGGGACTTGTACTACATGCCCTATAATCTGGGGTTGTTCTTTAAAAGGGTAGACACACTTAGGTCCCTGAATTTGCTGCTCGCTACCCAATGTAGGAAGCTCTTTCACATAGTGTCAATTGGTCACTCTGGCTACTGTAGAATGCTCTTCCAAGAATCCATCCACAAGTAGAGTTCACTATAAAACCTCATCATGAGTTGGGATGCAAAGATACACCCTGTATTCAATGATATCCCAATGTAGTCCCTGTCCAAAATACCAATACCAATAGAATGGGTCTCACACCATATTTGTATAGTAGTTGAAATGAATAGTGAATATCCATGAGCACTCGGTTTCTGCCAAGCTACCATGTTGTAGGAATAGTAGCTCATGTATAAGCAAAGAGTGTAACATCATAGAAATGAACTCGTCCCTCACGAACTGTTGAATGACTGTCCAAGTGAATGAATCTCCATCACGTGTCTTGATCATCAAGATTCACCATCTCCCTTCCATGCTATGAAGAAGGATCTTGGCTAATACAATCATATGGTCGAGATTTTTCTCTACTGGGAGGAATACTCACTTAACTAACTGAAGGAAATCCTCTGAAAATAGTTGGTCAATCCCACCCATGAACCTGGGGGTCTTTACCTCTAGAAATCATGCAAGGAACTAAGCCTATATGAATCCTCTACCGGTAGTGCTTGTATGAGCTAATGATCAATGTGTAGTTGTTAAATGGGGGACCACCCGTTGGGGGTACCTCCGATAAGGGTCCCTATACCAATGCATCATCAATAGGTGTACCAACCTCATGGTAATGCATCATAGTTTTGGTTGGCTGTCTCCATGGTGGTATCCTATAATGGATAATGATGAACCAAAAACAATAGATTATATCTGGTGAGCTATCTCAATAAAGAAAAATAGATACACTGATAATCATATATGATGCATAAACCATTATTTCCATATAAATATTTTTTCCATGTATTAATTCAGAAAGTATGTGTCAGGAGTCCTAATGTGTGGATACGTTGGCTTCGACAAAAACAGGAGCCCCTAGTTTAAAATTCAAACACGAATCAATTAACATTGTTTCTGCAAACCAATATCATAGTGTCTTGATACCATTTTTGAACCAGTCCTTCCATTTGATAACACTTTATCATGAAATATCCTAGAGTGTTCCATGTCGTGACTCCCCTTGCCCACCTCTAATAATCCAAGGGCTGGTCACTAAAATTGTGTAGAAATTTCAATGACATTGGAGGAATATTCTATGTACCTGTACACATAAACACAAAGTGTAAAGGAAAAAATAGTAAGTAAAACATCCATGAAAACCACAAAGTCAAGCTCTATTAGTAACAATACAAAACATAAACTAAAGGGACCAATATAAAGGGCCAAAAAAATTGAACGTTGCAATCTTGATAGCACACAAGTCACTAGAAACCCGTCTGTAGAAAACCCTACCTGAAGGGTATGTGGCAATTATATTCCTAAATCCGTAAGAATACACCTCACTTATACGATCTCACTAGGAACCACACTATCCTAAACAACCTATTTCTTTCTCAAAGAATTGTTCATCTGCATATGAGACGACACATGCGTGTAGAGCCCATGTTGGGGTGAGTAACACAATACTCAATAAGGACCCCAATAGAAAATTGTGAAACTACAGAAAAAAGACCACCATGGAATGTATGCATGAGGTACTTTCAGCTCAACCATGTATAAATCTAATGAATTTAAAGCAATAATAAGAGACCTTTTCATAGAATATATTGTACCAATGAGTCACTTAGACCCATTGAATCATCTAGACCCACTAAGTCAGCTTTTCCCACTGATTCACCTAGACATGGTGAGCACATAGAACCACTTAGTCACCGAGACCTGCTAAGACACCTATACCTTCTGAGTCTGTTATCTCTAATGAGTCACCAAGACCCTTCGAGTCACTTAGTCCCCTAGTCACAGTCTTATCATCACAACCATCCACCAGATTCCCACTCGTAGCATTCGTGTTTCCAGATATCATACACCATAAATCCTAATGTCATATTTAGACCTCCAAGAAACCCACTTAGAGTATCCCAAAAGGAATTCCTCGTCAAGAGTATCCCAAATCTGTAAACATTTCATCAATCATATATACAGTTTAGATTATATGATCCTTTTAGTAAAATGGTGTTTGTTGGTTCTGGGCCCGATCTGACACTTTCAGACCGACCCAACCCGACCTACAGGAATGGGCTGGTGTTGTCCATATAAGATGTGACAAACACTGAGTCCCACCCCCGGCCAATGTTGTGGGTCTCCTCCATGGTCTAGAGAGACTATGGAATCTAACCGTGTGATGCATATTCCCTTCCGCATCTGCCACATCTCACTATGGGCCACCTCTCAGTGGCCCCAGCTCACCACCCATGGCAGATGTCGCATATTTCATCATCAACAGTGGTGCACCGCCGTATGCCACTTTCGCATATGTGGCTTCTTCCACGGGCCACTAGAATCGGGACCAAGTTCTATTTTTCATTCCATGAGTACAACATCCATTCCTAGGTCATTTCCTCCACTACAGTGCGATCCTTGCTGTTTCTCCATTGATCTGGGGTCCAACCACGTTCGGAGCCTTCTCTAAAGAGTATGACACATCCACATGGGTCCGGCGATGAAAAACACAAGGACAAAGAGATTTACCAAAAAATAACACCCAAACCAGTGAACGTAGGCCTTTTCTGTTTGTCCTTCATTCATCATGGTAGAAAAAAAACAAGACTTTCAAAAAATCACTATGATATAGTCCCATTTCCTTAATTCCTGCATTGAAAATTCTCATCCCACATGAACGGTCGATTCAAGGGTTATCATGTTAGCAAGTTGATCCGCACTCATAATTTTGAAAATAAGAACAAGATATGGGTAACCACCCCAAAATTATAACCCCTTACGTAGTATTGTATTTTCTATTGATGAAGAACTGAGTCACACTCCATTGCTCTTAGATCCTTGATCTGCAATCTATTGTTAATTGAGAGATCCTCTTATGAGAAAGGAATAAATGAAGATGATTGAGGTTGTGCACAATTCTTGGTTCGTCGTCGTTCATTGTTCACCAAAACAAATCCTCTAGAGCCTTATATCCAAAAAAAGATCGTTCCAACAATCCCACATTGCATGTTAGAATTAAAATTTAAGAAATGTGTTTCAGAATATTTTTTACACTGATTCATTGTGTTGTTACACTATTTAATTTATTAAATTTAAGAGTGTTTCTGATACGCTTGAGTTGAATTGTCCATATGGTACATAATTTATTAAATGAAATAGCCATATTGACATTGAATTATAAAAAAATATGTTTTGTAATAAAATAATAGTACTTATTTTTATTTTATTTTTCATTGAAATGCTTTAAATATTACCCTCGACCTCCAATGGTCGAGGTTTGGTACTTCTTAGGTAAACTGGTCATTCGAGATGCATAATTTCCTTAAGAATTTTAATCCATGAACCCATTTAAGGGATTCCAAAACCGCAAACGAATGCAATTTTTAATAACTATTAAAATTTCAGATAATTATTCTTGGCCCACCAGGCTTCAAAATTATGTGTCATATGAGATTCTGGTCGTGAAATAATACACTATTATTTTGAAAAAAAATTAATGAAATTATCAAGACATTACATACTAGGCCTTAGATCAATTTAATTAAAAGGGACCCAATGGTCATTAAAAACACATCATGGTATAAAACGAAATTCAAGATATATATTTGAAATAATCTTTAAGCCTCCATTTAAAACACAAATCTTCCAATTTGAAATGAAAAACATTCCACAAGAATTTTGTTTTCATTTCACCTATCTATGTCAACAATTAATGAATTTTAACAAATTTGAAACTTGAAATCAATTAAATCCTCATTAAAATTTTATTATGAAACTCTAATTTTGAATTTCTATAGTTCAATAGATCTATTTAAAACATTACACAATTTAAAACGTTATTTTCCTTCATTAAATATATAATTGGGTAAAAAAACCAATACACACTATTAAAACCATTTAAATCATCCTATACATTAAAAAATATTTTATATAATCATTTAAATTATCCCATTAACCCTACCCATATAACCAATTACACTTTTACTACCCATTCTCTCCCATAATTCCCCCTCTAAATATTTTCAAATTATTTCATCCTTTTAAAAGGGTCCTACATACCCAAAAAAAATCCTTATGTTTGGTATCACTCGAAAATAGTCCCAACAAAGTTCACGTGGAGTTAAACACCTCAATCTATGGCCCAAATCACCCTTCATAACACAATAAATGAAAATTAAACAAGGTAGTGAGATAAAACAACTATATTCACTTATATTACTTTATGACTCTGGGAAAATGTTTTAAGACCACCTAATTCATGTTCATTGAAAAAAATTTTCTTATCCTCAATATTTTATTCAATATCAAACACCTTATAAATCCAAAATGTAGAATTTCTTGAAAATTAATGATTTAGGGCATTCAAAGGATTGAATAGATTCTACAATCCCAAATACCTGATATAGTGCAAGGAGTAATGTTATAATCACACATATTAATGATTCAAACAAAAAAAACTACAAATTATTTACAATCAAAGGAGAATCACCCATTATAGAGGATGGAGTTTTTCAGTTCCCGACCATTGTAGTAGGGGAGAATGTGGTGAAATTTATGGAAGAATGAAATAAGATCAGGAGGAGAATATAGTAAAACCCCGTGATTTAATTGTGGCATGGTTTGGACAAATGTTTATCCAAAATATACACCACGCATCAGGATCCCTCAATCCAAGAGGGCCAAAAGTGATAGTTTTAGAAATGAACCCCCACAGTTTGGGAAACTGTGTTCTAGACCCTTCTTGAAAGGGCTCCCATACCGCATTGTTTCCTAGGCTAGACAAACTGTTTCTTCTAACCTTATGCAATGTGGTCCCTTCATACTTTTTGGCCTATTTTTCACTCTTTTTATTCTAAATCCCACCATGAAACCCCTGAAACTCCTCAAAACCCCGAGAATAACCTCATTAGAAAAAAAAATATTTTTGACTGAAATTTAAACAATTATGTACATTTATTAGAGTTTAGTATCTTGAATTTCTCATACATGACCATCATTCCCCTCACAAATCCCCATTATTTGGATCTGAACCTCCTACATTTCTGTTCAGTGATATCTAGATACATTTATGCCCTCACAACTCACCATTTCATACCCATGTATACCTCCCCTCATGATCATCCCTTTAACAATATGGCCTCTATTCATGTCATAGCTCCCAATTCCCTAGATCATGTCATTCTATAATATCGTTCTAGTGATATTTATCTACTTTTCTCTCCTCAATTCTCATCATTTCATTCCATTAGGTGACTCTTTTCCTAATATTGAAATATATACTAGGGTTTATATATAATATTTACATCCCAACATTTTCCCAATATTCCAATTTACAGTTCTCCCCTAAGAATCCATCAAATATTTTCTCCATTGATTCTCAGAGAAGATATAAAAATATCTATTCTTATCACATCGGTTATGTCAAACAACATAGATACATATCTATATTATTTTAGAGTAATCCATGAACCCTCAACCACATAATTTACAGATTTGATTTCTTCAGCTATAATTTGAAAATGACACATTCATTACAGATATTCTAATTTGGTTTGTGTATTATAAAAAAATTATTCATAACATTCTCTTGCAAATTTGCTAAATATTCAATATACTGGTTCATAACTCCTTATATATTCTTTAACGAAAATCATTTAAAAATGCATTAATAAAAAAATATAGGAAACGTCCATTTTCCCCTATGGTTTAATATTTAAAAAATCATTTCTATTAATTTCTACTATTTTCTAATATTTTCATTTTATGAAAATAATTTTTTTTCTTATGTTACCAAACTATACCTTTTTCATTCACCAGTTATATCATCTACAATATTTAACTAATCAATGATTCATTTTCTTATTTTCAACACATTGTCAGTGTTTCACAGTTACATTATACTAAAAAAAATTCAATATAGTTTTCTATAAAATATATTTGTAATAAATTCATGTACACATAATCTTTTCTTTTTTTTAGGTAATATATTTAGTCTTCAAATGGTTTAAAAAAATATATTTACTTCATTTACTAACTGATTTATTCAATTCAATATATAATCATTATCGATGTAATTCTATATATAAAATTCCTTAATAAGTTGTATAAATGTTTTTTCGTACATGCATAATATTTTTTTTCTCCTGTTACACATTATATTTAATGTTGTATTCCCATCAATATTTATTCCATGATTTTTTTGAAATCCTTCAATAAAAGTAGTACAATGAGTGAAAAAATTATAAAATCTAAGACATGTTATAGAGAAGTAATGTTTTATGGAGATTACTCTAGAAACAATGAAAATATGTTTTCAAATATGTATTAATCATTATATTAATTTGATTCATAAATTATGGATCATTCACCATATAGATTTTATTGGATTCCATAAACATAAGTTCAACATGACATGTATATTCATTTAATACTTATAATTGAAAGACATATACTTTAATACATGAAATAATGTCACACAACTATATCATAGAGAGAGTAACATGCATGCCATTATCAACTATATCTTTAAATGGTTCATTTATTTTATCTTCACTTGTATAATTTTATATTACATTCAAACTTATACCAAATATTAAAAAAATGATAAAACGATACTTACCTTATTTATACAATGACTAGATAATGTGATAAAATTTCAACATTATCTAATGAATTAATTATGTGAATAAAAACACACACTATTTTTAAAAAATAGTATTTTTAATTTTTAGGGTGGTTTATTTAAATTAAAATAAACACTAAAGATAATATATAATATTTACATTATTGAATTCAATGAATGTTTATTTTTTACTCATTATTTAATAATGGAATGATGTTTTTTTTGATGGAATGTATAATTATCATATACAAAAAATAACTAAAACTCATTCAAGTAAACAACGTCTTCATTTTTGGTTAAATATTATTTATACACCATTCATATTTTAATATGAACTATTTTTGGGATAATGTTCCTAGTAATTTGAATATATATTTTTTCATTAGGAATGTAAAAAAATAAATTTTAATATTATAGATTATTTATATTTATATAGCCTTAAAAATTACAGAATCTTGAGTTAATTAAATAATTCATATTGGGATCTTTGTAGTTTTATAGCTTCAAAGATTTAAGACATAACTATTATATAAAAAACATAAGAAATATTAAGTGTAAACATATAATAGTATCATTTTCTTCCATAATAAACTTCTAATTAAAAGGAATCATGGTTTTTTTTTCATTTATACACATCATAACATTTCCATGACCCCAACATTGACTCTATTTTTCCTCAAATCCGATGAAAACATTTAAAAACAAATGATGAGAAAAAAACAATAGGGGATATAAAAAGAAAGTAATCTATTATTCTAGTTAAACATGTTGACTCATTTAATTTTCTTTCAGTGGATAAAAAAATTCACATGAATAACACACATACTTTTCACTCAAATAAATACACTAAAACCAATCGCAATATATTAAAAATCCTTTAGGTAAAATTGATAACCATATAAATACAACCTTTTAAAACACATTTAAATTGGAATAAACATATAGATGACTTCTAGTATTATTATTACCCAATTAATTAGAGATCGATAATGGGTATCACCCTTATAATAAGCTATATATGTTTCACCCATGAGATATAATGGGGATAATACATTAATATAACCTCTAATAGGCTCACCCATGATCTATATTGGAGATCAAACCTTTTGATACACACTTTTAGACTCACATGTGATGTATAATGGGGAAAAAAATTTTATAAACAATATTGGGATCACCGCTTTCATATAATACTCATGTAAAATTTCATTAACAATAAATTTTCATCACAAAAACCATTTGAAAAAAATATTCTAATACTATATAAAAAATATTTCCATATAAAAAATACCATTTTTATTTAAGAACCCATTTTCAATATTAAAATACAAAAAATAAAATATATTATGAAATTATCTTGTAAAAACATTAATGATAATATCGGAATCCAAGTATCAAACAATGGTTAAAAAATTTGGGATGTTTTTTTCCATATAAAAGAAAGATATTTCATTACTGGTTTTTTAAATAATTCAGAACACTTTATATAAAAATATTTCTTTTGAAATCATTAAATGAAGTTCAATAAAGATATAAAATTTCTGGTTTAATCCATTTATATCAATATACATAAATATGTAAATTAATACCAATAAGATAATATTTGATAACTAAATCAATAAATTTTCAATGTGTGCTATTACACATTTAACATTTATACAACATTCGGAAGTGACCTTTTTGTGATATAAATTGTCGAAGTAGTCATAAGTTGAAAATCTCTTAAATATAAAATATTATATAAATATGTTATATATTCATTATAAAATTAATTATAACAATATTTTATGAAATCTAAAAAAACTGTTCAAGGAGAAGGTTGGCCGTACGTACACATGAATGTTATTTTCGTTAATATTATCGTGATGAAAGAGTGAAATTAAATGAAATCTATATAAATATATATAAATATAAAATAGCATTAAATTGGAACTAATATGACATTTATATCATATATTTTTACTAAAAATCATTAATACATTCCATGTGATTTTTGATCAAATCACATTATTTTGAGGAGGCGGTAGTCCACACATCCAGAGACAGAGTTATCGTATATCAAAAATATGGAAAGCATGATGCTATGTTTAAAATAACATATACATAATATTAAATAGGTTATAATATAAATGTGAAAATATTATTTTACCACAATACTGGTTTTAAGACTATCCATGATGGTGATAATAGAAAATTAACAAATACATAATTCACTAAGGAGATTAATTGGCATAACTTGGACAACAATTTCATTAATTTGAATTAGTAGATGTGAGAAATGAAATGGATATGATATATTCTATTATGGAAATAACACTACATGATGTACATTATTTTAATGTTATCATGAATTTATGAGTGAAGGAGATGAGTAGAAAGTAGGAAAATAAATTAAATTAAGAGAGGTACATTGATAAAATTATATCTTGAATATCCCCTCTATGAAAGACCGTTGAGAATCATGGATTTTGTATTTTAGTGAACACATAGAAATTTTATGTGGGTAGAATGTGGATTATGTTATTGGGAAGATATTTTATGAGATATAAGGCATTGTGGGTAGAGATATGGAGGTGGATATGTGGAATTTATACTCCAGGAGAGGTGGGTTTATGTGATTAATTTTTTGATTATTTTATATTAATAGAAAACAATATAGACTTGGAATTAAATTACATGAATTTGTCTTTTAATGAATGTTGTATACATTGTTTAGGGTCAATCGACACCTCATCTAACCATTAAATGTATAATATTTTAGGTATGTTATGCTTTAAAATTTTATCATTAACCCTTATCAAAAGTTTTCTTTTCTAAAGTTAAATAATTTTTTTACCTAGAAAAATTTCTATAACTAAAAAATAAAATTAACCTAAAAACTAATTTGGAAATTTAGATTATATATATGAAATAATTTTTAATCAATTAAATTAAATTAATTAGGAAATTTTGATATAAATTATTTCTCCAAACTGAACTAAAATGTGGGTTTTTAAGTGAAATGTTCAAATGATTGAAATGTTTTCATATCTAATTTCAACATGAAATTAATTTCAATGAAAAATATATGATAAAATGCTAGAAACATAATCTTATTATAATTTAAAACCAACTAAATATATAATCTTTAAATATAAATAAATGAGATGAAAACATTGTTTTAATTAAAAATATAATATTTTTCACTATTCATTAAAATATGATATTAATTAGGAAAATAACAAAAATTCATTCAAAGAAATTTTCTTGTCCCGTATTCAAATAATAAGTTTATTTTTTGAAATAGATCTTATAAAAGTAATAAAAATTATATTTTAAATTTGTTCTCTATCAAAATGCAGTAAAACTGTATTTTTATTCCAAAATACTTCTTTTATCAGAAAAATATTATTTATTCATATATAATTTATTGAAAATATAGATGATTAATTTTAAACATATAATTTAATATATTACATAAATATTTCTTTAATAAAATCATTCATGAATTATGCTATTATTTTATGAATTCACTTATTTTCCTTTAAATGGGGTTTTTCAAAAAAACAATTCCTTTATATTCATTTGGTTTTTATTTTAATTTATAATTAATATTCTAATAAATTGAATCATTATATTAATATAATTAAAACATATTTTTATAATTTTGTTAATATCATTCATTCCCACCATTCCATGTGTTATGTCATAACTATAACATAAAATAATAATATTTATAATATAATATTTTTTAGTACAACTCAGTCTTGTGTGCAATGTAAGAACATGGGGAAATATTTTATATTTTATTGGTAATGATATTTAACATATAGTCCTTTAAAGGTAAAATATAATTCATATATATCGTAATAAATAAAAAAATGTGTTATTCTATAATAACCCTATATGTTACATCCTTTCCCCCTTTGGGAAATTATGTCATTATAATTTTGTATTGGTGCATGGTAACTAAGGTTTTACTTTTAAACATAACTTCACTGAAATCCTCTGTTATAAAAGTGAAAAAAAACATCTAATTTAAAATAAATAATGTGAAATACAATGGTCACTCAAGATATCGAATATTACAGTTCCTCGTAGTAAAATATAGACCTAGATGATCAAACTGACCCGTAGAGACTAATATGTAGTGATATAGAACATAGTCATTGGAAATACATCAATAAAAAAACATAAAATACAAGATGGGTCAAATGGAAAATGAGAAAAGTAAAAAATTACTATTTTAGTTTTAAGACCAATTTGATAGAATTGAGTAATTCATTTACTACATAAAATAAAAACATTGAGAATCATACATACATGGTGTATTTTTTTTATAAGCACAATTTCAACCTCATAATACTCCCGAAATTATGATGTAAATCCCTAATATTATAATTAAGAATATAATATAACAAAAACCATAAAGGATATCAATATCTTAAAACTAAGGTCCAGATGTAAAGGAATATTTTCACATTAAAAAAATATTACATAAACATAACACCATAAAATATCTCCTAGAAAGTTCCTTGAAAAAAAATTGTCACATTTCATAAGTCCTCATTAGTTGTGTCTAAAACATTTACCAAATGGTTATACTTTGAAAAATGATAGCCTTTTTGGAGCTTCTATCACTTCACAAGAAGTCTCAACATCTACTATAGTAGCAGAAAAAGATTTTTCCCGAATGTTTTTTTAACATAATTATTTCTGCCCTATTTAATTAGATTTGGGAGCATATATTCCAAATTTCCTTAATCATTGTAGATAAATCATCTTAGTGTAGATTGGTATGATTTTATATCATTTTTGGACTATTCAAGACCATTTTCCTTACATTCATGAACCATGTGACCAATCCTACCAAACCAGTCACACTATATAGATCATAAAATATATTCCAAAAAATATATTTTTCCACACTTGTAACCTATTTTAGTATTACATTCAGAATTCAAAGTTGGCTGCTTCACCATTTCCTACCTCCTTGACCATTTGTTACTCTTATCATATCATGGAATATACGTTTCAAAAAACTGAATTTCAACTTTCTCATCACAAAAATCCACTTGTTAATGAATTTCAATTTATCGGGAGGCCAGATCTATTTGAATCCCTTGTTTAAATCCTAAGTAATATATAGTAATGATAATATCAATGTCTTGAATAAAATTCCATTCATAAATGGACAATCCTCAGATGTTTTGTTCATATTCCTCAACTGAATCATTATACTTTTTCAATAATTCCATTAATTCATTCTCTATCCAAACGTGAACAACCATAAGGAAAATATTTATCATGGAAAATATATTTCAACTCTTTACATTCCATGGAGTCAAGATCATTATTTTCCTAATATTCTTAACTAATGACCACCATTGATCATATTAAACTTCAACAAAATAGATGGAAAGAGTTTCCTTTTGAAATTCTGAAAATGCCATGACTTCAAATATCTCATTCAGGGTATTGATCCACAATTCATCTTCCACTAGGTCTGATGATCCATTGAATGATTTAGAATTTTCTACATAAAAGGACCCTCTACATAAATATTCATCTATATTTGATCTAGATTATTTTTTGTGTATACCACCACCATTAATACCCTGAGTCAACTATTCCGCCACTGAAACAAATTCCTCAGTTCAGATTCCTCCCACTTCATGATGTTGGTTTTAAATTTTATTTTCTTCTCGATGCCTTCTCATTACATATTACTTATATACAATATGGAAAACCATTCTATAAATAAATAGTTTACATGAAGAAAAAAGGTAATCTAAAAATTATGCATCATTTCAACTTTACCATAAAGTAAAATCAACTCTTGGAAATAAATTCACACAATCCTAACCTCTAAAGTTATCTAATGTGACCTATGATACCAACTATAAGTCCCCAGCCTAAAAATAACATAATTTTGAGTTAAGAACCTAATTCACCTTGATCATATATTATATCATAATGACTTTGATAATTAATTGATAACAATTACATAAAAAATCACAGAAATACAATGAGAAAACATCAAAAAAATTCCATTTTATCAATAACACACACAAAAATTCAAAAGAAACATGGTTTATTTTCATTTTTAATCATCATTATTTTTTATTGATTCCATCATTGACTCTTTTCTCCCATAAATCATGTAATAACATTTAAAAACATTGGATGAGAAAAAAAATCTCATTACGGGATAATAAAATAAATAAAACAATTGTTCTATTTAAATCATCATTAAAAATTAAATGTTATTAGAGTAGATAAATCAATTTCACATGAATAAAAACCATAATTTTTACTCAAATAAAAACACTAAAACAAATATAAGTGAATTAAAAACCATTTATGTGACTTAGATCATCATATACTTACAATCCTTTAAAACACATTTCAATTGGAACAACTATATTTCTGACATACTATATTATTATTACATAATAAATTAAAGATCTATAATGTAGATCTCCCTTCGTATAGGATATATTGTGCTCATCTGTTAGCTATAATTGGGCTCATACCATCATAAAAGATATAATGGGATCACCCATGAGAAACAATGTGGATCAACCCATTCTATATTATTTAATGGGTTCACTTGTGAGCTATAATGGGGATCATAACATCATATAAGCTATATCGATCTCTCCAATTTCAAATAATGATTATGTAAAATTTCATTAATAAAATATGTTCCTCACAACAACTAATTGAAAATATCTTCTAATCCCATAAGAAAAAAAACTTTCATATAAAAATACCATTCTAATTTATGAATCCATTTTCAATACCAAGATACTAAAAAATAATCTGTTTCTTTTCTGTTCAAATTAATTATGGAATATAGAGGAATCCAAGTATCAAATAATGGTTACGGAAACAGAGAATTCATTTTCACCATATACAAGAAAAATAATATGTATTTTGGTTTATAATGATATAAAACACATTATCGATAAAGATTTCATTCAAAAACACAGATTAAAATTCTAGATAGTCATTAAATGTCTTATATAATCCATTTACATCTATATGAATAAATATGTAAATTAATATCATGACGAAAAGATTTGATAATACAATATTTAAATGATCAATGTGTCCCATTCCAATTTTAACATTTAAATCTTAATCTATAAGAATTAACAAATCTACTAAATCAATAAATTACATTATTATATATATGAAATCCATTAAATTGGTTCTAAAACATCTCATATGTTTCATTCTCATTATGAATAATATTAATAAGTTAATTCATAATTTATTGGGAAAATATTTTATTTTCATTATTTTTTTATCTCGTATTATCATGTTATTAGAATTTAAAAATTACTAATTTTTTTATCAAACATTTTATCGATATTCAGTACTTGAGTCAGAAATTAACTAGTTTGTGATTTAAATTGTCGATGTGGTCATAAGTCCAATAAATGCCACAATGAACGGATATTTAGATGAAATCAATTAACACAAGTCTGAGACATCTCATATGTTATTTCTAATTCTGAATAATATTAATAGGTTAATTCATTATTTATTGAGAAAATATTTTATTTTTATTATTTGATTTATATCACTTATTATCATGTTATTATAATTTAAAAATTATTAATGTTCATATCATAATTTTTATCGATATTCAGTAGTTGAGTCAAAAAATGAACTTGTTTTTGATGTAAATTGTCTATGTGGTCATAAGTCCACCATATCACGAATATAAAAAATGATATAAATATATTATATATGTATTATATATTTATTTATAATAAGTATGAAGACAAACTAAAAAAATTATTCATGGAGATGGTAGGTCGTACGATTGCATGAACACTATTTTCATTTTTCTAACCATATTGAAAGAGTAAGATTAAATGAAATGTATATAAAGATGTATACATATATAATGTCATTACATTAACATTAACATTTCATTTATATCATATATATTTACTAAAAAAAATTTAATACATTCCATGTGATGTGTGAATGAATCACATCATTTTGAGGAGGCGGTACTCCACATGTCCGCAAATGACTTTATTATATAACAATAATATAGAAAGCAATATGGAATGTTTAATATAACATGTACATAATATGAAATTTTTTATAATATATATATATTAAAATATTATTTTACTAGAATAATGGTTTTAATACCTTACATGAATGAGGTAAAGGAATAAAGAACAGTAAAATTATTCACGTAGATGATTAACAGGAAAAACATGGACAACAATTTCATTTATTTAAATAAAATGAGGTGAGAAGTGAAATATTTATGACATATTCCATTAGAAGAACAAAAATATATTATTTACATTATTATAGAATTTTAATTCATTATTGGATGATGGAGGTGAGGATAAATTAGAAAATAAGGAATTAAGAGTGGTACTCTGAGAAAATTACCACGTGAATATCCCCACACTAAAAGACACTTTAGGACGTTAGATTTGGACTTTTTGTGATACAAGAAGAACGTGCACATGGGTAGAAATGGGAGGAGAGGATTGGGTAGGGATTTTAATGGCTATAAGTCATTTTGGGTCAAAATAGGGTGGTGGAGATGTGTTTTATATACTTAAAGAGAGGTGGGTTCGAGTGATTAATTTTTATATTAGTATTTATTAAGAGCCTACCATATCAATGTGGAATTATATTCCACAAATTTTCATTCTAATTAATTATCCATTGTTTGTCTAGGGTTGATCTACACCTCATAAAACCATTAAATGATGCAGTTATTTCGTATATTGATCAATTAACTTTTCTCTTTAACCCATGAAAAAATTTCAAATTTACTACGGTAAATAGTTTGTTTCGAGGGAAAATTTCGTATACCTAAAAATGAAATTGACAATTAAACCTAATTTTGACCTTATTGTTTCAAATAAAAAACCAAGATTTTATTATTTAATTCATAGAATTTAGAAAATCTGACTTAAAATTAATTCCACAATCAAAGTTAAAAAGCAGATTTTTAAGGTGGAATATTCAAATGTTTGAAATGGTTTTAAATCTAATTTCAAAGTGAAATTACATCAAATGAAAAATATTGGACTAAATTATTAAAAATTAATCTTATTTACATTGATACCAATTTTTATAAGATAATCCAACAATATAAAAAAATTATATGAAATGGCTGTTTGAATTTAAAATACAGTATTTTTTACTACTTAGTAAAATATGAATTTAATTTGAAATATACAAAAAATTCAACCAAAGTGAATTATTATGTACCTATGTAAAATAATAATTTTCTTTTGTTAAAAATAAAATATAAACATATATAAAAATATTTTTCACGGGTCACTATAGGAAAAGCAGTAAAACATAATTTAAAAAAAAATACTTATTTTATCCTAAAAATTGAATTTGTTCTTATATAATTTCAAGAAAGAATATAAGATGAATTTTAAACATTAAATAAAATATATTAAATATATATTTCATTAATAATATCTATCAATGATGAAATTATTATTTTTTTAAATCACTTATTTTTATTTAGACAATTTTTTTGAAAAACACATCCTTTATATTAAATTGGTGTTTTTTCATTTGTAATTAATTTTCTATCCAATGAATCAATATATATATAATTCTGAACCTCAAATTCATAATTTTCATAATTTTATTCATTATTCCCATTGTAATTTCAATTTAATAACTACATATTAAAATTAATATATTCATAAATATTTATTTTTCTATATACCTTAGATTGTTCTGCAGCGTAGGATTTTTGAGAAACCCATTATTTTGTGTCGGGTATGCTATTAAACGTAGAGTCCCTTTATGAAAAAATATAATTCATAAATATTAATGAATATGATGAATTTTTATTCTATAATTACCTATGACGTTATATTATTTTTACATATATGTATTTAATAATATGGTTTATAATTTACTCAGGATGAACCAATACAATTTTTGTATATAATAGGAAATTTTCATATGATCAAATTTCAAATGAACCCCATATCATAACGAATATATTTAATAAAAATTGGAATTTTATAGATTGTATGAAATTTGATAGGTATTTCCACATTATACACATGTTTTATACAATTAAGAAATTTAACAACCTTATTAATGTTATAATACACTATCTATGAAACATTATAATTTTATTTATTAAAATTGAAAATAATTTTTTTCATCAAAGTATTGAACATACATATATGTTTGAACATTCATATATGTTTGGAATTAAGTCCTGGTTGTGTTTAATACATATAAAAATAGTATTTAATTAATCTTATATGCAATAAAATAGTTTCAATAATCACATTCAAATTTATTATGTAATGTTATAATTTATATCAATGGGTGGTAAAGCGTATAAATAGATAAAAATTAGTATGTATATAATAATATATATATGAAATGTTAATAACTATTATCAATTAGTTAGTTTAATGCATCCTTATGAAAAAATGTAAATTATTTAGAACACATTATTTCTAGAACACTATAAATGAGTCTAATATCATAATATGTGCCATCGGGTAAATATAATATTTAATATTGAATTCATTAATAAAATATTCATTATATTAATGAAAAATATCTTGTTTCAATAACTTTGATGAATGGAAATTAAACTCAGAGGTTGATTCAAGTATACTATAAATAGTCAAAGAAATGCTTCATGAAAAGAATGCATTATTTCATCATTTAATAATTTAAAGTGATTAAATGTAGTCACATGAAATTATATATTTAAATCAACAACTTTTTGACTAATAAGGAGTCGATTCAGGAATATATAACTTACCAACTACTTATGAAATTACAATTCTTATATTTGGTGACATTGAATATCAAAATATATAAATTGATATAACCATTCCAAATAATATTGGTGACCTAAAATGCAAAATTGAGCTTCACCAATTTTACTTTCCATTGAAATATCTAATAATTTTTGTAAGATTCTATGATGGATATGTTGAACTTAAATATAACTATTTTCAATCATTAATTATATTTTCTAGACATTGATATCTTATTATTATGAGAGAATTATTTTATTATCACTTTATATTTTTTCACCTCGATGCATAAAATCTACTCCATTATGGACGGTTGTTTCAATATATTATTGTAGATAATTATAAAATGTTTGAGTCTCAATGATTATTTTTATTCCCATTAATAGAAAGTTGCTAATAGAGGAAATTTATAACGACTTTCAAGATTTTTAAATTATAGTTTATCATGATGAGTCTTCATGTGGATTTAATATCATTTTATATTTATGTATTATTGTAAATCCTAGGTATGTTACTAAAAATTAGCTTGATGTAATGTTGATTTATAATTGGTTTGAATTTATATTTCTTATCATATCATTTATATATAATCCAATGTGGCTTAAAATTTTAGGATTTCATACAATTAAATATCATTGACCGTCAGACTATAAAAAAAATATAATGGAGTGTATTATATATTTAGGATGGAAATTCAATAAAAGCTGTACACAGAGAATGCTTTATTTTAAATTCTTAAGAAGGTACTAAACATCAATGTGATGTTCTTAATATCTATAAAATCTATTAATATTTTTCAGGTTCTATGTTATTTCTACAATACAACTATTTTACTTGTAGTTTTCTAAATATTATTATTCATTAATTAAGGGTTCCCCATGACCACATTCTATATTTACTTTATAATGAAAAAAGTAAATAATATAATATATTTAAAAAATTGCCTCTACTAAGTTTCAAAAAAGTTGTACCATTCCAAGAAATCATGATGAATATAAAAATTTTATAATACATGTGATGTGTGTTAATGAAAATTTTTCATCCCCAAATATCAAAAAATGAAAAATGAAAAATGTTTTACCCTAAAAAATTTGTCATAAAAGAGATGATGATTCTGGTGTTCTATGTTTTTGGATGATGGAATATTGGCCATATAGAATTAAATAAAGGTGTTCTTTTTGATTTCAAATAGTTTTTCCCTTTCAATATTATTTTACGACTTGTGTATCATGTTCATATGAATATAAGTTTTTTTAACAAGTCAACATTTATTGCATACAATTTTTAATATATCAGCCTATTTATGAATCAGGTTATGGTGCACCATTGGACTTCAATACGATTCCGATATCAAAAAAATATATATGAAATTCAAATGTATTATGATTTTCAGTACATATCACATTGTAAAGATTCTTATGGGATTTTATCTTATGATAATTGATACTAATATCCTCTAGTTTTTGACATTTCATTTCAATTTTTGATGAACAATGAATGTGACCTACTTTTAATGTGACAATATAAAAGATATCAAGATAAAAAGAAAAATATCTAAAATTATGATTTCATCATGGAATGAATAAAATTAAATGTATCTAAAATTAACAGCTCTATCTTATATAGATATCACAATAAGTTTTTTATTTTACCCTCTTTATTAAAAATGGTTCTCCAGAAATAGGGATACTAAATCTGTACATTTTATTATTTGATATCCAAAACCAGAGAGATATATTACATGATGGTACATATTACAAATATCAAAGTATTAAATGGTTATCAAGATATAATTGCATTGAAAAAAAATTAATCATTATAAATTCTACGAGGCATGTTACTATTTGGGATTATTAGTTAATGATATGTAGTACATTGAAGCTACTAAATAGGTGTCATATTGGGGTATGGAAAACCCCATTCATAGATTATTTTCTATCTTTTTATTCACATATAATCTTTCTCGAGATAGTTTTTTTTCCGGAAACCTATAGTATTTTTTCTGAATTTATTATTTATTCAAAATGATGGAGGTAAAAAATACAAGGTGGGTAATTTAACAATATTTTTCATTTTCTAATTAATAATAATATATAGATATATATAGTTTTTATTATATTTTATTAAAAAAATATTTACATTAAATATAATTAATGAATAATAATTTTTTACATTTTCATTAATGAAATTTATAAATATTCTTAAAGAAATAAACAATAATTTTTATTCATTTTGTTATAGGATTGAAATTTTTTATTATATATCTAGACATATTATTCAATTAATTTCCACAAATATTCATTTTAAATTATTTCATATCTGTTTTCTAACATATTCCTTATAATACACACATTATGATAAATATATGGTATGAATATCATCAATTACCCATAAAAAATAAAATCAATAATTCCATTACATTGTGTAGAAAAATATATTAATATTTAAAGGAAAATATCACATCTTGTGAACTATTTTCAAATTAAGAACTACTATTGTAAACAATTATCACAAAAAATATAAAATAAAATAAATTTTCCATACATTAATAAATAATTAAACATTATTAATTACAAGAAATTTATTTTACTATATTCATTGGGTTTATTGGTAACATGGTAAAATATTGTATGAATATTTTTTTAGCTTGAATATAATTTAATTTAATAATTAGTTCACTAATTACTATAATCAGTTTTACAATGGATAAAAATTTATACATAAAATATTAGAGACGAATATGGATTGAACTAATATAGTCTGATAATTATGTTCTAACTATTTAGTGTAGTTCCTAACTTACATCCAATCATAAAACATTAACTGACTATTATAATGACTCTGAAACACTATTAATTTAATATTATCAAATACAATTATAAATTAATTTTATTTAACACTCAATGATCTTCAAAAAAATGTATAATTTTTATGAATTATATAAAATTCATCAAAATAATGGTAGATTTTTACATTTTCTTTTTCGTATTAATGTAACAGATATATTAAATGACATTCATAAAAAATATTTAGTATTATAATAACCAAATTATAATAATGAAAAAAATTTATGAGTATGAAACACTACAATGTTGGTTGACTATTAAACAAAAATATATTATCAGTGTTATTATGTCATCATTTACTTCTGCTTCTATGTTTTTTTTCTTAAATGGATATAGAGAAATAGATAATGAACTATTTTGGATAGATTTAGCATTACTTATGAGGCCATTATAGACAACTGAAATTATATTTTCTGTAAGTGGAATAACATCATTACTCATTCATGGTTGAAGGATATCACATTATAAATTTTATATTTCAGTATCTGTTACTGATCATTTAGTATGCAATAGTAAAAAATGAAGTAATCTGGAATAAAATATTCTGTAAAAATAAATTATTTTTGGATGATTCACCAAATTTTTATTTTTTTTTTGATTTTCATTATTTTTATTTGAGAGTGATCATGTCAGTAAAAATGATAATTCCTTATATTTATCATTGAGTGGCCATAATATTGTCTTTGGAAGAGATTTCATGAAACTATTATTCATAATACAAGATGGGAATAGAAATGACATTGTGGTTTCACGTATAATGTCATTTTATCTATGTTGATACACTAAAAATTTATATTTTAAAATAAAACATGATAATTCACTAAGATGCATGTGACGATGTTTTAGTTGAAATAATTAAAAATTTAAAAATGATTTTTGATATAGTTGAGGGTTAAATTATTAATCCTAATGATAGTGAAGTATCCATTTCAATTCTATCATCATAACTAATTATATCAGTTGAATGCCTAATGCATTGAACTATAAACTACAACAACCCTAATTTACATGAATATATTTTAAATCTAAATTACATGAATATCCAAGAAATATTTATACCAACACATGATATTATTCAAGAATTAAAGGACTACATATGTCAACTTTCACTATTCATTAATCTAGAAATTATAATATTTATGATTCGTGTGTTATAAAACATTTGATCCATATAGGTCAAATAACATATACATGACCTAGATTTTAAATCGTATCAATATTTCCATATTTCCTCCCCTTCAAATTATACTGAAAATTTAGGTTTCCATTATGTTACTCATAATTATAGACTAATCATTGGGCTTTGGTAATGGTACATGGTGGATAATTATGAATCTCAGTGACAATTTCCTTAGATAATAAATGTTAAATGGATTTCATCCTGGGAATCATTCATTAAAAACAATAATTATTGTGACACACTATAAGTCATAATGGCATTTAAAATTATATAGGAGTAGTAACCTTTGATTTTTAAATATGGAATTACGATTAGAAATATTTAAGTAAAATCACCCACTTATGATTAGTTATATATTTAAAATGAATTCTAATATCATGGGAAAAGAATCCTTTTAAATATTTATTATAATCAAAAATTATAATTATAAATAGTGATATACGATAAACATAACACTTCCAAAAATTCCCCACATAATATTGGTTACAAGAAAATATTTTGTAACATAAATTTGGTATCCAATAATTCACTTTTCTGAAATTTATTTATTTACATCAATTTTATATAGGTATAATATCAGGATATTCATTACTAATTAAAATATTTTATATATACAATAATTTTAAATTGAAAGAGTAAATAACTGAATTAATAAATTAATCAATTATAAGAAATTACTGATTATGATTAGAAAACACTAAAAATACATGGTTGAATTTTTGACATTAAGGATAATAATATTTCTAGTACTCCAATAATTATATCACTATAAACCCCATTCTGGTGTTGAAAATATGAATATAAAATATAAGAATGAATAAATTGTATTTTACATTTTAATTATTTTACTAATATATACAATGAATCCTTTATATTGTTATATCATTATGAGAAACAACATTTTATTTTCACTATAACACCTATATTTTAAATTACACCATATAGGGAATAACTATTCTATCTATAATCACATGATGCTAAATAATCATAATGTTAAATCCACTATTTTGTGAATGTATTTGGAACATTATACAGAATTTGAAAATAATGGAAAAATGGGGAAGCTTCATATCTACTTGACATGATTGTATAATTATGTTTACATCAACCACACATGTCTATCAGGGTGATGTTTTTTCACCTATTTATCTTTATTTTGTTGCATTTTAAAAATATTATTTCAAAAAGGGTTAAATAATATAATATTTTCGGAATATATTTTTTCCATTTGACATACTAGTTTCTTATATTTTTGATACACACACATTAATCATGGAAAAAATACATAATAATTAACGAATAAAAAACCTAAGACTTTACAATCATTACAGAAATTAATAATTTGTACATCACTTATGTATTACCAATGATTTTTAATTGATAATGGTTCCAAATATTCAACAATAAGGTATGCAGTTATTTTGACTTCTCAAATTCTTAATCCAAATATAATAATTTAAATATTATTCTATAAGTAAGTTCTACTGGAATATTAAAAAAATTAATGATATTATAATATGTAAAGATATTAGTAATATGTTTTAAAAATTAATACTCTAATGTTTTCAATTAAATTAATATTATATTATTTTAATTTATATTTAATTAAATTAATACCTCACTCTTTTTCCTAACCTATATTCTTATTATGTGTAGTTACAACTCAAAAATTCAATGCACCATCTATGGGTATTATGAAACATGAAACTCTTCTATGATGAAATTTGAAGTTGTCGAGGGAAATATATGGGGACAGAATTGAAAAGCCTCCCATAATAACATGAAACCTAGTTTTTCCATTCTTTATTTTCTATAATAATCTTTAGTAACTCAATTAACTAGTAATTATGAGATTATTTATATTTTCATGAATCTTTTTGTAACAAATATTTAATATCCAACAGATTCGGTGTACATTTGATGGGGACAGATCATTTAGACACATTTTTATTTTTAAACTATGACAACCAAATTAAAAAATATATTAATAAAAAAAGCATATAGTTTAGAAATTATTTTATATATAAAAAAATTAACAATATATGCTATTTCAATAAATTTCTATATGGATTTAACCTCAGTTTCCATTCATTTTCAAAGTAGGGAAATGATGAGTTTGTTTTATTCCTTTAGAGATAAATATTTTCTAATCAGAAAATATATTGTTAGGTATTGACATAAAAAATTACAAAATTCATCATTGTAACTATTTTAAATAACAAAACACTTATTTATTTTCCACTATAAAAATGGAAATGACATTTACACACTTTTTCATAATTTTGATACTTATATGTTACTACTATTTTGACTTTCATAAATTTCATTTAATAAAAAAAATTATCTACATTACAATTTATGATTTATAATTATGTTTTATGATCGTCATATCAATGGATATTTGTGACATAAAAGTAGTGCTAAACGTTACCGTATACTACAGTTTTCAAATTATTACATAGAATATAAAAAAAATAACACCAATAAAATTATGATTTTCCCTTTCATTGTTTTGTGAGAATTAGAGCATTACATATTTAGGTCTAAGTAGCTTCATAGATGTTGAATTTATTTTATCAACCATGATGATTTCATTTATTTTGTTATATATTAGTACCATTTCATGGGTTTATTTTTATTTTAAATTTTAATTTAAAAATTATATTATAAAATTATGTATATTCCAATCAAATAGTTATAAAAAAATAAAAAACAAATTCCAATAAGATTACTAATATTATATTTAGACTGATGGGATCCATAACAGTATATATATTATGGTATATATTTGTTCTCTTACTTTTCATTCCACTAATTATATTTATATTTGCTTTTTTTTCATGGATATGTTATGTTTCTAATTATAGGGGATCCATAAAACAAAAATGATTCTACAGGATTTGGTTATCAACAAAAGATTCATTACACCATTTTTATTAGTTTAAAGGTTTTAAAAAATCTAATAATTATACAACATCTTCCTTTTAACTATTTTTACCCATTAATTAGTGTAATAATATATGAGTTATTTTTTTTGTTTTCTATTGTACATATAATTTATATTTTAAATCATTACTATTGAATACAAAATTTTAATATATCCTATTTTTTTTAATAATTCCACCAAATATTATACCATTTAGGATTTATTTTCCAAAACATTTTAGAAAAATGGAAATTCAAAAAAAAAGTTTTTTAATCTATTCATTTAGTTCAGACATGTTCATACCCAACTAATGTAGATGTTCGAAAATCATAACACCTGTCAAATCAACACTTTATAAACATCCCAAATAGACAAGACCAACATAAATGAAGTTTATGCCTCTCTTTTTGATATAATGTTATTAAATAATTATACATATACAATCATATACCTTATTTTATATTTATTACCATTTTGATAAAACAATTTGTTATGTTTTTACTTCATATATATGCTTTTGAATGAAGGTATGTGATTTCAAATTATTTGATGTAAATACATTTATTTATCTCATTTCAATATGTATAATTTATTAATTCAATATGAACTATTTAATTTACATTGTTTTATTTTTTAATTTTATTTTTTCCTTAATAATTTATATTTATATGTAAAACACAACAATCATTTCCAAAATATATATTATATTCTTTTTATGTTAAATATGTGCTGCATCGTGAAATGTTAATGTGTGGGGAATCTAAAGAAAAAAGAGACTATGAAAATTGACAACATCCATCTATAGTGAAAACCTCAAAAAAATAAGATAAAAACATAACATCTCTTTTATCATCCATATGTATAGGTTTCTTTCATTTTCTTAAGAAAAAATTACATTTTTATGATATCATGTTCAATTCTTCTTATCGTGATCTAACCAATTCTGTTTTTCAATAACGTATATATCTACTTAAATCATGAAACATAATGTTTAATATACATATCAATTTTTTTGGTCAAAACACGGGTAAAATTATAAATGTTATAAATTTCATATAATATCAGAGAATATAAAAATCAATTTATACAATTTTTGAAGGAAACCATTTTTTAATGAAGAAAATGATTTTAGAGAAAAATGATAATATATAAATTATTGGATCCTAAATATATTTTCCTTAATAAAAATATTCATATATATTCTTTATAATGTGATATTTTGAATCCAAATATGTCAATTTAAATACAAACTTATAAATTTTTATTATATTATGATTCATATAGAACTAGGTTTTCATGTAAACCAAGATTCCATCCAAATACAATTTTTTCAATGAATAAAATATTTAAAAATATTTGGGTGTAAAATAATCCCTATAATGATGAAAAATGTTCATACATAGATTTCAGTAAAGAATTTTTGAATACTAATTAAATTACAGAATAATCCACTTTAGAACTATATATGTACTATGCCAATGGAAACATGGACATTTGAAAAACTGGATCATAAGAAAATTAAATCATTGATGTATCTATTGTAAAAAATCATCATTTATAGTAATATCATAAAAAATAAATTTACATATAACCTATTAAATGGAATCATTTGAAATGGTAAGAATTATCACTCATTAAGGGTAAATAAATGAGATAGAAAGGAATATGTATTTGTAAAATAGCCATACGGTTATGATAGAATGAGAATAACAATTGAAAATCAAAACATATTTATCATGGATCATAAATTTGATTCCTAGAATAAATCATGAGTGTTAATAAAAAATATTAATAATGGAATCAATGAAAAAAATCAATGAGAGCATAACATTATTATAGGATATAGATTTCTGGAATACATATAATCTCATAACATTGTGAATGTGTCTAAATAAGAATGGGTTCACTCATTAAGCTATGTATATAAAATTAGGCCCTCACATTAACCTATGGACATGAAAATTTTTTCCAAAAAAAAATTAAATATAATAAATTCATTTCCTCCAATTAATGTATGGACATTAAGAATATTCCCTCACATAATATTAGGGGCATGAAAACCAAGTCCCTAAATGAAATTGTAACATGATTTCATGTTCGAGAAAAACATTTTTACTCACGAGTTATCCATTATTACCTAATGAATTGTAGGTATATAAAATATTATGTCCTCCCATCACATATTGATACCCATACATATGTGAGAAAATAAATCATTAAAAACTAATCATGTCATTATATCCTAACCCATGTATTAAATTTAGCTTTATAAAAAAGTAATCAATTAATTATAGCATAATCCATTGAAAATGAATGTGTTTCATAAAATTTTCATCATCATAATCATAAAACATTATGATAAATAATTAGGATTTTATTTTTTTGAAAATGTACCTATAAAAAATTAAATACCAATGGATATTGTCGTTAATACATATTAAATAAATAAAAAGATAAATAGCTCATTCATGAAGAAAATTTTGTTTATTTTTCAAAATATCACATATAAACTATAAAATCATATAATAATGATGAATAAAACACTTTCCTTGAAAAAAAATTTGAAAATTATATTATAAACATTAAATGAATGAGTGGTCATCACAGTTGAAAACCTCATTTATATCGTACACATTAGAACAGTTATTCTTTCTACATTTTCATTAAAAAGTTCTTAGTTTGGAAATATACAAAAAATTCAATTAAAAAACAATATATTGTGTTAAAACTACTAAAAATCATATTAAAAAATCATTTTATATTAGGAAAATCATTCTATAAAAAAATTATAAAACATGGACATTGAAGTGAAAAAACTATTGAGTGAAGTCGGAGATAATGTCGATTTTCCAAAAAACACATTATTTTAGTCTCATGAGATCATCATCGGAATTAAATTAAATCACATCATTTAGTAAATATAAATAAGCATAGAATATGATAATTTATCTACTTACTTAGAGATATAGTGTTATATTACATCATTGTAGGAATATTCATAAATAATTACAATAAACAATGAGATTATAACATGAAACCCTTATAGTATTTTTTACATTTTTATTATAAAACACATGAATGAAATAACCATTAATGGATTTGTATATCCCATAATATTGTTTATAGAAAAAATAAAATACATTAATCAGTAGTATATATAACATTTTAAAGTAAAAATTTGGGAATATGGCATGTTTCCCATAGAAATAAATAAGGCACAAAATCGCTTACTATAAGAATTTAATTTATTCATAAATCATGGAACCTCATGTAAATATGTATGTCTAGTACATATATCATAAAGAATAATAATAATTTACATCATACCATATATTATATTCTTATAATATTTTATCTACCATTCCTTATCAATTTATTATTAAAATTACTATTTGGGATAACCACTATTTTGTTTTTTTACATATGTTTTAGTTTGGTAGTATTGGTCCTTGTACATTCATTTTGGTTCAATAATATATATAATTTTTATCATGATATAAATATAATATATATTATTCACAAAAATATTTAGATTCATCCATAATTGTTAGATTTAGAAAAATGTATTACATTATTGATAAAAATGGTATATTGTACATAAGTATGAACAATAATTCGATTTAATAAAAAGATGGAATGAAAAAGGTAAAAATAATTTACCCTAGATGTATCATTTTTTATCATGGATATTATATATACTCATTAAATCTATCCTTATGACCATCAATGTCGATATAAAATGAAAAACATATCACATTTCATCTTTTTTGTTGTAGTCGACACGTACGCATAACTATTGTAATTATTATTCAATGGATTAAATTGTAAAAAATTTGATATAATATTATAATTAAAGATCTGAAATTATTTAATAAATATAAAATATATTTTTCAAAATGACCATTATATTCATAAATGAGATTCAGTGATGGAAAACATGTTATACTAGTTCTCAAGGTGGTAGTCCTCAATAAACAATATCGATTGTATAATTTTCCATCTGAGATACATAGAGATCTATATATGTAATAAAAATAACATAATAACATCAATGTATATTCTAAATACTAATTTTTTATTTAATAAATATTTAATAATATTTTATGTATGTGGAAGAATATGTAAAATTAAATAGCGTGTGATGATTTACACCTCTTCTTCAGAGAGCCTCTTTACAATTTTCATAAATCCTTCTTACGAGGGTTTATTAGTAAAAAATATGACTGAATGGCATATTATGGTAATTAATTATGGGATATATTTATTTATTTTCTAGTATAAATTTTTAATGGATACATTAAAATAGTGGATGGAAGGATTTCATTTATATGTGGGAAAAGGAACCCACTTGGAAAGTACTTGATACATCCTTAATGAATCTGAAATGATATAATCATTCCCAAAAAAATGATTCCAAATTAACATAAATTATAATTTATAATATGATAAGTTTTATATATATCCATTCTATTGAATTTATATAAAAAATTTGGAAGAAAAACCATATATTTTAGTTAAACCTCCATGGTATACTTGTTTAACTATAGTCAATATAATTAGTATTTACTAATTATAATGTTAATTATGAACAAAATAAAGATTTTTTATTAATTAATAATAACGTATTTACTTCCATATATAGAATATAAATTTCAAAATTCATTTCACATCTTTTTTTGAAATTAATATAAAAATTTACCCATAATCGCAATGATGAAGTTGTTTTCCAACGAAATAGTTTTCATAACGGTAAAAAGTTTTTATTTCAAAAATAAACAAATTATAGAGTATAGTGACACATATAGGTTTGATAATATTATTATTTAACATTATTTAATTTTAAAAAAACATTAAAAAATTTATCATTTAAATTATTTGATAAATTCACCTTTTCTATAAATATATGTACCATTCATCATTCATTGAATAATTCATACTTAAAAGAAATTTCAAATTAAAATTAATATAATTTTTCATTTTTATTTAAAATATAGATGTTTATTATTTCAAATAAATTTCATAAAAGTATAAAATAATAATTATATTTTCACAAATATAAATAATAATCAATTCTCAGAAAAACTAATTTCAAAATCATGTGATCATTTTACCAATAATTATGAAATCATTTATCATCATATTTTTGCTTATTTTGAAAAATCATATATATTTTTTTAAAATATGGTTTTAATTGTTCATATGTAAACATTAAATGTCTATTTTATAATTTTCATGTTTAAATAATAATATTCTAAGTATATAGTGGTTCATTAAAAATCAATGGTCTATTACCCAAGCTATCAATAAAATTAAATTTATCTACAAAAGATCCTAAAAACCATAGGGCGTTACTTACTAAAACCTTAAAAGTATTAATTAAATTTAATTTTTATTACTAAAAAAATCATAGGATACAGATTCCTCATTAATTCCTCATGTTCCCATGCAACATCATCAAGTGGGTGGTTTCACCATAATATATTGAACAGTTGAGTATTGGTTTTCTCATAGGACATTATATTTATGATCAATGATTTAAAATAGATTTTATTTATAATAAATATCATACTGAAGTGATATTATCTATGATATTAATACATGTAAAGGGTTAGGTATGTACATATTCTATGGGAAAACATTGAACACATCATGGACGTAATATAGGTTTATTAGAAGTTCTAAACGATAGGCAAACATATCCCTTAAATGAAGAATTTTTTAAGGGAAAATATAAATAGTTATCATATATCTCCATTTCCCTAATTTCTTAATCATTATCCATGGATAAATTCATAACAATACAATATAACCAACATCACACTCTACATTACAATGAATTCTATCATTATAACTTTTTTGTAAATTATGTGCTTCCTGAAATTGATGTTGAATGGATCTATCAATCTATATAATATCCTTATATATCTCATGTACCAATAAAATTCATTATCCAACTTCATCCCATCATGTTAAAGTTGCTCACAAATTTCCATAAATGTTATTATATTGATAAATATGAATTCATGAGTGAAAACTATTGTTTATGAAAACCCAATATGTGGAAGGTATCCCTGCCAACAACCTATGAATTCAATAAAACTAGATCCTAATATACAATATATGTTATGAGCATTTATTTCAGACTAACCGCCTATAGGCGGAAGATATGTTATGATATAAATCAATTATGAATCATCATCCCGGTGGAATACTTTTCCAGAACATCATGATGAACCTGGAATCTAGGTTAGAAAGAAAAGTATGTGGTACTCCATGTTACTATACCTGTTAAATAATATATATTAAGTAATGATAATCAATATATATATCACCTCTTATAACATCTAAGTTTCATGAAATTGTTTTGTGACTGACTACAACACAAATATAATTTTATTCCTTTATATATTTTGGGGTGTCTGATTACAATATTTATGATGATTTTATAAATATTCAATTATAGTATAGAAAGAAAGTAAAAATTCCCCATAGAATAATTCCACGCATAATTAATATTAATATTAACACCCCTATATTATATGAGATATATTATTTTTAATTTTTTCATATCTTCTGTTGTACGCTACACAAATATTATCTTGCACCATACGCAACATCGTATTAGCTTTTAGTATACACAACACTATTCTTGGATCACGTTACACACAATTTCATGTTCGTTTGATAGTAGTTAGTCTACGCAACATTGAGTATATATATATATATATATATATTCAATGTATAAATGAAATATATTTGGATTCTATTATATGAAACAACAAATGAGTCTTTCACTACACGCAACCCCGACTTGGCTTGCTTTGCATGCAATCGCGACCTTCCACGATAGTGTGTGTTGTACGCAATACCGAGTTTCACTAAACATGGACATGTTATTAAAATATTATATAGACTAGAAGATATGAATAGTAAACCCATTTTTAATTTTATAAATTTTATCTTTTAAAATCGACTTCATTTTTTAATTCAGAATATCAAAATTAGCCTATGGTGAATTTTTGGTATTTTTTTGAAAACATTCAATTTTTGATCAATAGTGAAAACACAAGGTTACTGTTTAAAAACGGTCTTTTTATTTAAATAATTATTTATTTTATTTTAATTTATTTTAGTTCTAAAATTGATACATAATACCTATATAAGTTCAATGTAATTAATTGGAGTCATTTTATAATAATTTTATATATATAAAAATTTTATTGAACTTTTCACCATCTTTTACCCACCTCCTAGGTGAATTTGAAAATTTACATAAAACATAATTTTACCGCTTCTCTGAGGGGAATTTCAAAAATACGAGAGACACTGTTAATATCAAGGGGTAAAATGTGGTTTAGTAAGATAAAAATAATTTATGGTGAATAGTAACTTTTTACTTTTATTTACCATGGTCAAAAGTAATATGATAATTAAGGGTAAAAATTTTATTATAATTACCATAACATATGTCCTAATTCGATTGGATAAGTGTAATTTGAGAAAAACCAACCTTAGGAATAAAATATTACCCTTTAGGTACAGTTGTATTAGATTAGGACATTTATTATTATTTTATTTAAAAATAAGTTAAAGTTGATAAAATCAATGTTTAATAACTAATTTTTATTTAATATAGGGATATATATAAGATAAATTCGAGTGTAAATATTAATTAGAGAGATAAAACTATTTACTACCTAATTTTATTTTATTTATAATTTTTAGACGTGAAATAATTTAATTTATTTAAGACACAATGGTGATGTAGTAATTACCTAAATAATGAAATATTAAAATAAGTGATATTATAAATAAACAAATAAATGTAATTTGAGAGTTTTTATGAATTACACAAATTTTATAGGTTAATATGAAATTTTAGTACATATTTAATTAACTTTTTTCGAACTAATCATGCTGTTGTAAGTTTCACAAAAATCAATTATCAAATAGTGTCAAAATTGGCAGAAAATAGGTTTTAAAAAAAATATTATATTATTAATTGTTATTATAGTCCTAAAAATCTAAGTTTCGTCCAAATGACATAGATATGGTTATATATATTAATAATGAACTACTTGGGTTTCGTTTGTCTTGTTATAGTATGTTTATTAACCATATAGTGTGAGAAAACAAGAACACACGGTAAATGTTAAATAATTTAACACAGAGTTAAATCTAAATGATAATGTTAAAATAGTAACCTAAACTTGTCTAAAACATATTGTTTGAGATTATTTCTACCCATCCCACCTTCATATTCAATATAAATCCATTTTGAGGTATTATAAACAAAATATGACTTTATTATAAAATAATATTTTAAGTTTTTCCTAAGGTGCCTCTCTCCTCCCTTATAAAAGGGCACCTCCTACCTCTCCTCTTCGCAACACTTTGACCCTTCAAGATTTTCAAAACCCTTCCCATTTATCTTATCCATTTCCCTATCTACATTCTATAGGTTCTTGTCTTCTCAAAAGTCCAAGTCTAGTCCCTTATGTGCAATCTTAAAGAAGGTGCATCGAAGAAGAGGTAATCTCTTCTACCGATTCTTTCAAGTTTCATTCTTCTTAAACTTCTTATTATTTAGTTGTTTCACTTTAAAGTAATAACATCAGTATCTATAATATATTGGTATTTTATTATAAATATGAAACAACCCCATTACACTTTCTATCCATCCTATGGAAAATAAAATCACCGTGCATGCGTACGTACGGAATACCATCTCCACGTCGTGCTGTAATCTATTATTCCACCACCACCTTACTTGGATTGGTATAATGGTGTAAATAATAACTATATATAGTTATTATAACATCATACTGATTGTGATATATTATATCATCCACTCCAATTCAATTCATTAGTTATGGTAATGATATCGTCGCTCGTGCGTACGTACAAAGTATAGTCTCCACGACGCGATGAGATTCATTCTCCGTGTTAACCATTTAAGAATGATTATAAAGTATATATAATGAATAATAATGGAATATATGACATGATAAAGAACATTATTTATGTATATATATATATATATGTCATCTACATACTTCCATTCAAGTCAATAAGGAAATGAAAACATCCTTCATACGTACGTACGGCCTACCGTCTCCATGAACGGTGTATTTCATTTATATATATATTATATATATATATATATACACTGAATATATATGATATATAAATCATTATTTACATTCTGGAAGTAATTTTATCACAATATAATTACAAATAATATCAAGAACAACAAGTCCATACATGTATGATAAATAAATTGATTTTACCCAAAAAGCTGCTTTAACATGGAATTTACAAAAGAACGACTAATATACTATCATAAGTGAACCATATATGATATCATAACAATGAATATTATTTTTTAATAAGTCAATGAAATTATTTAAATCATTATACAGAAGTTTCATATATGTACGAAGCATATCTGACCTAAGGTAAGAGATAATTTTGCAAATCTAACTTTATCTGAGATTGCTTATACGTAAGTATTTATTGGCGGTATATTTTTCATACATTTACAAAAAAATGTTTTTCATAAATTTTTTAATATTATTACATGTATGTTTAATGTCACATTTACCCCGCTTTGACTTTTACATTATGTTATGGAAAGAATCATTCTTTTGTTTACCATACGAGAATCTTTTGGACATTTCCGAAAAAAGTACGAGGAGAATGTTTTTTTATCTTATACAGAATGAAAGGATTTTTACGTTTTCATAATTCATAATATACAAGAATCTTACTCTACATTATTTCATGATTATTTGAAAAAGAAAATTTATTTTAATTTTTCATGGCATTTTGTGAAAAGAAAATGATTTTTAAAGAAGAAATGATATTTTCCTCAAGAATTAATTTCATGTGTTTTATCAAAACCTTTTTCCATCTAAGATGACATTATTTTATATGTGAATGTTTCAAGAATAATGTCTCTATTATTTACATGGTTTCACTTTTCTTATGATTAAATGATATCCATTTGTTTTATGTGGATATGTTATGATGGGCGGATGTTTATGAAACAGATTTTATTCTGTGGGTTATGATGAATGATTTATGTTTATGTTGTGGCACAAGTAAGAATGATTTCATTATGAGATGGGTGAGACCTATATCTCCCTCCAATTCATTGGGTAAAGATTGATATCTCATTAGAGAGACATGGCCGTAACATTATGTTAATCTGGTTCAGTGTTACAGGACAGGAACGAGGAGTGAGCTCGATTCAGAAAGGGACTTTTCCAATACGATTGTCTTGGAAGAAATGACTTGGATACTATGGAAATAATAACATGTGAACAATGGTTTTCCAAAATTACATGTTTTTTTCCCATGCTATTTTATCATGATTGATGTTCCTTAATGATACATGCCTCACGTACTTCCAATATATATGTCATTGATCAAGATTTTGATGTTTAGATTTTATGTTCAATTTTTTCATTAAAATGTTTATGGACTGATTTATGTTCTCTATGTTTACCCTTATTGAGAATTTGATCTCGCCCTTTTCATGTTTTCTTTTCCCTAGGATATAAATAATTTTTTTATGTAAGAAAACAAAACCGGAATATCTTTATGGGAGATGATAGAAATCATTCACCCTGATTAGAAGATTATGTTAAAAATGTCCAAACACACTAATATATTATGGTCTTTTGGTGTCTGTTTTTTTATGTATTAGGTATTCTGAAAAAGTAATGTAACGTACATGTACATCATGTATGGGTCTCAACAATTGGAATAAAAGTAAAGGTTTAGTAAATCTTTGGAAACTAGGATGTAGAATCTTTAGTGAGATCCCTATATATATTTCTAGGGTATGTCTAGGGATGTCCCTAAGTATAATTATAAGTATAGGTTATTGTCCTATAATTACGGTAATGATCATAGAATTAATCATATGATGTCATATATTAAAGGTACTCCCCCTTTATTATGTTTTATTCCTAGTTTGATTTTTGCCTCTAACACTAATCTTTTTGGGTTTTAGACGATGGCTGGAACCCGAAGGAACCGTGTTTATCAATGTAATGGAAAATGAAATGATTGTCTCATTAACAATCCAATGTTATGGGATATATAGTGAAAAATCTTATTTCTATACTTACACAAGCTATAGAGCATTCTGGACTTTCAAATGAGCAGAGAAGGGAACAATATTCTATTGAGTCCTGCATGAGGAAACGCCCACCTTCTATCAGTGGTTCATCTGATCCACTTGTTGTTTAACAATGGATTAGTAACATTGAAAACATATTTTCAATACTTCACTGTTCAGAGCATGAAAAAGTAATTTTGGCTGTTTACCGGTTAGATGGTGAACTAGACCAGTGGTGGGCTCTAGTTAAAAATACAAGGCCCCAAGATGAAATTGAATCCATGGAACGGAAGGAGTTCAAGAACTTGTTTTTCAATAAGTACATCCCTTGTATACTTCTAATAATGATGAAAAAGTATTTCCTTGAGCTTAAGAAAAAGGATGATTAATCTGTTGGTATATACGAAGTGAATTTTACAATGCATGCAAGGTAAGCATCTGAATTTTTCATCCAACATGAATTTAAAGTTGATCGATTCTTCAGTGGCATAAAACCAAGTCTGTAGAGACCTGAAGCTTGACGTACATGGAAATTACATTAATTTTTCGGAATACTTAATAAATTACAAAAACCAATGCTCAAGGACCGTAATAGTTTAGTGTCTTTGGAAACTCAGAATATAATCTTCTAATCGTGGTGAAAGATCATTAACATCTCCCATAAAGATCTTCCCATCTTATTCTTACCTAAAACCTTTCTTTATATCCTGGGGAAAAGATGACATAAAAGGGGTGAGCTCAAATTCCCAATAAGGGTAAAGATAGAGAACATAAAACAATCCACAAACATTTGAATTCAAAAACATGAAAATAAAATATAAACATCAAAATCTTGTTCAAAGACATGAATATTTGAAGTACGTAAGGAATATATCATAGGGGAACATAAATCATGATAAAATAGCATGGGAATAAATCATTTAATTGGGAAACCATTAATCACATGAAATTATTTCCATAGTAGTCAAGGCATTGCTTCCAAGACCATCTTAGTGGACAAAGTCCCTTTCTGAATCCAGTTCACTCCTCGTCTCAATCCTTTAACACTGAACCGAATTAACATACCATTCCAGCCATGTCTATCTCATGAGATATAAATCTTTACCCAATTCATTGGAGGGAGATATAGGTCCCACCCATCTCATAATGAAATCATTATTACTTGTACCATAAAATAAACATACATCATACATAATAACCCAACGCATGAAATGGGTTTCAAAAACATCATCTCATCATCACATAATCCATATAAAATAAATGGATATCATTTCATAATAAGAAAAGTGAAACCATGTAAATCATAGATACATTAAACTTGAAACATACACTTATAATATATTGTCATCCTAGATGGAAAATGGTTTTGATAAAACATTTGAGATGAATTCATGAGGAAACTATCCTTTCTTCTTCAAAATCATTTTCTTTTCACAAAATGTTGTGAAATTTTAAAATTAAAGGGAATTTTTTGAAAATATTCATGAAGTATATTTGAGGAAGCTTCATGAAAATAAGGCTTTATAAAACCATAAAAATCCATTCATTCCGAATAAGTTAAAAAATCTTTTTTCTCGTACTTTTGCCGAAAAGTCAAAAAGTACCTCATAAAAGAATGATTTTATACATACCATGTATTAAAAGTCAAAAATGGGTAAAAGGGACTTTAAATATACATGAAACAATTTTTAGGAAACATGTACATGGATGAGAACAATAACCCCAATAAATACTTATGAATAAACAATATCGGATAAGAACGAGATTGGAAAAGTTATCCCTTACCGTAGGTCCGATATGCTTCGTACGTTTCCGAACCTCCTATATAATGATTTAAATAATGATATTGACTTATTACAGAATCATATTAATTGTTATGATATCATATATGGTTCAATTATGACTATATTACCCGTTCTTCGGTATGTTTCATGTTAAAGCAGCGTTTTGGGTTAAATCGTTTTATTTATTGTAGGTGTTTGGAATTGTTGTTCTTGATATTATTACTTATATCTTGATTTACTTAATTTCTGAATGTAAAACATGAATTATATATAATATATATTTCATTAAATACATATATATATGATAGATCAATTAAATGAAATGAAATACACTGTCCATGGAGATGGTAGGCCGTACGTACGCATGAAGGCTGTTTTCATTTCCTTATTAAATTGAATGAAATTAATTATATGTCATACATATATATTTACATAAATCTAGTATAATTATTATGTCATATATTTCATGATTACTTAATATATATTCTTTATAATCATTCATGAATGGTTAAAGTGGAGAATGAATCTCATCGCGTCGTGGAGACGATATTCCGTACGTACGCACAAGCGATGATATCGTTCCCATGATCATGGAATTGTATTGGAGTGTATGTGTACTATTTTAGAATAAATATCACTTTTCGATAATCATATATAATTATTATTTACACCATTATACCCATCCAAGCAAGGTGGTGGTGGAAAATAGATTACACCACGACGTGGAGACGGTATTCCGTACGTACGCACGCGTGGTGATTTCATTTTCCATAGGATGGGTAGATGAAGAAAGAGGGTTGTTTCATACTTATAATAACATATCAGTATTTGAGTGATACTGATGTTATTACTTCATAATGAAACAATTAAATAATAAGAAGTGGAAGAAGAAATACAGTTGAACGAATCGGTTACAGACATTACCTCTTCTTTGAAGCGCCTCTTTGAGACCTCCTCTTAGGAAAATAAAATTGGTCTTTGAAGAATAAAAGAACCTCTCGTATGTCTCTAGGTATTTGGTGAAAATAATATTCCAGGGGTTGGACGAGATTGAAGGCTCAATGTGGTGTGAGTAAGAGAGGGAGGAGGTGCCCTTTTATAAGGGAGGAGAGGGGCACCTTAGGAAAAACTAAAAATATTATTTTATTATAAAGTCATATTAGGTCTTTAATTGCTCCAAATTGATATATTTAGAAGATAAGGTGGGGATGGGTCTAAATACTCACATACAATATAATTTAGAAAAGTTTAGGGTTATATTTAAACCTTATCATTTAGATTCAACATTAAGGTAAATAATTTAACTTTTATCGTGTCTTTTTGTTTTCTTACACTATAATGTTAATAAACATACCATAACAAGCCAAACTAACCCCAAGTTGTTTATTATTAATATATGTAACCTTATATAAGTCATTTGGCAGAACCATAGATGTTTAGGAATAAAATAACAATTAATAATATAATATTTTTTTAAAAAACTATTTTATGTCCATTTTTCTACTATTTGGTAATTTATATTTGTGAAAATCATAAAAGAAAGATTAATTTGAAAAAAGTTAATTAAATAAATACTAACATGTATTATTAACAAATAAAATTATTTTAATTCATAAATGTCTCAAATTACATTTATTTGGGAATTTATAACATCAATTATGTCAATATTTCATTAATAATATAATTACCGCATCATCATTGTGTCATAAATAAATTAAATTATTTAAAGTCTAAAAATTAAAAATAAAATATCATTATATAGGAAATCTATTTATCTTTATAGTGAACTTTTATAGTCGAATTTATCTTATGTATAACACAATATTAAAAATGATTTACTTATTAAACTTTGATTTTAACTATTTTAACCCTTCTTTAAATAAACTAATATTAAATGTCTTAATCTAATCCAAGTGGGCTTAAATGGTCATATTTTATTCCTAAGATAGTTTTTGGTCGAATTAAACTTATCCAATAGAATTATGGCATGTGTTAGGGTAATAATAATATCATTTTTACCCTTAATTACCCTATTTACTTTTAACCGTGGTAAAAAAAGTAAAAAGTTACTATTCACCAAAAATTATTGTCATCTCATTGAACCAAATTTTACTTACTGACATCAACTATGTCTC
This sequence comes from Viscum album, assembly GCA_963277665.1. Classification (NCBI taxonomy): domain Eukaryota; kingdom Viridiplantae; phylum Streptophyta; class Magnoliopsida; order Santalales; family Viscaceae; genus Viscum; species Viscum album. The sequence goes on from OY728157.1 coordinate 1,470,444,258, forward strand.
TCATATTTATAAAATTCCACTCACAGAAGCATTAAAATTATGTTTTATGAAAATTTGCAAATTCTCCTATGAGGTGGGTAAAAGAGGATCAAAAGTTCAATAAAATTTTTATATATCTAAAATTATTATAAAATGACTCCAATGAATTTCATTAAACTTATATAGGTATTGTGTATTAATTTTGACCTAAAATTAATTTAAATAAAATAAAAAGTTATTTAAATAAAAATACGGGTTTTAAATAGTAACAGAGTGTTTTTACTATTCATCAAAAATTAAAAGTTTTCAGAAAATTACCAAAATTTCACCCTAGGTTAAATTCGATATTCCAAATCCAAAAATGAAGTCCATTTTGAAAAATAAAATTTAAAAAATTTCAAAAAGTGGGGATTACAATTCATAACAGCTAGTACTAATTATATTTTAATAATATATCATTATTTAGTAAAACCCGGTATTGCGTACACCACACACTATCGAGGAAGGTCACGATTGCGTGTAATGCAAGCCATGTCAGGGTTGCGTGTTTTTCAAGACTCCTTTGTTGTTTCGTTATAACAGAATCCAACCATTTTTCATTTATACATTGAATATATATATATATATATACTCAATGTTTCGTAAAATGACTATTATCAAACGAACTTGATATTGTATGGAACACAATCTAAGAATAGTGTTGCGTATATTGCAAGTTAATACGGTGTTTCATATAGCACAAGATAATCTTGGTGTATCATACAACAGAAGATAAGAATGAAATTGAAACAAATATATTTTATAAAATCATGGGTTGTTACATTCTACCCCCCTTAAAATTAATTTCACCCTCGAAATTCGTCAGGGTTATAAATCGTTTACTATTCATATAAACCCACATCGTAAAATGAAATACCAAAACATTACTTTAAAAACAAAAGTATGAAACGTAATGGTTACCCAAATTAACTCATCACTAGGGTTCAACGTAGGAGAACATAGGTGAAAATATGGATATGGAAGAGAAATCTATCCATCATGTTCTGATGGAGAGTGGTAGAGATTATGGATATGAAAATACCAACAATCACAAAGCCATAAATTTGTGATGATCTAAGGTAACATCTGATTAATCAGATATAAGGGAACTAGGACACCAATTTTGGATTTCAAGATCTTTTCTCTAAGAATATTAATTAGAATAAATACTTACTTTATTTTGATATAATCTCACCATTGTTCGTGCCTTGAATAATTTCCACATCATCTCTTAAAGAAATGAAGTTGAATTTGTCATTCGAGAAGTGTTAGCAGATCATGTGATAGAATGATGGGTCATTACCTCTGTCTTAATCAAAAGGTTAGCAATAGATATATACATAAGTCCATCTATTGTATATCGTTCCAAAAATATACTTATACATCATCTATCACACCACTTAATAAAATAAAACTAGTTTATACTAACCAGGGACATCCTGTAGGCCAGTGGTAGGCGATAAAGGTCAGTTGCACTTCGGTTGTGGGTTCGATTCCCACATCCTTGTCCGACACGATGGACTGTCGCCCATCCTGTAGGTTTTCCTTTTTCTAAAACTACATTACTATAACATCCCATCAATAATATTGAAAAAAGTTCTATCCTTAAACAATACTAACTTATTTCCAACATAATCCATTCCAATCTTTAGGCTTATCTAAAATACTTCGGTCCAAGCTCATAGTATAAAGAAAATGATTACTTGAAATGTAACACAACAATCACGTGAATGCCATCATTTATCCCCCATATATCATAAGATACATCTTTTTGGTCAAATTACAAACATGTGAATACCTTAATCATGTATTCTCTTGAATAATTAATACCCATTGAACCATAGTGAAAACATGAATGCAGTTAAAAGTTAACACTTTCCACATACCAAAATCCTCAAAATTCTATATACTCAAACCATGATATCACTTAGTCCTTATATAAATCATGATCTCATGAATACGATCAATCATCTCATTATCTTCTTATCCCTTCATTATGCGCATGTCATCTACTTTCCAAAAAAATATGAATAACCTTCCATGGTTATCGGTAACATTCAAAATATACTTTCAAATACTTTAGGAAAAACAATAGTGTAACAATCCTTAGATGATTATTTATTCCATTGTACCATTAACTATACAACATAACTCTTGATAAACATACAATCATTCCACTACCTTCATAAACAACTGACTGAGCATCAACACTTCTTTCATCTCATATATCATTTGTAGTTTCCTCATCATCATCCACATAAATACTACCCATATGACCATTCAGATTCTCTTCATGAGATTTTCCATAATGGAATTGGTTTTCATAATGCCCGTACATTCCACATTTAAAATATCTAATCATTGTTGATGTCATAGCAATACCATTATCTTTGTACATGGTGTTAAATAAACCTTTTTCTTTTCACTTACTAGATTTGTGTCCTTCTTTTCCACACCCAAAGCATCTTCCAGTTCCTTTGAAACAATCTCCCCAATGCCTCATCCCACATGATTTACATAAGGGAAATTGAACTTTGTTTCCACTATTATCATCATGAAACTCCATCTTTCTCTTATTATCTGAGTCGGGAAACTTAACAAAGTTGAGATTATTGATCATATTATGAGATTTATGATTATGCATAATAACGATGTTTGGACTTCCAAATCCTGTTTCATTTTGTTTCTCATGAAGAATATGATTCCATTGTCCATCATATCCTCCATTATCGTGATTCTTCCTATTTCCAGCCATTTTCTAAATCCCAAAATGAATAGTGTGAGAGGAAAAAATCATGCTAGAGAAAACAACATAGTAAAGGGAGAGTACCCTCAATATCAAACATCTTAGGTTAAATTATAAGATCGTTTCCGTAGTTCTAGGACTATATCCTATACGTATACTTATCCTTAGGTACATCCCTAGACATACCTTAGAAATATCTATATGGATATCACTAATGTTTTCGCATCCTAGTTTCCAATGGTTGACTAAACTGTTCCTCTAATACTAACTGTAGATACCCAAAGCTTGACGTACATGGACATTACATTACTTTTTCGGAATAATTAATACATAACAAAAACCAATTCTCAAGGACCATAATAGTTTAGTGTCTTTGGAAACTTGGAATATAATCTTCTAATAGTGGTGAAAGATCTTCAACATTTCCCATTAATATCTTCCCTTTTTTTTCTTACCTAAAACCTTTCTTTATATATTGGGGAAAAGAAAACATAAAAGGGGTGAGCTCAAATTCCCAGTAAGGGTAAACATAGAGAACATAAAACAATCCACAAGCATTTGAATGCAAAAACATGAACATAAAATCTAAACATCGAAATCTTGAGCAAAGACATGAATCTTGGAAGTACGTAAGGCATATATCATAAGGGAACATCAATCATGATAAAATATAATAGGAATAAATAATGTAATTGTGGCAACCATAAAGCACATGATATGATTTCTATAGTAGTCAAGGCATTATTTCCAAGACCATCTTAGTGGACAAAGTCCCTTTCTGAATTGTGTTCACTCCTCGTCTCAGTCCTTTAACACTGAACCGGATTAACTCAACATTATAGCCACGTCTATCTCATGAGTTATAAATCATTACCCAATGCACTGGAGGGAGATATAGGTCACACCCATCCCATAATGAAATCATTATTACTTGTGCCACAAAATAAACATACATCATTCATAATAACCCAACGAAAGAAATGGGTTTCAAAGACTTCATCTCATCATCACATAATCCATATGAAATAAATGGATATCATTTCATAATAAGAAAAGTGAAGCAATTTAAATCATAGAGACATTAAACTTGAAACATACACAGATAAAATAATTTTATCCTAGATGGAAAATGGTTTTGATAAAACATTTGAAACGAATTCTTGAGGAAAATATCCTTTCTTCTTTAAAATCATTTTCTTTTCACAAAATGTCATGCGGTTTTAAAATAAATGGATTTTGTTGAAAATATTCATCAATTATTTTGGATTAATCTTCATGAAAATAAGGCTTTATAAAACTGTAAAAATATGTTCATGTCGTATATGTTAAAAAAACATTCTTCTCGTACTTTTTCCAGAAAAGTCAAAAATTACCCCATAAAAGAAAGATTCCATACATACCATATATTAAAAGTCAAAAATGGGTAAAAGGGACTTTAAACATACATGAAACCATTTTTATGAAACATGGACATGGATGAGAACCATAACCCCGTTAAATACTTACGAATAAACAATCTCGGATAAGAACGATATTAGAAAAGTTATCCCTTTCCTTACGTCTGATATACTACGTACGTTTCCGAACCTCTTGTATAATGATTTAAATAATATCATTGACTTATTAAAGAATAATATTCATTGTTATTATATCATATATGGGTCACTTATGACTTTATATTACCCGTTCTTTTGTAAGTTCCATGTTAAAGCAGCGTTTTGGGTTAAATCGTTTTATTTATCGTACGTGTTTGGACTTGTTGTTCTTGATATTATTACTTATATCATGATTTACATAATTTCATAATGTAAAACATGATTTATATATAATAAATATTTCAGTATATATATATATATATATATGATAGATCTATCAAATGAAATGAAACACACCGTTCATGGAGACGGTAGGCCGTACGTACGCATGAAAGCTGTTTTCGTTTCCTTATTAAATTGAATGAAATTAAGTAGATGACATACATATATTTATACATAAATCCAGTATAATTATTATTTCATATATTTCATGATTACTTATTATATATAATTTTTAATCATTCATGAATGGTTAACATGGAGAATGAATCTCACCACGTCGTGGAGATGGTATTCCGTACGTACGCACGAGTGATGATATCATTCACATGATCATGGAATTGTATTAGAGTGTATGTATACAATTTCAGAATCAATATCACTTTACAATAATCATATATAGTTATTATTTACACCATTATACCCATCCCATTAAGATGGTGGTGGAAAATAGATTACACCATGGTGTGGAGACAGTATTCCGTACGTACGCACGTGCGGTTATTTTGTTTTCCATAGGATGGATAGATGGTGAAATAGGGTTGTTTCACACATATAATAACATATCAGTATATGAGTGATACTGATGTAATTACTTCATAATGATACAACTAAAGAAGAAGAAGTGGAAGAAGAAATAAAGTTGATGGAATCCCTTACGGACATAACCTCTTCTTTGAAGCGCCTCTTTGAGACCTCCTCTTGGAGCACTAAAATTGGTCTTTGAAGAATACCAGAACCTCTAGAATGTATCTAGGGAAGTAGAGAAGAGAATTTGGCAGGGTATGGCCGAGCTTTAAGTCTCAATGTGGTGTGAGGAAGAGAGGGAGGAGGTGCCCTTTTATAAGGGAGGAGAGGGGCACCTTAGGAAAAACCAAAAATATTATTTTATTCTAAAGTCATATTCGGTTTTTAGTAGCTCCAAATTGATTTATTTCGAAGCTAAGGTGGGGATGGGTTGAAATACACTCATCCAATATAATTTAGACAAGTTTAGAGTTCTATTTTAACATTATCATTTAGATTTAACTTTAAGTTAAATAATTCAACTTTTACCGTGTCTTTTTGTTTTCTTACACTATAAGGTTAATAAACTTACCATAACAAGCCAAACAAACCCCAAGTTGTTTATTATTAATATATATAACCTCATCTAAGTCATTTGGTAGATATATTTTTAGGAATAAAAGTACAATTAATAATATAATATTTGTTTTGAAAACTATTTTATGTCAATTTTGATACTATTTGGTAATTGATTTTTGTGAAAATCATAACAGAATGATTAATTAGAAAAAAGTTAATTAAATAAATACTAACATGTCATATTAACATAGAAAATTATTGGAATTCATAAAAGTCTCAAATTACATTTATTTGGGTATTTATAAAATTAATTATGTCAAAATTGCATTAATAATATAATTACTCCATCATCATTGTGTCAGAAATAAAGTAAATTATTTAAAGTCTAAAAATGAAAAATAAACTATCATTATGTAGGAAATCGTTTTATCTTTCTAATGAATATTTATAGTCGAATATATGTTATGTATAACCCTATATTAAAAATGATTTACTTATTAGACATTGATTTTAACTATTTTAAACCTTCTTTAAATAAATTAATATTAAATGTCCTAATTTAATCCATGTAGGCCTAAATGTTCATATTTTATTCATATGGTTGTTTTTGGTCGAATTACACTTATCCAATAGAATTAGGACATGTGTTATAGTAATAATAATATCATTTTTACCCTTAATTACCCTATTTACTTTTAACCGTGGTAAAAAAAAGTAAAAAGTTACTATTCACCAAAAATTATTTTCATCTCATTGAACCAAATTTTACTTAATGACATCAACCGTGTCTCTCGGATTTTTGAAATTCCACTTACAGAAGCGGTAAAATTATGTTTTATGTAAATTTACAAATTCTCTTAGGAGGTGGGTAAAAGACAGTCACAAGTTCAATACAATTTTTATATATTTAAAATTATTATAAAATGACTCCAATGAATTTAATTGAACTTATATAGGTATTATGTATCAATTTTGAGCTAAAATAAATTTAAATAAAATAAATTATTATTTAAATAAAAATCCGGTTTTTAAATTGTAACAGAGTGTTTTCAATATTCATCAAATATTGAAAGTTTTTAGAAAAATACCATAATTTCACCCTCGGCTAATTTCGATATTCTGAATCCAAAAATGAAGTCCATTTTGAATAAAAAATGTAATAAATTTCAAAAAGTGGGTATTACTATTCATAACAGCTAGTTCTAATAATATTTGATTAATATATCGTTGTTTAGTAAAACCCGGTATTGCGTACAACACACGCTATCGAGGAAGGTCGCGATTGCATGAAATGCAAGCCAAGTCAGGGTTGCGTGTTGTGCAAGACTCCTCTGTTGTTTCGTTATAACAGAATGCAACCATTTTTCATTTATACAATGAATATATATATATATATACTCAATGTTGCGTAGAATGACTATTATCAAACAAACTTGAAATTGTGTGTAACACAATCTAAGAATAGTTTTGCATATACTATAAGCTAATACGATGTTGCGTATAACACAAGATAATGTTGGTGTATCGTACAATAGAAGATATGAAAGAAATTAAAACAAATATATCTTATAAAATCTCAGATTTTTACAAAGTCTTCTAAGGGAATTTGCTATAAAAGACTTTAGTAGCTATGAAGAAATTTTGTGTTGTGCTATCATGGTAGAAGTGGATGTTGGTGTTATATATCCATCTCATGGTTTTGACAAGAAACAAAATATGGAGTTCAAGGATAAATCTCAGAATATTGTGAAATGAAGATGAGTGTTTCTTAATTCTCAAGGTGTGGAAAGAAGCATGGTGGAGATTGTCTTAAAGGGACTAGAAACTGTTTTATGTGTGGAAAAGAAGGTCATCGGGCAGCTGAGTCTCTAAGTAATAGATAAAGGGTTGTTAATGGTGTGAATAAAGGAAAGGATACAAAGAACACACCACCAACACTTCAATGCTTCATGTGAAAGGAAATAGGGAATTATGCTAATCAATGCCCTAATCCATGGGTTAATGATGATCAACGTGAGCAACATCTTAAGGCAAAGGATAAATGGAAGTCACATGTGATCACTACTTTTGATGTTGAGTATGAAAATGACGTTGTGTAATGATTAAGAGTTTATGTAATGGGATTTCAAAATAGTATCATGAAATCTCATTTATGGTATCATGGAGTTTTGGAATGTGAATATTTGGGTTTTCAATAATTATATGGTACCTGTAACCATGAAAAGTGATTGTAATATTTTTTGAAAGATTATGATATTCGCATAATGAAGGGATAAGGAGAAAATAATATGTTTGATAGTATTAATTAGCACATGACTGATTTAAGTACAATTGATATCACGGTTTGAGACTATAGAAATTTTGAGATTTTGGTATGTGGAAATAGTTAACTTTTGACAGCATTCATGTTTTTACAAAAGTTCAATGGGTATTCATTTTTCATGAAAATACATGATTAAGGTATTCACAAGTTAGGAATATGACCAATAACAAGATATATCATATGATATATGGAGGATACATGATGGTATTTACATGCTTGGTAGAATGACCTCTTTAGGAATATTGTTCATTATACTCTGAGATTGGACATAATTATTTTGGATAAACCTAATGATTGAAATAGATTATGTTAGACATCAGATAGTATTGTTTATGGATAGAACTTTTATTCCTGTTATAATAGTATAGTTTTATGAAAAGGACAACCCGTAGGACGGGTGACAACTCATCGCGTCGGAAAAGGCTGTAGGAATCAAACCCACAGCCGAAGACCCTGGTTAGTAGAAACGAGTTTTATTTTATTAAGCAGTATGATATATGATGTATAAATCATTTTTTAGAATCATAAAAGATTAACCTCAACATAGATGTACTTATATATATTAAATAAATTTTGCTAACCTTTTTTTGAGACATATGGAATGGCCCATCATTCAATCACATGATCCATTAACACTTCAAGAATGAAAAATTCAACTTCCTTTTTTAAGAGATGAAGTCGAAATTTTTCATGTCACGAACAATGGTGAGATTGTACTGAAATAAAGTAAGTATTTCTTCTAATTAAAATTATTAAACATTAGGGAAATGATCTTAAAAACCAAAAATGTTGTCCTAGTGCCCTTATATATGATGAATCGGATACTACCTAGATAATCACAAATTTATGGATTTGTGATTGTTGGATTTTTCATAGCCAAGTTCTCTACCACTCACCATCTGAACGTGATTGTTATATTTCTCTTCCATATCCATATTTTCACCTATGTTTTCCTATATGGGACCCAGTGATTAGTTAATTTGGGTAACCGTTTTGTTTCATACTTTAGTTTTTTATGATAAGTTTTGGTATTTCTTTTTACGATGTGGGTTTCTATGAAATAAACATTCGAGATGTAAACCATTTGTATCCTCAACGAATTTCGAGGGATAAATTCATATTAAGGGGGGTAGAATGTAACACCCCGAGATTTTATGAGATATATTCCTTTTATTTTCTTTCATATCTTCTGTTTTATGCTACACCGTGATTATCTTGCGCTATACGCCACACCGTATTAGCTTGCAGTATACGAAGAACTATTCTTGGATCGTGTTACACACAATTTCAAGTTCGTTTTATAGTAGTTATTCTACTCAACATTGAGTATATATATATAAATATATATATATTTAATGAATAAAGGAAATATGGTTGAATTCAGTTATATGGAACAACAAAGTAGTCTTTCACTACACGTAACCCTGAATTTGATTGCTTTACACACAATCGTGACCTTCCACGATAACATGTTTTGTACGTAATACCGGGTTTCACTAAATAGCGATATGTTATTAAAATATTATATAAACTAGCCGTTATGAATATTAATACCCATATTTCTAAATTTTATAAATTTTACCTTTCAGAATGGACTTAATTTTTGGATTCAGAATATCAAAATTAGCCTAGGGTGATTTTTTGGTATTTTTCTGAAAACATTCAATTTTTGGTCAACAGTGAAAACACTGGGTTACTGTTTAAAAACTGACTTTTTATGTAAATAATTATTTATTTTATTTAAATTTATTTTAGGTCAAAATTGATACATAAGACCTATATAAGTTCAAATTAATTCATTGGATTAATTTTATAATAATTTTAGAAATATAAAAATTTTATTGAACTTTTCACCGTCTTTTACCCACCTCATAAGGGAATTTGAAAATTTACATAAAACATAATTTTACATCTCCTCTAAGTATAATATAAAAAATCCGAGAGAAACGAATAATATCAAGGAGTAAAATTTGGTTCAATAAGATAAAAATAATTTTTTTGTGAATAATAACTTTTTACTTTTATTTACCACAGTTAAAAGTAAATATGGTAATTAAGGGTAAAATTGATATTAATATTATCCTAACACATGTCCTAATTCTATTGGATAAGTTTAATTCGACCAAAAACATCCTTAGGAATAAAATAATACCCTTTAGGTCTACTTGGATTAGATTAGGACATTTATTATTATTTTATTTAAAAAAGAGTTAAAATAGATCAAATCAATGTTTAAGAACTAAAAAAATTAATATAGGGTTATAAATAAGATAAATTTGACTATAATTTTTAATTAGAAATATGAAACGATTTTCTACCTAATGGTATTTTATTTATAATTATTATATATTAAATAATTTAATTTATTTATAACACAATGGTGAAGCAGTAATTATCTAAATAATGAAATTTTAAAATATTTTTTAATATAAATACCCAAATAAATGTTATATGATACTTTTTATGAAATAAAGTAATTTTATAGGTCAATATGAAATCTTAGTATTGATTTAATTAAATTATTTTGAATTAATCATGTTGTGATGATTTTCAAAAAAATCAATTTCCAAATAGTGTCAAATTTGACATAAAATAGTTTTTAAAACAAATATTAAATTATTAATTGTTATTATATTCCTAAAAATCTATGGTTCGGAAAAATGACATAGATAAGGTTATATAAATTAATAATGAACCACTTGGGGTTATTTTGGCTTGTTATAGTCAATTTATTAACCATATAGTGTAAGAAAACAAAAACACACAGAAAAAGTTAAATTATTTAACTTAGAGTAAAATCAAAATGATAAGGTTCAAATAGTAACCTAAACTTGTATAAAACCTATTGTTTTAGAGTATTTCTACCCATACCCACATTATCTTATAAATAAATCAAATTGGATCTATTATAAACCAAATATGCCTTTATTATAAAATAATATTTTATGTTTTTTTATAAGGTGCCACTCTCTTCCTTTATAAAATTGCACCTCCTCCCTCTCCTCTTCAAAAAACATTGAGCCTTCAAGATCGGCCAAAAACATCCCATTTATCCTCTACACTTCCCTAGAAACATTCTAGATGTTCTTTTATTCTCAAAAGACCACCTCTAGTCCCTTAAGAGCAAGCTTAAAGAAGGTGTGTCGAAGAAGAGGTAATCTCTTCTACCGATTCTTTCAAGTTTCATTCTCTTTCAACATCTTCTTCTTTTTTTGTTTCATTATAAATTAATAACATCAGTATCAATAATATACTGATATGTTATTATAAATATGAAACAACTACATTTCACCTTCTATCCATCCTACGGAAAACAAAATCATCGCGTGTGCGTACGTACGGAATACCATCTCCACGCCGTGGTGTAATATGTTTTCCACCACCACCTTACATGGATAGGAATATTGGTTTCAAGAATAACTATATATGGTTATTATAACATAATACTGATTCTGATATATTATATCATCCACTCCAATTCAGTTCAATAATTATGGGAATGATATCATCACTCATGCGTACGTACGGATTACCGTCTCCACGACGCGATGTGATTCATTCTCCATGATAACCACTCAAGAATGATTATAAAGTATATATAATGAATAATAATTAAATATATGATAGGATAAAGAAACTTTATTTCTGTATATATATATATATGTCATCTACTTACTTCCATTCAAGTCAATAAGGAAAAGAACACAATGTAAATGCATACGTACAGCCTACCGTCTCCATGAACGGTGTATTTCATTTATCTATATATTATCTATATATTGAATATATATGATATATAAAAAATTATATACATTCTAGAAGTAATTAAATCACAATATATGTAATAATAATATCATGAACAGTATGTCAAAACATGTACTATAAATAAAACAATTTTACCCAAAACGCTGATTTAACATGGAATTTACAAAAGAACAACTAATATACAGTCATAAGTGAACAATATATGATATCATATCAAAGAATATGATTATATATTAAGTCAATGAAATTATTTAAACCATTATACAGGTTTTTCAGATACTTTTGAAGCATATCAGACCTAAGGTAAGGGATAGTTTTGCAAATCTCACTTTATCTGAGATTGCTTATACGTAAGTATGTATTGGGGTTATAATTTTCATAATGTACATAAAAATGTTTTTAATAAATTTTTTAATATTATTACATGTCTCTATAATTTCATGTTTAGCCCTCATTGACTTTTACAGTGTGTTATGGAAAGAATCTTTCTTTTGTATACTATACGAGGAACTTTTTGACTTTTCCGGAAAAAGTACGAGGATAATGTTTTTTTACTTATACGGCATGAACATATTTTTACATTATTATAATGCCTAATTTTATTGATTATTAATCTTCAAGATTTCAGGATTATTTTAAACAAATATTTTTTCTTTTAATGTTTCATGACATTTTGTGAAAAGAAATTTTTTTAAAGAATAAAGGATATTTTCCTCAGGAATTCATTTCAAGTGTTTTATCAAAACCATTTTAATTATAAGATGAAATTATTTCATATGTGTATGTTTCAAGTATAATTTCTCTATGATTTACATGGCTTCACTTTTCTTATGATGAAATGATATCCATTTGTCTTATATGTATTATGTTATGACGGGATGATATTTATGAAACCCATTTTTATTCTTTGGGTTATGATGAATTATTTATGTTTATGTTGTGGGAAAAGTAAGAATGATTTCATTATGAGATGGGTGGGACCTATATATCCCTCTAATGTATTGGTTAAATATTTATATCTCATGATACAGACATGGAAGGAATGGTAAGTTAATCTAGTTCAGTGTTACAGGACTAGAACGAGGAGTGAACTCGATTCATAAATGGACTTTGTCCACTAAGATGGTCTTGGAAGCAATTACTTGGAAACTATGGAAATCATATCATATGCATAATGATTTTACACAATTACATGTTTTTTCCCATTCTATTTTATCATGATTGATGTTCCTATATGATGTATGCCTCACGTACTTCCATGATATATGTTTTTTCTCAAGATTTTGATTTTTAGATTTTATGTTCATGTTTTTGCATTAAAATGTTTATGGATTGTTTTATGTTCTCTATGTTTATGCTTACTGAGCATTTGTGCTCACCATTTTTATGTTTTCTTTTCCCCAGGATATAAAGAAAGTGTTTGGGTAAGAATACAAATGGGCATGATCTTTATGGGAGATGTTGATGATCTTTCTCTATGATTAGATGATTATGTTCCAAGATTCCAAAGACACTAAACTATTATAGTCATTTGCTGTCTATTTTTGTTATGTCTTAGGTATTCCGCAAAATTAATGTAGTGTCCATGTACTTCAAGTATGGGTCACTACGTTAATACATACCATGAACCAAGATAAAAACTAAAACATATATCTCATAATGATATACCATAATAAATATTATTCTAAATATAAATATATTTTTACTTCTTTAATTAATATAAAAATAATTAACATTTATCTACCACTAATAACTCACTCTTAAATGCTGGTATGTATGGATAAAATACATGGTTATTTAACCATATTATTCAATAACAATCTAGGTTGAACTTAGAGACATTTTTTATCTTCCCCCCAGTTTTACATCATCTACATGTTCCTCTTTAATCATCACTGTCATAGATGATTGAAAACTTAATTGATAAAGATAAAACATATCATCTCCTTTCCTGATTTCTTAATCTAGCATTTAACATATATATATTATCTCTTTTCCCACCAAAATACATAAGATAACATTATATATATTACACAAAGCATCATCCACCTTGTTATTTTTTTGTGTGGTGGAAATGTGTTGAGAATTTACAATCATTAATCATATCAAACCAACTTCTCTAGTGCATATTCTACTCGTTATGTGTGTATATCTAATTTAATCTTCTATGATAATTATATATGTAAAACATTTCCCAATTATGATATTTCCACTATATTAATAATTAAAAAATTAATCCAACCAACTAAAAATTATGTTTTGTGTAATTTTTCAAATGAATTATGAATTTTCATTAGGTATTAACTATCACCAAAACATTATATGTCAGAATTATTGATAATAAATATTTTAAGCATCATTATAGATAAAAAAATATTATCCAAGTTAGGGTATTTTATGAACATTATCACTGAATAACCATAAATTTAGTTCAATGAAATTTAATTCACATTCATTTCACCGAGGGAAAATGGATCCCTTATGAGTTAACATGTCTAGTGGATTATAAATTTATGAAAGATTTTCCACAAATGGTCAATAATATCATGAAATGATAATAATGCATAATATCTGATTTATAATGGTTGTTCATATACTAAATTCATTAGCCTATATAAATGATGGATCCACTGATTTTCCCTCACATGATGTTATATAACCAAAAAAGTAAAAGATCTATATCCAATATTGACTATTTTAAAATTATTTTACATTTTACCCTTTCATAGGGTGGATATTACAATTATTATGTTATATTAAATCTCTTCCTTTATTTCTAAATAGTATTTAATATCATCTTTAAATACTATGAAAAATAAAAAGGTAATAACTAAATAACCTAATAACTAAATCCATGAAGATAACAGGGGAATTAGAAGGAAAAATGTCATCACTATATATTCATAGTGCACATACTTGCTAAATAAAGATTTATTTCATATTTCATTCTTCTTTGCCATGTGTTAATGATATCCATAATGAAGATAAAGCATGTAATGTTATTTACCTATGCTTAGTTGATCAAACAAGTAATCACTAATGGGTATATGTTATTTGTTCTTGATTATTATATTGTTAGATTAATGATAAGAAAATAAAAAAAACCACCGATCCATATTTCTTTTTTGAAAAAAAATTATGATCATCCCATGAAGATCTAGATGGATAAATAAATCTCATGGAATGATTATCTGGGTGTTACATCATCAGTTAATACAATTCAATTAGGTTAATTTTATCATGAATTTTTTTAAATATGTTTATCACTATGTATGTGTTATTTTGATAATACAACATCATGATTTTGTTTAAGGAAACAAAAATATTCCCAAAAATACATCACCAAACTCTCACGCAATTCACATATCTTTTATGTTGAGTTTCTCCCTAACAATATGATATAAATACCTCTTTTAAATAAGAATCAATACCCATACAATGGATGTGATTTCCATCAGAAGTTATTATTTATCATTGTCAAGTAGATAATCATATGTTATTTTGGATTATAAAACAAGAATTATATTCCATACTAACATATGTGCGATATATCTTGGGAAAACCAATCCAAGGATAAAATAACATCAAATTCATCAAAATCTTAGATAATACAATTTACAAGATGATAATTCCCACTAACATTAACCAAGAAAGAATCATAAATGTTATATAAATTCATCATTGTATTAGTGATTTCTACTTATATTTCAACTTCTAATAATTGATTTGGCCTTCTTATACCATTATAAAATTCTATTGGAATAAATGATAGTGTAAATCCAAATGAAAAAAATATATTTTCTATTCTAGAGTAGATGTTAAGTGTACCTGTCAAAATGTCATTATCACTAACCTCATAATAAATAGTGTTCACATGAGATTTACAATTTTCACTAGGCTTAAGAGTTTTCTAATGCATATCATCCTCATTAGAATTTATACATGACCACTATTTTGACAAATTACCATACTTTTGATATTTTTAATAGTGAAGTTTGGATTTTGTGTCATGGGAAGAATTATCTATTTTCACATGCTTTCATGAATTTATATATTATTTTTTGTATGAAGTAAATAAAAATTATTATTAACAATGATATATATCTCCAAATCAAAACCATATAGAATTATTTCATCATAACTACTAGTTACTTTTATGATTTACACCTTAAAAATACATGTTTTTTTCCACTGAATAATTTATCACCCTTACATTCAATATGGATACTAATTCTAGTGTTGTGCATCTTAAGCCTTATAAAAATATCCTTATATGTATCAAAAGATTTATTATCTAATTGATTTGTCTCATTGTATTCCTCATCTATTTATATATAATGAATATGGGAAAATTACATATTAAAAAAATATTCCCATATAAACTCCATGTTGTTTTTTCAGGTTTCACTAAATTATTAAGAAGACCCCACCATTTATCTTATTCCTCTTAAAAATGATAGATAATGCAAATGAATTATCAATTATCTAAGCAATTGAAAATAAAAAATTTCTAGTCAATCATACTAATCCATTTGTCATAATCTAGTTTGTAATAGACCAACTAAAAGAACATGGATGATGACACATTATAGACTAAATATATCATTGTTCCCTCTATTGATCATTTGGAATATTTATGTGATGTATAACATAATACAGTCATGTGATCATAACAGTGTGGTTTTTTAACCAATATCCAATAATATTTGGTGTATTAGGAAAACAATCATTTCATTTTACATCACATTGATCATTAACATTATTTCATTGTGTTCCATCCATTGACTAAAACCAAAAATCATAATGTGAGAACTAATAATATTATTGGAAAAAATCATAATGTGATAAATAATTTATAGGATTACTAAAAATAATTTAGGTACATTTCTCTTTATGAAACCTTATATTTAATAATTTTCATTTTTGGTTATTTTTAATTAAAACCATCTATAATGGTTTATAAATATTTTCTGAATATTGAAAAAATATCACATTCCTGTGTCGAACCAGTTCTGTATCATGGCTCATTGTCGTTAACTAGGGGATGGTTTAGTGAATGCAAAATGATCACATTTGGAGTTATTAACTTTAGGTATAACTGTATCATATGACCATCCAGTTTTAATATATAATGTTTTTTTTAATTTCATGAAAACCACATTATTTATCATTAATAAAAATTTTAGGTCATTTTCTTATACGTTTACTTATCCCTTGTGAAATCATAAATATTTTCACATAAAATTTTTAGAAGGATAAATAAACATATCTCTAAAGCCAACTATATAAATCCACTCTATTCATATATAGACAACATATCCTATTATATGAATATCTATAACATAATATAATAATCTAATCTATAATAGTATAATTTCAGTGACATTGGAAACATGGAAAATTAAATAACAATTTCAAAATTAAACTACATTATATCCCAATATGTACTTCATACGTATCCCCCTTCCTAGTAATATCATATATAATACCCCTCTTCATAACCTTAGGAACATAACCATAATAATGTTTGATCATAGATGATCAGTATAGGTAAAAGAGGGAGATATAAATGATCATATATTATTAACATGAGAATGGGGATATGAGAAAATGATAATAACATTTGATGACCATCCTACCCTATTATAAATTATAAATTTTAGTCATAGAATAAATCATGTAAGTTCATAAGACATGAATCATAATAAAATCAAATAATAAATTCCATGAGAAAATAATATTGGTATAATAAATTGATTTAGGGAAACACATAATCTTATAAGACAGAGAACATGTATAAATTGAATTAGTTTCACTCATTTTTACAGAGATTACAAATCAAGCCCTCTGTTAATCTTATGGACATGAATGAAAGTACAACATATAATCTTGTGAACATGAAATCAATGTCTATACATAGACTTATGGACCTAAAAACCATGACATCAATTAATATTATACCCATGAATAAAATTTATATGAATGGAATTTTGAACATGAAATTTGGTTTCAGCATATCATATTTACTCATGAAATATTTATGCTTTCCAAATTAGTTGGTGAGTTATATAATTTTGGTCCAATACATTATATAATAAAAATAATTCCTACATTTTACACAAAATCATTAATCATTCACCATATAATTGTATCACAACTCGTGTAATAAATTAGTATTCATAAAAATTTAATCATTCCATCATAGAATAAAATATGGAAAATGTATTAGTGTTAGATAAATCTCATACCCATAATCACAACACATCTTAAAAAATAATAAGGATTCCACTATTTAATAATATCCCCAGAAAAACATAAGCAACACTGAAGGTAATTATCATTGATGAATATACATTTCATATAAATTTCACTAAATCATTCATGAGAAAAATATCCATTCCATTTTGAAATGAGATTATCCATATTTATTAAATTTAAATGAGTTTAATAAATAAATTTTCATTAGAAATAACCTAAGAAAAAATTATTGAAATCATTGAATCCTTGAGTGATCATGATAATTAGAAAAATCATTCATGCAATTCAAGTTCAATTAAATATTATTTTCAATCATTTTTAAAAAGTGTATCATTCCAAAAATAAAAAAAATAATCCATTTGTAAATATATTAAAAAATCAAATAAGAGTAAATATAAAATATAAATATATTTATAAATTTGTCAAAACATTACATAAAACATAATTTGGTAATCATTGACATTAATGGGAAACTATTTTCGACCAAAGATATAGATATGGTAGATTTTTCATAAAATTGTTTTTCAGACTCTCGAGTATTAAAATATTCTAAAATGAAAATAAAATTTATATTATATAGATATAAATTTATTAAAATATTATTCATGTTTTTATTGATTCATTTATCATTATCATTCTTCATTGGAAACATAATTCTAAACAATCTCTATGAATAATGAAACTATATAATAAAATCACTACCACTTTGGTAAATATTGATTAGTATGACCCATTAAAAAAATTAAATTATATATATAGGTATAACTAATAAATGTTATCCTATAATAATAAAATAGATTCATAGGTCCCATATATTTCCCACATAATAATATATTGGTGAACATGCCATGTGTCCCATGATAATAAATATGAGATTAAATTCCCTTACATTATGTCTAGAAATTCATCACCTACATTAGAACCTATTGTATATTAATAATATATTTTTTGTATTTAAATATCAAGTAAATAATATAATAAATATCATTCATTATATGAATATAATTACATCATTTTTCCCATATTTATTAATAATTGTTTTTTAAAATAAATTTTTTAGCTGGTAAATGCTTCATATTTTACTAATCATTTACATTGGTAATGTTGGTCCTTGTGATTTTATTGTTCATCCATCATCTCCAAAATGTTAATAATTATATAAATTTGATATAAATTATTTATAAAAATATTTTGATTCATACATAGTTTTTATAGTTTTAAATATGTAATACACCATTAATTGAGAATATATGCTTGCACGAATAAACATTTTTCCCATTTTATTAATGGATTGAATTAAAAAAAGAATTATAATAACTTTCACATAAAGATTAATTATTGAAAAAATTATATCATATAAAATTATTAAATATATACTTATTATCATATATTTTAGAATAATATATAAAAACAATAACATCACTTCATATAGGTGTTATATTACATGTACCCACAAGAGACGTTATAATTTTTCAATTAATTGGTAGGATAGATGGTATTTTATGAAAATATAAATAAATAATAATATCTATTTTAAAAATAATATATATATATATATATATATTAAACACATAAAATTTTCTCATCAGTGAGAGGTAGTGATGGAAGATGAATTAAGTTATTCCATGAGGCTATGGTTTACCATACACACGATCTACAGTTCAATTTCTTATTCGATGGAAGTGGAGATAGATAGAAGTCAAGAAACTAAATCCCTAACATAAAATTATATTTAAAATAATTATTTTTTTATATATCCAAATATTAATATTTATTTAAGTAGCTGGAAGAATAAATATATTATAAATTCATGGTTAAGATCTATACCCTTCTTCAGAGAGTGTCTTTAGGGTTACATGTATAGCCTTCATTAAATGATGTCATAATCAAACAAAAACCTCTAGGATGTTGGAATAAAATTTTGGAATGTATTTTTGAAGTTATTTTCCAAACATAAAACATCATGAACTATTGATCGAATAAGATAGTAGGAGTGCTTTTTTATATAGGGAAAGGAACCTCCTTTGAAACTACATGGAAAATTCGATTAAATTAAAAAATGATAAAGAAATTACAATGAAAAATAATTCAAAATAAGAATATCCACTAATTTATATTTTATATGGTTGAAATATTTCTATAAAAAATTGTTTTAAAAAGTTAGTATAAAGAACATTATCATTTTTCTACCACATAGAGATCCCTGATTTTACTGTTACTATAGTATCAAGTTTATTTTATTTTTTTCGTTATGACATAAAATAAAATATTACTATTTAAATAATATTAATTTTTATTATTGTGAAAATTCTATCCATATTAACTAATATAATTCAAAACTTTATTATAATTTAATATAATTTTTCACAGAAAAACATGACCAAAAAGTGTTTTCGCAATAATATATTTTTGTAAATTTAAATATTTATAATCAAAGTTGGTCATAAAAAAATTTCATTGACCTATAATGGATCAATAGTACATTAAATGAATTAATTTTAGATATCAAAATTATATTAAATAAAATTTTAACCTATAAATGATTTTATGAAAAAAACAATCTTTTAATAAAAATCAATATTTTCTCTATTCAATGATTTTTTTTCTTATTTGAAATTTTTTCCAAAAATCAACATATGATACCCTAAAAATGTCGATTTAAAAAAAAATAATTGTTAAAAACATATTTATATAATTATGAAAAAAAGTTAATGTTTTTTTCACAAAAATCATTATATGTAATTTTTTAATAATGAATTTTTTTGAAAGAGTATGAATAAATTCTTAATATTTACGTACTTATTTTTAAACATATTTACATTATCTATAACACATAAATAATTTTGAGCATGTGATTATTTATATTCATATCTTCAAATCCAATATCTATATTATAATGTTCGTGTTTAAATACACATATTAAGAGTATATTATAGAATGATAATACTCTATGTTTTGTGTTACTAAATATATTAAAAAAATAAAAATATTCAAAAAAAATATTTCAAAAAACCCATAGAGTGTTATGATCCCTAACACAGTAAATATATATGCCATCATATTTTTTGTCTATTTAATAAGTGGGTTATTATTTCAAATTACCGTTTTTGAAAATCCATTTCTACAAAGGGAAAAAACTCCCATCGAAAATAAAGAAGTTTGAAACATTATGGTTTCAAAAAATATCAAATAATTGGTGAACTATATAAAGATAATATTAAAATAATTTTCATTAATGGAAATACTAGAGAATAAATATGTATAAATAATAAGAGGAATTGGTATAGAACATGTTCATGAGAATGTACATTTGCAAAAAACCATAAATTCATGAGCGCTGCAAATTTCCTCTATAGAAACTATGATAAAAAGGAAAAATATTCATTTTCAAAATCGTATTTCCCGGAAATTAGGAATTATTTTACTATGAAAAATAATAAAATATTCTAAAATTATATCTTCATATTTATTGATGTAATTTCATTTATACATTTTATGTGTTAATAAGATTCACACTTTTATCATCAATAGTTAAAAAATCTAAAATTTTCACATAAGAAGAAATTTTTTTTGTATAGATCATAAGATCCATAAGTAAATTAAAATGTATTACTTATATTCAAAAAATATTTACCCAATGAAGGGGTTTTAAAATGTCATACAATATAGAAATATAATGACCCTATCCTTTTACATATATCATTAAATGATTTTAAGAATAATTAAATATCAAAATATCAGCCCATGATCTTCATTCCTTATATCTTCGAATACTACATACATAATCAAACATCATAAAAATATATTTTTATTTAATCCCAATAATGTTCTCCAAACATAAATTGTGATAATACTTATGTACTCGATGACATGAAGATAAAATGGACAAAGTGATGATCTAAAATAATTGTAAGGGATTAAGCATAATAATAATACATTATCACATTAATTTTGAAGATTGGTATAATGATATGAAATGTAATATAATGTAATTGAACATATGGTACTATAAAATGTATAATATAGGAGCATGCAAACATGGAATCATAGAAATATGGAAGAAATGCCAAACATGAATTTATCACAAGTCAAGGTTGTTTCACTTAGAGTATCACATGTCATGGTTAAGCACCAAGACAATTACACAAGGTAGCATAAGTCAATGCTAACTACCAAGACCATTGCACTTGGTAGAACAATTCAAGGTGGCCTACTAAGACTGTTGCATGTAACATATCATGAGAATAAACATATACCAATTAATAGGTGGGATATATGTTAAAAACCATCATAAAATTTCTTGAATATGCTTTCTGCAATTCAAATAATACATTATCAATCATACATAGACATAAGGGTCCCAATTTCATGAAAATGGTATCATAATCATATCATAAAGAAAAAATAGATGGGAATATCAAACATGTGTCCATGAATTAAGGGAATTAAAACATACATGGAAAATGATACGTGAAAATAGGAATATATCATTTTATGTGATTTTAATCAATAGTGATAATACATAAAAAGAGTAATTTGGAAATGTAAGCATTAAAACATTTTAGTGTGGTTTATGGATAATACTAAAGATCCTTTAAATGAGAAAATAGAATAATATTCAATATAATACATGTAGTTTACCAAGAAGGTTATCATAATATAAATAATAAATTTATTAAAATAATAGTGCCTTAAAATAGATGATAGAGTGAACTTTAAATTGGTTAAGAATTTAGCAAGTTCCCTTAAAATAGTTTTTCTTCTATGGATGATTTAAGAAGGGAACCACATAAAAATATGTATATCCCTGAAATAAAATAATAAATATATCACGATAAAATATTTTTAGCATTTATATATCATTTAAAATATTTACATAATATGAAAATATAACTTAATTTGGGTAACAACAATCATTGAGTAACCTGAAGGAATAATGAAGGTTCGAGTGGAATACCTTACCATAAGACTACTCGTTTCCTTCGCATGATTTTAATGACCTGAATAATAAAATAATTTTCATTAATTAATAATTCAATAACCTAATTTAAATTTAATTGATTTATTATAACAATTTTACGTTCATTTATACAATTTTTTATTGGTTATGATGTTCAGTTATATTATTCAGGCCCGTTTGATTCATGATTGGTATACATATATACATGAATGAATAATAATGTAAAATGTGTATAGTTGTCTAGAATTTCAGTTGTAATTCATTATTTAACATCCAGAAGGATAAATGATTTTAAATTTAATTTGGTTACATGTATTGATGTTGAATCACTATATAAAACATTAGTGAAAACCATTTGGTTTGATTAGTGTTTTTTGATCACAGTGAACACATTTTGTTTTATAAATCAAAACTATTTGTAAAAAATGATTCTATAACCTTATATGAGTCATAATACATATATTATAGTCTATTTCAATAATATGAATGGTTTAATGACCATAATTGAATATGGTAATCGAAACTGAAAACACAGCCATCTTATAGTGGTAAATTAACACATCTCCAATGCTGTTTTTAATACTATTATATAATTTGAGTAAAAGAGGGATGATAATAAATTATTCCATTATAATTTAAAAAATATTGTACATATATGTTACTGGAGATGTCATATCATTTGGATGAGGAGAGTTATGTAGATAAAAGAAATCAAATTAACTTGAAAGGAAGGTAAAAGAATAGAAATGTTGAATTTCCGTCTTCAATTAACCTCCATTGAGGGCCTCTTAAAAAGTGGGAGATTGGCATTTTGAAGACACCAAGGGATTATGGATGTGTGGGAAGTGAATTATAAGATATTTGAGAGATAAGAGAAGAGTGTGGGTGCTTTTTATAGTGGACGGGGATGATTTTCTTATAATTTTAATAATTAGTTTGTTATTTCTCCATAAGAAAATAAATAGCGATGATCACATGTTAAATAATTATACTATGTTTATGTGTACTATAATAAATGATAATTTAGAAAATTTATGGATAATTCATTATTAAAAATTGAGGTTTTAGAACTTATTTTAAGTTATCTAATTTTACAGTTCATCAAAAATTGAACTATTCTAAAAAATCACAAAAAATCACCCTAACAATTTTTTGAGTTCTAGATTACTAAAATTAACTCTATTTTATGAAGTTTTGTTTCCAAATATAGGAAATATATTTTTTATACAAAATTATCATTTACAAGAAAAATACATATTTAAAAATTATACATGATTTTATAACACTTTGAAAAATTAACTAAAGACTCATAAACTTTTCTTATAATTTTAAAACAAAAAAAGAATAATCTACGATTAAATTTTATGAATATATATTTTCTCATTAAATTATTTTATTATTCATTAATTTTTAATTAAATATTTATGATGTAACAAATTATATAACTATCATTTTGTCTATTATATGATGGGTAAATTTTTTTTATACTTTCATTGGTAAGGTCTCTATTTAATTGGATGATTTAGTATTAACAAGGGTTATATTACTATTCATAATGGTAGAATTAGTATTTATACAAGTCAGTTACAATTCACTATAAATTCTATTTGTCTTTTCGAACAACAAACATCTTATTGATCACAAACTTGTATGTCAGATTTTCAAAAATCAAATCACAAAAGTGACAATATTGTTTTTAATGGTCAAATAGTAATTAATAGTTCATAATGTTGTGATTTTATGTGATTAAATGAAATAATATAAGAAGGTAATATCCATTTATTAAACTTTATTGTTACATTCTACCCCCATATAAAATTTCTCCATAAAAAATTTGTTTTACATTTGATGTCATATATAGGTGTGGGGACATTTTGTTCATTTCATTTTCCAATTCCAATGTCACCTCTTCGTACTTATGGTTTTTCCATCATACATTGACCTGCTGGGTAGTGTTGTTACCTAGAAAATTATCTCTATGATCCACGATCATTATTGTATTATCCACGTAAGAATGTTAATACTCCAATTGTGCCACATCTGAAGATAGTAAATCTGAAGGATAATGTATATATTTCCTTAATAGGGATACATAGAAGCCATCGTGTACCTTATAAATTGTATGTTGAAGTGATATTTGATAGACCATAGCTCAGACATGATAAATGTTATTGAAAGGTTCAATGGACCTAGGATATAGATATCCTTTCATCCCAAAAATCAGTACCTTCTTCCATGGAGATGTGTGGAGGAAACCAATGTCTCCAAATTTGAACTCAATGTACCCTAAATGATTGTCTATGTAACACTTCTATCTACATTAGGTTTCCTTGATTTTATAATAAATTTTTTTCATCGTCTCCACAATTTCTTCATCCATTTCTAGTACTATAAGCTTATGCTCACCAAAATAATCCCAACATGTCGATGGTCTTCAATTTTTCTTACAAACAGATTCATATGGTTCCATTCAGATTATAGAATTAAAAATGTTGTTGTAGGAGAACTTGACTAGTGGAAGATGTTGGTCCCATCCACCATTTAATTCTATGGAAAATTCTCTCATCATATATTCCAATGAATGAATAGTTTTCTAATATTTTCCATCATTTTGAGGTTGATAGACCACATTGATGTTCAGTTATATTATTAGTGCATGTTGGAGTCTTTTTCAAAACATCTAATTGAATCTCGTATCTCTATTGATTACAGTAGATAGTTGTACTCCATGGAGACATACTGCCCATGGATATATATATCTATCAAAGTTGATCTAATGAAATTTCCTCCCAATTTTTGATAAAGTTAATTGTCTTTAGGAGATTATCCATAATGACTCATATAGAATTGTTTTCCTTTTTATTTCCATGTATGTTCAATGAAAAAGTACATAGTGTTATTATCCCACATCCATGTTGGTATGGGTAGTTTTTTGATTATCCCCATATAATTTTTCATTTTTTCCTTCACTTATTGACATTCCATTCACATTGATGTATTCTTAGAAATTTCCTTCTTCATATTGTCCATCCAAAAGTACGCTCGAAAATCACAAAACATCATCGTTCTACCTAGGTGAATATAGATATTTGATTAATGTGAATCATTTAAAATCCCTTTCTTATCTTTGAATCATATGGTATATATAGTTGTGACCCAAATTATATAACACATTAATCATCAATCTTTAATTCATAGTATTTACCATTTCTAATTTCTTCCACACTTTTTTTAATTTTCACATATTTTATTTGTGAATCCTTAATTTTCTCAATGAGGGATGGTTGAGAAAACATTTGATAAAGGATTGATTAAGTTAATAACATAATTATTCCCATGATCATCCAATATAAATGCTATAATATTGAATCCTTTAAATTCTCATAATGGATAATGATGTACGATCCTTTCAACTTAGAGCATCTACCACTTTATTTACCTTACAGGGATGGTAGTGGATTTAGTAGTCAAAATCCTGGATGAGATATATTAATATTATCTTGTTCATATTAAGCTCATTTTTTTGTGAAGATATATTTTATACTCTTGTGATAACTATATATCCCACTCTTCTCCCCATAGAGATAATGCCGCCAGATTTTCAATGCAAGGATCACTACCGCAAACTCCAGGTCCTACATTAAAAAATTTTTCTCATGGAATTTCATCTCCTATAAATCATAAGTTATCAATCTATAATTTTTTATCATCATAAAACCTAATCCCTTTTTGGAATAATCTCTATAGACCACAAAGAGTTCTCCACTTATTGGTAGTGTGAGTATTATTGTACTAATAAGACACTTTTCACCTCCTTAAATCAACATTTACATTCATGAGTCCATAAAAACCTCACCACATTCCATGTATGCCGGGAAATTGAGTTAGAAAGTCATTAATACTTCTCCATGAATTTCCAGTAATATAAATCTAGACCAAATAATATACGGATCTCTACTATAAATGATGGTCTTAGAAACTCTCCATTTACCATTGTCTTGGATGGGTCTATATATATCCCTTTTCTAGTGATAAATTTCCCTAAAAATGACACATCCTCCATATATAACTAACATTTACTATACTTTTCATACAACTAATCCCTTTGTAATTTATTTAGAACAATATTCAAATGATCCTCATTTTCCTCCTTTCTCTTGATGTATATCATAATGTCATCAATAAATACTACCGCTAATTTTGTTGTGGTAATCTTTCAATACTCTATTCATTAGATCCATGAAAATTTCTAGAGAATTTGTGAGTTACATTGGATTCACTATGAACTCAGAGTGTACATTCCTTGTTAGAAAGGCAGTCTTGGGAATATCTTCCATCATAACCATTAATTGGTGATATCTCAACTGAAGGTCCACCGTAGAGTGATAACTTTCCCCATGAAGCTGATAAAATAAGTCTTCCATCAGTGGCACCAGATATATATTCATTTTACTAATTTTATTGAGCTCATGATAATCAACGTACATGCACATTGATCAATCCATGTTTTTGAGGATTAGGACCCGGGTACCTCATTTTGAATCACCAGGGAATATAAAACCCTTCTCTAGAATCTCAGTAAACATCTTATTTAGCTTTTCCAGCTCTATGGTGTCTATTCTATAAGGTTTCTTTGATATTCATAGAGGTCCAAGAATATGTTCTTTATAGAACACAACTTATCAATCAGGGGGAAGGCTGGACAATTCATCTGGAATACATTAGTGTAATCCCTCATGACGAGAATTTCATCAAGAAGTAGCATCTCTATTGTATCAATCAATTGAGCTAGACATGATTGCTCATATGGAAGTAATACCCACAATTGAGGCAATAAATATAAAATAGATAAAACTACATCCTTACAATTGTAAATAATTGGAGGATGCATTTGGATGTGAAGAGTGATATTCATTTCCTTGAATTATGATGTTGTATTTTTATAAATATATCTAATCGATGACAATTATTGAGTCAAAATCCACAAAAATAAGAATACAAAGATAATCTATGAGTTTTAGTCCCCAAATATTTACTAGGGATGAGTTATAAACCTTGTACGAAATAATTTCCACATTGGTTGTTCTCATAGATAACATATCTTCCAAATTTTTAAGTAATGTTTGAATAGTTCTAAAAATATTGCATTATACGAATGAATTCATTGAACCAGAATCAAATAGTACACTCATTATCCTTTAATGAAGAACTATCATACCATACACCACGCCATTGTCTGGATCCACCTTTTCTATAGTGATATCATAAGCCCTTCCTTGATTTCTTGGAGGATGTTTTTATTTCCTCCGACAACCAGAATATTTGGGGAATTTTTTGTACAATGTCAATGCTTCTTGCAGTTTTAACACTACACCTCTAGATAATAGTATATCTGAACATTCATTTCTCCTGCAACATTAGTGGTATTCTACATATCAATTCGGTAATTTTTAGATACATTTTCCATTCTTCCACGTTTGACGCTATTCCAAAATCCCTTTAGATAGTTCACATGACACTTCTTCCCATAATTTTGACATTTTTTATGTTTTAACTTCATTACACCATATAATTTATTATCAAATCTACCCATATTTGAATTCAACTTACACATTTTTTTCAATAGGCCCATGAGACCTATGGGATTCTTCAATCTCTAATTAAACCTTGAGGGAGAAATAGACAATCTCTTCATAACTACCAAATTCTAGAATATCAAACACTTTTCAATGACAAGGTTTTAGTCCACTAACGATGCGATACACATTGGTTTTGGTGTTCATGACAATTCTAGAGGTGTACCTTGCATGACTTGTGAATTTTGATTTACATTCCCTGATGTACAACACTTCCTCATGCCTACGTCTGAGGAACTCTCTTTCGATCTTGAGGTGGATGGTTTGAGTAAAATATAGATTGAAAAACATTTTATTGAATTCCTCCCATTCCATTGAATGAATTTCATCTTATGACATTTTATTCTCGATTAGTGTTCACTAATGACTATCTTCTCCATCAATATGATAGAACAACAATATGAATTTCAATTATTTTGAGCACTAGAAGAAAGATGATTTCATATATAAGGAGTTAATCCACAGTTCTGTGAGGAGGGGATCGGAAAATCCACTAAACACATGAGTCATTTTCCACACAAAGGATTCACTGGAGACATGATCATTCCATTAGGGTGGAGGGTGTTTCACATTATTCAAATTATTATTCAAAATTTTATCAAACTAATCAATAATTGTCATGATGTTTTGAGAACTTGTTCCCATTATATTTGGCATATTAATAAGTAAATCTTCACATTACCTATCATATTGATTGTGGGAATGTGTACTTCTATTTTCCACTATTATCAATTAATAATTGCAAATAATTTGAGGGATCGAAAACATAGCTATTAAGCATAAAAAACGGAAACACTGAACATAAAAGGATAAACATATAGGGTTGATATATATCCTAACATGTGATTCTCTTGGTTTAATTCCAGGTTATCCTTGATCTATTTCATTTCATATATTCTTATAGGATCTCTTTTTCATTCTAAACAAAACAATTTTCCCCAATATCAGAAATTTAATAAAATAATATCTCCCAGTACTGTCAACCCATGAGGGGATCAGGTTTTGTTGTCATGCACTAGTTCACATTCAAGTCAATATCAAAGTGGTGTTTTTGGATTTTACCGATAGAAACATCTATTCCAGATCCCCCTCTAACTGTTTGTATCCAATCATGGATGTATTTCATTTAAGAACACATACTCTGTACTTACCAAAATATAGGGATGTTTTCATATACTAAGTTTCATAAAAAATGTTATTACTAATGTACACAATTCCTAAACTCTAAAAATAACTAGACCATCCTATGATTCCTACTATTAAGACCATAACAATTTACATATATCATTAAATGATTTTACACTTAATTGAACATCAAACTACAATCCAATGATCAAAATGTCTATTGTCATGGAAGAGTAGCTACATAATCAGACATCATAAAAATAACTTTTTATTTAATCTCATTAATTAGATCCTAACTTCCATTGTTATGATACATCTTCAAAGGATAACCTAGGGAAAACAAGAAAAAAAATACGTGACCTAAAAGACCTGTAAGGGACTAACATAATAATAATGATTTTACACATTGGTTTGAAAGTATGACATGATGAAATGAAATTTCGTATAACATAAATTAATATATTGAACCATAACATATATAACATGGGATCATATAATAATGTAATCATATTAATGTGACAGAAACATAAAACATGAATTTAGCACGATTAATTCCTCATTTCACTTCAAGGAGAACACGTCTACGTTAACAACCATGGCTATTGCACTTGGTATCACAAGTCAAGGATAATCGCCAAGACCATTGAACATGGTAACCCATGTCAAGGGTAACCACCATGACCACAGAACATAATGTCACATGAGACTCAACATTAACCAATAAATTAGAGAACTCTCTTGGTGTAACCAACATAACATATTAAATAAAAATGATTCCATATATAGAATCTATCATAATCAATCCTACAAAATAACTTGGTTACCCATAGAAAGAAATGGGTATCATAATCATATCATAATAGATAATAGATGGGATTATCACACTACTGACCATGAATGAAAGGAATTAAAACAGAAGTGGACATAAATATGGTAATATATGTACATATCATGGTATTAAATGTCAAAAAGAAGTTGCAACATTATAAGAAGTGTATTTATGAAATTTTAGCATTAAAAAGTCATAGTTTATTTTTATTGAAAACACTAAAGAGTATTTAAAATATGAAAGGGAATAATCATTTATACAAACCCAGAAATGAAATAAAAAGGATTTTTTAATAATAAGTCTGATTTTGTGAAGACAATAGTGTCTTAAAATAGATGTCTGAATGCACTTGAAAATGGCTAAGATTTCGGAATGTTCTATTAAAACAGGTTTACCTATCAGGATGTATTGAGGGGGGAACCACTTAAAAACAAGTAAATCCCAAAAATTGAAGAATAAATGGGTGATGAAACATAATTTTGTATAATTTTTTTTTTAATATGTACATAAAAATAACACATATCATAATTTGTGTAAAAATAATGAAGGAGCAATTCGAAGTAATAATGAAGGTTAAGGTTGAATCCCTTACCTTAAGTATTATGATGTCCTCATATTTATCCTAATGAGATAAATAATAAAATTAGGTTCATTAATTTATAATGTTTGAAACCCTTTTACATGCAATTTATTTATTATGACCTTTTGGAGTTCATTCATAACATTTCTTATCGGTTGTGTGGTTAAATTTCATAGTTCAGGTCCATTTGTTTCATGATCAGTTTACTTATATACATGAATGGAAAATCATGTAAAATGAGGATGGATGTCAATTAATTGTGTTATATTTTATTATTTAACAAAAAAAAGTCTACATGTTTGTAAATTTAATTTGGTAACTTGGATATATGTTTAATCATTAAATAAAACATTATTGATTACCTTATGGGTTCATTGGTGTTTTTTTATCACAATAAACACATTTTGTTTTATAAATCAAACACATGTGTAAAAAAAGATTCAAGAACCATATATGTGACATAATACATATATTATATTATAGTTCAACCATAATAATGGTTTCCAGACATGAATTGAAGACAATAATTGAAATTGAAAGCCCGTTGTCCATGAATGCTGTAAATTAATATATTTCGGATGTTGTTTTTACTACTAGTATAAAAGAAGGGTAAATGAGAGAAAATAATAACAAATTCCATTATCATAACAAAATTCCATTACATATATGGTAAATTTTATTTCATAAAATTTTGATGGGGAGAGTTATGGATAGACAAGAAAACAAAGGAAATTGAAAAGATAGTAATATAATTGAAAAGAAGAATTTACCTGTTAAATTAACATTCCCCGAGAGCCTCTTAAGGGGAGATTATTTGGCATTTTTAAAATACTAAGGAATTAAAGATGTGGTGGAGGATATTGGGGAGTTATTTAATCAGAATTAAGGCCTGGACCATGGCTTTCATAGAGTTATGATAATATGGAAGTGTGGGTGGTTTCTATAGTGGAGGGGAAAAGGTCTTTCTTCATATTTTCATCATTGGTTTATTATTTAACCATATAGTAAAAAATAATTATTTTACATGACAAATAATAGTAATAAGTCCATTTACATCATCCATGACTGATGAATGATGTAGAAAATCCGGTTTTATCACATTTCGTAAATTATCATATTTTAATATTTAGCAATTATTGGTGTATTTCTGAGAAATCCCAAAAAAATACCATAAACAATTTTAAATTTGTAGAATCTAAAAAAGAAATCCATTTTATTAAAATAATTTTCTAAATACTGAATTTTTAATTTTTATATATAATCATCATTTACAAGAAAAATACCTTTTTTAAATTTATTACTGATTTCATAATACTTAAATAATAACTATGGTCACATAAAATTATCCTATAATTGTGAGAAATCAAAATAAATTTATGAATACAATTTATGAAAAGAAATTATCTTTTTTAATTATTAAATTTTTCATACATTTTTGACTAAATAGTTTTTACTTATTAAATTACAAACACAATCGTATTGTCACTTATAAGATATATAAATTTTATTTATAATTTCATTGGTTTGGTTACAATTTAATTTTCTGATTTACTATTCATAAGGGTCATATTACTAAAATATTTTTGAAATTACTATTCGAAAGGGTTACTTAATATTCAACAAAAATTATGTTTGTCATATTGGACTTCAAAAATCGCACAGATCAAAACCGTATATGTCATGTTTTTGAAATTCAAATCACAGAAGTGACAATATTATGTTTAATAGTTACATTATAATTATTAGTTCATTATGTAGTGATTTCATGTGATTATATGACATAATTATAAGAAGAGAACTTCCATTGATTAAACATTGGGTCATTACATGAAAAATATTTATATAATGAAATGCAATGTTAATCCCTAAAACAACCACATTAACAACCAATGTTTAATATAAACCATCCCATATTAATGTAACCATACGAGACATATAAAGTATTTTTATAAAAAATTTGAACTATAACACCCCAATATTTCATAGTACATTATTTCTTCAATGTAATTCAATAACATGCACTATAGGAAACACTGAGTTCTAGCGCACCATGACATACCAAACTAGTTGTTCAAATGTAGTTATGAATAGTATTAACAGAATTTTTAACTTTATATAATAATTATAATTTTAGAATCCATATTGTGATTTTATTAGGCATAATGTAAGAAAAAAATCATCTTTTTCAAACAAAAGAGGTATTTTAAAAAAATTACAATTTTACCGCCTTTTAATGGTGAACCCTCATTAATTCCAATATTTGAAAATTTTATATATTCAATTTGGCAAAATAAACTTCTTATTTAGAATCAGTACATAATAATTTTTTTTCAATAATTTTTTGGTGTTTTTCTGATAACTTTCATATTTGGGTGAATAGTGAAAAAAATAATATATTTTAACTGAAAAAAACTTTTTTTATAAAAAAAATATATAGTGTTTAATTATACATTTTAATGGTTTGGAAGAATAAATAGATTATATTTTAACCATTCAATCTAATTCTGGTCATTGTAAGTATTTCCACTTTAAAATTCGACAAAAACAACAGTCAATCTTTTGATACATATTATTTCTTAAAAATACACTTTTTGTTTTTGAGAATAAGAATTATTTTTAAATTAATAAATGAATCATATATTTTTTGAATTTGGTAAAATGGAATTAATTTTTGAATTCAGAATATTAAATTTATCTTCGGGTAAAATTTTGGTATTTTTCTGAAAACATTCAATTTTTGATAAACAGTGAAAAACACTGTGTTATTATTTAAAACTGACTTTTTATTTAAAAAATTATTTATTTTATTTAAATTTATTTTAAGTCAATATATATATAATACCTATATATGTTCAATGTAATTCATTGGAGCATTTTTATAATAAAATTGGATGTATAAAATTTTATCGAACATTTTACCGTCTTTTACCCACCTCCGAAGTGCATTTACAAATTTGCATAGAACATAATTTTACTGTTTCTAAAGGTTTAATTTCAAAAAAAATGAGGTAAATGGTTGATATTAGTCTGTAAAATTTGGTTCAATAAGATGAAAATAATTTTTGGGGAAAAGTAACTTTTCACTTATATTTACCACGGTTAAAAGTAAATAGGGTAATTAAGGGTGAAAATGATATCATAATTACCCTAACACATGTCGTAATTCTATTGGACAAGTGTAATTCAACAAAATATCCTTAAAAAATGATCATTTAGGTCTACTTGGACTAGATTATGATATTTATTAATATTTAATTCAAAGAAGAGTTAAAAGTGTAAAATTCCATGTTTAATAACTAATCCATTTTTAATATAGGGTTACACAAAATATATATTCCACTACAAATATTAATTAGAAATATAAAAAGATTTTCTATATAATTGAAGTTTATTTATAAATTTTAGACATTAAATTAGTTAATTTATGTATGACACAACGATGATGTAGTAATTACCTTATTAATGAAATATTTAAATAATCTATATGACAAATACCCAAATAAAGTTAATTTGAGACTTTTTTTTGAATTCCACTAATTTTATAGGTTAATATGACATTTTAGGGTTGATTAAATGATTATTTTTCGAATAAATAATTCTGTTATGAATTTAGAAAAAATAAAATACCAAATAGTGTCCAAATTAACATAAAAGAATTTTTCAAACATATAATATTTTATTAATGGGTATTCTATTCCTAAAAATAAATTTTTTGGCCTAATGTATTAAATAATATTATATATTTCATTAATAAACCACTTGGGGTTCGCTTGGATGTTTGTAGTATGTTTATAAACCTTGTAATATAAAAATACTAAGAGACATCGTAAATGTAAAACTATAAAACTTTTTCAATAGAAGTTAATATAAAAGATAAGGTTAATATAGTAACCCAAACATATATAAAAACTATTGGTTGGGTGGTTTTAGACAAATATTTACCTTAGAATTTAAATAATACATTTTTGGTCCATTAGAAACCGAAAACTATTTTATTATAAAATAATATTTTATGTTTTTCCTAAGGATCCCCTCTCACCTCTTATAAAATAGAACTTCCCCTTCTCTAAAATACACACCTCAAAACCAATTTGACTCAGCCAAAACCTACCCAAATACCCTCTCACCTTTCCTCACTTAATCCTAGAGGACTTCCTTTAGTCATAAAGCAAACCTATTGAGCCCTTTTGATTAAATCAAAAGGAAAAACCTCAAGAAGAGGAGGTTAAACTACCCTCAACCAATGAAAATTACAAGGTAAGGTTTAAGTTTACATCTCTTTATTATCCAAGGTTGTTTTTATTTGAATATATACTGGGAAATATTTATTATCCATGTCCATGATTCATGAAAGTTTTTTCAAAGGGATTATTTTAAGGGAATTTTTAAAGAAACATCATTTCAAATGTAATAAATATTTATTCTTGTAAATCATTCTCATTACTGTCCATGTCTTCAAAATGGTTTTATGGATTTATTTATATATACATGGATTTTTTTAAAATTTTAATTTATTTTAAATGTTTCAAAGTGTTATGAGACACTTTTATTCAAAATAAAATTCATTTTAATGTCTTCCTTTCTAAATTGTGTGACATATAAATTTTTTCATGAAAATGGGATATTTATCTCAAATAGTTTTACAAATAATTTTCATCTATTTCAACATCCTTTGAAATATTTTAAATTAGTTTGATGTTGATTTATTATGATAAAAATCTTCCATATTGTATTGATGGTTTTTGTGATATGTTTGACAGTGGATGTGTTATTTTTACACCATTCATGGTTTGTGGATAATGTATCGAAATTTTGTATGCTAGTTTTAATAAAAAATATTTATTTCTTATTTAAACCTTTTTCATATGAGGAATTAATTTGACTTAGTAGGTGACGGGTGGAGCACACTACAGCTCCTCGATGCATCGTTACGTCTCATTAGACATAATTGTGTCTTGGAACAAGGCCATGACAAAATCTTATTTTTAGTATTGGCACGAAGGCCTTGACTACGTGGTTATTAATGTTTGGTATTATGCATTAAATCCTTATGAAAGGGGATATTGATATTAAATGTGATTATTCGACTAGTCGAACATCCATGTGAGTATGTAAATGGTATTATTCTGATTATATTGGCCATATTATGATGAAGTTTATCTTGAAAAGGCTTTTGTT
Organism: Viscum album; assembly: GCA_963277665.1. Classification (NCBI taxonomy): domain Eukaryota; kingdom Viridiplantae; phylum Streptophyta; class Magnoliopsida; order Santalales; family Viscaceae; genus Viscum; species Viscum album. The sequence goes on from OY728157.1 coordinate 1,470,480,576, forward strand.
TTCATTCTATACATTGCCTTAAATGTTTATACTTATTAATGAATGTTTCCACAATATTGTTATCCATACTAAGCATTTGAGCTCACCCCCTTCTATGTTTTATTCTTACTAGTATGTGAAAAAGTATATAGTGACTGACCTGTAATAATATTCTATGTGATATTATTTTTTTCCATGGAAAAAATATTATTGTAGTTTTCCATTTTATAATGTAATATAGACAATATGAATGTTTCTAGTATTTCTAGGGATACTGAACCTATCGGTATTTTGAGACATGATATTTTTTGATCATCCCAATGTATTAAAATAATGCATAGACTCCAGGCTTCTAGGGTCAGGGCGTTACAAGAACCATTATTTTGAAAAAAATCATGAAATTTTTAAAATCATGTTATCTTTAACCCTAGATAAGTAAATTGTTTCTACTGTATTGTACCAAATTTTTGAATAGCATGATTATATATTATCATAAAATATGATAATAACTATGATCACCACAAAAAAAAATGAAAACATATATTATCCCAAAAAAATTATCTCTATTCTTATTATGCAAATAAATTTCCATACTATCAATTATATTACATAAAAACAAACATTTTGTAAACTTGATTAATGATAACATAAATCACATTATCAATAATTTACTAATTAATATCAAGGTAACCAATACTATACAATTTAAATTACTAATATAAATATTATCATTAACAATAATATACATTACTATCACATTCATAGGTTATTATAATGTATTTTATACCTCCATGTCACTTTTTTTTCCAAAAATAACAACATACCACTACCAAACATTTCTAGGTTATCGATATCATTTCACACAATCATTAGAATCCATAATGAAAAACTAATTTGGAAAAATCCAAGGTTATTCCATGATTTATATGACTACCATATCATTTATTAATCAATATTATATAATAATTCATAAATCCTTATTGATTTACACTTCAATTCACCAAATTCATTAATAATCAATTAACTAGATTTTTTCATCGAACACCTTAATACCTCTATAATTTAATATGTTATTTTTAGTATATTCCACAAAAATATTGACGTCATTTCTCATTAAATTTTTTTTATCCTCTTCAGGATATTTCTCCCATCGAAATGGATTTACATAATGATCTTACTATCCACATTTAAAAAAATTAACCTTTATGGATATCTTTTTGAAACATTTATACTTGTATATTTCATTATCCAAAAATTTACCTTTTAACATGTAAATTACTATATATTTATACTTTTTTTAACACCCCCACTTCTTTCCCATCCTATAAAAAATTTCCTCTTATTATTCATCACACATTTTCAATATATAAAACTTGTCTATTCATTCATTTATGATCCCCATGAATGATTATTTGTATAGAATTTAATTCATTTTTAAATAGAGATATGGTTGTTTCATAAATCATATATTGAGATAGATAGTTAAGAATAATAAAAATCTTTTCAATTTCATCTCTATTAATATTTTGTAGTCCAGGAGGAGAAATATTTCATCATCCAAAACATTCATCATTTATAAGATTACTCCATGATCCGACCACAAACTAAATTAAAAGGCATAATATGAACAACATTAATGTGTCATCATCTAATGGGGAAAAACCTTTCATCATTTCCCTAAACCATAACACTGTATTTTCAACCACTGAAACTTTATTTCAACCAAATTCATCCATGGAAATAATCTATTAAAATCCTTTATAACAGTTCTTAATGAATGAGTTATCCTATGGACATTATTTATTGTGTTTCAAACCAAGAGTAAAAAAAGGACACATTCAAAATGCATTTGACTGGTGGTTAATATATAATAAACAAAATCATTTATTTTTTATTACACATTAATACATATGTTCCAAATCAACATCAACATATAGTTTCTAGATAGAGAAAAATTTCAAGGAAAACCAAATTCCTATACTTTCCAAAACATTGGATGGTCTCTTAAACACAACATTAACATAGGGGTTATGTTAAATGATTCTACATACTTGTTACTTAATATAACAAAAATTTTCTGAAATACTAATTCTAGTAACCTCGAAAATTAATTAAATAAATTTTAAATTTTAATAGTGTAATATTTATTACAAATCAATAATATATATAGAAAAACAAAAAAGGATTTGTGTCATTAGTAACATGGATACATTGAAAAATTTAACATTAATGATCTATATTATTTCCCATTTATTAATTCAAAACTACCACCCTTTATATTCAATCCATTTTTAAAACCACTCTTCATATTGGTAGAATGGTAAATGTAAGAGTTGGTGATCAGATATTCTTAGAAATGGTAGGCATAATTGTTAGAAATAAATTATCATTTGTGATGATAAGATAATCAAAAGGTTATTATCAAAATAAAATTATTTTTGAAATTCAGACACATCAATTCATTGATCATGATAATGATACATGACATAATTTTTTATCTATCTAATAAAATAAAATAAAATATTGTAGAATAAACAATAGTAACTCTGGATATATTGGAAAATATCAGAAGCATGACATATTTTTTAACACAAATAAGCATGGAAATTCCTTACCATAGTCAAGAGCCACTTCTAATACTTTCACATTCGATTGTGTTAACTCCTTCTTTCACCATTTCATTAGATAAAGTACACTTCCATGACTATCTTATTGGAAACATCCCCATAATGAACTTTTTTAGGATATATTATAGTAATTCTAATATCATGAGATATAATTCCCTACGCAATTTTTTTGTAAGCTATATATTTTTTGGAACACCAATCAAATAATTAAAACCCGATGTACGTACACCCCATGACCAAGAAAAAATCATTATATAATAATATTATAACCTATTGGAAGGTAATGGATTTTTTAAATAATTTAGCATCATAATAATAATCCATCTACAGAAGAAATAAATATAGTAACATTAGATCATATACATACTTTATCATAAGAGGAATCAATGTATATTTTTATATATGATAATAACATTGAAATATCACTATAAACATTCATGACAAACCCCATTTTCTTTAGGAAATCAATTATTTAAAATAAAAACCTATGAAGAAATATTAATGAAAAAAAATTAATTTGGAAATAATAAATGAAAAATCTAAATGAATATTCCTATAAGAGATAATTTTAGTAGTTTGGGGAATTATTTCAGGAATTTAACGTTAAAATAAAAATTTCATTCATATTTTGTGTTTAAAGTCCAAAGCACAATATTTATAAAATGAAAAAAAAAGATTCATTTGATACAGTTTTATTTATAGTAAAATAAATATAAAACTAATTTAATTAATATTTTTAGAATGTTAAAAACATTTTTGAAATCAATTTATTGAAAATTTTAAAATATAATTAAATATTACCAAAAGAATTGAAAAAAAATTACTTTTTCCCTTAAAACATACATCTGGTCTATAAAAGACTTATTGGAAAAAAATAAATGTAAAACATGTATTACAATTACATAAAAATATGTAAATAAATTTATTATGATTATCCAGAGATATATCATATCATTTAATCATTGGAAAATTAAATCATGAACAATATCTCATAAAATGACATTGTAACATATAACCCTAAAACTATTTGATGACATTTTATTCAAGACCCCCATGATATAAAATACATCAAATAAGTCATTAAAACAACAAAATTATAATATTTATGATTGAATATATTTAATTGGTACTAAATACTCCTCATAAAATAATATTTTAGTATAACACAACATAAATCTCAAAGATGTCAATTTCAAAGTATAAACGTTTACCACTTTGGTAAAATTTGAATAAACCCCATAAGATAAAACAATTTTAAATGTAACTTTATATAAAATTAATTATTGGGTATATGTTAATTAAAAATGTGAATTAATGTTTTATATAAACTTGTTATCATAAATCATTTTATATCATTAAACAAGACTCTATGGAAAAAATAATTGTGTCCAAGAACATTTATGTGTTGAGTAATTTTTGAGTTCAATATCATTAGAAATTGAAAAATCATATGTTCCTTTTTATACCAAGAACTCAATAAAGTATTATTCTTATATATAGTCTTTAGTAGTACATAAACAATAAAAAATAGAAATTGGTTCGTAACATTATAACATGTGTCAATGAATAGAAATAAATATTAAACTCTTACCACATATGAATAATTATTCACAATCTCTCTATAATTCTATAAAATAAATTAAAATTTACAATAATTCTATACCATTATTTTAATATCTGTTTTAATATCTTATATTATCCACTTATATCGTTTAAATATTTTTAATTTACAAAACTTTATTAAAGTCATCATTTGGGGTGTTATTCTTTTGTTATTCATCTGTGTTTTAGTAAAAGAATTATGTTTTTTTCTGTTTGATCTTGTAATATGAAGGTAAAAATGTTAACCATGATATATACTTAATATATAATCATTATATTCATATTTATTACCATTTATATTATGTGGTGAGGAAAAATTAATTATATCTATTTTTGGATATTCAAATATGCATGTACACATGAGTAATGTTTCCACTTTTCATTGGATGGAAATAAAGAAATATATATTTTAAAAAAATATTTAAAAAATATTATATCATAAATATAATATATTTTCGTTAAATATATTCTTTTTTACAATCCATGATAATGAAAAAATTTAAACAAATTACATCACTTCAAGGGTGTGGTAGTCTTCACGCACACACGAAAGATGTTATTGTTTACCAATAGATCACAAGGTATGAAGGGAGACGATAAATTATAAATATAGATTCATATTGTTATATAAATATTAAATAAATTATTTAAACTACCCATGAATTATATAGATTGAAATTAATTTTATTACTATTCGGAAGTAGTAGTCCACACTAATTCATGAGAAATACTTTTATTCCAAAATATATAGATAATTGGTGGAAATATTATTTTAATCATAATAAATAATTATAAATATCTTCATGATACAGTATACATAATTTTAAGAATAAATTTTTTATAAAATGAATATGACAGGATAAAATTGAATGTCTATGGCTTATATTTATACATCTTTTCTGAGATATCCCATTTTGATTAAAAAGAAGGTCTGGTAGAATTGTTTTATGAAAACATAAAAATCACTAGCATAAATTTGAGAATTAGAGGAATTATTTTTAACAGTTATTAGATGAGATAGAAGGATCAAATAGTATTAATAATGTATTAGGAGGGATTCTCTTTTATATATGGGGAGAGGGAGACAAATATACATTCTTAATATATTTCAACTATATATTGTCAATTTTACAAGGATGTGGATCCAAATATATAGATATTCAATGGTATGACAATATAACGTTAAACAATTTTATAGTTAATATTTAGATTCATTTTTTTATATTATATCTTTAACTATTGGTTTAACAACTCCTCCACTAGTAAAACTATTTTTCCTCATCCTTGGTGAATAAATGTCACTGACATCACTATTCCATATAACCAATAATTATGTTTCCCTTATTACATTAAATTAACAATTAGTATTCCAAATTCGAGAATCAATTTTACCTTATTCAATTTCTAGAGGTTTGATAATTTAATTTAAAATGATCATGAAACCCATTATAAAAACTTATTTTAGAAAAATGATTTCTTAATTATGAAAAATAATTTTCATAAAATTCCCTCTATAAATAAATCAATTTAATTTTAATATATATGAATGTACATATAACTAATAATTTTATTCAGACCAATTATCAATAAATATTAATTTTATTTTTCGAGATGAAAACATATTGGGGGAAAAAATTACTTTTAGAAAAAAAAATTCAAGCCCAAAAAAATTTATATTAAAATCAATTAAAAAGATAATTCAGAAGTAATTATTTATTTTAGTTTTATTGAAATGATAAATATGTCAGTTTATGATCAAATTAAACATAGAATGGGAATTTTATTTGTAAATGATGTAATATTTCAACAAATAAGGTACTTCTCACCATCCGCTAAAAATAAATGTTTTTAAAATAATATTTAATCTTCACCCAAAATAAAAATTATAATGACTATTTAAAAAACTATATTAATTTAAAAAAGTAAAATTTTTAAAAATCATACAAATTACTACAAACATTTATACATATAAAATTTATTGAAAACTATTTTTCAGGAAAACCCATTATTGAATCCTAAAAACCTTTTATAATTAATTGACTATTTTTTATTAGGAAATAATTAATACAGTTTTATTACTCTAAAATATTATAGATATATTGTATAATTTTATTATTATTATTAATTTCATATAACCTAATTGATAGAATATAATATTTTACTATATCATTGTTCATATATACTCGATGTTATGTGTTAAACAAGACATTAAACACTTATATTTTTTATAATGAAAAATATATTATATTATCATGATGTGTTACATAATATTGTGAAATTAATTTTTTAAAAGTAATGAATTTGTTTTCAGGAACTGAATAAGATATTAATCAATGCATTAATATGAAGCATTTAATCCAGAATGGATTTTGATATATTTTCACATCAATGAATGGATTGGGGGAATCCTTATGTAAAATTATTATATTTTCATTATGAATTAGGGAAATTGAAAACCCACAACAAAATTATTTATTTCATCTTCTTGAGTTATATGTAATAATCTTCTCCATAATGATTTTGAGACGCATTCTTAATTTTTATTTAATTGACGTATGTATGGATAACAAATATTTGAGCGTATATTCACACAATAAAATAAATGTATTAAAAAATGTGATTGTTTCAAATACAAAAAAACATTGAATATATAATACTATACAACCAGTATGATGTAATAAATTATGGTGAATTAATTTATCTGTATAGTTATCATAATTCTATCAATTATGAAAATATAGAATGAGATAATATTAATTTTTTTGTAAATAGAGACATGTAAATTAATATGACACGAGAATCATCATTCATTTTTCCTATTACATTGAAAATAATATCTACTATAAAAGATAAATATGTCTTACTAAATCTACAAGGGTCTAAAAAGAAAGATTAAATATATAGAAGTTTGGTATCTTGTGGATTCAAAGTATGAAGATTGAGTATTAATATTGTGAATGTGATTTTACATACCATCAGTTCCTCAAATGAATATGGTATTTTCTGATGAGTCATACAACCTATATTTCCATATACAATGATAAATTAGTATGATTTATAAGTATATATGAGAACATTTATTGGGGAAACAAAGAAGTGAGAAATTTATGACTATGTTTCAATTTTCATAGTTTTCAAAAAATTAATATTGTGATATAAAAATTTTAAAATTTACTATGAAAGAACTCCTTATACTAATGTGAAATGGGATAATATAATAGTGATGTATAAGAAATGTTAAACTAATGGGTTGGGTTTTTAATCTGGTATTAATTTTTATAAATTCATTTAAATTTAAGTTAACATTTTCCAATCTCTATGGTCTAAATCATATCAAATAAAAACAATAATATACCATGTATGAAAAAAATTTAAAAATAAATAACATAACCTATATATCTAAAAGTTTTATCTATATTATGGTTACATAATCTATATTTTCTATAGTATGATATAGTTATATATTTATTTATATAATCAATTATAAATAATAATGTATTAGAAATGGATTATATATTTTCCAAACGATCAAAACACACTCATATATTTGAAAACACTAACTACAATAGATCCAATAGTTTTATGAAATATACATTCCTCCATGATTTTTGGATAGTAAATGAGAGTATACTCTGAATGTTAAACCATTATAATTTAGACTTCTATATAACCTATCATTATGTTTTATAATTTTCACCCAAACTATCCTCATAAAACCCATCTTTATTATAATATCACTTCTAATAAATTTTTTTCCAGATTTCAACAATAATATGTACTAGAAAATAAAAGAAATATAAAAAAATCATTTATAATATGCTTATCTAATTTATTTTTTCAAGAAGTATAATAAATTAAAGTATAACCAAAGTCTATTTAAAAACCCCACTCTCTTCAAATCATTACTTAATAGAGCACATTAAAATCCAATTATATTATTATTTAAATAATAATAAACATTCAAATAGTCTACATTAATATTCATTAGAAAATCCAGAAAACTCATCAATATTTAAAAACATCAATTCATGAATATAATAATTGAACATTTTGCTCATCATCATCATAATGGTTTTAAATTCACAATGTTTATGTGAATTTACTCAGAAAAGTTTAGTTAATTTGCATTAATGTAATACATCTCACCCTTCTTCTAATGTTGAATCTGCTTCAACTCAATTAAATAATCTATAGTTGAATTTAGATTTATTTCATATACTAATAATATTATTCTTTTGAGAGTCAAAATATGTTAAAATACACGGAATTTGAACATGGTAGTGTAGCATTCTTTTAATAATCACCACATTTTCTGACTATAAAATCATCCAATTAACCCATCTATTTTAACAATTATCCTTTTTCCATTTTTTTGGATTATTATGAATGAATTTTGAAATATAGTTTCATTGAACATATGATAAAAAATTTACTAATAATAATACACTCTATGACTTTATGAATATATGGTTATCCTATAATATTTATATCACTCATATTAAAAATATGAAAACATTGTAGTTATACACTCATTAATTCACATAATCAACTTGAATTATTTGTTCATGTGATGAATTTCCCTAAGGTGAACATACAAAATCATATATCCTTAAACATATGTACAAAAAAACTTTTACTCACCAAAATTATCACATTATTCTGAACTTTTTATTTCTAAATAATATAGAAGCATTATAATTATATAAAAAGTACAATCACCCAATTTGTTTTATTGGAAACACATATCTCATCATTATTTAACACATTTATTTTAAAATATACAATATAATTTCTTAAAGTCAAACATATGAAAATGCACAACCCTATGAAGAATGTTTTTTGATATAATTTAATCTTCATGAGAATGAAGTCATATCAGATATATTTTAATGTACTCATACTCTATTTATCCATAATTCTATTCCTCATATTTGAATATAATAACTCAACCATATATCATTAGATGATGAAAAAATTTATACTATTTTTTGGAAATGATTTACAAGGCACTCCTTAACATACATTATATTCCATAATATAGTACGAGATCTTCCTATATTTTCATTACCTTAAATAGTATTGATGAACACAATGATTCATCATTTATACCTCAATTATTTGATATGGAATAAATGAAGTGGAATATATATGAAATTTGATCCATTGTTGAATTGTGAACTAAATTAACTTCTCAAGTATCAAATTTCTCCTGGATGAAATGAAACTGGATGTATTTATAATATTATATAGAGTATTATATTATTATTATTTTGAAATACTTAGTTGACATTAATCCTCAAAAAAATTATCAATGTATCTCAACATTAAATTTAATCTCATACAACAATATTTAAATACACATGTTCATATTGATTGAATGGGTAGTGGAAACAAATTATGAATCCATAATAGGCATCGTTTCTTTGATTTGTATCACAACGTGCTAGAAAACACGATGACACCCCCAAGAAACAATTCCTCTAGGAATTAATTTTTTTTAACAGAATCACCGGCCAAATCATCATCCATGAAAAAACGTAGGTAAAACATGTTAATTCTCAAATACATCTAGATAATTTAAATTTTTCATTATGCATGCCACAAAATTTTATTAGTATCCATCAGGTATGATTCATTTATATCATTTTAGTATCCTAAAAACCCTATTTCAATATAAAATATATTTCCATGATTTAGTTAGATTATCACATACAATCCTTGTATACCCTCAAAAACAATATCCTTACCTGGTATATTGAATACATGAATGGTGTCCATATTCTCCTCAGGGAGGTGATGAGCTTTATAGTATCAATAACATTAAGAAGAATGATTTGGACCAAATCGAAGGAGATGAAACAACATATATAACATACAAGATTATTTTTTATACTAATCCATGAATAATTTACGTTATAAATGAATGGAAAATATATAAGAGATACTAAAAAATAATTTAAGCAATCTACGAGGAACAAATTTGGAAAAAATGATAAAACCCAATATGATAAATTTCAACTCCAGGTTATATGGTGTTGGCCTCACACTATCTCACATCCAACTACCCATGAAAAATGATAGAAACATGCTACCACATTATGGAGCCTCTCCCTTTCCTGCATCAAAAGAAAAAATTTGGTATTCACACAGCTGATGAGGTTTTTAGTGTGTAAGATAAACAAGACATTTTGGATCCCACCCATTTTTTCAATATCATGTCTCAATATTATAATCTGAATTTTAAAAACATAATAAATTTCCATTATAAATAGTTAAATAGTTTTTTATAAAAAAATAATTGTATAAAATTTCATATTTTCTATAGTTCTTATCAATCATGATAAAATAGTTTCATGTAATGTCAAAAATATGATAAAGTAATAAAATATCAAAGAGAATAAAATCAAAGGTCTATAGAATCATGTCATGTATCACTACATGACTAGATTGATAAATCACTCCTACACATGCATTGTCACCACATCACTATAAAGATAGATAACTTCTGCACATACATTCAAAATCACATGGATTGAATCCCATGGTATATGCATCAATTATAGGGAAAATAAGAATACTATAAAATGTGAACACCTTGACATTTATAACAAGTTCCTTCAACACTTTTCCAATAGACCATATGAATACCTAATGAATAAACCCTGTGTTAGTATTAATTGTGGATTTTTATTAGTATACCTTCAACCAAAATATCCAAGAGATTCAATATACTAAAATTTACAATTATTTTCATAAAAATGGTGTATTAAAAAATTCTAAATACTCTTCACATTCCATTCAAAATAAAATTTATTTTAACAAATAATTCAATGTAATAGTTTTTCAAAAATATATTCAAGCACATAATAATCATTAAATCATGATAATTCATTTCTCAAAAAAAATTAAACATTTAGGATTGAATGATCATAGAATATTGGTAAGATATGAAAAAACCTACCACAAATTTTGTCGTGCATACACGAAAGGTGATCCACCATCACTATAATTTAAGAAGAGACAGTGATAGAGGATCTAGAAGATATGTTCATAATAGATCCTGAAAATATCCACAATAAAATCAACATCAAATCAACATATCCATGAAATAAGTGGAATGGTGCTTCTCTGTGAAATAAAAATGAACAATTAGAAGTGTATAATTCAAGGATATATGTAGTACAACCACCATAATGATAATTATTTGAATGACGTGATCTAAATGGAGTAGATATCACTCAAAATGAAATAGTAATTTCCTAGTTTTCATCGTAGGAAACCATCATATTAAATTAGAGAGGAGTCACCCAAATGGTAAATAAAATATTATTGGTCCAAAGGTCTAATATTTCAATTTAGGGTTTTACTATATAAAATCACCATGAATTATGTATGATAAGAAAATAAACTCTGGTTAGATTCTTAGAAGTTTTTCTTATTGAATAAAATAGTGGAATACGATGTAAAAACAATTCATAGTGTATAAAAGATTTTAGAACCTTCAATATTATTATTCCATGTACTATTTTATCATCATTTCCTTAGATATTTAATTATGTTTTAAAGGAAATATTATAGTGTAAATTCCTCCATCATACAATAAAAAACCCATGTTTTGTAGAAAACCCCAAAAAACACTTGTATTCCCTCAAATCCTGAAAATCTCACAGTTAATAATAAGAAAAACCCCATATAATCAATGGTGTTTCAATCGTCCCACAATAATATATTTCACCCATGGGATTTCATAAGGAATAAGGGTTATCCAAAAATATGTGGGATCAATGCTTCATATGCTAAGATTATTTCTCTGAGGTCTATTACAAATGTCATCCATGAGTCCATAAAACTACGACAAAGAAAATTGACTTCTATATATGATATTTATGAGAGAATACAAAATCTCCATTGTCTATTCTATAAATAAAATTTCAAGATATAATTGGATATCATCCAAACTGTGATGTTTGGAGGGGTCATTATGGTATTAATTGAGTTGGGAAATGTGGAAAACATCATGAATAACAATAATCTGTTGTGTTTGGTAATTTCTTATATCATTTTTATTATGTTTGTTTACCCTGCATTTTTTGTTCTTCGGTAATGAGACTATTTAATCTCTATGATAGATATTAGATATTCACCACTAATAGGTAGCCTCTAGAATAGAGGAAACCATGAATGAGGCCATGTGATAGACTAAATCATGGCATCGTTGTGTGGAACACGAGTTAGGGTGTTAAAAAGTTCTCTAAAAGTTGTTTTCTTTTTTTTTATTATCTTACTATTGGAGATTTATAGATAAGAAAATTTGACGAGTTGGACCTTGGTTATAATCTCTTAACTAAGAGTTACTAACCCATGTTTGAGTGTTAAATATAAGTACCTATTATGTGATTTTTTTTATTCTTGTGAGTTGTTAGAGTTAATGATATTTCAACATGTTAATTCAGTTGTTGTGTGATGTGATTATTGTTTATGAGTTATTTAAATTTTAATCATGGAATGGAATATCCAATGATTTGATTATTTTTCCATCATTATTGGAACCTAGGATAGTTATGTGACATTTTATTTTTTAGGCATGCTTGGGAGTACAGGTTTTGAGCATATTTTTATATTGAAGTGTTTTTTCATGCTTGTATGATTACACTTAAAATTGACACTAATATGACTTGAAATTTATAAATTAATGAAATATGAGAATAACTGGGTGTCTAATGAGAACTCGAATGATGATAATTTCTTTTCCCTTTTCTAACTATTTCCTAGATTTTGGACTGTTGAAGGTAGTGATAGCACCTCAAAATTGACCATGTGGCACAGTTTGGGGAAATGACAAGCATGGATTTTTTTTTGAATCCCTTTTTTTGAATGTGTTAATATTCTATTATGGTACCGGAAATATGTGTTGGAAATTTTATAGATCTTCTTTCATTTCGATTCTTATTGAGAAGAAGAAATAAGGTTTTGGATAGAAATGATAAAACAACAAAGAAACCTATAGCACCGATAATCCTAGCTGAGGAACTTGGAGTGTAGTTCCAATATATCTATTTTCACATCATTTTATCCATAGAATGTGACTGAGGTATATTTGTGAAATTAACTGTAGCCATGATGTGGGAATTTCAGTTATAGAAACCATTGTTTTTACCATAAAATGTGCACTTGAGCAAACTGAGTTAAATATTGAGTCTATCAAGACTATACATGACCACGTAGAGACACTAGTTGAAAAGAGATTCAAAATTGGGTAATTTTTTCACGAAACCATTTGGTGGGACATCAAGGATCATTATGTTATAGTGGATAAACTTGAGTTGACACCCTTTTAGGATATGTTCTTATGGAATTCTTATCTAGAGATATATAGGCAAGAGAGAGATAAGAATATTTAACGAGGATGACTTATGAGAGATTTTTAGTGTTAGAATATGTTATATGCTTTAAATTTTTGAAATAAATTGCTCTAGTGTTGTTGAGATATGAGGCTATCTTAACAAAATGTTTTTAGGAGTGGATTTATTTTGAAATTAAGTCCCTGTTAAATATCATTGGGTTGATGAATTTTTTTATTTAGGAAATCATGATATCAAATCTCAACAGAACCTGAATAATGATTCTGGTAGAGGATAAGTGGTTTCTTATTGAAGATTATAGGCCATGACTTGTGATAGAAGGAAGTATTTATATGATTTTTTTTCAAATTGATAGAAGGATAATTATACATTGGAAGGGTCAGTTACATAAGACCTCAAACAGATTATCTATTACCCATGTTCTATGTCGGGTCACCACGTTAGATAGTTCCCCCATCTACCGATAGATTGTCGAGGATGTGGCATGATGTGACATCTATAGGGGTTCTGTTTAGACACATGAATGACGTGTAAAGATGTAGTATCTAGGAAGAACCAGAGTATGTGGAGAGAATATTATACATCATACCAGTCTAGAAGATGAAATTCTACAAGCCATTAAAGTATCGGTAGTGGGAGTGAATCTTTTAGGAAATATTGCTTATATAATCTGAGTTGTGCATATTTGAATATATAACTACAATACAAGGAATATATGAAATATTTTTACATTATGTTAAGCCTATAATAGTGGGTAGTGAGGCTAGAGTTTTGATAATTAATGGTGTCGTTCTTATAAATTCAACACTTTCTATTGACTTAATTGATATTGTTGTCTATCATTACGTTATTTCGAACCACCTTCTAAATGGGTTGAGCTGGGAGTTGGAGTTTTTTAGTAGGGTTATGACAATAGATATTCTCTTTGGAGTCCAATCAAGAGACTTATATTTCTGAAAATGGTGTTCTCTCAAGTTTGGGTAGTATCATTTCATTGGTATTATTCATATTCGATGCAAGTCAGGAATTGACCCAATTTCAGTTATGTATTTTTAAGTTACATACTAATCCCACATTTATTTTTACCACCTATAATTGAGTTTTTAGTCTAATAGGGGTGAAAATTAATTCCATCGGGGGGAATGGGAAATCAAGGTTGTACCTACAATGAAAAATTATAAAAAAAACTGGGTGATATGAATACACAAGTTGTTTTTTTTTCTTGATGATGGATGTTACAAATCATAACGTATTTCTACTAGTAGTGGAATTAATTCAATATGTGTTTCCTGGGGACATATCAAGGCTTCCACCTGCAAGATATGTAAAATTTAATATAGATCTTGTGGCATGGGTTGAGCTAATTTCTACCTCACTATACATATTTCCTACAAAAGAGAATCAAGATATTAGGACTCAAATAGATAAGTTTATGGGAAATAGGTTCATCCCTATGATTATTTCACCATATGGTTCAATAGTTTTTTAGGATGGTGAGTCTCTCTATATGTGTTTTGATTAAAAAAATATGAACTAGATGGATATGAAGAACTGGTATCCTCTTCCACGAATCGATGAACTATATTACCGGTTAAGTGGAGGTTTTTTCTTCTAAATGATTGATTTAAAATTAGGGTATCATTAATTGAGAGTTTGATATTCAAATATACCATGAAAATATTTCTAAGTATGGTATGGAATTTATTATTTCATCATGAGGACTTTGGGACTGATGAATGCACCAGCTATGTTTATGGACATGATGAATAAAATCATCCCATCATACAATGATAAATTTGTTATAGTATTTTTGGATGACATCTTGTTGTACTCTAGGACTCATGATGATCATTCCCAACATATTGACATTATCATGAGTAAAATTAATGGAGATTATAATATATATGAGATATTAATGTGTCATATTTTGACTAATCAAGTACACTTCTGGGTAACATAATCTAATGTGAGGGTGAGTCTGTGGTACTGGAGAGTGTTCAAATAATAGTTTCTTGGTAGAGTCCGATGAATTTGTATGACTTATGAGGTTTTCTAGATATAATATGATATTTATGGAGATTTATCATAGACTTTTTCAATTTTTATTTACTACATTCAAGCATGAAAATAGAGGCAATAAAGATTGATTGGGTTGTATCGTGTGGTAATTCTTTATGTGTCACGTTAGTTGAGGCCACCTGAATGGAATTACCATTTCAATGATCTAAAAATGACTTTAATGGTTTATTATTTGATGCATTGGAAGCATTACCAATTGGTTGAGAATTATACTATATCTACATATCATAAGATTATAATGTCTATCATTTACCAATGATATTTGAATCTTCAGAAATAGTGGTTGGTTTGGTATATGGATTAATTATACTTTGATCTTGAATATATGTTTGGGAAGGTAAATAGTGTTTGTGGCACTTTATGTATGAAAAAACAGACTCCTGGTGCCCATGAGTCTAGTGTAGAGTGGTTGATGATGACATTGTTGGATTATATGCATATTATATTTCTAGAAGGTCTTATGTAGATGACTATCATATCAGTTTTAGTAGAGTCTGCACTCTTATGGAAAATCAAAATCATGCATTATGAGGATCCAGAATGATTATCCATGATGGATATCTTAAAATGTGGGGAGTCACCATCAAATTGGACCATAGATAAGGATGATTGAATCTACATTAGGAATCAATTTTTTATTCCTATGAGTGTGAGGGAGGATCTGATGCATGAATATCATGCGTCTAAGTATGTGACGCATCCATATATGACCAAAAATCACCATTAATGATGACGATAGATTTTCTAGTTGGGAATCAAAAACAATATATTAGGGTTCATGACATGATGATTCACCTTTCATCAAGTAAGATGTAATAATCAATGACTTTTTGGTAACTATAGTTGTTACCCATTTTGTAATGGAAGTGGGATGATGATACTATGTAATTTGTTTTGTCTACCATAAAGGGGCCCTGGAATAATGTTGTTATTTGTGTTATTAGCCACCTCTTTCCAGAGCATGAAAATTTATTGTAGTTATGGTAGATTTAATCTCTTGAACAGTCGAAAGACATTTATGACTGAGGGATAGTCTGTTTGTAAGGGGTTACATAAACTATAGTTTAAGACTATGAATCACACATAACAATGGTTTTCTATTTTGTATTATATAATTTTCTTATTACAAAGGTTTTTTACATATGGTTTTCCAACCATATAAATATGGGAAGTCAGAAAATTTAATACAAGTACAGGAGAATATGATTTGAGCTTGTGTCATGGACATTGTTGGGACATTGGAGAAGAACCAATATTTTGTAAACTTATCATTTAAAAAATATATTAGTAAACTATAAAGTGGGAACCATATGAGGATCCTTATAGTAGCCTATACAGATCATGTCTATGTTTAGTAGAGTTATGTGTGCCAGAGATATTAGAATCGAGTCTCATGCAGGAGACATCAGAGAAAATTTGGTTAATTCAGAAATGTATTCCTAGATATCGTAGAATGAAGAATTTATATAGTGATAGATGTCAATGACCCCTAAAGTATTAAAAGGGTGGTCATGTATTCCTTTAGGTGTCACATTGATTGGTACGTAGTAGGATATAGGGATAGTGGAAGGTGGAACCTCGTTTTTTTGGACCATTCATGGTTGTTGATAGAATTGGTCCTATGGTTTTCCAATTGGATCTCCAATAGGGGAAAATTTATATACATGATATTTTGCAATTGTTAAAACTACATCCGTATCACCTTGAATATTTTCATTTGATCGATCTGGATGATGTTCATCTTCAGACTAATACATACTTTGAAGAGAATTTCATATATGTGTTAGATCTCTAGGAGAATGTGTTGTTGGGAAGACGGTAATGTGATTTTTTGTATTTGTGGCAACATGAAATTTTTCATAAGGTTATATGGGAGAGAGAAATCAATATTAGGACACGGTGGGACAATATTTTTTCCAAAAAATATTATTGGTTCTAGGTATTATAACTCGTGGATGAGCTATTATAAGTTGGGGAGATTGTAAGATACCTACTATTTGAAATTTGTATCATGGTATTTAGAAGTACACGTTTCCATGTATTCAGTACAATTTTTTTTAATCATGGTGTTATAGGAATTAAAATTAATTTTTTTGGATTGAAATTTGGAAAATTATTGATTGCATCAACGTTTTTCAAAACTATGTAACCCCATACATTAAAGTATTGTAGGGAAGGCACATTGTTTGTCAGACTATTGGACTCATTTAGGAGTAACCATGACCCAAACCCCTTTAATAGGTTCAATGTTAGGTATTTTGTATTGGAAAACCATGAACCCCTATCCATGAAACTATACACATTGTTCTAAATAACTCTAAAATTATTCTTCCAAATACCAAACCACCTAGACATTACACCAATTCGACCCAACTCAGCCTTAGACCATTCATCTCATTTTGGAGGTTCTTGAATGGATTCATAGGGATAATTTCATCCATTAATGGTGACTCAATGTCCATATTTGATACATTTATATTCTCTAGTATGGGAATATCATCCACATTTGTTACCCATCCTTCTCTGGTATTTCTCTCATCCTTTTAAGGGAATTTCTCCCCTTTTGGATTTATATATAGATCTCAAATTGATGGATCAAGATCATTTTGATCATGATTATAGGATTTTATTCAAGAACTATTATTCATCATGGGTTGGACCACTTCATTTCAATTTTGGTGGATTTTAATTTGGTGATAATATGTTAATTATTTGAGATTGGTGGCCTTAATTACAATCCCATAATCTTGATTTTATTTACATGGAAGAAAATGTGAAATCACAATTTCTATGATTGGGAATTGAATTGATAGTGGAGTTAATTTGATTTAATAAACATTAGTTATGGATTTATGTAAATATGGGGAATAATTAATTATGGAATTGAATTAATAAATAGATAAATTAATCAATGTGATATTATGATTATAGAATTGGATTAACTAATTGATCAGTTAATTAATGGGATTCTATGGATGTGGGATTGAGTTAGTTTAATTGATGATGCAATTAAAAAATATTGTAACTTTTTGAAATAAATCATTAATTGATGAATTAATTAATATATTTCCATGATTATGAAACTTATTGAATAAGATTAATTAATTAGATATATAATGAAGGATATTTTATTGTAATTTTTAAATTTGTAAAATGTGGTTAATAAATTGGTAAATTAATTAATTTATACTATTTATATTATGGAATGGATAGAGTTGGATTAATTAGTTTTTTAGTTATTTAATGGAATGTTTTGATTGTGAATTGTGATAAGAGGATTGTTATTGATTAAACTTGATTTTTGATATCTTGTGATAGATGAGATATTGTGATATTTTGATATACATGAAAATTTTTGTGGGGCATGGTTTGTTACATTAAATGTCCATTGTGATAAATATTGACATTAATTTGCGGTACATGGAATACTGTATCAAGATCCCATAATGATTAAAGAGTGTGGGACACAAACTACTTCTTTGAAATCCAAATATTTTGTTTCTTTGATAAATGAGTATGGTAAAGGGGCTAAAAAATCAAAATTACGATGGTGTGATTTTTTGATAAATGATTTAGGTGTCACATAATTCTTCTTAAAATACCCACGGGGTCTTGTGAATGTAGATATTGGCTGAAAATGTTGACATTTGACTATGGTTCCAATTAGAATTAATATGAATTGAAATAAAATGGATAATGAAATCACATTTTTTAAAACAAAATTTGAAATGAAAATGTTAAAATTTTTAGACACATACATGGTCTAAAGTAGTAATTGAGAGTTCAAGAGTCCTCAGAAACTAGAGAGTTATATGGTTTAAGAAATATTAATTGAATAAGTTTAAACTATTTACTTTATTGCTTGTACATTATTATTTGTAATCTATATACACTATTATTGATTGGATATTTTATTTTATTTTGTTAGTGATGTCTTGTATAGTTATGCTCCCACCCTACTCGGGCTGCATGATGGTTACCTGAATAGATTTCATGGTTACATGATAAGTTAAGGGAAAATGTCCTCGGGTAGATGGATGATCTGGGATGCACCATGGATGTAGGATCCAAACATGGTGTTATGACCCCCATGGGAGTTTTTCATTTCATTAATATGAGACACATATTAGGAATGAAATATCTACTATTTAGATTTGGATAATGTGTTTCATATTTTCTTCATCATGTTTAAGTAGTTTGGTTTAGTTATTAGTAATGTAATTTTGATATTTTTTATTTATCCTACTATTGTGATACTTTGATAATGTGGGAATAGTCCCATGAATATTGATATTTGACCACTTCTTATAGTCCAAATCCTCTGGATTACATGTATGTCTTGTTGAGGCCATGTGAATGACTGGCTTGGGGTGGCAATGTGTAGAACCCAGATCAGAATGTTACAATGTTCTATCAAAGGTATTTCCTATTCTTTTTATTCACCTTACAATATGTTAAATATATATCCATGAATAAGATGGGTATAAAAATAGTTAATATCATATTAATAAGAGTATATATCCCTTGTGCGATGGTAAAATCCATGTACCTAGTTTAGGATTGTTGTTTTTAATGTGTGTTGTTAGAGTTGATTCTATTTCACCATGGTGGATGCACTTGTCGTCCGATATGATTATTTTTTACAAGATTCTTATATTTGAATCATGGATTTCTATAGAATGAAATTTAAGTAAGAATTAAAAATTCATGGAACATATGATTATTATGTGACATTCATCTTAAAAAACATGAATAGGAAAACATATTTTGGGTATGTTATGAATTGGAAATTTTTTTTCTAGATTTGGAGACATAACATAAAATTGTGTCTATTTTGAATTGAAAATTTTAAATTGATACATGATGTGAATAAGTGGGTATCCAAATATATGATCAATAATGATAATGAATTTACACTTTTTGATCCATATATTTGATATATGATGGTTAAGGGTAGTGATAGATCCTAAGTGTTGATCTTGTGGCACAAATTGGGGGACTAACTGTCATTAATTATTGTAAATCCCTATTATATAAATGTGTTAATTTTGTGTTAGGTGTCCCATGATGTTTTTTTATAAAATTATGGATGTGCCTCAATGATTTTGAATGATGAGAGGATGACAATAGGTTGTGGATATAAATTATCCACTATAAATGGAAATTGAGGGACCGATTGATCCATTTGATGAAGGTGGAATGATATTTCAAGATAACATTTCCCACATAATTTAGTTCAAATAAAACGTATACGTATGTGTTTTTAAGAGAATGTATGACATCCTAAGGGAGATTCAATAATATAAGGCTCTAAAGATTAGTTGGGAGGTTGGTCCTGAGTTAGGTGAGATCGTAATTGATTCATACTTAACCACTTAGACATTTTGATTGATATGTGATTCAAATTTTCTACATATATGTTATGTAGTTAATAAAATATATAGTGGGACATCTAGTCTTGGGATGGTAAGATATTGAATATGTAGTGAATAGAATTTTTGGAGATGTTCTTGGAACAGTTTTAACTAGAGACACTCAAGAAAGATATAATAGATGTGTTTGTGAGGTAGATTCACGAGATCACGTTCATAACTGAATTTGTTTTGTTCTTTACAGATTCGTAGTGCTTTAATCCAGTTTTGGTATGAGATGTGGCAACATTAGGATAATGATTCATGGATTTGATTAAATGTGAGATTATGTCCTAGATGAATATCATTACGATTTTTTTGTGTTTATATGTGTTAAATCATAATCTTGTATATGATGGGAACCTAAAAAAGGATTCCAATAGAGGATATATATCTCATATTGGACGATCAATGTGTTTGAAATATGATATCAGGAATCCTAACATTGATAATTTTAACTAGTTTGATTGATAGAAGAGTTGTCAGTGGGATGGGTAAGTCACAGAAGACCTAACACAGACTATCTGTCACAATCTGGTAGTTTGTGTCACTTCCAAAAATAGAGCCCCTAACTACAGGTAGATTGCTGATGATAAAAATGGATGGGAAATCTACATAGGTTCTTCATAAACTCATGATAAATTTTTAATTTTGGGGAATCTTGGTAGAACTAGATTTTGGGATGGGGATCTACTATACCATAACAGTTTGGTTGTTAAAATTATATTGTCCATTATAATAGGGAAAATATATGTTTTTCTTCTAGAAAGGATTTTCCATATCAAAAGAGAGGTGAATCTCAGGGGACCCAGAAGGAATCAAAAGGAAGACAATAAGGATAGTTACATGTTGTTAATTATACATCGGTATATTATGAATATGGATCATCGATAGATAGATGTATTATTATTGTATATTCAACACTCACTAGGGACTTCTTTACTAATGGTTCCTCTCATTCCATTATTTATAAACAACCTGTGAAAAGTTTGAGAACAATCATTGAAATTTTTTATAATAGATTTCATAATAGATATTCCATTTAGTGTTCGACTAAGTGACATATTACAGAAAAGTGCATTTTCTTGATATTTGGGTGTATCATTTCATTTGGGATCATTTCATCCTAGATATGCAAGGCTTCAACCTAATTTTTTTTATGGACATGTTAGTATAATACCAAGAACGAAATTATTTTTACCATAAAGAGTCTGTTTTATTTTTCTTAAGGATAACAATAACATCCATTTTGGAGAATGGGATATTAATGTAGGCTATATAGGGATAATTCATCACCAATTAGGGTATCTCACCACCCATACTACTAGAATTTTTCTAGAAGAAGGTGTTGAAAATAATGTTGACATTCCACCAATAGTAGAAATTTTTTTATTATGTTTTTCTTAATTAATTATCAAGGAAACTAACTGTGAGAGATTTTTAATTTACCACTAGAATCATATCGAGGGATGACCCAATTTCTTTCTCAATGTAATGAATGGAAGCAATAGATTATCAAGGACTTAAGGATAAACTGGTTATGTTAATGGGTAAGGGGGTTATTTACCAGAGTATGCCTCCATGGGGTCCTATGATTTTGTCCTCTTTGAATGGTGATTGGATTATGAAATTTTGTTTTGATTAGAGAAGGATTATCTAGATGTCTATGAAGAACAAAAATCCTATTTTTTTATCAATGAAATATTTTGCCAACTGAGGTTAGCTTGTTTGTTCTTGAATATTGACTTTATATCATAGAATAATTAAATGAGAGTTTATCCTTCTGAAATACATAATAATTCCTTAAAAAGAAAGATTTGTATTTTCATAGTTCTTTATGATTCCCTTGGGGTGGATGAACACATCATACATGTATATGTCCTTGATGAATAAAATCATCCATCCTTACATATGTTAATTTTTGGTAGTATTTATGGATAAAATATTTGAATAATCCATGTATCATGATGAGCATTACCAAAATCATGAAAACTTCTTCATTTCACTAAGTGAAAATCAATTATATGACATGATATCTATGTTTCAGTTTTGGATTGATTAGGTACAATTAGTGGGACACATTATCCCATACAAGTGTGTGTTAGTGGATCTAGAGAAGACTTGGAAAGTTGTTTCATGGGAGCACCCTAACAATGATTTTGAAATCTAGAGTTTTTTTGGACTTGAACGATATTATATGGGTATTATCCATGGATTTTATTACATTGATGCCCCAAATTTTGTAATTTAAAAAAGGGGATAAATTTCATTGTTCCTTATTATGCGAGGATGATTTCTTGTATTTTAATAATGAATTGAAATTGGATCCAATATTGATTCTACACAAGCGATGTGAGGAGTATATTATTCTTTTTAATTATTTTGGTGTTGGTCTGGGAGTAGTGATGATTTATTTAGATTGAGTTACACCATACGGGTAATGGAAGTTGAGGCTATATGAATGGAATTACCCAAAGAAAAATCTGGAGATTCCTTTAGTGGTTTGTGGTTTGACGTGTTTGTGGGACTAACTATTGGGAGAGAAGTTTACTATGCATTCTAATAATAAGATATTAATTTATATCATTCCTAAAATATTATTTAGTATACATAAATGGATATGTGATGAGTTTATACATTAAATTGATTTACATCAAAAATATATTTCAGATAATGGAATTGGTATTGATGGCACTTTAAGTATGAAAAATGCAGACTCAGGATTTATAGTATCCTAGTGAGGAGTAGAAGATGATGAATTTTCTATATGAGATGCATGGTGTGGTTATAAAGTGTCTAGTGTATATGGCTCTCATATTATTTTTAGAAGAGTATACACTCTAGATATATATTAGGGACATGTAGTACGAAGATTCAAAATGTTTGACATTAAGGGAAAGCCTAAAAGTGGGGAGTCGCCTTCATATTATACCATAAATGAGGATGAGATCATCTATGTTAGGAATCAAGTTGTTTTATCTATGAGTATGTTAGTGGATATGATACGTGAATTTCATTCCTCGATGAGGGAATTGCATCTAGGTGTTAAATTAATGTACAATGACCATTTATGATAGTTTTTGTGGCTTGGATGAAATATGAAATAGTAGAGGTTATGACAAGATGATACACATGTCATTATGTAAAAGATGAGAATCAAAAACCTTTTGGATCATTAAACTTTTTACCCATTCCTGAATTGATGTGGTATGATGTTACTGTATAATTTTTATTGGGTCTCTTGATGATTGCATAGAAGAATAATGCTACTTGGTTTATTGTAAATTGTTTGAAAAAGGAAGAACATTTTATATAGGTTTTGGAGATATTCTATGTGGAACATTTGGGAGACTTGTAAATCTATGATATAATCAATTTTTATGGGGTTCCATTGAATATAGCTTTGGACCATGAATCATGCTTTTCCTCAGGATTCTAGAAATTATTTCAAAGGGAAATTGGTACATATGATTTTTTATGTATGAAATTCCACCCTATGAAAAATGATAAGTTGGAATGTACTATACAGGTGCTTGAGGATATTCTTTTCCTGATTCTCGTAGAATTAAATCGGTCTTTAGCTAATCACATAGATTTGTTGGAGTTTACATATTACAAAATTTATCATAAAAACTATAATTATGGTTCCATATGAGGATCTACCTCCTCAATGTTTGGTGGAGGTTGGTCAATTAGAGCTATTGGGACCGAGTCTCCTGCAATAAATTCCAGAGAAAGTTTAGTTAATTAAAAACATATAGATAAAGAGCTGAGTATGAAGAAGTCGTATAATGATAGATATCAGTGACATATTGAGTTTTCAGTGCAAGATAGGGTATTCCTTTGGATGTCTCCATGTAGGGGTGACATTAGGATATGGTGACATATAAATTTGGAACATATGATTGTGGCACATTTTGAGGTTGTAAAGAGAATATGATATGTGGCATACCAATTGTCTTTTCCAAATAAGTATATTTATATGAAATGTGTTTTCCATTCATCACAACTATGGTGGAATCACCCTGAACCTTCTCATTTGATTGATGTAGATGATATTAACCTTGAGAATCATGGAACATTATAGGAGAATTTGATGAATGTTTTGGATCATACAAAGAAATAGTTATGAGGGAAGGAAATGTCAATATTTCCAATATTATAGTTACATGCTCATGCTCATGAGGAACCATGAGAGTGATATATGGATATGAGGGATCAGTGGCCCAATATGTTTTACAAGGAATCTTTTTGTTACATGGGAGTAAAACATTTCAATGATTTGTTATAAGGTGGAGAGATAATAAGATTCTGACCTCTTTAGAGATGTGTTCAACTCATTGACAGGGACTATTTTTTCATTTTACAGTTTTTTTTGTATTACATTGTTTTGGTTTTGGAGAAAAATGGATGTTTTTTAAGATACATTTTGCAGTGCATTATTTTCACATGGTTTTCCCAAACTTTAAACCCTTCCATAGTAAAATATGTAATACTAGATATAGAGGGATTGCAACGATGGTGCATAGTTTATCAAAATGATAAACAAAATAACAGTAACCATTAACCCCCTCATACAGAGAATATAAATACGGTTTAGGTGTATGGTTTGGAAAATTGTGTGCCGCTTCACAAGAAACTATTTGTTCCATTTGAATTAACCCAAAAATTTGTTTTTAGAATCCCAAACCCCCTAGATGTCACTCCAATTAGGCCCAAAAAAACCCTAATATATTCCATTTTTAGAGGTTCTTGTATATATTCCATGGGATCTCAACTATAGTAAAATACGATTCATTGTCTATATGGATGATATGTATCACCTTTAGTAAGAGAATCTTATCCCGAGTGGTTTCCCATACTTCTATTATATTTCTCTAATAATTTGAATCGAATTTCTCCACTTTTGGTTTCAGATCCACGTCTATATTTTAAAGATCCTTATCAGTATACTCTTGATTCTAGGATTTTATTCATGATATCATTATTTGTCGTGCTTTTTACCATTCTTTTTCTAATTGGGGACTTTAATAGGGTGATCACTCGTCAATGATTTTAGGTAGGTGCTCAAATATAAAATCCCATTTTATTTATATTAATTACATGTATAAAATTCGGAAACCAATATTTAAATGATAAGAAAATAACATTATTATTTAGTTAATTTGTTCTATCTTCCATGGTTTAAGGATTTATGTTAAATTGGGGAAATTGAATTGTGGAATTGATTTAATTAATTGATTAATTAATTAATAGGATATTCAGACTGTGCAATTAGATTAATTAATTAGTGAATTAATTAATGGTATCTTATAAATTTTTAATTCAATTAATTAAATTGTTGAATTATCTAACTTATTTTGGTGATTATGGGATTTTATTAACATAACACCCCAAATTCAGAAGAAAGAACCTAATATTTTACCACCAGAATGACATGTGACACCAATGGAATAATAGAAAAAAATTCCATTATATTTTAAAATATATTTACTATTATTATTATTTTTTATATATTCGGTATTTGTTAATTAACTAGAATCATATTTACTTTCAGTTACAGATAACAGGGATTTTCTTCAAAAGAATACATTGCACGCAATACAAAGTTATACTATGTAATGATATATTACTAAATATAATATGATATACCCTCGACATTAAATTAGTATTTATGAATAGATGTAACTAATTTAATATTACAAGGTTTACACAAATTTAAAATAAATTCATGGGTTATAAATTTACTAGAAATGAATATGAAAATTGATTGAATATAAAAGACAACATTTTTATTTTCACAAATTCATTTTACACTAATGGATTTAATTAATAAAAATTATTTTTAGATATTAATTTAAAATTTAAATTATACATTAAATATAATATTTTCAAGCTCATCCGATTGATTTAATATGTATAGGATAGGAAAAAAACTATAATATTACACTTCAACACCTATATTTTAATAAAGGTAATTTTACCACTTTTTAATTAAAATCTCATGTTAAATACGAATTCTGACACGTTAAATTTTTTAATACATCAAAATCATAAAATTTTAA
Source organism: Viscum album (assembly GCA_963277665.1). Taxonomy (NCBI): domain Eukaryota; kingdom Viridiplantae; phylum Streptophyta; class Magnoliopsida; order Santalales; family Viscaceae; genus Viscum; species Viscum album. Next base: position 1,470,507,701 of record OY728157.1, read on the forward strand.
TGAAATGACAAAATATGGTAGGCTGAATTTTTATTATTATACTAAATCACTTCCATTTTAATGAATAGTTAAAATTGGGAATTTTAGTTGAAAACAAAATTTTCATCGAATATATTTATAAGGTAAAATTATGATAAATATTGTTTTTAATGCTTAATTAGAAAATATTTTTATAATTAATACAATTTATGTAATTGGGATCAATTTCACTTAGAAATTGACTATAAAAACATAGAAAACATCTGGACATTTTTTTATTAAAAACATGCATTGTCATCCCACCTTTGGTATAAAGTTTAAATTAATTTCCACCACTTCTATGAATGAAATTTTGAAAAATGGATTACATATTTGGAATCATCATGATTTATTGTTTATAAAAATACCATATTTTTTTACCAAAAGATTATTGAATGTGATCAATATTAATTAATATTCTTAAGCTTAAATGAAGCTTAATATAAAATTAATCTTTTAATTTAAGGGACTAAATGACCTAGATTGTTCTCCAACACCCATTGAATTTTCCGGTTTTAAGAAGGTAACCATCCATTAATGATTTTTTTAGTTTTAAGGGTTTTTTCATCTAAAGCGTGTATAATTCTAACATCTTTTCAAAAATACGATGTGAGACTTTTTCTCCTTATAAAGGCCACCACCTCTCCCACTTACTGACACCCCTCAAACCACATAGGTTCAGACACGAAATTCCCAATACACTTCCATGAATTCCTCCTCTCTTGGAATAATCATTTTATTGGAAAAAATATATCCAAGGAAGGCTTTCGGTATAAACCAAAAGAAGAAACCTGATTATGAGGTAATATATTTTCTCAAGATCTCTAGTATCTTTTATATTCACCCTAAAAAATTCTTATTCCATTATTATATAACAACCATATAATGATAAATATACTAGAATATTCTTCTTATAATTGTTTATATTGACACTTTAAATAACATCCTTCTAAATGGTAACATCAATATTGTTTTGTGTAAGGTGAAATACTACCCCGTGTAACAATAATTGTTCATATTTTCGTTACCACCAATCATGGTGGAAATGATGATGTAAACTCTATTTATATTATATATATATATATATGATATTTATAAATTATTTATGATTTATTAATTCTTATTAAGAACATTTCTTTATAAATTCTATATTGTGTAAATATGATAATTTTATTTGAGTAAGTGAGGACTACTACCCCCTCAAAAAAATATGACTTGTTCATGGTATACATGGAACGTATAATAGATGGTAATAATAAAATTATGTAACATATATTGCATATATAAGATAATAGGATTATAATATATATATATATATATATTAATCATTTATTTTTTATTCATTAGATTGAACAATAAAATAAAGTAGTGGTCATGCATACGCGTGGCATACCATCTCCATGAATGGTGCACTACATTTTTAATCTAAAATTGTTATCGATTATTCTATATATATATATGGATTATATATTATAATATGGTCATTTTTTACATTATTTACATTATTAAACCATGATCTAATTAATGATAACAACAGACCACATGTTAGAACTATCTTGAGAGAACTAAACATTTTATCCCCTGAAATAGTAAAATTAATGATTGTCTTTTAACAAATAGGTGATGAGATGTTGTATAAATATAATATTAGTTATTATAAACACTATTATAGTTATTATATTAGATATAAACATATTTATTTTCTAATATACAATTTTATAATGACCACACCACAAAAACTAATGTTAAGGTTAGTGAATTATGTCTGAAATTACAAACCATTGAGAATAATTTGTTATTATGAACCAATTAACTTTTATTTGTTGTATAAACTATATTTTTCATATTATATCATTAATCCCATTAATCTCATTATATTTTACGTTTTAATTAATTTCACATGCTGGATATTATAATTCAAATATCTTATAATGGTATCAGACACTTTGGAATGTTTATTGATTATTCTACTCAAGAATATTTTTAATTATAATATATGAAACCTCAATTCCTTTTGAAATAATTTTTCATAGTAAATTTCACTAAATGTTAGTATTTTTAGATTATGGATATTTTTACTAAAATTTATATTATTTTGTATACTGGGATAACTATTACAGTTATTTGATTAACATTGTAATTATGTGTAAATATCTTACTTGTAATCGATGTGGATATTTGATAAGGCATATAGTCTATTGGTAGAATTTAATATTCAATATTAGGAATGATATGGAAATGTAATGATTAGTGGTTCCTGAAAATTATAAATCCCTTATATGCATTTACAAGTTCTCATGAGATAAATAAGTTTTCCAACTAAAATGAGCTTCTCTTTGTAGTTTTAAACCATCTTTTGAAATATCATGACAGTATAGGTTTTTATGTGACACAAACATGTTTCATAGTAAGAAATAATTTCCCTCACAAAGTTATAGTTATTATCCAACCTTGATATTTTTTTTCGACATATCTTTTGATACAATTCATTTTCATTTCCTTGATTAAATGGCTTCAATTTCTGTTTCGTACCTCACCATATTGATTATTCATTGATTAGTTATTTGAAAATAATGTATTCTTAGTAATTTAACTTGAAATTTTAATCTATTAACCGTTATAAATTATTTATTCTTCTTTATTTACTCATACTATGAATTTAAGCTCACCCTTTTATTTTTCCATTCCTCAAGTTATGAAAAATAATTATTTTCATAAGAGTTCAAGGATTCAGTTTATTTAGTTTTATTGTGTATCATGTTTGAATTTTATATTTACCAATTTATAGTTTTTATCATTTATATAATATGTATTTCCACAAAAACTAAACTGATCATTACTTCAATATTTTATTCAATGTATTCATGTTAATGTAATAAAATAGTGCACCAGCATTGAGAATCTCGGGTCAAGGTGTTACATTTGGTATAAAAGAATGTTTTCAACAACCTAGGAAACTAGATATAAGAAACTAATATTAGGGAATTTATAACTATAATTTAATTTTAGGATTAGTATAGAAGAATAACCTAGAATTTTGATACTGTAGATATTATGTGGGTATTCCTATCAATAAATCCCAATCGGTATACTTAAAGTGTACGCGATTAAGACACAGATGTACCTAGGAGTAATAACTATAATGAGATTTTATATTCCTAACATGGGGTAACCTAGTATATGATAACATGCCTTACTCTCCTCTTGGTTTACCACTACCAGGTGATACACTTAAGATAGTTCACATTTTCATTACATACCATTATGAAGTATTTAGAAGTAATGATATAACCATGAATCCATGTTTATTATTGTGATATTATCTATGCATAAATTTCATAATCTATATTAGACCACATTTCTATTTATAAAATGTTGATAATTTTATGTGATAATCTAATATATTCCATTATTTAGAAATAGATCCTTAGAGGAGGAATAATATTAGTACTCATGGAAAATGTATATATTTAAATATTCAATAAACCAATATTGAAGCTATTACTACTGCGGCTGTCATGGAAATATTAAGTCAACATAATCAGATTATGAGAAATAACCTTTCCCAGATGGAGAAACCCATTACACAATGAGATTCTCTGATTTTGGATCACATTATGTGTCTGAGGCCCCCATAATTTAGTGGGAATACAAATGAAATGGTAGGCAAGTTATGGATTAAGTGTTTGGAGATGATATTAATTGAATTAATATGTGGTGAAAAGGAAAAGGTTACACATGTGGTCTTTTGTATCAAAAATGGTGCTGATTATTGGTGGTATCTAATCCAGAATAAAATGGATGAAGATCTAATTGAACTACTGGAATAGATAACTTTTAAGGGTACATTCATTAATGAATACATACCACGTGATCAACAAATTTAGATTAATAGAATGTTTTTTAGATTAAAGAAAAAAGATCAAGAGACTGTAGTATATTATGAAGAATCTATTAAAAGGGTTTCCATGTATTCAAATGATTACATCGGAGACACGGAGTACTAGAATGACCACTTTTCTGAAGTTCATAAGATTAATATTCTAAGGAAATTTGATTCTTATAATTTCTCAACATAAAAAAGATATATTTTTGTTCTACAAGGGAAAATAAAGAATTATCCAGGTCCTATATATTCATTTCATCCCAAAAGAATAAGAGGAAATGTAATCACCAAGAAAAGGGAAATGACAAAATGAATATGAATGGAATGAAATATTTTATGACATGTGATGATTGTGGAAATAATCACCCTAGTAAATCCATTCAATGGATTTAGAGTTTTATATATGTTTGTAGGAAAAGGTCACCATGAAAAGGAATGCAAAGGATAGAAGGAGACAAATACTATTCAATTTCAAAACAACATAGATAAGGGTAAATACACAAAAGAAGGCCCCATGTTTTAGGGGAACATACCATTGAAGAATCTAAGGTATCAAGGTAAAGTATATTATATTAACAAAAATAAAGTGGAATGACTAATATACTTCTATATTTAGATCTATGAAATATTTTTTAAATATATTACATTAAAGGCATTAACATCATATGAATTATTAAATATGTAAGCATTTACTACATTTATTTTTAATAAGGATTTGAGATCATAGTCTTAATGGTAGTAATAGAAGTTATTTAGTATAAAGTTTAACATTGTGAAAACAATGTGATTGCGGGAATCATGACCCTTAATATGTTCCTGATGTTAAATACTGATGAAGAAATGATTGATTTTGATATGTTTTTACTACATAGGAACAAATTAATGACATGAAGGTAATTATTCTATTCTATCATAGATAGAGTTTACAACACTTCTATATTAATAGAATATATCAAATAACATGTGTCTTACATAATGAATAAAGAAGAATTCATGTTTCAAATTAGGTTTTATGATGATTTTATTAGTTATTATATTTCAAGAGGATACATGATGATGTTATTCACATGTTTAAAATGTAAAAATATAGATCTAATTCATGTTAATTTATAATGATTTGTTTATTTTGGAAATTAAAACTAAATTCCTTAAATGTGTCTGGATCATAATCTATTGAGAATGATAACCGTTTATAAAATTGTTCAATTTCATCATTGGATGAGATTCTTAAGGTCAATGTATTACATAAACATAGGATGCATCATGTATTATGATATGATGTATCAATAGTTAATGGCATAACCAATGGAAAAAATGATTCTTATAGAAGCATATATTTACTTATATTCTCACATAGTGAAGGAATTACATAACTATGGAAATGAAATGATTTTTAACAAAAATGATGTCTTATTTTCAAAAAAAATTATAACAATTACATTTATTCAAACCTATGGTATATGGATATTTTTATTGAAAAAATTAATATGAAGAGGTTCTCAAAAAAATCTCCATGAGAACATGATGGTTTGATTTTTCTTCCATAACTATGGTTCAATTTCCCACCTGTGTTCTCCTACTAAGAATCTTAGTTACATTGAAATTATACTTCCCTTCATATATTATTAAAAATATTTTCCATTAACCCAAATTAATATATGTATCAGACAACAATATTTTATTATAGACCGTAGATTACTGAACTCATGTTTAAATTGCTAAGATGCAATTAAATTATGGTGGGATGAATATAACCGCGCAAAATTCTATTGTAAGGACCTTATATTCAAAATCATGCATGAAACGGGAAAACAATGATATAAGGGAAAATAATAACATGATACATTAAAAAGTAGTTACGATTTTTAATAGATTTTATATATTATATAATGGGTAATTCACTCAACATGAGGTTTCCTTTCAATATAATCTAGAGGGAATTTCTTTGAAAGCTTGTATTATATACAAGACCGATTTTTACCAAATAATGATATATTATTAAATATTATAATTTATAACATAGAAATTAAATTAGTAGATATAAAAATAGGTACAATGTTATGAAACTATATTTTTTTTCCAAACAACTGATAATGAATTCAATGGTTATAAATTAATAAGAAATGGATATGAAAATAGCTTGAAATTAAAAGAAAATATTATAATTTTCACAAAGATCTTTACCCTAATATTTTTAATTAATTACAATTATTTGGTTATATTAATTATATATATATATAATTAAATATAATATTTTCAACGTTCATAAAATATATTTTATTAGCATAAGATATGGACAAAATAAATATTACACTTAAAAACCGTTTTTTGATAAAGGTAGTTGACCACCTTTTAATGTGGAAACCATTTTAAATCTGAATTTTGATACACTAATTGATCTAATGTGTCTAAATAAACAACATATTTAAAACTGAAACATTAAAATTAGTTTATTGGGAATTTTTGATATTTTTCTAAAACATTTCATTTTTAAATGAATAGTTAAAAATACTGAATTGCAGTTCATAACCACTTTTTCACATAATTTATTTATTAGGTAAAATCATCATTAATATAAGTTTTAAAGATTAATTAGATCTTATTTTAAAAAATTAGTTTATTTTTGTGCATTTATATCAATTTTAATTTGGAAATTACTATAAAAAATAGTAATCTTTTCGACATTTTTACTTTAAAAACATGTATTGTCGTCCCGCTTTCAGGATTAATATTAAACTAATTTCTATCACTTCTATGATTTAAATCTCAATATATTTATTAATTATTTGCAAGAATAATAATTTATAATCTTAATAATACCACATTAGTTTTTATAAAAAATATTATTAAATGTAATTACCATTAGTTACAATTATTATGAAAAAATTAAGCTTAATAAAGGACTAAACCATTCATTTAAGGCCCCAAATGACGTATCCAATTTTCCAACTACCATTTTTTTCCATAATGTTCATATATAACATTATGTATTGAGATTTATGGTTTCTAAAGAACATAGATTTAAAAAACATGGATATACCATGCTTCTTCTTAACAGTACCAAGTGAGTCCTTTTCCATACCTAAAAAATTCCACCACATCACCCACTTCTTCACACATCTCAAACAACAAAGTTTCAGACAATATCATTCAAATACGTCTTCTCTGAAGCACTCTTGTATCATATACATTTTCCATCCCCCCAAATCTATTTATTCGTTGAATATATAAAAACACAAATATAATAAATAAACTATAATGTTTTAATGTTATTGGTTCGACCTACACTCACACAAACCTCAATCTAATGGGTAATGAACATATTGTTTCTGTGTATGGTTCGCTACTACCTAACAGAACAGTGATTGTTAATTTTTTATTTTACCACCTATCATGGTGGAAATTATGATAGAAAAAATATCTATATATGATATATATGATATTTATAACGTAGTTATTATTATGAAATTTTTATTTATAACATTCATTTATCCATTCCATATATTTTAAATACAAAAATTTCATTTTAGGAATTGTGGACTACCTCCCACTCAAAGTGATATGAATTATTCATTCCATAAACGGAATGTATAAGTGATAATTTTAATAAATATTTATAAAATGTTTAAAGTAGATATGGTATTTTAATTATAATATACCCATTTATAATTATATTTCTATATTTTAATACAACAATGAAATGAAAGCAGCGTTCATGTGTACGTACAACCTACGTTATCCATTAACAGTTCACATCATTCATAATTTCCAAATGTAATTTATTATTATAAATATTTATATAATAATTTTATATGATACTTTAGTAATGTTATATAATTTTGGGATGATTATACCATGATCTTATTAATGATAAAAACAAACAATGAGTTAAATCTTACTTGATAAATCAGGGCAATTATCTTCCAAAATAGTGAATTAATGAATGATTGTTAAAAATGGTAATGAGATCTTATATGAAGTTAATATATTGTATAATAAACAATAATATTGTTATGATATTACTTATTAGAAAATTTTAGACAAATATATTGGAGGATAAATATAACACCACAAAAAATAAGCATTATGTAAGAGAATTTCACCTCAAATTAAATTCCATTAAGACTTAATTATTTTTATTCATGAATTCAATTTTATTTGGTTTATATAATATATTTTTCATGTTATATCATGAATATCTTTATAATAAGAATATTATTTGTTTCATTTAATTTCCTATATTTTTTATATTATGATTTAAATGATTCAAACTAGTACGGGACACTATGAAATGTTTAATAATTATTATCCTAAAGATGTTCAAAATAATAATAATTGCAATCTCACTACCATTATTAATAATTATTCATTGTAAATTTATTAAAATGTACATATATTTTTATAATGGATTTTATTATTTCTATAAACCATATAACATTTCACATACGATGTTTACTTTAATAGTTCTTCGATTAAAGAGGGTCATATTGATATATATATATATATATCTATTATTAAATACATGTTTTTTTATAAGGAATACTATTTATTGATAATATCAAGTTTTTGATATGATTATTTCTTTAGACATGAAATGATTGGCAGAGCCCACAATTTATATAGCACCTCGATGCATCTATAGTTTCTCATGAGACAAATAAACTCTCCAAATTTAATAGATTTTTTTCCATTTTTTTAAACCAACTTACGGATGGTCATGACAATATTGGTTTTGATGTGCCTCAGACATGATATCCATTAAGAAAGAATTTCCATCATTTATTTCTAGTCGTTATTAATCCATTATATTTTGTGTTGATATATCTATTGATACATTTTATTTTTAATTCAATTATTAAATGATATGATTTTTAGATTCTTACCTTTCCATATTGATTTTTCATTATCTAATTATTTTTATAGAATGTGTTATCAATTATTTAACTTTCCATGTAAATATATTTTCATTCATTAACTATTTCTTCTACATTATTTACCCTTATTTTGAAGTTGAAGTCACCCTTATTATGTTTCCTTTCCCCGGGTTATGAAGATGAAATCTTTTAATAAGAGTTCAAGGAAGTAGTTTGTTTAAATTTTTTATGTATCATGTTTTTATTTTAAATATCCCAATGTATTATGTGTATAATATATGTTATATATATTTTAAACACTACAAATAAAAATTATCATTGCAATATGATTCCTTTTAATCATACCAATATAATAAAATAATGTGTCAGCTACAACATTATGCAGTTAGTGTGTTAAAATTAATTAAATCATGGATTAATAACTTTAATTTTTTTATTATTAAATAGAATAAATATGATGAATTATTTTAGACATTAATTGATAGTTTTTTTATAATTATTCAATTTTTTAATTATAAAAAATAATTGTTGAATTAACTAATAATTATTTTTATGATTCTGATATGGGAGAAATTGGATTAATGGATTATTTATTTATTTAATATAATGTTAAGATTATAGAATGTGAAAAGGGGATTAATGTTGATTTAAATGATTTATGTGAGATTGTGATACATGTTATTTTTTTATATTTTGATATATCTAATTAATGTTTGTGGGACATGGTATGTTGCATCATAATATCATTGTGATAATTGTAGACATTTTTGTGTGGGACATGGCTTGATACATCAAAATATAATTGTGATAAATGAGTGTGGGACATAGAATAGTAATTCAAAATCCCACTTGGGTGATTGTTTTATAAATGAGTATGGAACATAGACTAATACTACAAAATCCAAAATTTGTTATTGTTTGATAAATAAGTTTTGGGTCATAGAAGTCTACCTATAATACCCACAGGGTCCTAGATATGTTGATATAACACAAAATTTTGGAACTAGACTATAGTTCCTACAAGTAATAATATGAATATAAATTAAATGGATAATGAAATTATATGTGTTATTATAAATTTTGAATTGAATATGCAATATGGTTTAGACTCCAGCATCGGCTGAAGTGGTTATTGAGAGATCATATGTCCTGATGAACCTAAGAGTTATGCATTTAGATAAAGAGTAATTAAATAAAAGTAAATAGATTACATTATTGTTATTTTATAATTATTTATACAAAGGTATAATCTATTATTGACTGTATAGAATTATAGACGTTGTTTGTGGTGACCATATTAATTGTAATAACACCCTGATCACATTTCTCGATAAATACAAAAATAAATTTCCGGGATTCAAGATAGGTTAATGGATATTATTTTATATTAGATTTATAATTTTGGATGGAACATGGATTTTGGAACCAAAAATTATGTTAAAACCAACATTGAGAGTTTTTAGTGTCTTTATTCATTTTCTATTTTTTAATTTGAAACATGACACGTATTTGGCATGACATATCTACTATTTAGTTTATGATATTATATTTCCTATTTTGATGATCAAGGGATACTAGTTTGGTTTTGTTTTTTTATATATTTTTATACCACTTATTTCTTTATTAGTTGTGCTACTATGATAAACATGGTACATTCCCACTATGGTTGATATTATATCCACACTAATAGTTGGTATCTTCTGGCATATGGGAGGCACGCCTCATGCCATGCGTCTAATTGGATTAAAGAAACAATGTTTGGTACTTTGTTCATGAAATTAATTTTTTATGATATTTTAATCATTTAAAACAAATTCTACCACTTTTTAACTCACTTTACTTTTTATGTTGTAAGAAAATTTTTACCAACATATATTATTTTTCACAATGTAATAAATTTAAAAATATATCATTATTTGAAAATTATGATAAAAAAAGAAAAAAATTTACTAGATTAAATATATATATACAGTGAAAACTAATTTTAACATTTTCATGAAAAACATAACAAAAAAGTGTATTGAAAAATTAATTTTTAGGATAATAAATAAGTTTATTCTATAATATTATACATTATTTATCATAATAAAAATTACTATTTTTAGGTAATAAAATTATAATTTATTTTACAATAATGAAAATAAAAATAGAATTAACAATTTTAAATTTTCAAATATTGAAATGTAACATTAAATTTTCTTTAATGAAAACATTACATTATATATATTATAAAATATCAAAGATAAATTTTTTAAATTGAACCTAATATTTTTTTGGAATTTTTTTTACTTCCCAAATACATATTCTGTAATTAAAATGGTTTAAAAAACATTAGATATATTCTTGTATCAAAATTATATCTTAAATGTGATTGAATTTTTGAAAATGATATTTTCCACTATTAATCAAATAAACTATTTATTTAAGGAAAATTTATAAAACTCGCGATAATGTTATTTTTAAATTTATGTTTTAAAAAATTAATTACATATTTCGAAATAAAAATTATATTTTTTATCACATTAAATTTTAAATAAAATCACATAACACAATGTAAAACAGTTTATTCTAAATAAAAACATTTTTAAAAAAATTATTTAAACCATATTATTGTTTCAAACATTCCAACAATATTTTATAATAATAAATACCAATTTAAATCCATAGATTAAAAATAAATATAACTTTAAAAAAAATATAACAGATATATAATTCTTTATAAATAAAATGAAACCAATCATGTAATGATAATTTATTTAACATTACATATAATATTATTTATGTGATGAAGTAAACATCATTATTTTAATGGTATAATCTGTATATAATTTTTTATATAATTATATGAGACATGTAACGTTTTTTAAAATTCAAATTCATGAATACTAATAAATAATAAATGTAATCAATTTTTAGAAATACTTTGTTTATTACTTTACCCCACTTAATGAAATTTCATCCACTATATTTATTTATATTCTTTGACGAAATTTGTGTAGTTTAGTAATAATGAAAAAAATTTATTACGAAGATATTAAGTAATATTTTGTTAAATCATTATAAAAAAAATAATAATAATAAGAGGCCCTAAAATATGTCAATTCCTAATAAAATCTATCATTAATACCCATAATCACTAAATATAAAAAAATTTCTGGAAAAATATTAACCATTTTTTTTGTAGACATCAAAAAATTGATCCCAACATATCCATTAAATAATTTATGTACACAAAATATTAATATTAAAATGTATAATATTTTTTGTATCTAAAACATTTCATTGATAGAAAATAAAATAAAATAAATCTTTAACTAATTATAACTATGAGTTTGACAGAAATGATTTCACATTGTTACATTTACATGATCAATTATTATTAATTTATGAGTGAATTAGGAAATCCATTAAAGAATAAAGTGGATTCTTTGGTACAATGAAATATCATTCCTAAAAACATTTTACTCCACAGGCTCTCCTATTTCATTCAGGACACACTTTCATGATTAATGAAAATACTCCATAACACTCATATTGACCTTTCTAGAGCATTAACTGATCATTAATACTTATAGAAAACATTTGAAATGTGTGATTAATACATAAAGCTCAATATAGGATTTAAATTTTATAAGAAACTAATCCAATCTATTAAAATACATTAAAACATTTAAAAAATTAAATCTATTAAAGACAACTTTAAAATATATTAATCAATACATAAAATATGACATTTAACATCATTGGTCAAAAAAATTATTAATCAGTCACATATGCAAGAATAAATCATAAAGGATACATGTTGGAAATATATTTTTAATAATATTAACTGAATAAAATAACTAGAAATTTGTACCATAAAATCATTATGGAATAACATAAATAGATAAAAAGAATATAAATTATTCATTAAATAATGTACACAAATAACTCCAAATTCATATCTACTAGAGAATAAATCATTACCAAATTTATTAGTGAATAATTTTATGAACACTAATCATAATATATAATTTCCAAAGACTATACCATTAGTAAATCTCATAAGGTATTGTACATTTTTAATAATAATAAAAAATTATTTAAGAAGATTAATCACTTATTTTTTCAAATGTAATGAAAAGTAAATATCATTTGCATTTAAAACTAAAAAAAATTCTTGGAATAATTGTAGTTCATATTTAAGATAAAAAAATTTTAAAAAATAGAATTATTAATAAAAATTAATTTTTGGTTTTTCGAGGAGAATTTAATTTTTTTATAAATATTAAAAAATTATTTTTCAACCATTATAAAAATTCAAAAATGACACATGTACACAGTATTAATTCATATCATTTCTAAAACAATTAAAAAAATAAAAAATAAAAAATAAAATTTCATTAATATATAATTAATATGTTGATTGTAAAATTCATCATATTTTGATTTCATTTAGAATGATCATTTCAATTACAAAACATTGAAAAAATAAAATTAATTTCTAAAACAAAATCCTCTAACCATGAGCCCTAACTCAAAAAAAACAATTATTTTTTAGAATAATATATGTTTATTAATTATTAAAATAAGTAATCATTATTTTAATTTTTATTAATATATTTAATTTATGTATATTTAATTGATTTTACACCCATTTGATTATCCAACATCGAACATTAGTCAATCCTTTATGAAGATTGATTCATGAATCAATGAATGTTTTTCTCATATTAATTAATCATACTACAATAACGAATTGATGGTATTTTACTATTTCTATCTACTTATTAGTCTAACATTAATAAATGAATGCCAAAAAAGCTGTGATATAAATTTTATCTTCATGTTCTTTTTTTCTCCCATCGTTCATCACATTTTGATTATAGACATTTCCTTTGGAAAAATATTTGAAAAATACCCATAAAAATATATTTTTGATTAAATTCTATAGTTTTATGGTTCATTTCAATTTTTTTTACTTTAGGATCCATATCGTGATCATAGTTTGTTGTGGTTAAATGGGTGATTTTGGTAATGAATCATAGGGGTCTGTTTGTGGGTTTTCTCATTTGGTGGTGTGGTGTAATGTCGGCTATTAATGGGTAGATCAGCAAGCCCAAATATAGCCACCAGTGATAGATAAGGTATTTTCATTCCTAACTACCCAATACCTTATTTTATTGATGGTGGATCCTATAGTGGTGGCAGTGTGAGATGATGAGGGCCAGGGATTCTCCATTTCTAAGTAAATGCTGAATACATGATTTTTATTTTAGAATAACACAATATGTAGCCTCGTATATGTGTTGGGTATGTTTTTTGCATTAATATTATGGAAAGGGATTATGTTGGGGGAAAAATTATGAACCTTACATGTCTAGCTCGGTTTGTATATTGAGTGCCTTCCCATGGTTTCCATGTGATCTAACAAGTCATGTGGTTGGATCACATACCATGTTACATTTTTTTGGACAATCTTATGTTCACAATGGTATATTCCCAAGAACCCATGACACCCATAAATGATTTCTATAGAGTTTTGAATACCATATACCTAGGAAGGTACATGTGCATGGGTCGATGGCACATGATGACTTCTATATTAGCCAATACAAGTATGGTCTCTCTAATTGGAACGAAATTTATCTAGAGGAATACAATCCATGTGATCTCGAAATGTGGGTAATAAAAGATATTAAGAGACATTTTCCCCATGGGAAACATCATATACTAATTTTAAGGAATTTTTTATTCATCGATTTGAACCTTTTATATCTCCCCTTTTGGGACTTGGATTTTGTCACTAGATTAGAATGCCCTTAGAATTTTTCAACATAAAACATTATGATCTCCTTCATTTTGGAATTGGTGATACGAAATGTGGTTTTAAGAGATTAGTCCATCTTTCATCAAGTCCTAAAAAATGTAATTGATTTATTTTATATATATATATTGACATTGGGGTTTGATACTTCCATATTTCCATATTGTGTGATTCCCCTATACTCTTTACACAAATATCAATGATTGTATGTGATCATCGTAGGATTACTGGGCTTGATACTCATCTATAACATTAGGTAACGGGTCAACCATACTCATCAAATAGATATATTTGGTATTCCCCCACTCTACAGTAGCGAATATGGTATAATTGACAATGGTTTTTATACACATGTATTATATCTATTTTGATCAATATTAAGTAAATAAAAACAAAATACACCAAAAAAAGTAATGTTTTATTGTGATTAGAGATTAAATATTAAATATTTATATTTTATGAATATTCATCCACATCTCCCATAATTTCTTCCAACAAAGAACTTTTATTAGGCATACAGAAGTTACAAAATCATTTATAACAATAGAAAGAAAACATAAGAAAATGGTGAGATCAAATTTTCAATTAGCATAATCATAGGAGATAGAAATTTATGATCAAATGAAAAAATAAGAATTCAAAAAGGTCATGAGATCATTAAAAATAAATAAAACGTTCATACCTAATCAAATAAGGATCATAAACATTAATTGAAACATAAAACATCTGGATTGAAAGTGACTTAACAGCCATCTTACAAGATATTTGGAATGACATAGCTCATATTTCTTATGCAATAACTTCCCATTTTATTGATTACACATAATCCCTTAATGATCTTTATTATTTCATCACCCATGTCTATCGCAAAGAGATCATGGTTGTAGATGTCCTAGCCAACAATAGATTAAACTAAGACATTACCTCTTTTGAAGACATCCCTACTGATCTTATGCTCTTAAATAAAAAATATTTTAATATAATTCTATATTTTATACTCTTTTAATCCACCATTTTTATATAAAAATTGTGTTTTTTTATATTTGGGGCATATTATCGTCTTTTAAAAAAATTAATACCTGAAAAATAGAGAACATAGTGATATAAATTTGACATAAGTGGATCATAGGCCATAATATCATGTCAAAATTTTGTGTGGAATCATAAGATGTATCAAAACAATTTCACATGTCAATGTTATCAATAAAAACCATCATGTTTTACATCATATCCTTTTCCCTTAACTGACAAATTATAGTGAATTTATTCACATAACTAATCAAGCTCATCATTTTGATTCCCTTGATATATCAAGCACCTTGATGTCCTTCCTATAATAGATAATGTGCAATGATAAGTTTCTTAAAAATATCTATTATGATATAATAATATTAAAAATCATTATAAATAGATATAGGTACTTTCTCACACATTACTAAAACAATACATATGTTTTTCATAGGTTCCGAATTCATTTATCATATTATAACCCAAGAAATGAAATGAGATTCCTTGACATTTCATCTTATAAACATAAATATTAACTATCCAGATAAAAAATAATGATAGTATCCCTAAATAATATCCCAATTTAAATATAAGTAACATAAATAATTTTTATCATATGTAGAAAATGATTTCTGGAAGATCACATGGTTTTTTTTTGGAAAATGACTACATAGTATTAAAATACATTATCAATAAAATACTGGGAACTTTTAAATGAAAAAAATCACTTTGATGATAAAATTATATAATTCTAAATGAATATTAACATCATCTATCTTTAATAAAGTTGTAATTATCCATTCATTATGAATGATTTGAAAAACATTCCTTGGATATTTTGGTTAGAGAATACACAATGAACCTAGTTTACATAATATAAAATATATTACATTAAAACTGTTTTGTAAAAAAGTAAAACATGTCCAAAAATGATTTAAAAAATTATAGGATAATATTGAAAACATTTTTGAATATTTTTATAAAACATGAAGTTGGATGATAAATATTCTATAGATGATAAATTGAAATAAACAATCCTAAATAATGATGATATTGTAAAATAAACACTAACCTCAAGTCTCAAATTTTATTATTCACATTAAATCCTAAATTTTATTAATATATATTTATAATAAATATATTAGATAACCATATATATATCATAATATTTTTTTATTACATCCAATCTTCCATTAATAGTTAGTTTTTTAATTAAATTATCTATTATGGGTGATAACGGCTTCATTTTCCAAGCATGTTTTAGTTCGGTAGTCTTAGTCTATATAATTTAATTGTGGAACATAATTCCCAAAATGATAATCATGATATAAAATTGATATGTATTCATTATGTAAATATTTATAATTATTTAGTAAATTTAGATATATAAAAATTAATTACGTTATTCATTGAGATGGTAGGTCTTATGTATGCATGAACATTATTTCCTTTTTTCTAATGGTATAATAGATGAATAGAAAAAATTATATCTCCCTTAGAAACTAGTTACAATATAATTTATGTCATATATATTCATAAAATTAATTTTTATTACCATCATAGTGAAATATAAATGAAATAATAATGACATCACATCTTGGCCATGATAGTCCATACGTTGTAGGAGTGATGATATAATTTTCAAATTGCGTTTTTGGTTATAATTTTTACCAAATATATTAATGAAAGTAGTATAATTGTTTCATAAATATCATATATAGACATTTAATACATAATAATTACTATTAACAAAATATCAGGATGAAAAATTAATTGTATCACTATGTGGAGGCGATAAGACATAAGTACGCACGAGCGATACTTACACTTCATTTTTGAATGGCAAATAAGGTGAATAATTATGTTTTAATAATAATTATGAAATATAATCATAATTGTTTTAGAATTTATTATTTTATGATAAATATCATAGATTTATATAGGCAATGAATATTATAAAGAGGAAGTGATTGGTTAGAGCCATGACAACTTCATTAAAGTGACTCATTTGGAACACCTCTAAAGTTCTCTAAGGATAGCCTTTTCTAAAAGAAAACCAATTCTATAATGTGGGTAGGAAAGTTAATAACAAATATATTTATATAATTTTCATTATGGAATTAATAATTTAGGGTAATTAATTGATGTAATAGGTTTTCTATTATAGTTTTGGTGAGGTCCACATTAGGAATTTATAGAAAATAAAATATAATATGACAATTCCATTGCCAAATTCCTTCAAGTGGTCCTTAATTCGAATAAAATGTAGGATATGGTAGATATATTATTAAATAATAAATAATTTACATTATTATCTTCTATTTTTAATCTTATATATTTTTATAAACACTTAATTAACGTATTTTAACATTTCCAATAGTATTGTGTTTTTTTACTCTTAAAATTATATGATTTTACATATAAGGTAACTATTGAATAATAAATTTATAAAGGGTAAAATTTAAAAATGTATTTAATATACTTTTCCTTAATTTAGTATATTTTTACTTATTTATAAATTAATCAAATGAATTTTTAATAAAATCACATTATTATCAATTCTAACACAATTTATTACATGACATTGATATCATCAAAAAAAATTGAACAATTTGAAATAACTATTTTAACACATCCCCAAATTTAATGCTTCTCTATAAAATTATTGCATCAACTTAATAACATCAAATTACAATACATTAAATATTTTTAATATTATATATTTGTTTCTCATCAAATTGAATACAAACTACATTCGCATTGTGTAAGTACAAATGGTACTAATTTATGTCATATAAATAAATTAGCATTAGGAATATTACTCAATTAGGAACGAAGATTCTATTAAGGTTCATTAATAAATAAATGTTTTCACTATATGTACAAATGAATAATATTTAAAAATATGATTTTTATATTTTAACACTTCTTTTATTTTACATTATATATAAGACAACCTCATGAAAAAATAGTAAAACAAATAACTCAATTTCAATAGTTAGGTTTTAAGGGTAAAATTTAATTCATCCTATATGAAATTAGATGATAAATATTTTCCTTATCACTTATTTCTATCTATATTAACTCGATTTAACAACTACTAAGGTGATAAATTTTACCATGGTTACAATTCATTTTGAAAAAAAAAATAAAAGGTTCCTCAATAAAAAATTAGAATCTCATAATTATTAATATGGAAATAAATTTATCTAATTCAGTATTTATAAATGGGAGAAATAAATATTAATGTTAGTGTGGGAAATATGACTAAACATATATTTTCAAAAATAATTTTTATACATAAAAATGGCTTTATTCTTATATTATGCCAAGTAATATATTTTAAAAAAATAACTATTTCATCATGTAAAAAATATATTAATTTTATTGATATTATTCTTCAATATAGACTAGTTAAATATATTTATATATTATTCAATGTGTACTTTAAATAATTTTTCAAAAAAACATCAATTTTTAATTAACAACATTTTAAATTTATTAACTAATGAATTCATTTTATAAATTTATTTAAACTATAATTTTTATAATTTATTTATTACTATTATTAACCAAAAATATAACATAATTTAAATAATAGATACATAGTATTTTAGTATTATTATGTTCAATTAATCTCATTGTTGTTTGTAAATAATGTTTTTAGTGAAATCAAATTATTTTCAGGAGAAATAATTCAAAAAAGTATTAGTGTGTATCATAGGTTCTGTATATATATAGATTTAATACCTCGTATTCGAGCTCTAGTTAGGTCCATGTACTCCAATATTGATTTGGAATCCTCATCTATAGAATGAGGTGGAATTTTTTGGGCTTGACCACATAAACTCTTTGTATAATGTACATGGTTTTAAAATTATAGTTATACTATTGGAGGTATATGATATCTCAATATACTTATCTAGGATATGGATATGGAGATCCTCTTTCTGATTTTTTTTGTTTTTTCATTATATATGGTCTATTAATAATATAGTTATTTTTTTCTCATATTCTGATTGATATAAACTCGTTGTGATGATTAGACAACTCTCTATTAATGTTTCATGTTTAATGACTTTAACTAATAATAATAGAAATG
Source organism: Viscum album (assembly GCA_963277665.1). Lineage (NCBI taxonomy): Eukaryota > Viridiplantae > Streptophyta > Magnoliopsida > Santalales > Viscaceae > Viscum > Viscum album. The sequence continues at coordinate 1,470,527,395 of OY728157.1, forward strand.
TTTATACACACCCATTTATTCTATTTTCCAACGTGTTTCATGTCTTATTTAAATTAAGGGAATATTTGTGGGGACTATTGCAGATCTTGTGTCAGTGAAGATTAGTATAATGAGGTATGCACTAACCATGTTCAGTATTAGTACTATGATATCTAGAGTTCGGTTCTACAATTTTCATATCATTAATGATCATAAATGTTGTGGATTCCCCCAATATTCATTTTTTGGGTATTTATTTTCTCATTTTTATCACATTAGTTTCACAACATTAAATTTATTTATGTTTTTAGTAGAGGTTATAAATTTCAGGATTATACCCTAGGTGTTAATAATTTTTCATACCTCTCCATTGTTGAATGGAGTTGATTGTGCTTGTGTATATGTACATTAGACTAAGGGATACTGTATTAATCCTATTCCTATTATGTTCATGTCACTAATCCTCAACCTATAGGAGGGGTACATCTGGTGGTAACACTCATCTTACAATAGGCTTGGAGGGCTCCAGTGGGATATGTCATTATAGAGTGTTATAAGAGTAGTCTATACTTAGATAATGGTTAATAGACAATACATTAATGAGAAGTAGTTTTGTAACTAGGATAGTGGTGTTAATATATCTCAAGAATGTCTCATATTTTAGGGAATCGAATGTTGGTTCAACAACCAATATATCCACTCACTAAGAAATTGATAACCTACCTATTGAATTGGCACATGAAGACACATGTTGCACGGTAATCAATTTTGAATATATCATATAAAATGGGTTGTGGTTTCCAATCCCTTCTTGGGTCATGTCCACATATATACTCATTGACTATGTTATGTATTCATAATTAATCATGTTAATTCCATGATGATAGTCATCATGGATTTCAAAATATTTTTATAATGATTACCTATTTTGAAATGATTCCCTAGATCCATTACCCACTAATTATTTTTTTCATCATGGTCAGCACATAGATGTGAAACTAGAAATTTACTACAAAATAATCCCTAAACTAGTGTACTATAATTATGATCGTCTGCATGTTGAGAAGTGTATGGACCTAGTATCATAAGGTGATTGTATGAATAGACATAGTATTTTGAAAATCATATCATTAACGACTACTACATTTTTGCGACGTGTCTGACCATTAGTCCTCTGAGGAATGGATCAAGGTGATGGTTAGGATTTTATATCTGTTGTGGATATGGATTCACTAGATGATCATTCTCATTAACAGTTTTATTCATATAATTGTATTTAGATATAGAAATTACAATATAAGACACACTTTTATAGAACTAAAATTATTGATTTTAGAATTATTGATTTCCTACTATTTATGGTGAGACAAACCCCATTCTTAGGTGGTATAGTACATTCATGAGCCAATTGTGAGAATTTATTTCTAGAGGGGATGCACCTGATAGTGGTCCTAGAGGAAATACTTCTTTAATTTGATAATTTGAAGTGGTAGATTCTTCTGTGGGTGATGATTTTAATGAAATTTGTATGAAAAGAAAAGGGATACTTTTCCCAACCTGAAACATTCTTATTATGCAATTTTGAACCATTGAAGCATGTAAATTTCACCCAAAATGGATATAGTCAAGGTGTGGTTGAAATGATACATTGATTTTAATGTCTAGGTCATTATAGTTGATATTGTAACACAGAAATCCCTAATTTTGGAGAAAACGGGGACATATGGAATGATAATTTCTGTGGTTGGAAATTATGTCATATAATCTTCAAGTGTGGCTTTAGTAATTTCATGTGTCATCTCTTCTCCTGCTAAAATTGAAGAACCATGTCACAAGATACATTTCCCTATACGTAAACCATGTTCATGGACAAATAATTCTATTTTAGAATTATTTCATACCATTCTATTCAATGGCCTATACAGTTATGAGTACTGATTACAATTATTTTAGATTGTGACCTTACTCTTGTAGGAGAAAAAAACATAGAATTTTATATATCTAGTGGTGAGGACTTATTATGTTTTCCCCATTATGGACTGGATGATTTTGGTCCATCCCTGTTTAAATGCTCACATTGTGGTTTCAGATTATTCCAATCAAGGGATGGTTTTTTCCACCAATTGGTAATAATTGATCCTAGGTATATCTAGATGAGGTCATGTGTTAGAATATAAAACAAATTTTCTATTGGCTGTTACGCCCTTTAATGCATTGGATTCTCTATCCTTTCAGTTCTAGTGATGTTGGTATGTACAGGAATACATTTTTTGGGATGTTCTAGGTTTATTAGCCTATTGGAAGTTCATTTTCTATATAGACATCCTCCATTCATAGCCTGGTAGATGCTCTATAATATTGGATAACTCCATGTATTGGTGATATATAATCTTCTGGTTGGGAAATATATATATAAGGGTCATGTTATACACATTGTTCCCACCAAGGCAGTATTATCTTGTTCTCCTAAAGATTTGGATTAGATGTTGAGGTTAGGTGTAGATTTACGTCATTTGAATCTGGTGACTAACAGTATAGAGTATATAATACCGGGAACAAAATAATTATTTGACCAATGGTAAGGGGTTTAGTGTTTATTATTTTTTTTACTCAGGATTTGTTATCTCCAACTCCAGGTTCGAGATGATGAAATATTGATGGTGGATTCCTAACTTCTCTCTAGTTTTATTGAGTTTATGTTGATAACCATAATAATTTTGGAATCCCTAATACTTTTTATGAGTATTAGGATCTGTGTCCTTTAAATTTATCAAGGGAATTTTTCTTTTACAATTCTTTGATGGAACATTTATGTACTCAACATTAGTGGTATAAAAATGAGATTCTGGGGTATGGTTCTGGAAATGTTATAAGATCACCACTGCTATTGGTAGCTCTCATAGTGTCAATTATATATTTGGGAGGGACTCCTATTATGATATGTATTGTTATTCATGATATTGATAGTTGTTCATAATTGGTTTATGTAGTTCTTTATTGATGGACTTCTAAATAAAATATTTCTCTATTGAATGGTCTTAAAAACGATTTTATTTTACTATTTTTGAGTGAGGTGGTGTAGTTTTTAACCTCCACATATATGTCCCATGATGTAATGGATGGTGAAACATACCTTTATTTTATGTTTTTTACCCAAATGATTCTTCATTATGTTAGGTATTCTCAACATGAAGATAATGACTATGAGAACTAGATGACTACATATCCACAACTGATGATTTTGATTGTGTTTATGATACTGGGGAGAATTTCATCCGTGTTCTATGATGTAAAATTGAACCAATCATGCTTTGATAGAAGTATCACTGGAATATTATCTCATTGATATTATATCATGTGAATATGATGAAATTATACGATAATATTTCATCCATTATGGAATTCGATGATGTTATAGAATGTTTCAGAGTTTATCTTTCAAGGAATCTCCTATTAGATTGGAAAATCCATGGTGTCAAGAATGACATTGAATGGGAAATGTTATAGATGTATTAATGATAGATATTCTATGTGTAGGATCAAAATAATGTTGCATATAATAAATATACAAGAGGGGTAGGGGTGAGTTTTATCCTTTAAAAATTCCTTTGGAACTTTTAATGTTGATATAAAACATTCTATGTTTAACAATGATAAACAAGGTAAATACACAAGACCTATTAGTTCTACAATAATGCTAGATTCCTGAAATATGGTTCTGGATATGAAACATAAGAAAAATTTAAAAGGGAAACGATCAATCTTAAAGGTCATAGAATCTTAGTAATCAGACTACAAGTACAAGGAAATATATGATAGTTATACTTTCCAGATTAATCAAAATACAATGAAAAATATTCAAGAAACAACACAAGTAACATGTATTGAATCTATTAACCCAAAGAGTATAGTATCTAAAAACTTTGGATAATGTTCCATTGATTTATAAATTCACAAAAGTATATCTTCCCACACCAGGGTAAGCCCTTGATAAAAATATCATAGTCTATAATGCTATCCTCCCAAGCCCTCAAACTTCATGGTAGTCGGTACCTATGTCATCTTTATCAAGTATGTCCTTGAAATTTAAGGTAGTCGGAACATCTATCTTCCTTATCATGGGAGTCCTCAAACTTTAAGGTAGTCGACACCATTATCTTCATATCCCTAGAATCCCTCAATTGTACACCGTAACAATCAGAGCCACACAAAGCAATATGACCAAAATGTCTAGTATGCACAAAGAATGAGAGTCTCTCTCTAGAAATCACTTCAAACGCATGTAATCTCTAGAGTTGTAGAATAATATTGTGATCATTCAAATGAGATATTATTTATAGGCATTTATTCAATGTTCGACTCCCTACTCCAATAGTCATATTCTTAATTGAATATCAGAGGGACCTGTACTCATGTCACTCAAACAATAGTTATTTAGAAATAGAACGCACGACATCATTTCATATCTATAACATGAGTAAGTAGTATATGGTTTCTCAAACAATTATATTTTTCAGATTCTAAGGAAAAATAATGTTTTAGGTCTAAGATAAAAATATTTGAAGCCTATATTATATGAATATTAGGATTTTTTTTCAAGAAATTTGGAATAATAATTTAATAGACATAAAAGTCTGAATTCTCAAGAATTTATAACCTTAATTCAACGGAATAAGGAAAAAAATATAAAGAATTCAAATCCTAAATTATAAGGATTTCAGAACCTGAATTCTAAGGAATTTAGAGTCTGAATTCTACAAAATTTAGACTTTGAATTCTGAGGAATTCTGAGTCTGAATTCTATGGAATTTGGAACCTGAATTCATATGAATTTGTTGTATGAATTCTGATGAATTTGGAGTCTGAATTCTATGAAATTTAAAACCTGAATTCTATGGAATTCATAATTTGAATATTAGAGAATTTGGAATCTGAATTTCATAGAATTCGGTATCTGAATTTCATAGAATTCAGTGTTGAATATTAGAGAATTCCAAATCTGAAATTCAAATAATTGAGAATCTAAATTTAATTGAATTCAGAATCTAAATTTTAGAAAATTAGGAATCTGAATTTCCTAGAATTTGGTATCTGAATTTCAATGAATTTGGAATCTAAATTTAAGGGAATTCAGAATCTGAATTTCAAAAACTAAAAATAGAATACATTATATGTAAGTATTTATTGGATTTCGAGGATTTAGAAATGAAAATAAATTTTACACATATAAATAAAAAAATTTAGGTTTAGTAAAACTAAATCAGGAACAATGAAAACAAATATAAGAGAAAATTTCCTTAGGAAATGAAAAAAATTTCCATATTAAGAAAAATATTAAGGGAAATAAAATTTTCCATGAAATAGAGTGTTTGTGATTTCCAAAGCATAAAGGAATGGAAAAGTCATAAGGAAACCTTATTGAATCAACAATCTCTCTCTTATAGGAAATCACAAACTTCCTTACTAAAATAAATATAGGGACATAGAAAAACATACATCCCTCTACTTATAGATCATAGTGAATACGACTAACTCCCCCTTAGTATTTGGAAACACTAAGGATCATATACATGATTTCATGAATGAGGTTTTTCATTTTCTTTCATTTAAAAAATATCATTGTTAAAAACATTATTCTAGATGAACTCTCCCATAAGTAGAGAAATAGTTTATTTACATTGAATTCTTTTTAACATTCCTTTCTCAACCAATATTATTTTCAAAAGGAAATTGAGGGTATGGAAAAATTGGTACCTAAAACATTAGTACAACCAAATATATGGAGAAAAACAATAATTTCATTAAGACTGAATGTATTTGTACATTGAAGAAAATTAAACAAAATATTATAACATAATGATATTATCCCTCTTTATTCTTTAGCATCAACTTCTTCACTATAGTTTTTAGCTTCTTGCGCTCTTTGTGACCCTCTTCTACACTCTTTAGCAACTGATCTTGGTCTCCCCTTTCCCTCTCTAAGGTTTGACTTTTATCTTCCCGAGCCTTAAGAATGTATTCCTGAGATTTATACAATTCTTCTTTCTTAACAATCTTTAATTCCATCTTCATTATAATATCTCTTATCCTTTTCCAATTTATGGCCACAGAGTTAAGCTTTCCATTCATATCTTTGTCTTTTTTAATTCGAGTACTTTGTTCAATATATAAGATTTCCTAAAAAATAATAGAATGATCATTAATCATCCAATCATTGGTATCAAAATAATCCTTCACATTATCATGGGATTATTAAAAAATTCACATTTCATCAATAACCTTCTTTTACCATCTTGTCATCTTTTGACACAATCTATTATGTGCCTCATAACTAATGAGGAAGGTCTTGAAATCTGCCTATCATGCAACACTATTTTCCTTCACCATGGGAACTGAATCTAAATTATGGTTTATGGTATGATGATGAATTTGGCATCATTAATATATGCTTGGAAATAAATGAATAAAACCAACTAGCTTCTTCAATGACTGAACAGAAAAATAATGTCCAAGGAAAGATGATTCTATATCTAAATGATTGGTTGGTGAGGATTATTTTTCTATATCTTTATAATTCCACTTTGATGAAGAACCTACATCTATATTCATCACCAGATATTTACTTAGTTTATTTACAACCACTTACTTTCCCTTATCTAGACGTAGAATGATATATTATTCTTAAGAGATTCATTCTCACTATCAGATAGCTGATCCGTCTACTCTTCCTCAATATCTTCTTTTTTTGGCATCAGCCACAAGATCATCTGGATGAATAAAATCATTATTATTACATTCATCATCTGTTATCTTATTCAACTCTTCTTCCCCTTCTGATGTTTTCGGGGTGTCGAAATTTTTGAGGATTCATCTTGGGAATTCTGGATTGATAATTTTACAGATGGACATTCCCTCCCATGGAACTCTTCAACTTGTTTTATAATATCATCAATTTCATTTCCTTATTCTTCTTATTATAATTCTTATTCTATTTCCTCTTCCTCTTCCTGATCAATTTCTTCTTCTTGATGAGATTCTGGAACCACCAATTACATTCCTTGAGTCACTAGTAATTGTTCTGTCAAAAATAATCTTGGTACTAAATTTTTTTCAGAGGCATTTTCAGCAGCCTTATGATGGGATTGTACTATCTTATCCTCAGACATTTTCATCTTTTTCTTCTTCTCTTTCTATTACTTTTCACAATTCTTAGCAGTCTTTTCCTTCAATTCCTTTTACCCAGCTAGGTCTAGACCGATCATAGGCTTCCCTTCCCTCAATTCTCTTTATCTTCTCTCCATATATCCACTACTTCATCAGGATATGATTTTTTCTTCTTTGTCTATGGTGGTGCTGACTAAGTTTTCTTGGCCACATGAGTATTTTTTTTCTCTTTCGGCTCCTTAGCTATTATCTTCCTTCCACCATTCATATAGGTTTTTGCCGCTTCTAACTTCATTGAAAAAGCTTCTATTTCATCTTCAGAATGATCATTGAATTGTCCATATTTACTGTAACGTCCAATTTTTATTCTTCTTAAAGTTTCATCGCTTAGAAACATAACTTTTTAGTTTTTCAACTTGGAACTTCATGGGATTTTTAATAACTAAAGGAAATGAATAGTAATCATTGATCGAATAGAATGATTTATATCAATCAGAGACATCATATTTTTATTATTGATATTCTCAATCGTTAACATGATATACTAAACCAATTATTTCTTCCATATATTCACCATGAAATCCAAAATATAGATTTCACTCTTCATTAGAGTATCCTTATCCCCCTTCATTGGAATTATAAATCCTTGAACCCACAATTCAAGAATATGAAATTTTTTTGAAAGATGAAATATCTTCGGAGTATTCACTCCTTTCAAGCCAAGAAACAGTCATGTTTATTCCTATTTAAATGATCCTCATTCATCAGGTAATTTGTGTGTACAGAACACTGATTCCCCTTTGTAAGGAAAACCAATTAATTTTTTTCCATTGTATATGAAAGAGAGTTGGTCATTCCATAAAACATTAATGAAAATTTATCTTTCCCTCATTCATTAAAAAAAATATCTTTTTCATAAAACTCTACAAACAACTCAAGATACACCGATTCATGTTACTTCAGCTTTGAAATATAAAGGATTTCCCATCCATTCATCTTAATATTTTTGGATGTAATTGAATCATTCTTGTTGAGGAATTTATGATAAACTAGTGTCTCTCGGCAAGTAGCACCTCCGGTTTTAGGTATGTTGCCATTTTTTAAGCATATTTATGTTTTTAAAGTGCATGGGATGAGTTGGGAAGATGTTGGGAGATTTTGGAATGGTTTTGGATGAGTTTGGAGGGCTTTAATGGGGTACACGGTTTGAGAACAGTTAGTGGAAACTGTGCGGGTTCCCCCAGGAAACTGTGTGGACCCTTGTTCCCGAGACAGTAGGCCTGGCACAGTTTGGAAAATTTTGTGAGGAATCCTTTCGGACCCTGGCTCTTGAGGTAGTGGCGTTCGCACGGTTAGCGCACAGTTTTCCAAACCGTGCGGGCTAAACATGTGTCCACTTAAAGTTAGGGTTATAAGTTCTGGGATCACTCGGTATTGCATCATTTCACTCCAAATAATCTCCCAATTGAGCCTCATTCATGATTTTCGTTTATCAAGGGTTTTAGGGGCTCTCCCACATGTTTTGGAAGCATTTTGAAGGGGTCTCAAGGGGAACTCATGGTTGTTTATCCCGGGTAAGTCTCTCCTCTTGTATCTCTTGTGGTTTCCTCTAGATATACATCTATGTCTCTCTCAGTTTTCTAGATCTACACTTTTTATATGTAGATCTAGGGGTGTTCTTGATTTGGATGTTAATATTAATTATTGTGGAAGTTAGGTAAAGGGATCAAGAGAGGTTTCTGTGGTGCGTTCGCCGGATTTGAGGCGCAGTTGTTCGTGGGTCAATTTCTCGAAAACCCTAAAGATTGTTGGAATCTCTCTCGACATTACATTCTTAGAACTGTTGGATCCTTGTTACAATTAATTTTTTTCTCTTGAAATTAATTGTGTTTTGATGTGCAAAATTGGTGGAAAATCCATTGGGTGATGTTTTGGGGGTTTTTGGGAAAAGGAGGGTTTTGTGGTGAAATGATTTTTTTGTTGATTTTAAAATGATTATTTTAAAATGGGATGTTATTGTTGATTTGTAAAAATCATTGATGGAAATTTTTTTCAATAAGATGGTTGTTTTATTAAAATAGGCTTTGTCAGGGAAAATGGATTTCAATAAATGGTTGATTTATTGATGTGGATTGATATGCAATGGAATGGGTTGATTTCATGATGGTGTGACCTTAGTGGGGTTTTTTCATGGTTTGGTTTGTTTGGAATGTTGTGTGGAAGTGGCGATAAGGACAACTATAAACAGTGGATGGATAGTGGATGGAAGGGCCACAATCAAAGGATAAGTGGAAGGAGGAGCCACTAGTAGTGAAGGGGTGAATGGGTTGGACGGAAGCTCCATCATTTGGTTGTTTGGTTGTTTTGGTTCTGTTTTTTTTCATTTCTTTGCAAGAGGGAATTGTGGTGCTTTTGTGTAAATGATGAGTTTTCGTGTGGCATGTTTGGTTGGATTTCTCGGGGTTGCTTGGTTTGGGTATGATGGCCTGGTAAGGGAATGTTTGTCTTATGGAAATGGTTTCCCTTGTGATTTATTTTATATAAATTCTTTTATATAAATGTGATAACGGTTTTATCCTATTGGAATCTGTAGAGATGTCATTTGGTGAAATCCTGCTGAATTTTAGTACTCACCCCCTGCATTATAATGTTGGTGTCTTTGCATATGTTGTGTATCGTGACATGGGAAAAGGTAAGGCATCACCCTCCTTTAGTGGAGCTTTGTGAACCCTTGGTGGAGCGTGGAGCTTGGAGATTGTTGTGGAGCTGTGGTGGAGTCATGTCTTGTTGTGGTTGTTGTTTAGTTTTCCGCTTATACTCTGATGTTGTGTGGACATGTCTGGTGTATTGGTTTTGAGTTGTGTTGTGCAATAACTTTGCTGCCTTTTGGGAATTCATGGTTGGGTAATTAAATTGACATGCATCATATGGTGGTTGACTGTGGATGGTGTGGTTGGTTTTTTCTAAAGGGAAAATTGTTCCCCAACTTGATCTTGAATACCTTGGCATATATTGTCAGCCATTGGCGTCTTGTGAACATCTCATAAGGACATCTATATCTCACCTCCTCCTCAAGAAAATGAGGTAGGGGTGGGTTGTTACAAGTGGTATCAGCTTGTTCGGTCATTTGGAGTTGATTCTCAGATTTGGTGTTTCCATTCTTTGTGGTATTCTCCTTGAGTCGTGATGGTAGGAAGGCATAGGAATGTCCAAACATGTAATGTATATAATAGAAGGATGTAGCTAACATTTTTATGCTGAAATTCAAGTAACCAGGGAGTTGGGTACATAAGTGATTTGGAGAAACATATAAGCATTGGATATCTCATTGTCATGGGTGTAGCCAACGAGATGAGCATGACATGCATGGTAGAAATGAATTCCCTATAGGAAGAAAATTTCATTGGGGTATAATGATTTATTATGTTATATGAATATATGACATTGTAATGTGATTAAATTTGTATTTTGAAAATGGTTTGGTTTTAAAATGGTGAAACATGGCACATGTGGAAAAATGTGAACTGGTGGAAAGCCTTGTAGTGATAGTGTTGTGTAATGTGATTTTAAATGGGATTTTGTGATGTATACAGAAGTGTGACTCATGGTTGATTGTTTTATGTTGATAGAAATGGCACTAGTTAGGTGTCTTAGAGACCAACCGGAGGAGGCTTCTGAGAATGTGGTTGCACCTGAGCCTCAGGTGATCCAGCAAGTAGTGCAAATTATAGTGAAATCTTTCCAAGATATGGGAAGTGGAAATATAGTGGATGAACGAAGGCATGTGGATCATGCCATTCAGTTTCAAAAGCAGAATCCCCCCATATTCAGGGGTGATTCAGAGCTAGAAAGGGTAGAAGCATGGTTTAATAGAATGAAAATAATCATTGTGTTCATAGTAATGCTGGTAGATCTGAAAGTGATGTTGGCCGCGTATATGTTGGAAGATCATTCCCTTCAGTGGTGGGAGATGGTAGTCCAAGATGGGATGGACCAGGGTATGATGCGGGGAGGCTTTGAGGAATTGTTTAACAAACAATTCTAACTACATACATTTAGAATTCAGCGTACGACTAATTTCATCATTTTGAATCAAGATCTTATGTCGGTGATGGTGTATGCATCTATGTTTATGAACTTAGTGTGGTTTTCACCCGAGATGGTGGGTAGCATGTCCTTTAAGGAATGTATCATTGAAGCATGGTTAAGGAAATAAATCCATTCAAAGATAACAGTACTGTATATAGATGATTACACAGAGATGGTGAATGGAGCCTTGGTGGCTGAGCGAGAACTTTTGGGAACTCTGGGCAGGGGAAGCATGGTACTACCCATGGGGAATAATGGGAACTCTAATGATGGGTTCAAGCAAAGGAGGGACACTTATTCTCAGGGCAGGAATATGACATTTAATCCAATGGTAGGATCTATAAATCTTCCTCCGAATCCTCAAATCGAGTTGGGATGTTTTCAATGTCGTTCGATGAGCCACATCAAGCAGGATTGTACAACACAACCTTGAGCATGTCATAATTGTAAGAAGATGGGGGCATTTTCAGCGTTATTGTAAGAATTCTCCATGGTCGGGTGTGCTTGACATTCTTCCGGGATCGCATACATCATATGTTTCTATGGGATGGGGAAAGCAGCATACCCCTCGGCAGTAGGGTAAAGCAGGTCATGATGATTCTCGGAACACCACGAAACCTTAGCAGGACAATAGAGAAGTGTGTGTGGAAAGCAAACTTGTGTTTTGAGGTGAGCAGGTTGTGGTGGATGATCAGCCGGGACCATCCATGGTGCGAGGTACTATTCTTTTAAATTATACCTTGATGCAAGTGATGTTTGATACAAGTTCTTCACACTCTCTTATTGATGTACATGTGGTTGATTTACTGGGTTTAATTGTCGAAATTATTCCCTCAGTTTTGAAACATCAAACACCTAGGGGTCGAAGAGTGTGTCAAGCATTCTTGTGTAGAGGTTGTTGTGTAGTTGTGGGTGAGGTTGAGAGATTGTGGAATTTCTCAATGCATGAGATGGATATGTAAGATGTAATCCTGGGAATGGATTGGATGGTGGCTTCTAAGACCCACAATGACTTTGATGAGCAGATAATGCCTTTTACGACACACTATGGAATTATAAATCTCTTTCGAGGAGAGAAGCATGAAAGGCAGCGTGCAACGGGTTGGTTGGCACCAACAGTGGGTATGTAATCATATCAGTTGGAGGTGTTGTCATTGGAATCGGTAGAGGGTGTTTAGCAGAGTGTGCCTCCAGCTGCAGTGGATCAGTTCATGGTTGTTTTTCCAAAAGAATTATTTGGGTTACGTCTCGTAAGATAATTGGTGTTTATGATTGATCTCATTCTTGGGACCAGTCCTATCTCACATACATCTTATCGGATGGCACTAGTAGAATTGTGGGAATTGAAAATCTAGTTGGAAGAGTTATAAAACAAAGGGTTTATCCGGCCCACCACATCTCCATGGGCAGCACCAGTGTTGTTTGTGAAAAAGAAGGACATAACCTTGAGGCTATGTGTTGATTATCATAGACTTAACCAAGTTATGATAACAAATAGATATCCACTTCCACAATATAATAATTTTTTTGACCAGTTGATGGGAGCCCAGTGGTTCTCTATGATCAACCTGAGGTCAGGATATCATCAATTGCTGGTGGGGAAGGAGGATAATCCTAAAACAACTTTTAGAATTAGATATGGCCATTATGAATATGTGGTTATGCCATTTGGTCTATCAAATGCTTCAGTAGTGTTTATGGCATTGATGAATCAGATATTTCAGAGATATCTGCATTCATTTGTGGTGGTGTTTGTCGATGATATTATGGTTTATTCAAAGACAAGGGTGGAGCATGAGCAGCACTTGGCGACAATGCTAGGGATCTTGTGGGATCTTCGGTTGTATGTCAAATTGTCAAAGTGTGGCTTTTGGATACAGTAAGGTTTTTTTCTTGGCCATGTGATTTCTGAAAAGGGTGTTTTAGTGCATCCAGAAAAGATAGAAGATGTTGTCTCATGGAAACCGCCAAAGAATGTGTTTGAGATATGGAACTTTCATGTTCTAGCTGTGTATTATCGGCATTTTGTTCATGATTTTTCAAATTTGGCTTCTCCAATGACATCTTTGACAAGAAATAATATTCCATTCCAGGGGAATGAACATTGTTAATAGTGTTTTGAATAGCTAAAGGGTCGTCTTACATCAACACCAATCATGGTTTTTATAGAATCAGGAAAAGGGTACGTGGTGTATTGTGATGCATCAGGATCAGGGTTGGGGTGTGTTCTCATGCAAGGGAATCATGTGGTGGTATATGGCTCATGGCAGTTGAGAGTGCATGAGAAGAAATACCCAACTCATGATTTGGAGTTGGCAGCAGTGGTCCATGCTTTAAAAGTGTGGCATCATTATCGCTTCGGTGATAAATTCATTGTATATACAGATCATAAGAGTTTGAAACACATTTTCTCACAAAGGGATTTGAAATTGAGGCAAAGGAGATGGATGGAATATATCCAGATGTTTGATTTTGACTTGATTTATGCACCAGGTAAGGGAAATTTGGTGTCGAATGCATTAATTATAAAATTATATTCTCAGGTGGTGAAACAGGCATCAGACCAGTGGCAGTTGATGTCGGTTATAGATGATATGTAGTTTGAATGTGAAGACCAGGGCTATAGAGCATAATTCTTTCCAGTTTTGTTGATTCCTAAATTGGTTTTCCAGGTTGGAGAGGCACAAATATATGATTCTGAGTGTGTGACCGTGGGGTCGAGACTCAATGGTGGGGAGACCATTGAGGGTTGGCAACTGAATGGAGATTCAGTTTTGTGTTTTCGGAATCGGATGTGTTTACCAGTTTATTTTCAAGGGGACATTCACAGGGAATATCAACATTCTCGGTGTGTTGTTCATCATGGAATTCAGAAGATGTATAAAGCTTTGAAAGCGCAGTTCTTGTGGGCTAGTATGAAGGGAAGTGTGGCTGAGTTTGTTTCGAGATGCTTGACTTGTTAGAAGGTCAAGATAGAGCATCATAGGCCAGCTGGAATGTTATAGTCATTACCAATCCCTGTTTTGAAGTGGGTGAATATAAAAATGTATTTTGTTACAGGTCTCCTAAGAACGGTCAAGAAGCACAATTACATTTGTGTGATAGTGGATTAGCTAACGAAGTCAACCCATTTCATCCCGATTTGTGAATCTCATACGGCAGTATATCTGCCCAAAATCTATATCCGGGAGGTAGAAAAGAGGCATGGTGTTCCAGTTTCGATTGTATCAGATAGAGATCCAAGGATTACATCCTGTTTTGGGAAATACTTACAGAAAGCCCTTGGAATACAGTTGACGATGAGTACGGCGTATCACCCTAAGAAAAATGGTCAATTAGAGAGGATGATACAAACTCTGGATGATATTTTTCGGGCTTTTTTCATGTATTTTGGTGACTCGTGGGAGGAGAACTTATTTTTGATTGGGTTCTTTTACAATATCATTCATTAGGAATCCTTACAAATGGCTCCATTGGAAGCATTGTATGGGAGGTCGTGTCATTATCCACTATGTTGGGCAGAAACAGGTGAGTCATCGATGGTTGGACCGAGTCCTGTCCAGGAGACTATGGAGAAGATCAGGTTGATCTGGAAGAGAATGAAGATAGCTCAGAGTTGTTATAAATCGTAGGTGGATCATCCTCGATAACCATTGTCATTCCAGGTGAGTGATCATGTGTTCTTGAGGATCTCTCTTAGGTTGGGACATCGTCGGTTTGGGAGGGAGGGAAAGCTATCTCCAAGGTATATTGGACCTTTTGAAGTTCATGAGCGGGTTGTTGAGGTGGCTTATCATTTGGATTTTCCACCATGATTTAGTGTGGCACACAATGTGTTTCATGTAGCGCAATTTAAAAAGTATCAGCAGGATCGTGACCATGTGATTCGATGGGATCATGTTGAGGTAGAACTAGATGCTTCGTTGGTGCACATGACAGTGTGGGTTATGGATAGGAAAGAGAAAGTCTTGCGTGGTAAAAGCATCGGATTAGTTCTGGTTTTGTACCAACATGGTCAGATTCAATAGGAGATATGACAGTGAGACAAAGATATGATTGAGCAGTGGCCCGAGCTCTTTCGGCAAAGGGCGGGTTCACTAATTTTTTAGGACAGAAAGTCTAATGGTGGGGAGAATGTAGCACCCCTGGTTTGAGTAATGTGTAATTTTTTATGCATCTTTAGGATTTTAATGTGCATGGGATGAGTTGGGGAGAGGTTTGGAGAGTTTGGAATGGTTTTGGATGATTTTGGAGGGCTTTAAAGGGGTGAACGGTTTGAGCATGGTTAGTGGAAACCGTGTGGGTTCCCCAGGAAACTGTATAGACGCTTGTTCTCAAGACAGTAGGTCTTTCACAGCCAGCACATGGTATTCCAAACCGTGTAGACCCTAGCTCTCGAGGCAGTGGTGTGTTCACGGTTAGCGCACAGTTTTGCAAACCGTGCTGGCTAACCCTGCGACCACATAAATTTAGCGTTATAAGTTCTGTGATCACTCGAGATTGCCTTATTTCACTCCAAATCTTCTCCCACTCGAACCACACTTGGGATTTTCGGTTCTCAAGGGTTGGAGGTCCTCTCCCACACGTTTTGGAAGTGTTTCAAAGGGGTCTCATGGTGGATTCAAGGTGGTTTCTTCCGGGTAAGTCTCTCCTCTTGTTTCTCTTTTGGTTTCCTCTAGATCTACATATCCCTCTCTCTAGGTTTTGTAGATCTGCATTTTTGTGTATAGATCTAGGGTTTTGGTTGCTTTTGATGTTAATATTAAGGCTTGTGGATGTTTGGGAAATGGATCTCAATAGGATTCAGTGGTGTGTTCGCCAGATTTGAGGTGCAGTTGTTTGTGGGACGATTTCTCGGGAACCCTAAAGGTAGGTGGATTCTCTCTTGACTCCACTTGGTTAGAACTAGTGGTTCCTTGTTACAATTAATTTTTTGTGATTTAAATTAATTGTGTTTTGATGTGAGAAATTATTGGAAAATACCTTGGGTTCTATTTTGGGGATTTTTGGGAAAAAGATGGTTTTGTGGTGAAATGATTTTGTTATGGATTTTAAAATAAATATTTGAAAATTTGATTCTATGATTGATTTGTGAAAATTATTTATTGAAATGGTTTTCAATAAGAAGTTTTTTTTTTGAGATGGTGTTTGGCATGGAAAATGGATTTCAATAAATGGGTGATTTATTGAAGTGGATTGATATGCAATGGAATGGGTTGATTGCATGATGTTGTGATCTTAGTGGTTTATTTTGTTGGTTTGATTTGTTTGGAATATTGTGTGGATGTGGAGAGAAGGACCACTATAAAAATAGGATGGATAGTGGATGTAAGGGCCACCATGAAAGGATAAGTGGACGGAAGATCCACTTGTTGTAAATGTGTGAACCGGTTGGATGGAAGCTCCACCATTTGGTGGTTTGGTTTTTTTGGTTGTGTTTTTGTGCATTGCTTTGCAAGATGGAATTGTGGTTCTAGTGTGTAAATGATGAGATGGATTTTGTAATGTTTGGTTGGATTTCCCTAGGATTCTTGAATTGGGTGTGATGGCCTTGTAAGGGAATTTTGGCTTATCAAAATTGTTGCACTTGTGATTTATTTTATGTGAATTGTTTTACATAAATTTTCCAATGGTTTTATCCTAGTGTCATGTGTAGGGAAGTAATTTGGGGATATACTACTATGTTTTAGTAATCACCCCATTCTTTGGCATGATGGTGTCTTTGAAGATGTTGTGTATTGTGAAGTGGGGAAATTTAATGCATCACCCTCCTTTAGTGTAGTTTTTTGAAACCCTGGTGGAGCGTGGAGCTTGTAGCTTGGTGTGGAGATGTGGTGGTGTTAGGGATCATAGTGGATGTTGTTTAGATTTCTTCTTGTACTCTGATATTGTGTGAACATGTCTCGTCGTATTGGTTTTTAGTTGTGTTGTGGAACAGCTTGGTTATCTTTTTGGAATGCTTGGTTGGGTAATTAAATTGGCATGCATTATATGGTGGCTGTTTGTGGATAGTTTGGTTGGTTTTGTCTTAAGGGAAAATCATTCCCCAACTTGATCTTGAAGCAATCGGCATTTATTGACAGCCTTTGGCGTCTTGGTAACATAGATTAAGGCCAAGTATCCCTCACTGCCTCCTCAATCCAATGAGGTCGGGGAGGGGTGTTACACGGTATATGTGCCACTCAGTGATTTCATTAACATATGACATTTCTTTTTTTTAAAGCACCAGCAGACATCTAGAACTGAGGAAACATTGAAGATGCAGAATGACCTTAAAATACCGAGGCAAAGCATCAACATAAAAAATATTGAAAAATAATGTGGGACAACAATCCGAGGGATTTATATAGGCGATTTAAGTGATGGTTCAACTTTTCTGGTGGATCCAACGGTTGAAAAAATAATCTTATCATATCTGACAGTTGAGATGATAATCGAAGAGGGATTTTTATAGATTCCGATATTTTGAAGTTGTTAAGAAAGAAATTTGTATTTAACAAAAAAGAAAATCGAAACTATTAAATGATGAGTATGAAAACATAGAAAAGAAATCATACCATCCTTATTGTTAGAAAAATATTTCATAATAAGGAAAAATTCTTCTTGAATAACTTTATATTACGAAAAATTTAGATTACAAGACTTTTATATTACAAAAATTTATACTTGGAAAAAATTTACAACGAAAAATTTTGACAATGAAAAATTTCAACTATGAAAAATTTGTCTATGAAACTTTTTTTACTAACAAGAAAATGAACTCCACTTACGAAAAAGAGTTTCATATCATAAGATGATAGGTTTCAACAAGGATATAATATGGAATATTAATATACAATTATCATTCCTAACATATGTTTAATATATTCAAATCTATCTTAGGTTAAGGATTTTGTGAAAATATCAGTAAGTTGATCTTTCGGTCCAATGAATTGAAGAATGATTTATCCTTCTTCTGTTTGATCCCTAAAAAATTGATCCCAAATATCTAGGTGATTTTCACAGGAGTGATGTGTAGGGTTTCTACTTAAGGAAATGGAACTAGTATTATAACAAAATATTTGTGTTTTGGTAAAACTAATACCATAGTCTGTGAGTGTGTATTTCATCCACAATAACTGAGCACAAAAACATCCAATTGCTGCATATTCTGCTTCAATAGTGGGAAGTGCTACCGAGTGTTTTTTTTGCATGAACAATAACCTAATGAATCTCCTATGAAATGAAAAGTTCCAGATTTACTTTTCTTATCCATTTTAAATCCACCAAAGGCAACATTGGAAAAAAATGAACAAAATAATTTCGATTAGAATAAAAGTGTCCTAAATCCATGGTTTCCATAAAGTAGTGAAAAATCTTATTCACTTCCTATAAATGAGCTTCTTTCGGATTGAATTGATATCTTGCACATAACCATACTGAAAACATTAATTATGGAGAACTAGTTGTCAAGTAATGTAGAATTACTATCATACATCTAAAAGATGTTTGATCTACTGTTTTTTCATCTTCATCATGATCATGTGAATTTGAGGTACCAATGGGAGTACTTAAACTCTTCGTGTTGTCATATCCATACTTTTTAAGAAGATATTTAATATACATTTGTTGGGATATATAGATTCCTTCTGTTTTTTTAGAAATTTGAAAACCAACAAATAATGTTAACTCACCCATCATACAAATTTCTAACACATATTTACATAGATACACAAAAGAATCAATTAATTATTACTGAGTTGAAACAAATATAATGTCATCAACATAAATGTGAACAATCAAGATATTTTTCTTATCTTTCATTAAAAAATGATTTGAATCATCATTTCCATTATCATTATTGTTTTGATGCAAAAAACATTGTAAGTCCATAATACCAATCTCTAGGGGCTTGTTTAATTCTATATAAATCCTTGGTATGTTTGAAAACATGTTCAGGATGTTTTTTATCTTCAAAACTAGGATGTTGTTCAACAAATACTTCCTATTGAACATAACCATTAAGGAAATCACATTTGATATCCATTTGAAAATGTTTGAGTTAAAATTATGCATTAAAGGAAAGTAGAATACAAATAGACTAGATACTGCAGCATAGGTTTTTTCATTGTTTTTTCCTTCATGTTGATTATAGCCTTTAGAAACCGATTTAGCTTTGTTTCAAACTATGATTCTATTTTAATCGCACTTATTTATGAAAACCCATTTTACTCTAATAACAAAGTTTTCCTTTGGTCTTTCAACCTAGATCTAGATATTATTCCTTTCGAATTGATTTATCTCATCTTACATATATTTTAGCAAATCATCATCGCCTAAAGATTCATCAGTGATTTTTGGTTCTAATAGGGAAATGAATGCTAGATGATCTACTTCATTTCTTAAAGAACTTATAGTCCTTATAGGTTTGTTTACATCACCAAAGATACTATCACAAGGAATATTCTTAAGAAACAACTGATTTTGGTTATGGAAAACTTTTTCATCAACATATGGTATAAAATATCGTTGGGTAAATGCTTTAGAAAAATATTCTTGAAAATTTTCCTTATTAGAAGGATCTTCTATCAAGGGTTGATACTAATTTTTTTAAAACATATCTAAAGATGTAGATTGAGGACTTTTAAAAACAAAAATATTTCTTTAATCATATTTAATTTGTACTATTTCTTCAATAGTACATGTATTTTATTAAAAAATCTATATGCCTTATAAGGAATGGTGTAGCCGTTGAAGATTCCTTTATCAGATTTGGGTGCAAATTTATATAAATTATCTTTAGTGTTCAGAATGAATACTTTGTAACCAAAACATTGAAGTAGGAATTTCTATGTTTTATACCATTCAATAACTCCTAAGAAGATTTATTATGAAAAATTATAATCAAAACATTATTTATAGTATAACAAGTAGTACTTACAGCTTCTGCCAAAAAATGTTTGGCTACTGAATATTCACTCAACGTGGTTCTTATTATCAATTGAAAAATCATTTTTCTTCTTTCCACAACACCATTTTGTTGAGGAGTTCTTGGTGCTGAGAAGTTATGAGTAATGCCTTTTCTACTACAAAAAAGTGTCAAAATAAGAATTATGAAATACTCCTCTGTGATCACTATAAATTGTTATCAGATGAATATTTTTCTCATTTTTAACTTGGGCTCTAAATATTTTGAAATAAGTAAAATCATCATATTTATTTTCTAGAAAATAGACCTATGTAAATCTATTGTAATCATTAACTAAGAAAAATACATAATTTTTTCATACAATGCATCTAGTTGGTTTTAGACCAAAAAGATCGATATGCACCAACTATAATGAATCAATGGTTTATACATCGATGCCTGATTTAAAACCTGATTTATGTTAATTTCCATATTGAATAGGATCAAAAAAATTTGAGGAATCAAATATAAGCTCTAGTAGATCCTTAACTAGTATTTTAATAGAGAGTTTTCATAGCTTCCTAAGGTTACAATATACAAACCTTCTATTCCATTACCAAAAATAATCTTCCATTGCACTAAGACAAGGTAGATCATGTATTATATGGTCTTCTATGTTTAAACTATATACATTCTCTTGCCTATGGGCCGAAAAAAGAAACTCTTCCTTGAAATTGTGTACTAATCACATTTCATTCATAAAATTCACAAGCTAACCTAATCACATAATTGCCTTATTATAATATCATTTTTCTTAATAACATTAACAAATTAAACAATTCAAATTAATGTTTTTCCAATAAGAAAAGTATTACCTATACCAATAATTTCCCCCTTCGCATTATCTCTGAATGTTACTTTTCCTCCCTTCGCCTTGATAATATTTTGAAATAATTTTTTGTTACCATTCATGTGTTGTGAACATCCACTATCTATTTAACATGTATTTTTGTTAGTAATATCATTACCTTCATGAAAATAAGAGTGTTATGATTTTGGATCCCATAAATTTATGGATCTGGATTCTTCAGAAAGAAATATCATAGTATTCCAAATTTTAATTGAAAAATAAGATTTATGAAAACCTAAATACTGAGTTTTGTTTAAGGAACTATTTTTTACCCAATGACCTCCACACTGACACTTAGTGCCGAATGGAGCACATTGAGGAACAATGTAATTTTTACTAAAAACTGTTTTGGAATAAGTATAACCAAATCTATAATTATTACTTAGAGGTTGAATTTGGGAATACATATTGTAATAGTTATTAATACCCAAGTTAATGTTTGACAAACACATCCTCAAGGAAAATATTTCTGACTTTATTCAAATAACTATGTTTTTATCCTCAAAATCATTAGTTTTATCACTATAGTTAGTCTCTCAAACATTGTTCCATGAAATCTCTTTTTCTAAATCCTTATAAAGTTTATCCTTCTCATAATTAACTTCCCAAAGGGTTTTTGAAGTACTTTAAAAATAAAAAATTTTCTTATCATGATATTTAGAAAGAATTGATACTTCTTTAGTAAGAATAGAAATTCAATAATTTTCCTTATCAAGATTTTTCATGACTCTATAATCTTCATTCTCAATGTACTTTGAAAACATATAAACTTCTTAATAAGTAGGTAATGTTTTATCTTCACTAGTAAATGATTTTTCATCTGAAGATTCATAATATTTACCATCACTATAATTATCATTTAAGGATACATTGGTTATGGATTCATCATTGTGTACCTTGGACATTAAAAATGATTTTCAATAGGTCACATTGAATGAAGACTAAGATTCTGCTGACCAGATGATTCATACTATGAGGATTCATCAGAAGAGTCTCCACCACTGGCACTCTAGGTGTCATTAGCTTTCAAAACATTCATAGCTTTAGATTTTTAGTAATTTTTTCTATTCCCATCAGAATTATTTTCCTTTCTTTCATTTATCTTAAGAATAGGAAAATCGATCCTTATATGGAATGCTCTCTTGCAGTCATAACAATTGACTTCTGAGTCTTTCATGTCCTTTCTGTCTTTCTTCATATATCTATACTGAAATTATTTTTTATTAAATATCATATTCATACTTCAAGGATAATTAAATAGTTCATTATCAGAATTTTCACTTTCACTTGATTCAGATAAAATACTAACCTTCTTGGACATGGATCTAGTATCCCTTTCATGAGTTTGGGAGTTCGTAGTAGTAGATTCTACACTTCAATTTGCATACTTCTTTTTATTCCAATCTTCATCTGTTTTTATTCTTGTCTCATGCTAAAGAGGTGTTCCAAATAGCTCATCTAGAATAATCTGAGATACATTCCTATTCTCATAAATAGATTTTCTCAAATATTATCAATCATTAGGCATGATGTCTATAATCTTGTCAACAAGTGCCTCATCATATAATCCATTTTCAACCATAGATTGTAAACTATTAACAATATTCAAAAATTTATGTAGAACCTTGCACTCTAGTTCTCCATAAGGAAATAGAAATACATGATATTATGCTCTAAGTATATCTCTTCTACTTTCTATAACCTTGTATGTACATAAATGTGTAACCTCTAATTTTTTCTTTATTCAATTTTCACCCTCACAAGAAGAAATATGGCTGTATATATTCCTGGTAATGGAACACAACAAAGATTTTTACACCATGTAGTTTAGTTGATATTCTGACTTCTCTTGATTACTAAAGTTTCTGAGTTCTTTATAAAAAATCTTGTAATCACTAATAAGTATAAAAAATTTGTCAACTCTAGTGTTAATAAAAAAGTCTTCATACACTCTCTCCAATATTCATAATAATTCCCATCAAATATAGGTTGTTTAGTAGGATTATGATTTTTAATCAAACCAACACTCATTAATTCCATTTAAAAGAAAATATCTTTCCACGAAAACTAATAAATACAAAATGTTTGAAAACAAGGATAAGAATCTCAAGAAAGGGAAATATATAATAATAAAAAAATGTGAAAGAAAACATATATGTGATTATATGTATTTTAGAGACCTACTCTGATACCAATTGTATGATATAAATATTGATGTACATGATAAATATACAATAATGGGTGAATTGTATCCATTAAAAATTACTTTGGAAATTTTAAAGTTGATATAAAACATTCTATGTTTAACAATGTT
The DNA here is from genome assembly GCA_963277665.1 of Viscum album. Lineage (NCBI taxonomy): Eukaryota > Viridiplantae > Streptophyta > Magnoliopsida > Santalales > Viscaceae > Viscum > Viscum album. The sequence goes on from OY728157.1 coordinate 1,470,550,738, forward strand.
AAACAAGGTAAATTTGGAAGACCTATTAGTTCTACAAACATTGTAGATTCTAGAAATATGGATCCAAAAATGAAATTGACGAAAATATTACAAGGTTAAATATTCTACCATAAATTATATAGAATCTAAAAAATATGAGTACAAGTACAAGGATGTATATAACAGTTATACATTCCTTATTAATCAAAATATAGCAGCAAATAAACTTGAAAGAACACAAGTAACACTTATATAATATTTTAACTCCAAGAGTACGGTATCCAAAAACCTTAGATAATCGTCCCATGATTTATACATTCAATAATGTATGTCTTACCCACATCAGGGTAAGCCCTGGATAGGAATATCAAAGTTTGTCTTGTAATCTCCGTAATCCCAGAAACGTTAAGGTAGTCAGAACCTCTATCTTCTTTATCAAATAAGTTCTGAAACTTTATGGTAGTCATCACCGTTATCTTCCTTATCAATGATGCACTTGAAAATTAAGGTAGTCAACACCTTGGTCTTCCTATCCCTAGAAGCCCTTGATTGTACACATCAAAAATCGGAGTCGTAAGAAGAAATCAGAACAAGAAGTTTAGTATGCACAAAAAATGAGTGTATCTCTCTCTAAAAATAACTTCAACGGCATGTAATCTCTAGAGTTTTATAACTGTATTGAGATCATTCAAATGGGATCCTATTTATTGGCATTTCCTCAATGGTCATCTCGCTCCTCCAATGATCATTTTTTTCCTTTAATCTTGGGGGGAATGTACACCTATCCCTCAAATAATAGGTTGTTAGAAACAGAATGAAGGACATCATTTCATAACTATAACATGAGTAAGAAAAACATGGTTGATCAACCAAATATATTTTTCAATGTCTAAGGAAAAATAATGTTTGGATTCTAAGTGAAAAATATCCAGAGCTTGTATTACATGAATATTAGGATTCTGTTTTCCAAGGAATTCAGAATCAGTATTCTATAGACAATAAAGTAAGAACTCTACTGAATTTGGAACCTGAATTATAAGGAATTCCAAACCTGAATTGTGAAGAATTCAAAACATGTATTCTAAGGAATTTCAAACCTGTATTCTAAGGAATTGGGTATATGAATTTTTAGGGTTTTGGAACATGAATTGTAATGAATTCAGAGTCTAAATTCTAAGGAATTCGGAGTCTGAATTCTAAGGAATTCAGAGTTAAAATTATGAGAAAATTGGAACCTAAATTCTAAGGAATTAAAAGTCTGAATTCTAAGTAATTCAGAGTCTGAATTATTAGGAATTCGGAACCTAAATTATAAGCAATTCAGAATCTGAATTTCATGGAATTCAGAATCTGAATTTCAGAGAATTCATAATCTGAATTTTTGAGAATTCCGAATCTAAATTTTATAGAATTATGAATATGAATTTCAATGAATTTAGAATCTGACATTCATAAAACATGGAATATTAATTTTAAAATAAATCAAAATCTAAATTTCATAGAATTATGAAACTAAATTTCATAGAATAAGTTATCTGAATTTCAGAGAATTCAGAATATGAATTTCAGAACCTGAAAACAGAATACTTTATATCTATGAATTTATAGGATTCTGAGGTTTTATAAATGAAACTGAATTTTGAACATAGAAATAAAAATAGTTAGGTTTATTGAAACTAAATCATGACCAACAGAAACAAAGATAAGAGAAAATTTCCATGGGGAAGGAAAAAATTTCCTTATTAAGAAAAATCATCAGGAAATAATTTTTTTCTTTGAGATAGAGTGATTGTGATTTTCAAAACACAAAGGAATGTTAATGTCATAAGAAATCCTTATTGACTGAACATGATGATAATATATATGTGAAAATAATATATGGGTTATGATGGACCAATTAATTAATTTTACTGACATCTTAACCATCCTTTTGAAAAGCTTATTAGAGTGGTTGGGACACCTGTGGGTGTAGGAGGTAGTCTGGATTCCGGGAGTTCCCTCAATGAACATTAGTGTCCAAGATTATCACATCATTTCATGATTATAGGGATTATGTGGGAGGATTTTGGAATCTATTGTGGTTGAAAATAATATTTCAAACCTGGATTTAGGTCTAGATAAGGAAGACCATCCATCCTATGGAGAAAATGTTTCATTATATCCTGTTAGTTTTTGAATGCATCTTGGATGATCATCTGCAATTGGTGTAGTATTTCTATCTGAATAATTACCACTCCTTCATATATATAGACACATTTGAGTCAGTGAATGTCAGCACAATAAATCATATCTATTCTAGTAATATATAGTGGGAGAATGACCTTTTAGACCTAGAGTTACAGATATAAAAGGTGGTTAAGTGTGCATCTACTCTAGGGGTTGACGGGGACAACACAATGTTTTCAAGAGTCAAATATGGACTGATGATAGATATATTATATGGTCAAATATAGGATCATGCGTTTTGTGATATCCTAGCACTCAAATGAACCGAAACATTTCCCATGGAATGAGGTTATCTCCTCGAATTGAAGGTCCTCTTTAGGAAATAATATGTTTGGTTCATGAGGTGTCATAAAACATTACCCTAAATTGCATATATAACATATAATATGAATTTTCCTTATGAAGAAATGTTGATATATGGGCATGACTCATTGAATGATAATGACTTGGGTGATATAGATATCAAGGGTGGAGTTACCTTTTCAAGGTGATTAGTGGAGTTTGTAAAGTGGTCGGAGAATATCTATCATTAGAAAGTTCTTCACATTGGTTTATGTCTATAGATATATTCAGAACCTTTTGAATACTCACAAGATAGGGAGACTATAATACGAGATTAATTTTATGAATGAGTGGGATTTTTAATATTAATGATAAATATAATTAATGTTGGGGATAATTTAATTACATTATTTTATCATTGTAATGCTTTGGAATATTTTGAGGAGTAATTTTCAAGACATTTTTGGATTTGCCATAGAATTATGGGGCATGGGGTGGTCCATTATTGATATAATGAAAATTCTAAATAGATTTTATCACATGAATTTTTTTTAGGGATAATAGAATAATTACTAATTGTATTCTTGGATTTATAATTTGATCACTCCATTAAATTAGTAATATTGGATTTTTCGTAGTTGTGACATAACAATTATGGGCGATGTGAGTTTGGATAAAAATTGGCTATTGATAAAATTGTATATTAAATAAATATTTGATTTATTTATAATTCCACGACAAAAAATCAAATATATAATATATAAAACCCCAATATTTTAAATGAATAACATATATTGATATAATATATAACATACATTATCATTCTTAAATGACAAAAGAAATATAATATTTAAATATGACCATTATGAGCTAGTCATTCAATTGGAATGATTGAATAGGAATAAAGTAATAATGAAATATATATTTATATAGAGAATCTAATATCTAAAAATTTATTTATAATAATTAATAATTAATCATTGAAATTTTAGTAATTCCATTTTATACTTCAAAATAAAGTTTCTAAAAACATGTTTTCATTTTCCAATTTATGTTTTGTGAATTTAATTAATATAAATTTTTTTCAAATAATGATTATAAAATTAATCTAATTTTGTAATTTAGAATTTAAAAATTAACCTAATATTAAATATTTATATTTTAAAAAAAACCATGATTACTCATGTAATAGTGATATAAACTGATTATTTGTAATATTATATTTTATTTTAAATAAATTGTATTATTGGAAAGCCTATTTATGCATTGTATTTTATTTAAAATTTATATATGTATTAATTATATATACATTGTCTAATTAGTTTAATTTTAATCAACTTTATACTTTATTTCAATATAATATTATTGTATAGATTGATATGACATTTATTGAAAATTATTTTTAAAAGCATAACGTCTCCCATTTTATTTATTTTCATAAACCCAAAAATAAATTCATATTAGAATTAAATATATAAATTCTATATCTATATATACTAATTTAAATTGATATAATTATGATCACTATTGATATATTCGATGTGTGATCATTTTATACTGAAAAAATGAGTTTCTTTGTAACCTATTTCCAACATTATTTTTGTGGTTTTTTAAATTAATTTCTATAACATATATAAATTTAATATCATAAATTTTTTTAAATATTTTCAATCATATTAATTAATATTTAAAAAAACATCATAATATTTATTTCATAATTATTGATAAATATGGTAAAATTTATTTTTTTTATTATGGATAAAAGAGTGTTTTTTCATTAAATACACTTTTTATAAAATTAATTTTATGAAACTTATGTAATTTTTTAATAAAAAATGATATATTATTAGGAATATGTCTTTCAATATTATCTAATTAGTATCATTTTATTTCATCATTAATTTTTAAATTACTTATTTAAAATTCTAATTCAATGGAGAAAATTGAATTATAAATGTAATTAAATATATAGGATAAAGATTAAAATGATTAAAATAGATTCTTATTATTATTTTGTGTGGATCATCCATAACTTCTCCTAACTCCAGTTTTTTATATTTTTTATGAAAAATTGGTGAGATTGACATATTTTTATTGAATAGTTTTGGGTATTTAGGAAAAATACACTCGTCGATTATAAATTGGTGTTCCATCACATCACTTATCATCACCTCTCAATAATTTTTACATTACCAAGCCCTAAAACGTTCTCTATGCAACATCCTTATAAACATTGAGGGATGAGAGTTCTTCCCTAGAGTCCCACAATAATTTCCATTATAATATATCCATATGATGTTCTTCTATTTGATTCGAGCTGTCTTCACAAAGATACATCTTTTTTACTTATTCCCATTAAGCCATTAATTATGTCATAAAATTTAAAATATAATAGAAATAGTATCTCCCATATAGTGATATATGATTATTTTTATAGAAGAATATTCTCCCATCTCCTCCTACATCAAATTTTAAATAAAGCCATTCCTCATGTGTTTGGAGGGAAACCACCACTCAAATTGATGTAAATCATTTCCCATCCCAAACTCACATGTACAAAAATAATGAATACAATAATGAATAGATATGATGCATATGATATTATATTAATTAGTTAAATTTTATATATCATCCAATTCTTTACCTTTTATCTATTATGGGAATGATATCATCGCTTTTGTGTATGTACTACTAATTGTCTCCACAAGGCATTGTGATTCAATTACCTTGACCAGCTTCTTATAATAGTTCAAAAAATATATATATTTCATAAAAGTTATTTTCTATTATTTTTACTATTCATAAAATGATGAATCTATATCGCATATATAATAATCACACATTATATAAAAAACATGCATGAGATAATAAAGCAGTTAACCATTGAAATGGTGGTAACAATGAAATATTCTTTACAAATAGGTAACTAGTGGTAAAGTAAAATCATGTGAGATATTATGAATATAAATATGGTTCTTTTATATATAAGTAATATGTTGAAAAGTATTAAATTTATAGTTTATGTATCTACAACAAAATTGAAACTTGATGTAATTGACCTTTTTCCCAATTTCAATTAACGGTGGAATAATTCAATGTCACTGACATAATTAATTTTATATTGTATTTATACATACACTTTTATATTTAATATAATGAATACAAATATATTTATTTTAATTTTATAATCAATTTGAATAATGTAATCCGATACAATTTTACTTGAATGTTACAAAGTGGTAAAGATTATCACAACTCAATTTCTTTTTTCGTCTTATAATTCTTCTAAGCTATCATGGATATTATAATATTTTGTGTGTATTGAAATTTGAATATTTTATGTTTTTTTCAGATTGTTTTTTTTTAATTTACATTTGATACACATAATAATGTAGTTGATTAATTATCCCTTCAACGAAATGATCTTTTAAAAATATTTTTTCTTAATATTTATTCCATTGAGGGATATTTTCTAATATGTACCTATTAAATTATATGTGATTAATATGATTACCCCTAGAAAAATTTAACTTGAATAGATATTTATTCATTATTCTAAAAGTTTCAATTTAAATTTTTTATTTCAATGGGATATAATTTTAAAATTTTCAAATAAATAATTATATATTTTAATCTCTCACATACATTTGGGATTGATTTTGTTTTCATTAAATAAATATTATCATTTATCCTTCTTATGTTCCAATAATGTTTTTATTCTCTTGATATTTACAGAGACATTATATATTCTTCCTAATTTACCTCTCTTTGGTACCTATGTCACGAAATTAAATTAATGAAAATTGAATTTTCTTTATCTTTTAATCAGATTTTAATATTTCATCTGTCTCCATATATTCCAAAAATGAAATCAATAAAGTATACATATATACTTAAATGATATATTAAAGACATTTTATATTATCTTTTAGTTTTAAAAATATAATCGAAATAAATATTTCTAAATTTTTTATATATTTTAGTTTTTTTATATTTTTCATTTAATTTAAATGAAATATTTTTAGACTTATTTAGAGTCAATAGAAACCCCATCAGATGTAACTGTTTTATGATATTTATCCACATTAACACAATTTTAATGTTTATAAATTATAAACTATTTTATGAATTATTATTTTAATATTCCTCATATATTAAATTTATTTTTATAAAGTATGTGCTTTTCTTACAAAAAAAATATTCCTGAGAAAATGATGGTCTTCTCTTATCTCTTATTAATTTTTAGGTCATTATATATCTTGAAACAATAATCTTCTTATGATCCCCAGACTACACATTTACATTAAATATTCTTATTCCTTATCATGTATATGATTATATCTGAAATGATATATCATATCCTTAAATATAGTGTTTTACATAGAATATTTATTGACTAAAATGGGAAACATTGATATTCTTTATTATTTATTCGATACATAAATATATTTATAGTGAATATTGTCGATGAATTAATTTAATCAGTAGATATATATGTAATTAATAGGATGATGTGTTTTGTGTGGTACTAAATTATTTATATCCCCTTGATTCCTCAACAAGCCTTAGTAAACATATCACTAAGATGAAATTAAATGTTTTTAAATCCATAGTTTTAAGCATTCCTGAATAATGATATTGAAAATATATATTTCAAGATGTTAGTGATGTTGACATCCAATATTAATCATTTGATTCCTTAATAATTTATTTATTATTACCGATGATAATAATTCAATTATATATGTCTTCATCTATGATTAATAAAATAATTATGGATAAAAATATGAATTTTTGAGTATAAGGCGGATCATATTTTCAATTTCAAAAACACCCCTTTTAAGGATTAATATGATGAGACAATATCATGATTAGGGATTTTTATGAAAAATTTAATGAACCATAACCCACTTGATTAGAGTATTCTTTACTGAAAATCTTATTTAAGGAAGAATTAATTTATATTTGGTTGAAAAAAACATAAAGGTAATGGTAACAGTTAGGATTGATCATATCTTTATGATGTGGTAATTATGGTTTATTAAATTGAATAATTTTAACATAATTATATTAACATGGTCTTAGAAAAATGACAACATGTATGTTTGGTGACAACTCATTGCATTTGGAAAGGAAAATGGGCTTAAACCCATAACTATAGGGTGACAAGGGTGAAACTCCTACCAATAAACTATTTAAAGTAATAGATAGTAGTTCACTTTTGAAAATAAATGATTTCGTGGATAGATAATTATGGAATATATTATGTATAATTATCTGTGATACTATTGAGGTTTTAAGAATAATGTATTATACGTAATAATTTTTGAAACCCAGTTCTATTTTGGATCATATTTAAAAGAAAATGAGAATACATATCAACATTCTAAGTATATTATTTTATATTTCAAGTTAAATTTTGTGCATTATGCCTCAAAATCATATGTTTTTTTCATTTCGTTGAGTACATTGTGAAGTATAAATTGAATGAAGAAAAACAATTGATGAAATTATGGTTATTGAAACATATCAAGAATGTATACTAACTCATTTTCATATATAGTAAAATTATTCCTTTACATTTTCTAAAAGTATATTGAAACAAAAATATTTCTATATTACATTCATATATAAAGAATCATTATTCATTTAATGAATCACAATTTATGGTGTTATGGTCATTGGCATTCTCTTCATTATTCAATTTTGAGTGATCAATGATCTATATCAATCTCCACGTATTATCTCCATTTTTACAATGATAATAAAAACCCTCATGGGATAAATCATCATTATCTTAATTTGGAATAAATTATTTATCAATGAAAAAACATAATAATGTGTTAAAGGTTGTACATAAAAGAAAAGGACATGTTAACACATTAAAATATTAAATGAAATATTTTTTGACGAATACACTGAGGTAGTGTGAGATTCCAAGGCTCATAATTCCTGAAAAAATATGAAGATAAAATATTAAATATATTACAAGATGCATTCTCATTTTTTTTTCAAAATAAAATTGGATAAATAATAAATGTGGCATCATACGAAAAATATGATACTATTGATTGGTATGGGATATAGTTTGTACCCTATGAAGGGTATATAATTTGTACGCATCAGACATTTGGATTCCTCACAGACAAAAATAATTTATTTAATAATATTTATGATATTATTTATGTAAATATTTTAATATCACAAAAATAGTGCATCATATAAGAAATATGTGTCCAATGATTGGTGCGATATAATGTTTTTACATTAGGAGGGGTTTAAATTTTGTAATCATTGAAAATTTTTATTCTTCACTCACAAAAATTATATTTAATATTTAATTAATTAAATAATATATTCTTTAAATATTAAATAATCAATATCTCTTTAATAGTGTATCATATTAGATTTTTGAGACCTCCATTAGGTCTGGGACATGGTGTTTATACTAGATGGCATATAACCATAGTAAGTAGTTTATGTTTAGTCAGATCCCAAAAAGGGACACGTTTTTTTAGAATATAAATATTTTATTCGACAACGAAAAATAATAATAATAAAAAATTAATATTATTATTATTATTACTATAACTTTTATAAAGGATATAAAATTAATATTTAATCATGTTATTAATAATTTTTTTATAGTTTAAATAATAAGTAGGGAATGTAATTAATGAGATATTGTTAATTGAGATTATTAAATGAGTGTAATAAATAGGATTCTTTTAACTGTTAAGGATAAATTAGTGTGTGAAATTAATAAAATGAATTTATTATTATCGGTGATTAATAAAAATTACTATTAAAATGCTAATAGTAAAAATAATGTGAACTATTTGTTAAATAATAATATTCATTGTTATTTTTATTCTAATTGTTAATTTTGGATATAATTAGTGTGTATCTATATATATGAGGAATGTGTATATATATGGGATATATATGTATATAAGTGTCTGTGTGTGTCTGTAAATAAATATATATAAATATGTGTGGACTAAATAAATATATATATACATGGGTCTATATATGTATATGTGGATATATATTTGTTATAAATATTTAATATAATGACTTTTAATATATATATATATAATGTATTTAAATGGAACAAGGAGTTACATGACTAATAGGCTACATGGGAAATAAACACACCATGGGTAATGGCTGAGGGGTTTAAAAAATGACAAATACTATTTTCAAATTATTTTAATAAATGAATTGTGATATTAATGGATGAAAGATAAAACAATAATTTTAATTAGTGTTGTAAATGGATATATGTGAGGGAATTCGCATAAGAGGTCTCACCCCTCATTATCATTCCTATCATACTCCCACTCTCCATAATTTATTTTATTTATTTTTTATTTCATTCCATCTTATTTCCTAGGTATCTTCTTCCTTTTTTATCAGATTGACGTGCCATCAACTCTATTGGGTTTATATAAAAAAAGCCTAAATTTATTCCAATATTTGTTTTTAAATGCAGAAAGGAACGTTCAATTTGATCATTATGGTTTTTTTACTGATAATTTATGAAAACTATTATCATAATATAAATTGAAATAATTATTTAATTGAAATTGTGCAATTTTTAACAATGATGATTATGGAATTTTATCAGAAGATACTTGAGAAAACTTTACAATTATAATTTTTAAAATTATAAAATGATAATTGGGCAATTTTTTTAAAAGAATAATTGTCCAGAAATTTCAAATGATAATTTATTATGTATATTATCAAAGATATTTACTGAATTATGAAGAATAATATGTAAGTAAAATTAGTGGAATATAATTTTATAAATTATTAAATGGTAATTATTATAAAATTATTAGTTAAAAAATATATTTAATTTTAAGAGGATAATTATGAAATTTATGTGGATAACATTATGGTTTAATAAAAAAATAATTATTTTTGTATACGATATTTTTTCATGAAATAATTTGTTGATATAAATTAACCTTCATGGTTTCATAAATATTCTTGAATATAAAATTGCAGCACATGTATTGATCTTATATGGTAATTTAGGAATTATCCAAGAGTGATACAGTATTATTGGATTCCATATTTTAGTTTCAAAAAATAAAATAGATGTTTTTTGTTTTAGTAATCCCTTGTGTGTGATCATTTTTCTGATTTGGTTGATAACGTGGTTCTAGTAATGACATCTATGAAATAATTTTCTCTTGATGTTAATGAATTTTAACGTAGGAATTTCCTTCTCTAATTGGGATCCTTTTTACATATGTTTCTATATTTAATTTATATTTCGAGTTACTTGAAATCAAGCTTGATGGTGACCCCATGTATTTTGTGTGTGGCCCATATTATAGAATGTTCTGTTTCTAGGATATTTTTCACAGCTTAATCCCATGATGATGTTTGATTCACATGTTGATGTATATGGTTATGCTATGTTTCACATGATGTTTGTAATAGTTGTTATCATGCTCTAACTTGTCATGTTCTCTTTGGGAGTATTGGTATGTGTATACATGATAGATGGATATCGTGATATAAATACTCATTGTGGGTTGTTCACATGATTTGTGATGAAGATAATGGCACAACATGATATCCTTGTAACCTGGCATCAACATGATGGAATGAGGATTCTAGGTAGGTGAAAAAAACTGGGTACATTGTGAATTCTGTGTGTTACAGGATGCCTTGTTGATTCTGGGTAGGATACAAATACTTAAATCCTTGTGGATTACAAATATTACCATATTCCTTGTGGACACAGGGAAGGTTTCTTCACTCAATGCCTTATGGTTATCGAGTGAGTTGGTAATAACTATGTTCCTAGTTTGTGTTACTTATTGACATATAATATATTTATGACATGGAGACGAGTAAAAAGAAACAACGGTTTGTGTAATCCTGGTTCGCGCACAACTGCTCAGATTAGAATTTGTGTTACAAAGCATGTTATGCATTTATTTTATTATTTCAAACACTTTTTCACTAGATCACATTGTGTTAAATATTAATTTTAGGTGTCCTACTTAGTCTTTTACTCACACCCTACTCAGGAATTTCTGTATGAATCTAGATTACATGATGGATCAGGTGAAGGGAAAGAATCCTATAATGGATAACTGAGTAGAAGAGTGTAAAGAAAGTAACAGACCCAATTGACTACAAATAATATGTTATTTATTGATTTACATTATTTAGTTTATTTCCATTTTTCATGGTCTCCACATATTGGAGATTCATTATTTTTATTAGATGTACATCATAGTTAGTTTTCTTTATGTTTTCTCTTATTATTTATTTTTATGATTATTTTTTATTATTGATCATATGAAATGAAAATGAGGGTATAGTCTACTCAATGATGGTATCAAATCTTTATTTCTTGTCAACAGCCTATTACATACAAGGAGACACAAATGATGTCACGTGACACTCTGGATTGGACCTTGTGATTTGGATCAAAATGTAAAAAAATGATATTAGAGGATGAGGACATAGTAACTTGTTTCATCTCTATTCTTGGGTTGCGACTGGTTATCCATGAGATAGGAAATTCTATCATGAGTAGGGGAACTATATTAGTGCATCACAAACATTGAATAGTGGTCCATTTAGTTTTGATAACATGGTGAATTTATGATCTCTTATAACTATTTATTTCATTGGGTGATGCACTACATTTGTTATGTGATTTATGTGATTTTGTAAATGCTCATGCATCATGACAAGGAACGTAGATTCACATTCCATATATGTACTTGTTTTTGTGTTTCATAGTATTTTATTAATTATATACATTGATTTGTGCTATCTGTTTGGGATAGTTTGTGTTGTGTGATATATATATTGACATACTATGTGATACATCTTTATTAAAATTATTTAGTTGAATAGAGAATGATATTTTTTTTAGTATATATATATGATTATTGTGACTAATGTGAATTTAAGAAAACACCAGTCAGTACTGGGAAGGTTATACATTAGGTTATGGGTCAACTCATTGGAAAACATTATTTGATCCAATATACGGGTTTGGTGAAACCTTATGAGATCCCATGAACTAATTATGATTTATCCTAATGACTGAATATATTTTCTAATGTTTTTTCCATCATGTTACAAAAGATGTAAATCTAAAATATCTTATGGGAATTCTTGTGAATCGTGCTAGAATGCTTACTTAAGGATGTATGTATCTGCATTACCACAAGATGTGAAGGAGAATGCAGTGGAGCATGCTATAGAACATCCACTGTGGTTTAAGAGGGATGGTTTCTTCAATTAATCAATTTTCATTTATTCATTCCTAGGAATAGGTGTTCATTACTATGGTCAGGTTTTCCATGATTTTTATCTCCAACATTTTTTACCCTTCAAAATCACTGAAGGCTCTATGGATGCAGGATAATGGATTCAATTATTTTCGGAAATCTCCGAACTAGTAGATAATCTAACGGATTGAAATGTTTAAATGAGATTTAGATCATTTTGGGAGTGAAAATATTTTGAAACCCTATATCATATAGTTAATATTTAGAATAAGGAGATCGAGGTTCAGTTAGATGTCTCTGAGAGGAAGAAAGTCATAAGGCCAGATAATCCCCTATGGGAATCACCTATGGTTCTACTAGGTGGTGGATGACAGTTTTGCAAACTTGTGGATTAATAGATGCTATACTAGTTGATGGTTAAGATAATATATCTATTACTAATATAGGTGATCTTTTAGATCCACTACCAGAAGCCCAATGATTCTACAAAATTGATCATCGATCGAGCTACCACCAGAAGTGATTTAGGTAAGTGAAAATATTTAAAATTATTCTTTATAAAAAATTTGGATTATATGAGTACTTGGTGATATTTTTCATGATAAGTAATTCACCACTAGTGTTCATGGACCTCACGAATGAGATCTTCCATCATTACATGTACTCATTCATCATAATGTTAACTGATGATATCCTCATATACATGGTGAAACTAGATCAACATGCTTGGCACCTTGAGATAGTTCTGAGTATGCTTCGTGGACATAGGCATTACATTATGCTATCAATTTATGACTCCTAGATTTAAGAGGAAACATTTCATAGAAATTTGGTGTCTCGAACTATAATATAAATATTCCTGAAGAAGTTCGATCTCATCATGACATTTAAATATCCTGAAAACTTGTTTTAGATCTGGAGCTCTCTTGGTTCTGTTGGATATTAATAGAGATGTTTTTGGATCACTAATGGAAATTGTTAGATCTTTGATAGGGTATTTGTGAGGATTTTCCATCGAAAATACCTTTTTGTGACAGGGTTGTTTAACAAATTTCCCATTACATAAAAGGGCATTGCAAATATTTTTTTTTTGTGATGGACCGTTGCAAAAATAAACTATTCGTGGCGGAATGTGGATCCGTCGAAAAAAAAATACTCATTATTTTTTATAAATTTTTTTGCATCAGCCCATCACAAAAACACTTGCTTCATTTTTTGGGATGGTCTATCACAAATACTATTTCTGAATGGACTAGTAAAAAAAATGTAAAAACATAAAAAAATAAAATTGTATAAAATAAATAAAAATAAACATAATAAATTAATATTAATATTAATTAAATATTAGTAACACTCGTAAAACAATATAAAATATAAAATAATATAACAATATCCATATAATAATAATAATAATATAATAATTATTATTATTATTTTAATGAAATATTATTATTAAAGTTACTAATATATCAAAAAAATTATTAAATAATTAAAACATAAATATTTGAGAAATATATAACATATTAAAATGATAATAATAAAAAAATAATTATTAAAATAATAATAAAATAATTATAAATCCAATATTCGCTTAAATATAAAAATAAAACTATATAGAAATTTATATAGTTAATATTACAAAAATATACATTCGATTGTTTTATCATAATAAATAAATAAATTTTTGAGGGGGTCATCTCGATTAGCTAGAGGAGTTGTAGGAAATGGTTGAGGGGACTCCATCCCTACACCACGATTCGAACGTCGCTTTTACTCCAACAATTCATGTTCCTATTGCTTCCTCCATCAATGAATCTCCTCCTAAATCTTCTGCAACTGCTGTCATAGGAGCTCTTCCTACTACTGCTGATTCTATTAACACATCTGCTCCAACTATCTATTCATACTCTCTATAAGCTCACTCTATTCTAGTAGTAGCTTAAGATACATCATAGTAAATTATGATGACTCTTTAAATGTTCCTATCATGATTTCTTTCAACATCATAGTTATGCCTTAACAATCTATAGTTGTTAATAGAGAGTTGATACCAATAACTCGGCCTTTCTCGAAGGCATATGAGGTTATATGCATCTAGGTTACCTCATAAAATTGGTGTCTAGTAGCCTGAGTATCATTCTTAGACTTACAGTTAGTCTATATATGTGACATTGTGGCCATATATGACTCCTTAAATTGCAATTTAAAAAAAAATATTATTTTTAAATAAATTTTATACAAAAAAATGAAATATACTAACCACAGTCTAACGTTGGAGAGAACCTTTAATCTATCTAGTGGTCAGATCATTGTACATCCTCCTATAATTGTCGAACTCCGTAATTTCAAGAAGTTATACTACCTGTATGCATATAAAATAAAAAATTTACATTTAGTGTTAAAAAAATATTATAAATAGTTGTTACCATAGGATCCATGTGCTTAATGAAATGTAATTATTTTGGTGGGTGGGACAAGAATCATCAAACTCGGTCACTCCTTTGTCAATTTCATTTCTTCTCTAATTGTGAAAAACTGACTGCAACCCTAAAACAATGTGCCATTTCATTTCTTCCATATTGCATCACAGAAGATCTCATTTGTGGGATACCATAAAATCTATAAATAATGTCTAATATCATTTTATTAAATATTTTAATTTCAAAATAAATTTTTTTATTTACGTACAAGATAATGATATAACGTGGGGTGTTTCGGATCAATAGGATTGGGATCCCAGGAGACCCATGATTTTAAAAAAATTGTGAAATATAGTGATCCCCTGTCTAGTATCTTTATGTGTATTGATGTGAAATAGAAAAAATAATAAAACAATTAGTATATAAAAAAATTATTAATAAACTTACTAAATTATATAAGTAAACATACCTTTTCATGCATATATCGAAACCATGATGTGGAAATCACTTAGGGATAAGGTCGAGAATCATCAATTAATCAAGACCATTCCCCCTCTAATTTCCTTCCGAACATCCATTAGTTTAGGGGTAAGATGATCCAACATCCTGCTCGTACAAAGATAGATCAACTTCCTAAAATAGAGGATACAAATCCTCGTCTAACTGAAACACAAAATTATTTTTGTTAGAAAATAGTTTAAATAAACTATTATAAATAGATATATATTATTTAAGTTTTTAACCATCATTTAATTGTTTTAATGTTCATCTTCATCTTCCTCTTCATATCTGACAATCCCAATGTCTTCATATTTCACCGCATCATAATTAATTTCTATATAAGATTTAGTTTCATTATCCCTTATCATTTAAAATTCATTAGTAACATCATTACCACCATCATTAACATAGAACCTTAACTGTGCAGTTTCATTATCAATATTTGTGTCTCTTTGTGAAGAATGATGGTTTTATAGTAGTCTCTTGAAATATTTTAATTCTTCTTACTTCAGTTGAACCAAATTCACATCGAGTAAACTAATTCTCCTAAAATTATATTTTTATTACGATCCACCAATCACTAAATATTCTTGATGTAGAAAAAGATTTTGAATAATAAATTTCCTGTGTATGATGAGATAATAAAATTGGGTCATCTAATTCAAGAATACATTTCTTTTTAATATCAATGATTCCATATTTCAAATTAATATTACAAAGACACTCTCAGTATCAAACAACTGACATTTATAGATCGTCATGTAATTATTTACCTGATAACACACTTCCGTAATTTATTACAACCTTACATAAAAGTCAACTTGAAAATGGAACAATTTACTATTTTTTTCCTGTATGAATGTTAATGAATTAAAAAACCATTCACCACATAATAATTAAAATAATTACCCATTTTTATGGTGGGTTAATAAATACACTCTCTAAATTATCAATGTTATCAGCATATTGACAAACTTGAAAATGTTTTAAAAAATTATCAATATAATATATAAAAACATTATTTTTTATATTAAACCAAAATTGTTTTATTTTACACGTTTTTAAAACTAGGGGGATATTTTTTATTGTTGATGTTCTTCAATAGAATTTATGGTAACATGTGGAAGTTGTTTCTTGATATGATTATTATATAACATACATATAAAATTAAATTAATTTACTGTAACATAATGAATATAAAATTTAATAGGAGAACTCACTAAAAAATGGTGTTATTTATTCATAGTTGAGCAAAAAAATGTATAAGCTCATTGAAATTAATTGTCTAAAATCTATCATTCCTGAACTCCACCAAAGCACGGTTCTAGATGATTGAAAACATGTAATTTATTTCCCATTTTATCATCAAAATTTCCCTCATTATGGATCGTATGCTATTTAGGGATATTCATATTGACTGTAATGTGGGAATGAAAAATAAATTTTCCATAAAAAATAATCCTCTAAAAATGAACTTTAAATTTATGTTGTGTAATGTAATTTTTTCTTCTATTTTTGAATGAATCTCTATAATGGGTACATCCATCAATGTTGTATTGGACCCCCACATTTTTCTTCATGAAACAACTATAATATCAAAAGTTTCATTGATTCCAACTAATTTGACTGGAATATTTTTCCAGTTTACATATATTTAAAAAACACCTTTTATAGTCTATATAATAAATCATATAAAATATCCACTTCAAAAATATCTCATAAAACATATTATATCTCTGTTAGTTCATCCCAAGTCATATAAATAAATAATCATCTTAATCCAATTGGTATAATTCATTACATTATAAAATTACATTTATGACTTGTTATTCTAAAAAAATGACTATTTCTAACACATCTTCCTTAATTGGAAGCATAAGAATCTAGAAGTCTCAAATATATAATCCGGTAATAAAATTATAATCTATTCACTTTGAAGAGTATAATTTTCTTCTAGATTCCTTAAATTCTATGATTTTACATTTTTAAATAGTTCATATTCTTTTCACATGAAAATTGGGGAATGATCTAATCATTCCATTATGTTATCATTGGTCTTAAATGATGTATCCAAAACTGTATGAATTAAATTATAACAAATTATTATTTTCAATATGCATTCCATCCAACATGTGATGGTCTAGAAAATAAAACCTATATGAAAGGCCACAAAAAACATCATTTTATCCAATTGTGATTCCCCCAAATCAATCAATTTGCTATTGGATTTTTGTTTTCCCAAATATGATGGGAGGTAATGAAGAGGTAATTTATTTTATCTATGTACTAGTGATATTTGTTTCAGGGCCATCTCTTTTAATATTGAATTTTCTAAAATGACATGTGTTCCTCCGAAAAGGATGATTAGTTGGAAGGAATCTTCTATAATAGTTGAAAAAATAAGGTTTTCTGTCATTAAATATCATATATACTTTTCATTCTCTCAAACATTATGAAGATTATTTTATATCATGTGTACTGTAGTTAGATAAAGTTCCATATGCAGGGAATTCACTAATTGTCCACTTCAATTTAGATTTCAAAAAGAAATTTTGTTTTGAAATTACTTTATATGTACTTGACCATTACTCCACAATGAATTTAATTCATCAAACAATGGTTTTAGAAAGACATCAATATTCATTTTCAGATGTCCTTGAGTTAAAATGGTCAAAATGATATATAGCTCCTTCATCATAATAAAAGGAGGAAAATTGGAATGTGTTATAAAGATTAGCCGACATATATACTAACTATCTTAAGAACCAAATGGACATAAACCATTAGTATAAAATCCCAATCAAACGTTTAGGGCTTCTAAAAAAAGAATGATTCACTTGGTCAAATTGTTTACATGAATCACCATCAGATGGATGATTGTAGGGTTTACCAGTTGAAATAAAGGTTTTGTACCATGACATCAATGTGTTTATGTTTTGAGACATAAATAAACATTGCAATTTAGGTTTAACTATTAAATATCTCAATTGTTTTATAGTAATCAATATTGAATTCCATTGTTGTGTCTCCTGGTACATAGATTGTCCGCATCTAGGGAAACTATCCAATTACTCGATTTTACCAAAATATAATATACAATCATTTTATCATGAAATAAATATTATAATAACCAAGACCTAGAATACGAACCGACCTCTTGCTCTTATAGAAATTATTTGGAGACACTTTTACTTTTTATGTGGCAGTGTTTTTACTAATGGTAATATCTCATCAAAAAAGCTATCTGACATCCCATTATTTAATTTAATAGTCCTAAATTAAACAAAATCTTCAAATTTTCTTATCTAACAACTAGGATATATAGAATTCTCATTGGACATCAAAATATCATAAAAATAATATGGTTCTATCATGGGAGTTAAATTAATATAATCATGAGTTTCATCTTTTTGAAAAGATGGACATGCCACATCGTGAATGAAATTTTGAAAATGTGTTCGATCCAGAACCAAATTTTTTCTATAGTTTGTAGAACTATGTCCACCATCATGATACCAAAAAATCTATTTGAATACGAAATGGGAATAAATAACCCCCAACGTTTTCAAATGTGTCAAATATCCTTAGAGTACATTTTTGACAAGAACACTAAATTGTCCATTCTGAATCAAATTCTGGTATTAATGATATAAATGATAATAAATCCTCAAAAAACTCAATATATACAGTATATAATCATGAACCATTTATAACTATTATATTTATTGCTAATTTTTACAAATTATTGCAATTTTATTAGTAATTAGTGCAATTTATTACTATTTTTTTTCCATTTATAACTATTTATTTAAATTTATTATTAATATCTGAAATTTATTACTAATTTTTATAATTTATTGGTAGTTATTAAAATAAATTACAAATTATAAAAAAAATTTAGAATATATTACTAATTCATTTAATATATTAATATTTATTATAATTTATTACTATTGACTTTTATTTATTAGAATTTATTAATAATTATTACTAATAATTATATTTTAATACTAATTATTATTAATTGATGTTTTTTATTCCTAAATATTACAATTAATTACTAATTATTAGAATTTATTACCATTTATTAGAATTTATTACTATTTATTGCAATTTAAATCTATTTATTACAATATATTACTTATTATTTCAATTAATTATTATTTATTAAAATTTATTACAAATTATTAAAATTTATTACTAATTATTTGAAGTCATTACTAATTTTTAGAATTTATAACAAATTATTTCTAATTATTGTAGATTATTATAAATTATCACAAATTATTACTAATTATTAAAATTTATAACTAATTATACAATTTCTTACTAATTATTACAATTTATTAATAATTATGAAATTTATTACTAATTATTAGAATTTATTAGTAATTATTAGTAACTATTAAAATTTATTTCAAATTTTTAGACTTTTTTTCAATTTATATAAGTAATTACTAATTATTATAATTTATTACTATTATTTTAAATTTAATTAAATTTACTTCAAATTATTATAATCTTTTTTAATTTATTTTAATTTTTACTAATTATTATAATTTTTGATTAGTAATTATAATTTATTACTATTTATTACTAATTTTTTCAATTTTATGCTAATCGTTACAATTTATTACTAACTACTCCAATTTATTACTAATTATTTGAATTTATTTCTAATTATTAAAATTTATTACTAATTATTATATTTTATAAGTAATTATTAAAATTTACTACTAATTATTATAATTTTTTTTCAATTTACATGTAATTATTACTAATTATTACAATTTATTAGAATTTGATGCTAATTAACACAATTTATTACTAATTATTAGAATTTATTACTATTTGTTTAAATTTATAACAAATTATTTCACATTATTATTAATTATTACAATTTATTACTAATTATTACAATTTATTACAAAATATTACAATTTATTACTAATTGATGCAATTTATAACAATTTATTCCAAATTATTACAATTTCTCATTAATTATTACAATTTATCACCAATTAACACAATTTATTTCCAATTATTACAATTTAATACCATTATTAAAAATTATTAGCGATTATAAATTTTTTAACCAATTATTACAATTTATTACTAATTATTATAATTTCATTAAAGCAATAACTATATGTTACTAATTGTTGCAATTCATTACTAATTATTATAATTTATTACTTATTATTACAATTTATTACTAATTATAAAAACATATTACTATTTATTAGAAGAGATTAATAATTATTAGAAATTGTTTTAATTTTTTACTAATTATTGCAGTTTAATACTATTTATTAAAAATTATTATAAATTATTATAATTTATTATGAACTATTATAATTTAAATCTAATTGTTACAATTAATTACAATTTATTGCAAATTAATAATTATTATTATATAAGTTAATTAACACTGATTCATACTAATCACAAGTAATTATTTTGTAAAAAACATAAACAATAATAAATCAAACTATCTTAATTTAATTTAATTTTACTGTAAATAATATACAATAATTATAACTAAAATAAAATAAAATTACATACAGTAAAAAATAAGAGAAATAGATAAATACTTTAAAATTGATGCTTTCAACGGATATAAATTGTGTATAATTCCCCGAATAAATATTTTAAACTATGAAAAATTTTTAGAGAAAATGTTCCACTATAGAGAGAAAAAGGAGTAGAAAATTTAGTGAAATAGAAAAAAAAATTGGGTATATATAGTTTAGAGTAGTTGAAAAGAGATTATTTGTGATGGGTCACATCATAAATATCATCAGCCCCTACAAATTAGGGGTGGTAGATAGAAAGTGTTTTTTGAAGACACACGTAAAAAATACTAAAAACGATGGAGGGTATTTACGGAAAGCTATTGTAGCCCGACATAAATTCACATTCCCACGGTTTACTGTGCAAGGTGTGACATACCTTTTACGATGGGAAGCGTTGCCCTGTTTAAAAATCCTTATTATTTGCGACGAGATAGTGATCCCAAAACAAAAAACCCCTCCAACAAACTATTTGTGATAGGGCACTAAGATGTCATCAATGACCCATCACAAATGCCCACTTTTCCAATAGTGTACTTCTCTAAACTTTTAGCACCCATGGAAGCATTGAATAAGATGCGATTGAAAATCTAGTGGTCATTCAATTGTAAAAAGGATTTCCTTTAGTCGAAGAGAAGGATGGTGACAACTCTAGTAATAGAATTATCTAAGCCATGGATATGTTATGTAGTGTAAAATGATATAGAAAGCATTGATGTGGGAGTTCTGTTGATGCAAAGAGTGTAGGTAGTAGCATATGTGTCTCATAAACTATGATCCCATGAGAAGAACTACCCAATGCATGACTTGGTACTTGTGGTGGTGATTCCTGATCAAATATATTGGAGACACTATCTCTATTGAGAGAAATTTAATATTTACCTAGACCACTAGAGTCTTTGCAATATCTTCTCATAGATGGACCTAAATATGATGCATAAGCACTAGGTTGAGTATCTGCAGATGTTCGATTTTGGAGATGTTAGAAGAACTCTATAGTTAGGAATGCTTGGGTGAGAGTAGTAATAATATGGGTGACCTCCTTGGATGTACAAATTTTAAACCCTTGGGTGTGATGTCACAAGCATTAATTCACTAGACAACATTAGAAAATTTCATGTTTTTTCTCCCATTGTCTACAAATCAGAGGGTGAAGGCAATGAACCAACGTCATGGTGGGTTGTTAGAGCCACCCACGATGCCTATATGGAGGTGAAATGATGTCATGATGGACTTTGTATCTGGGTTACCCAACACCTCGTTGAGTTGTGATGTAGTATGTGTGATTTCCAATCAATTAACGAAGTCTACTATCTTCTTACCGACCACAAAGACTCACTCAGTAGAGGAGAATAGAGAATTATATGCCTCAGAGATTATGCACCATTGTGGAGTCCCTTTGAGAATTGTTTCATATAGAGATTCATAGTGTGTGTCATGATTTTTCCTAGACATGAAAATATACATTGGGACACAGCTGGGATTGAGCACAACGTACTATCCTTAGGACAATAGATAGTCTAAGGGGAATGTAAAAATTTTTGTGGATATGTTTCGATCTTATATGCGAGACACTAGTAGTGCATAGGATTATCACTTAGTGTAGATTTATATGCATATAATAATAGTTAACATGATTTCATTCAGGTGGAACTATGTGAGGCTATTTATGGGATTTCTTTTCACTCAACAATATATTAACATGAGGATGATGAGGCAATGGTTATTGGCTACCATTTTCTTTTGGAGGCCTCTAAGGGAGTGTATCTAATCATGAAAATGTTGATCACCACTCATAGATGATAAAAAGAATATGACGATCATGGGAGGAGACCCATGAAGTTTTTGTGAGATTTCCGGATTTCATAGGAGTGACTTGAAGGTTGGGGAATAGAAGTATAAGTAAATAGATCATGATAGAACAATGTTTTCTTTGACCCTTTGGGATCACCAAGCAGATAATGGTAGTGGAGTATCATCTAGACCACCCTACTCACAATTGAGGAATGAATTATGTGTTTAATTTTTCATTAATTTAGATGTATATAAATGATCGTGAACATGTAATTGATAGTGAGGACATTGATATGGAGATAGGGGTATCTTATAAAGAGCATCTGCTACAGATAACTTATTGATAAAAGATGGTATTATGATTCAACACGATACTGTAAGTTCAGATTCAATTCTAGTGACTGATCTAGGAAGACAAGTGAAAATATTAGTCTTATTTTCAATGTCATTTTCATCATTTGTTTGAGTACAACCACTAGAGATGATTCTCGAGGATGAGAAGTTGATAGAGGGGTAAAATGGTAATATCCTAATTTTTTCAATGATAATAAAAACCCATTTCTGATAAATTATTATTTTCATAAATCAGGAAAAAAATATTTATCAGTAAAATAAATTAATAACGTGTTTGACATTTTTTATATGATAAAAAGTCCATTTAAAATTTTAAAATATTCAAGAGAATATTTTTTGGAGTTAAACACTGAGTTATTTTGAGATTCTAAGGCAATAAATGGCTCGACTAATACAGAATAAAAATATTAAATACATTACAGTAAGGGAATAAATTTGTTTCAATTATTTATTAAAAAATAATATTTTTTGTTATTTATAATCATACTATTATTTTGGGAAATAATTGTTAAACATATATATGTAGTGGGCGTATATATATGAGAGATATATATGTGTGTGCATGTAAATACATATATATATATATAGGGGGTTAAATATATATAGATATACACGAGTTTATATCTGTATATGTGGATATATATATAAGTCATAAACATCTTATATATTGAATTTTAATATTTCTATATATATTTAAAGGATTTAAATTGAACAAGTATTTACTTATCTAAGAAACTACACGGGAAATAAAAACACCTGGGGTAATGCAGGGAGGGTTTTAAAAATGAAAAAATAATTTTTTGAAATAATGTTAATAATGGAATTGTGAAATTAATGGATGAAATAGAAAAAAAATTAATAGGGGGAGGAAATTTTGATACACTAGGGAATTCACACAGGAGGTCTCACCCCTCATTATCATGCATATCCTACCCCAACTCTCCTTAATTTCAGTTGTTGTTTTTTATTTCATCCAAGATTGTTTCCTCGATATCTTCTTCATTTTTTGATCATATTGACACGTGGTTAGTTCTATTTGAATTGTATCAATGAGAAGAAATTTAATCATGTTTTTTTTAAGGAAAAAAGTTACGTTCATTCTTATGTTTTTACATTTTTATGTATAATTTATGAAAAAATTAAGAAATTATAATTTATAGAAATTACAAAATGATAATTTCTCAAAATTTTAATTTTGATAATTATGGATAATTATCAATTTATAACTATGAAATATTAACAATTATAATTTTGAAAAATAATAAAATAATGACTGTGAAATTTTAAAAACATATGATTTTTAATATTATTATTTGATAATTTATAAAGTAAAATATCAAAAATAATTACTAAATTATGAAGGATAACATGTAATTAAATTATTGGAATATAATTATACATATTATTAATTGGTAATTATAATAAAAATTAACAGGTGAAAATGATATTAAATTTTCATAGGATAAATATAAAATTGGCATGTATAATTTTTTGGTTTTATTAAGGTATAATTATTTTCTCATACCACAAGTGTTCTTGAATAATTTAGAGATTTAAATTGTTGAAAATTATTTTTTAATTATTCTGGATGATAAATTTATGAGTTCATGTGCTGTTCTAAGGTGGTAATTTATGAATTATACTGGATAGAGAAATTATTTCCATAAACTATATTTTGTTTGATTATAAAATAAGATATATGTTTTTTGTTTTAGGAATCCATTGAGTGTGATTGTTTTAATGGTTGGTCTGTGAACATGGTTTAGGAATTGATTCCTTTAATGGAATTTGACATTGATGTTGGAAAAAAATTAGGTAGGAAGTTCCTCATTCTTTTAGGGTTCATGATTACAATTTTTTATATATGTAATCAATGTGTTGACATACATGAAATCATGATTAACTGAGATCACTTGGAGATGTGTGTGTTTCCCATTATATAATTTTTTTTATTTCCATGAGATTGATTTGATAGATTAATTAAATGATGATATTTGATTAACATGTTGATTAATATGATGATTCTATGTTTATCATTATATGTGAAATGGTTGTTGTCATGCCATGTCTTGTAATATTTTCCATGAGAGGATTGGTATGTGTAGACCTGATAGGTGGATGTTGTGAAATAATTACTCCTTGTGGGGTGTATGCATGGTGTGTGATGAAGATGATAGTGCAACATGATACCCTTGTAACCTTCCATCTACTTTATGACATGTGGATTCAGAGTAGATGACCAAACCATTATTCCTTTTAGATTCCATTTGTTACCTGATTCCCTTTAGATATGGGGTGGGTTGCAGATACTCGATAAATTTTGGATTCTGAGTATTACCTGATGCCATGTAAATTCCATGTATTTTCAATTGAATAATTTTTTATTCTATGTGATTCACCAATATCCATTTGGACGGTTCTAGATCCTTATCGATGTACAATATATTTCTTGTATGGATCAAAAGAAGGAATAATTGGGGGTTTGTGGAAGCTTGGTTATCCCACGAACATTCGATTATTTATTGTGTTTTATGATGATTGTTAAACATTTCATTTTATGGAATACACTTGAATACGTGAAAAAATTTGGTTGAGGATGCATTTGTGGTTTCCTACTATGTCTTGTAATATCACCCTACACAGGTATTTTGATGTCATTGTAGATTGCATCTAGGATCAGGAAAAGGGCTTGGACCCTATGGTGGATAGCTAAGCAGAAAACATAGAGATAAAATCCGATCATGATGGAATCTTGAGGATATACTGTTCATTTATTTAATTTATTTTCTTTATTTCCATTGGACATTCTCTCATTTTATTAGATCTACATTGTTTTTAATACAAGTATATCACCTTTAATTTTCCACATGATTACAATGGTAAATTATTATAATGATTATTATTGATTATTGATCCAATGAAATGATATTGAGGGTATAGTCTCCTCACTGATAGACTCAGACCCTTTCTATTATTGAGTAGTCTCTTGAGTATGAGGAGACGAAGATGAGGTCATGTGGCATTCCATCTCAGACTCGGTGATTCTGGTTGTGATGTCACCTTACAATAATATTTATTCTTTTATTTAATCTTCTTATTTTTGAATTTTACAAATGTTATCCAATTTGTTAAATAACTATGTTTATGTACGAGATAACTATTATATATCGCTTTCCCTCTTTTAATATAAAGTTATATTAACCAATTTTTCTGATGTTACTTTTCAATATAGGTATTTTCAAATAACAAGGCATTGAAATAATAGATATTGAAAAAAAAATTGTACATATTTTATTAATGGAGTGAAAAACATAATGCCCAGATATTTTGGAAAAAGTACATTTTGTTTGATAAATTATAAAACATGCACCACCAAACTTTAGCAACCAAAAAACTATATTATTTAAATATAGCCTTTATAATATTTGCATTAAATTGAAGATTATTAGTAGGATTAACCGAATTATAAAATATATATATTGGGAAGTACTAAAAATGAAAAATTTATAGATATATTCCTACTACATAATCACTAAAATATTTAGACAAATCAGTTTATGCTTCAAAATAACTTTTCATCAGAAATTGTTTTATTTTATATTTTTTTAAAGTGAATTATATTTCATTTAAACTATATTTTAAAATTTATTTTCATAATAATAATTTCTTTAATTAATCATATCATAATTATATTAAAGAAAACTTTTGTGATAGTTTAAAAAATGGTGATTTATTATTGAACAGTTAAAATTGAGGGTTTTGTTAAACATTCATACATTTTCAAAAAATTATTTACATTAGAAGAACCATTATACTTGATATTATACTGAAAAGTAACAAATGTAATATTAAGTTATATTTTAAATAATTAATTAAATTTTAATAATCATTATAACTTGTTTTTGTAAATGAATTTTTTTACATCAAAATGTATTTTTCAAAAATGTATTTTTAAATGAATAATTTTACCCCATTTTAATTAATTTAAATAACAAATAGAAAAAATGTTAAAATTCGATTTTAAATAATATATATCTTAATACCTTTATTTCAATCCATAAAATGAACATCACTAGTCATAGAGATAACGTAATATGATCATAGCATGAAAATGCATCTTTTGGAATCCCTCTCTTTGACATGATTTGAGTATATTTCTAAATAAAATTCATCCACTTATGTGAATTTTATTTCAAAAAAGGAATTAAATTTTTTAAATCATTATTATTAATAATATATAATATTTCCCACTTATTTGTTGTTAATAGCGAGGATTAAAGACAGTAAATATATGTATAGGGATTAAAGATGAAAGAGGAATATGTTCATAAAATGAACTTATGTTATATTAATTTTACACCTCACATGTAATTTTTATTTGATAAATTAAATTTAACATTAACAGATATAGGTAAATATTATATAGTAATACTAATTTTATTATAG
Source organism: Viscum album (assembly GCA_963277665.1). Classification (NCBI taxonomy): domain Eukaryota; kingdom Viridiplantae; phylum Streptophyta; class Magnoliopsida; order Santalales; family Viscaceae; genus Viscum; species Viscum album. The sequence goes on from OY728157.1 coordinate 1,470,578,587, forward strand.
TTTTTAACGATAAATTACCTTGTAGAAAATAACAAATTAATGTGGGGATAAAGGAAATAGTAAAATTAAGTATTCAAATAGGATAAGAAATAAATAATTTTATGGATTTTTATTTTTTACGGTGGAGGTGTGGATTGAGATTTCCAAAACAATAACATATTATTTTATCAATAATTCTATTACTTGGAATGTTAGTGACTTCTCATTATTGATTTTTTTTGTATTTCCAAAAAATCCAGTCCACCACAATTAAAAAATGGAACACCCTTTAATCACATATTCAATCTAATCGATATATTTTTATAAACCAACACCAATAAAAATCATTCCAAAAAATCCTTATACACAACATATACATACTATTATTCTCAAAATTACATATATGGGGTCCTTTATAAGTAATCTAAACAACGTTATTCTGAGAAAATAATTTTTTCATCCCTAGTCTAATTTTTTTCCACTTTTTCATCCATCAGTTATAACAAAAATAGTCTTATATAATATCACCATAATCTCACAAATATAGAAATTTTAGTATTCTCTTATCCTTGTTTTTAACCATATTATTCTACATAAAATGGGAATGAAATCCATTGCTCGAGGTCTATGGTGGACTACCGCCTCACAAACTCATTTAATTTGATTCCATTGCCAACTCAATTATATAGTCATAATGATGAAAATAATGAAAATATATGATCAAAATGAAATTATAATTATAATTTAATATTAATATATCATTCAGTTCCTTACCCTTTCTCCAATTAATGTAATGGAATTATTTATCATGCGTGTGTATGAACTACCGTCTTCACAATGTGATGTTATTAATTTACGATGAAACATCTTATATAATGTTCATATAAATATATCAAAATAATTAATATTATATTTTTAAAATTTATATCTTTATGGATATTACTGATCCATATCCCATCTTTAAGAACTCAAACATACATGATAAAACACAAATGTGAAAATGAAACAATTTACAACAAAAATAATGATAATAATGAAATATTTTTAAGAAACTGATTATAATATGGTATAATAGGAGAATATATTATATTATAAATATGAATATTTTTATAGTTTAGATAAATTACCAGTTTAAAATCACTATACTAGGGGTTCAAACATGTTTAAAAATACATTATGTGATAGTGGTCAGCATCTCAATTTCCATTCATTGCAGAATATTTTAACTATATGAATCTAATTAATTAAATACGTTGTATATAATGACTATTTTTTAAAAAAATATAATGATTCTATAATACATAATTGTAATATATATTTTAATTTGAAAAATTTCAACCATGTGTATTTCAATTTAATGGTACTAAGTGGTATATAATATCACCATTGAATTTGTTTACACTAGGTAATAATACATCACCATTATATTTAATATTATAATATTACATGTTTAATTGCTTTTTATAATTTTATGTTTTATTTTTTAAAAAATATTTTTATATAATTTTTAAAAAAATAATAAATTCATGGATTAATTCTAACATTAACGGTATGATCTTCATAAGGGTTTCTTCTAAATTTCTCTTCGAGTGAGGAATATTTGTTATTGTACAAAAATTAAATTTATATGGTTTATCTACTTCCCCATTTAATTATTTAGAATTAATATCTATTTATTAATTATGTTTACTATTTTAGTTAATTACTATTCTTTCATGATGGTACATTTTAAAACATAATAATGTATAATATTTTATTTCCAAATATTACTTCTTATTGGGATTTATTTGATATTTGTTGAAAAAATATGGTCATCTATTCATTATAAAATAAAATAAATTATTATCTACTAGATATTTAAGGATTTATTATATTTTATTCTGACTTATCTACTCATTTTTAATTGAATCATGAAATAAAAATTTTAAATTATAAATAATTTTTTTCTCATTTAGTCCAATATATATATTTCTATCATATTCATGTTTTTTTAAAAAAATTGATTTAATGTATTTTTATTTAAAAAATCATTTATTTTGTTATTTTAATTTTTTCTATTAATTTAATTTTTTTAATAGAATATTTCAAGGTTTTCTCAAAAGGAATATTTCATCATTATTTACAAATAGTCCAAAAAATGTTTATAATTTTACTCAGTGATAACTAAATTCATCTCCAGTATAACCATTTAATGAAATTTATTTTATTCTTCTTATTTTGGATGATATTAAAAAATTGGAAAATTTTATGAAAAAGTTATTTAATTAATCAATTATATTATATATTTTCTTCCAAAGGGCATGATTTCATTACAAAATCTATATTTACAATGAACATATGGTCATATATAACTACTTATTAATGTTTTTTTCATCCTATTCAATTGAAACATTCATTTTCATATGAAAATATAAAATTATATTTCCCTTGAATATCTATATTAATTATCTTGTGAATACATATTTGGTAAATAGTATATATTTACTATATAATCTGTCTTAATTTGAATTTTAGTTGATTTACCATGGATGTATTGACGTTTCATATTCTTGTATCAATAAAGAAATTAATTAATAAGGAATATTGTTCCAAATTTAAATCTATCATTTGATATATGTCGAATCCAATTGACATTTAGGGATTGTTGGGTACCGTAATTGTACAGTAACTCGATGCATAAATATTTCTCACAAGAAAAAACATTGTGATGGAATTGAATTGGAATTTAACAATATTTTTAATAAACCTTTGATAATGGTAGTGATTTTTAAATATAATGATGTTTGAGATTGTGACATTTAATATTAAAAATTTCCTTCATTAATAATTCATTTTTTATTATTATCCACGATATTATATCATTGATGTTATATATAATTACTTTTTTTGCACAGTGTAATTATTAAATGGAATTTGTTTTTAATTATTCACTTTATATATTTATTACACTGTATATATCCATTATATTCAACATTTTGATTAAATAAAATGTGTTTTTGTTTATTTACCTTTCCAAATATATTATTCCATATCGATTCATGATATCATTGATTATGAAGAAATCGTAAGGAGTAATTGAGAGAAACATAATTTTGATTCCCATCCCCATGTTGTGAAGATATAATCATTGACTTAGTTGAAGGATATAGAATATTTATTCTCACTATGGTGTAATATAAAATTCTTAATGGAATGTTAGACTCATGTATGTATCCACTTTACCAAGAATACTAAACTATTTCATCTTTTAGGATGTGATGACTTGATTCATATGCCAATATAGTAATGTATCCATTAGCTCTATTTCACCATGGTTGTGGTATTTACATAATCCCTGTTTGAGTAAAATACTAAGTTTAGACTCATATCCTGTGAGATTTGAGATGATAGTTTAGAGGAGTGTTGTCTGGTGTTAGGATCAGGGATTGATGTTCAATTTAAAAAAAGATCTATAACAGCAAAGAACATCATAGAAATCACCAAGGAAGCCAATTTAGAACGGGTTTTCCTCAGAAATCTATTTAACCCTATGATAAAGAATTTATTTTTTATTTTATCCCCATTACTTATCCAACATTGATAATGAGTCAATACTTCTAACAAGATTTATTTAACTATAAATGGTGTATTTTTTGGTATTGTTTTTTATTCTCAATAATAGTAATTTATTATATTTTATTGTTTCCCTTGTTTATAATTATAATGAACATGAATAATCATTAACTCAAATAGTGGTTGATGTTCATCCATCATGTTTGTGTTAGGTTGTTTTTTCCTTTCATTATTCACATTTTCATTATTGAAATCTCCTAGGGTCAGTGGCTCAATAAGTTCCGAAAAACCAATCTTGTGTATCTAGTATTTGGTGAAATTGTTTGTTTCAAGGTGTACAAATTCCGGATTTATTGAATGTTCAAGGTGAAATATTGTGTGACGAGAGATTCAAGTGCTAAAACAATGCATATTTTTCTGGGCTTCGATATTCAATATTGAGAAATTATGATTTTTTTCGAACAATCGATCAGGTGGTTGGAATTATACCTCATGTGATGAATCATGAATACTTGACCCTAGATCCACACTCCTCAATATGCCTTATGGTGGAAATATTTGTGAAATCATGAGTAGATGTCTTTTGATTTTTATATATTTCTGGATTAATATAGAGAATATAGTGTATATTTTAGGAAAACAAATTTTGTAATAATCTTTGTGTGATGGATTGTGTATACAAGTGACGATAAATATCACACATCGTGTGAACCATGTATGGATATCTCAACATTTAATGGGATTACATTACCATGGTTTCCATGTTATTACTCCAATCATATGGTAAGATCACAGATTTTGTATTCATTTTTGGGATAATAATTGTTTATTGTGGGTAAACACCATGGATACCATGATTCAAATACCCGCTATGTATGTCATGCCAATGACCATGTACTTCAGATAGATCATGAGAATGGGTTTCTAGAACATGTCATGTTCTAGGATGAACTCAACAATCCATATATCTCTACTGGGAATTCCATGTATCAAGAGGAAGACATGACATGTAAACATGAGACACTAGTAATGCCTGACATAAAAAGAAACCCTGTATACATAGTGGGTCACATCATGTATTCTTTTCATGGAATGTTAGAGTCCTTTATCACCCCCCTTCAGAAAAAGGACTTTTCTCATTAGTAGATTATCCTATGTTTTTCTCTTTGTTTTACAAGATATCATCTTTAATATTTAAATTTGTGATTATTCATGAGGATGTAAGATCATGATTCTTATTTTTTCAATACTTTTTAGATGGAAGTAATTGAGTTTTGAATCTTTAAGAAACATCAAGGTTAGAAACTCCCTTGATTTGATAACATATGAATCCCCCAAAACATTTACCCATGTAATGGGAATGAAGTCTAAAAATAGTAGTTTTACTAGTGTTGGTACTCAACTATATCATTAGGGAACTATTTATCAAATTTATTTACATAGTTAGTGTTTGTACTCAGCCATGAAATATACGAGAACTTATGATAATTCAATAATCTGATACTCTAATATTATTTAGTTCATGTGGGGAGTGTTTCCCCTATTGGAGTTGTGGGTCCCTCATATGTGGAGCACTATGGAATAATATTCCCCCACAATTATTATAGCGAGTTTTATTGTGATACATGGTATTCAAGTTGTCTCCTATAATCTCCAAGATTACTTGTAATTCTTAGAAGGAATGATGATCCAATTTCATTCTCATTTAGGATTATGGTTGAGGATATATAATTTGTTTTTATGGTATCATATTCTGATTGACACACCATTTTAGTGATTAGTTAATATCTATCTCTTTGTGATTCAATTCTAGTGAATTATGGGTGATTTAATAGGTGTTGTTATTCTCACCCATGCATGGTATTCTCCTCTACATGATGTGTCTTTTACAAAATATTGATATATTATATGTGATAATAGTTGAGATGGTATTAGTGGAGGTTGTCACTAAAAGGTTGTGTTAACCATGTGGGTGGTATAACTATAAGATCTAGAGATAGTTTCTTCCCCACTATACTATTTTATGTTTATGTTTGTTTGGGATTCACCATGTATTCCCTATTTGGTGTGTATATTCATTGTTTTTTCATTATAATTCAATTATTCAAAATAATTAATGTATTTCTGTGATGATAATACATAAAAAGTAATACACAATATTTTCAGTGTTTCATTATACCACAACAACAATTCATTGATATAGTTGAGTGTGTGTATATGTTATTTAGGTTATAACCTCATATTTCATTATTCCACATACTCATCACATGTAATCATACCCTAGCATATTATAGGAACCATTTCGGTTGTCTCACTCATCTTACTACCAGAGTGATGAATCATGCTAGGTCTATTAGTGACAATCTAGTACTTATATTTATCCATATAGATTTCACTAACGTTATCTCATCGTAATACACATAATCAAAAAATAATATAGAAAGATAAATAAAACATTTTGAGATAAAAACTATATAAATTCAAGATTAATTTATCATTATTGTACATCATTTTATTATGTTAAAAATTATATACCAAAAATAATATCATAATCATATTACTAAAACATTTACTTACATTATAGATTACATACATAAAAAAATAATTTTATAATACCCTTTAACATTTCTCCATAATTGAACCATAAAACACCATCTATTAAATTATCAAAATATAATAACAATAATTATTTCCAAATGGATTGATATAGTTGAATTTGGAGAGGTCCATCTCTCTTCAAGGTAAAACAATTCAAATTTTATCAATTGCATGATTTTATGGTAGTGAAAATAATGAAATAATGAAAAATATATTATTATATAATGTCTTGGATAATTAGGTTTGTCAATATATTATGATATAAGGTCATGTAATCTCATATATGAAAATGTAATATGGCCTAAGAATAAAGATATATGAGATAACTAACAATATCCATTGAGTATAATCATTGGCGTATTCATAAAAAAGTTTTATTCCATGGAAAATATGCATATCCAGAAACTATGGAATAAGAATTACAAAAATAACACACAATATAGTTTTTTTGAAGATCAAAATTATGTGGCTGATTATATTATGGCTCATTAATTACTTAATTCATCATACTTGTGACTGGAGTATTAAAACTTGTTGCCCATTAGTAACTAACATGTCAAAAATTACAATCCATTCTTATATCATATGATATAGAACCTCAACTAGTACAATATAGTAATATATATAAACCCAATTTTTTTTTATATTTATATGTTCCTATTTAAATTATTTAGTCACCAAATTGTATAGAACCCATATATATATAATATGTTTCATGAAATATTTGAAATTATATCACAAAAACTGTCTATGATATAGATTAGTTGATACATTAAAATTTAATCACCTAGAAGAGTGTGTAATTTATTTTTTAAGAAAGTTATTCATAAATTAGAACTCATTTTGTGAATTATTTATAGGAGTTAAATTTTAAAATGTAAAATAATATAAAAATTATATTTTACAAACCATTTTTATAATGAACAATTAAATCTGATGTTTTAGGTCACATAAGAAAGATTCTTTTTAAAATATTACACAAAAAACCATGATATCATTATTTGAATTGGATTTTCATAAATATATCATGAAGAAGAATATAATAGGTTTAGATATATATCTAATGTAAATTATTAAATGTACAATGGGGAAAGGAAAAACTATTTCAGTATTTAAAAAAATGACTTTTATAAATCTTGTATTACATGAATAGTGATATATCATACATTTCAAAAGTGGTAATGAGATATTTGATGATATATAAATATAAAAAATATTTTTATTTCAAAATAATTAAGGAAAAATTTGTTTGGAAGAATGAACATGGACATGGAAGATAAAGAGATCTTTGGGAGAGGATGATAATTATACTTCACATAAATAAATTATATTATGTCACAAATTAATCAAAAATGCTTTATCTGATGTGATAGTTTCATTTTCCCTATAAGAAGAACTAAAGAACATATAATATCTTCATATGATATAATAACACTTCTTTTTAAACCCATAGTCATAGAGAAAAAATTAATACCTATGAGATTGTCTAAGTGATGATTACCCCATACCATAATGGTATATCTTTTATAAAATACCAATTAATGAAATAACTTATGATGATATTTTAAATCCCATTAACTATACTAATGATTGAAATATAAACCCATAGGTAAATATATAACCCATATAATATAAAACACAAGTGTAATATGGAATTTTTCTTAATTAATGACAAGTGAAATGAGAACAATTTCCTCAACTCTTTAATTACACAAATTAAAATCATCCTATAATATAATAAACCTAAAAAACATAATCACTTAAAATTGTATTTTATAAAAATCGACAACCATGTGTAATCGTTAATTATAATCACTTATTTAACCTTTAATAGTTGTTTACAGTTTATTTTCATTATCAAACGTTAGGGATTTGGTCTATTATGGGTATGTTTTAAAATGTCGATGTTGATCCATTTTCACTGTTACCAATTTCAAAATTTATACATTTTATAGTGTACTATAATAGATATTTAATATTTCTTTAAAATATACTTATTTAACAGCATGATAATTTTATTTAGGATTTTTGAAGATTTTATTGATAAACATATATTTTTAATATTTTAACAAATTAACGGTTGAAAATTAATAATAACTATATATATTAATATTAACCTTCCATAAAAACAATTGTTCAATAACATATATCTCATAATATAATTATTTAGGTTTCAATATTTATCTATTATGGAAATGTTTTGTGTTGTTAACATTTATTGTCAAACCTAACCAAATAATAACATGTATTAATTAATGGATAAGTATGTTAATGATGTACATTTGATATAATTTCATTATTACATGATAATAATACATTTATATATTATTTATTTATTTGTTAGATGAGAATTCTGTTTTCTTTAAAGATCCAAATAATTGTTATGGAGCTATAGCACAAACTAATTCGACTTAATATTATTAATATAGGTTGTTAAATTTATAATAATCACTTATAGTAAATATTATTAAAAAAATTAATTATGTAATATTCCATATATCATAAAATATTCATAATTATAACTTCAATTGAATAATAAATTCAAATAATTATCTATGAAGGGTGGATATTGAAAAATGAAATATGATTTACCATGGATGAGGTACAACACATGTACACATAATGGATATTTTTATTTTTTTTATAATTAAAAGATATTATAATTTTTTTATCATCTAATAATTTTATTCATGTTATAGATATCATATTTAGTTAAAAAATTCCCATTTTAACATCTATTTTAATATGTTATAAAATATGTGACACACCTCTTCATGGAGTAATTATCCCACATGTACGGAGGGATGGAGTTTTAAATATTTTATGCAATTTTTTGAAAATAGATAATAATAAATCTATCAATATAATAATTTGTTATCAAAAAAATAATACAAATTTTATTATTTTATAATTATATATTTTATTTTGGAATAGAATAAGAATTATTAATGTATGAGATATAAAAAGGATTGATTCGGAATTTTACAACCTCACCCCATTAAAAAATTCCCTATCAAAGTGGATTTATAAATTCCTAGGTGGAATTTATAAGAGACAATAATCTCTAGTGTAATTGACAAAAAGTTCAATATGTAATTTCATTTAATAAGATAATTTTTTTTATCTATTACTCTTCATGAAACCACAAAATAAAATAATATCAATATATTATTAGATATATAAAACCTAGAAGTTGATTTTATAGGGAAAATTATGTGTTACAATATTTAAAATTATATAAATACAGCCTGAAACATTATCTTGTAAGATAACTCATGTAACATAAAAATTTATTAATGATAATAGAGGTCCAATGATTATATAGGGTTTATGTTTCTTACAGTAGAAAGAGATTTTGTTAAATGATACAACAAATCGAACAGAGGATCTATAAAAATAAACCCATCCTCAAATAATTCCATCTAAACAAAAACATAATCTTTTGATTGATTAATTCCATATGATAATTAACACCTGTGAAATAAAAAACACCACCCATGAAAAAATAGTTTTCCTCATAAGTTTTTTCATTTAAAAACATCCATTGAAATGAAATTTTTTATAATTGTAGTCATTTAAAGAATTTTTATAATTCTTATATGAAGATTAAAGTCAGTTTTCCCCACATCATATGGTTGATGAACAAATTACCTCATCCTGTAATGAATATGATTATTGAGATGTTGTTATTCATAATAATTACACATCTGTTCTGAATAAAATTCTCAAGGAAGATGTATATACATGGGTTGAGGAACATGAAAAACATGCATATAATCGATTATTAATTAAGATTGTAACTATATAATATTATCTAATCACTAGATATCATATATTATAGGGAATATAATAATTATTTCATCCAAACCCGATTTTTGACTACCTATATCTCTTATTGAAATATTATTCTCTATCAATGACATGATGTTTCACTACAAAAATTGTTTCTAAATATACATTATAATATTATTTAATAGATAAAATTGAAAAATATTTATTTTGATTTTGAAAATAAATGAAAATTTATTTTATCATTTAGAATGTGTATATTTTTTTAATAATAATTTCATTTGATACCAAAAAGTGATTAATTTTAGGTTGTTTTTTCGAAATTTCCTTTTAATAAATAACCTGAATTCAATGAATTTTCAATTATGTAAGTACCAATTTCAATCTAGTGAACCCATATTATAAATAAAATTATGTATACTATAATTGAATTTATAACTTTAAAAAGGTCGTTTTTAAATTACAAACGCATTTTTTAAAATTTACAAATATTGTTCTATTTTTTTAAAACTATTTAAATACATTGAACATTATGTATTCTAAACTTAATTTTATCAAATTTAGAAATTCAATCATCATAAATGGATATAAATTTATTATTAGTGGGTCATGATTATCTAATATTGACCACATTGTTTTTATTAATAATGAATATGATTCCTTATGTAATAACTAGTTACCATTATAAATGCGAAAAATATAAAATTGATAAGTTAATTTTCAAAAAGATTAAAACTTGATAAGATATTTATATAATTGATAGTATGAGGTGTGGATAACAAATATTATTTTTCCAAACCATTATTTCTCAATTTTGGATGCACTTGAATGGTCTGACATTTAATCCCTTTATGTTAATATGAAATATTAACAACAATTCCATTCACACAAATTATAATGGAAGCCTCTCACAACCCCTTCTAGTCACAAATTAAAAACCTACCAATATTCTGTCCCACAAAAGTCATTTTAACTATTTTGAGAATATTTTCACATTATATTACCATATGTCATCAATTTCCAATGAATAATCCAAATAAATCTCCATGTGTTCATCGTGGGTAATAATTATTATATAACATAAATAATTTATTTTATTTTCCTTTTAAAATTATAATTTTATAATAAATATATAATAATATAAATATTTATCATATAATTAATGTTATTATTCTATTATCATAATAATTGATAATATTTTCCCTTATATTATAAATAAAAACATGAATCATGCATTATGTGGATTATTGACTCTATTATGAAATGTATTTATGGTTATAAAAAATTATTCAACTTTCAACTATTTTGTAGATATTAATATATTCAACTATGAATATATATAGACTAAAACATCAATAGAATAATTTATTTTATTTTTCATTACCACCTTACATGGATGGTTTTGATGATGATATTAGATGATAACCAATACTTTTATGATATATTTATGGTTATGGTGTATAAATTATGTAATCATAATAACTATATGCTCAACATATGATAATTATAATTTAAATTGTTCAAATTGTGAAAACTAGAATGATAATTTCCACATCATTATAATTAAAATATTTATGTAAATTATATTCTCTATATAAATGTAACACCATATCCCTAACCATTGAGACTATGTAACGGGTGATAAAAAACATTATTCATTCATCCCCATTGGAAAGCGGCTTCTAACAAGTATAGAGGGTCAATGGAACATCGTGGGGAGAAAATTAACTACGTACTTGATTATTTTAAATGTATCAAATAAAGTGGTAAAAAATAAATTAATAAATAAAGAAAAAATCAATACCTGAGTAATAGTATAATAAAAAATTATAAAATTCTATGTTGTTACTATATGCAATGCTAAATTCATAACCAAAATAAAATAAAAGGGTTCAATTTTTTTAAAGAAACTATATAGAAATAAAAACATCTGTCCAACATGGGGTCAATCCTGTAGCACATACATTAACATGAAAATAATATAAAATAATCTATTATTAGACCCTTTACCTTCAACATATCATTAATATGTGATGTAAGGGTGTACCAAAATTCTAGATTAAGGTGTGAGTGAAGGACTCGCTATGTAATAACCAATGAAAATAAAACTATGTTCATAAGATATACCGGTTCATTCCATGAAAATAAATAGGCTACCTATATTAAACAAAATATCAAATGAGAAACAAATATCATGTCATCGCTTACTAGCTCTACCTTCTTTACCAATATACAAAATGTAATGTCACTAAAATCTAGCACACCACTCATGCTGGTATAGTATAAAAATATGGATGACATAACCCCCATGATGTGATAGCCTAATGCATTCTAACCACCCATATAACACATACCTCTCAGAGGATAGTCTAATGGGATCAACTTATATTCTCTATAATATGACAGAAGAACAAACCAAGTGATATATTATATAAATGATAAATCAAGAATCATTTCATTCAATCATGTGTCTGAATTTCAACAAACCACATGCATGGAATACAATAATATGGCACAAATTCACACACACTCACACATGTCATGTGATAAATAATCCAACATAGGATTCAATAGATATGTATGTAAACTTAACAATTATTCCCATAACCAATATAAAAAACTTCTAATCTCTATTTCATTATAGATTTAGTTAAATGATGATTCCTTAATGAATAGTTCACCTTCCATTTTGTAGAGTATTACTAGATCCTACTACCAATACATGTTCCTAATGATTAAATGTAAATTGTAATTATAGAAGATGAGAAACCAGACCCATGAATTAGGACAAGGTCAATCATTCCTTGAATATTTAACTAATGAAAATGATATAGATCCAAGTATTGTGAATAATCAAAATCACAGAATGTAGATGCTGATAAATTCATCAATAATCAAGAACGAAACTTGAATATTTAAAATCCCTTGTAATTTATCACGATGAAGGATAAAATCATGATATTAGATGATAATGATCACATATGTGTCCAAGCATTCAACAGAAAGGTAGGAAGGTAGGAGAAGGTCCCAAAATAACCCGAGAGGATTGCCTTTCGTATTTTGGGTTAGGGGATGCCTGTAGGATTTTAATAGTTTATGATGTTTTTGTTTTTTAAAAATGAATTCAATTATAAAATCCATAATAGGATATATGTAAATATATGTGATATTCATTATCCTCTACCCACTACTATGGGTCGGTTAAAGAGATTTATTTCTACCTAGAAACACAACATGTTATCTTATTGCTTCATAGATGAATCTTTTCTACCAAGGGGACTAACCATAAAGATGGTGGGAAAGTTGAATCTCAAAAAGAAATATAAAGTCTTATATCCCTACCATAGTCATGTTTTAACATCCAAAACTCCCATAAACATCTGCTAAAAACAAAAAAAAGAACATAAAACAATCATATAAATTTAAAATATGATAACCAAAAATTTTTGTGTAATAATTCATCCTCTCATAATACATACCATCCTCGATAATTATCCCCATGTATATACTCGAATAACTCAAACCACTTTTCATGAATGTAAGCTACTCAGACCCTCATATCATCTATAATATGTTTATGTTCTATTTCAAAAAAATATGAGTGGTATATCATTGATGAAAATTTTCTCATCAGTCTGTTAGTTAAAAATTACATTCAGAAATGATTCATATGTTCAATCTCAACATCATCACTATTAAGAACATGGATCGGATCAAGCTTATACATCATAAACTGAGATTTATGGGAAACATTTTATGTACCATGATTTCATGTATAAAAGAAAAACAGATGCAATACCCTCTATATATATTTTACTATCCCAAACTCTCCAACATACCATAGTGGAAATTTTTCCTACCCCCACAAACGCCTATGCCAAAACCTAGGGGAGACTAACATGATAACCTTATTACCCATATAAAACTCCAAGGATCATATAATTTGATATTAATATGAAAACATTATACTCTGATTAGTAATAATCATATTCTATATAAAATCATCACAACATGATGAAAACTATATTAACATATCCCATGCATTGAGGTCACACCCATTATATCCCAGTATATAAATGGGTGACATGGCTTCCCATAAAAATTATTAATGTGTAGCAAACAATCAAAAAATATTTTTAACGAATACCAGAGATAGTTTTCCACAAGACCTAAAGTGTGCCTCCATAAATTCTAGAGGCTACAGACTAGTAGAGATGACCTTATATAACTTTGTGGGGAGAATTTTCCCCATTGGTCATAGTAATGTAATGAAATATATATATATATATGTGTGTGTGTGTGTGTGTGTCAAAAATTATTTATTAATAACAAAAATAAAATAACATTCATGCTAAGATCACATTAATGGGAATCTAAATAAAAAATATATTTAAAAATGATGATGGAATATCATGTTCTATTAGAAAATGACTATGATAGGGGAATCAGATACAAGCATATGAATATTTTAGAAAAAATATAAAAATGAAATAAAAGATATTTATACCCTCTAGAGAATAGGAAGAGTCCGTTGTTCCATCATTTTTATTGTATTAAAAAATCAATCCATAATTGGATGTTAGATACTTCTTTTTTTCTAAAACTGCCACTATAAATTTTACTCGGGTACCAATGGTGCCTGAGAATGGTGTGGTATACAATCTCAGTATAATGATGAGGAAAATATATAATGTGAATTATAAATAGAGAATTTTGAAATATCAATTAAATGAAATACATAATAAATAAATTTATTTTTTGGATTTGGGTCCACCTAGAGACTCACCCAATTACATGCTTCAGCCTAAGTCAGTATGTCTGAATAGATAGATCATATAATGGTAATGTGAGTGGTTTAAATTATAAAAATGGAATGTCCCCAAACTTTTTCTCCTACATGGAGGACATGTCCTTACACTTTCCCACACCATGGGATTGTTTCAATTATAAAAAATTTTATTTATCTATCATTGATTTAATTTGAAACTACATTAGAAAATATAGTGAGACACCCAATGCATTTCCAGGGAAATCTAGAGAGACATTACATATATCACATGAGGGACTAATCATTGACTATTGCCATGGAGTTTATAAATGCTGACCCGGGTGAATTCCCACATGTCACTGCATAATTATGTGAAATACCATGTTCTAGCCTCCAAGTAGGTACCATGTATTTTATATAGGGTTCAAAGTCCTTCTTGAGGAATGGATTAAGAATTATTCCATTGATCACATCAAGGGTTTGGACTGAGGGAATCATTTTCAATCATCTTGAAGAAAAATTAGGCTTCTTTCAGAGAACCCATCACAAAACCCATCATAATAATAGTTTATGTCACTAAAAATATGTTTACTATATATTAACATTTCTAATATAAATTCATGATAGTACGTCCAAGGGGTCCTAATGTAGTAACTCCTTAGTTCAACCACTTTTTTAATGATAAATAAATAAACAAAAAATCCTAACATCATAAATGTTATGTTCTTTCCATTTAATTCAGAAACATGATCCTAATAGGCATATAAGTCAAGAAAATCCCATTGGAAATTCCTTTTTAAGTCATAAATCCCAAGGCACTATAAAAATGGAAAAAAAAATTAACTCAACATTATGGAAGTGGAATGGGGGTAAGGTCTTTTCCCTATATTCCTCACCCTAATCAATTCAAGGAATAGATCGATGAATTTAATATGAAGAAATCACCAAAATAATTTTCAATAAGCTAAATCATATGGTAAGATAATATATAGAAGTAATAACAATAATTTGTCTAGATAAAATAACGGAGATCAATCATAAATGTTGAATTTTCACTAGCTAGGGGTGTTAAATTCATTGAAAGATATCCATTTTAATTTAAATAAAAAATTATGGATAATGTCATAAGGTTCCATCTTGTGGCCCAAAAGAAAAATTTATATAATGAAATGAAATGTTTATAATGATACTATATGACCTACCTTATCTTCCTAGTGCTTCCCTCATCCATTATTGAAAATTTATTCAGACTATTTCAGAATAAATCCAAAATTTTCATATACCCTTGAAATTGGGAACATGATATTTCACCCAAATAGCTCAATTGATGGGACAAATAACATGAAATATATAGGATATGATTTGAGATTTAACCACTATAATTTTGTTTGTTCTGATGGAATGTGAATCTGAGCATGTATGGAGGTGTTTCATGAATTCCTTGATTGAGGGGCACGATTGCTTATACAAGAGTAAATAACTCAGTCATTAGAGAATACAAGGTAAAAGGAGGATTTGGTTTAAATAATTAATTTTAGGAAGATTAGTAATTTTACCCCACCCCAAGCCAATAGACATGGTTTTACTAGACGATTAGATTAACTAATTTCAAACCATGATACATTCATTTAAATGAGTGGAAAAGTTGGATGATTTCTACAATGGGATGTCTAACTATGCACAAACCATGAATGACCAATCTGTCCAGAATTGTAGATAGGTCTCATGGATGTATAAAAAAAATGAGGTCCCTAGGTAACCGTATTCTACAACAACATGATTTAGGGAAACAATTCATGCTAGACTACACCGTTTTCACTATCGGTGAAAACTAGTAT
Source organism: Viscum album (assembly GCA_963277665.1). NCBI lineage: Eukaryota > Viridiplantae > Streptophyta > Magnoliopsida > Santalales > Viscaceae > Viscum > Viscum album. Next base: position 1,470,595,111 of record OY728157.1, read on the forward strand.
TTTCTTCCCATTTCTAGGATTTGAGATTTGAAGGATCTGCACACATCCCATAGATTCCCTTGAACCATTAAGGAATTACGATAAGGATTTTTATTGATAATTTTAACAAATATATAAATTGTATGTACCTTTGAAAATGGAAGGACATTATAACCACACCATATATGAAAAAATCATTCTCATATTTCCCTTTCGAGGGTAATAGAATGTCTTAAGGGAATAATTATACCCAATGTGAACCTACATCAACATCCCGCTACATGGTCTCTTAATGTATGTAAATATGTTTATATTCAATACTGGAAATTAGATCTTTCCCAACGCTTCTATACCAACGGTTTGCAAAAACCGTTGGTATAGGTCCCCTTTCCCAACAGTTTGGCCAAACCATTGGGAAAGGCCCCCAAATTGGCCACTTTTCCCAACGGTTTGGCCAAACCATTGGGAAAGGTAGACCTATCCCAATGGTTTGGGAAAACCGTTGGGAAAGGTCCTCAAATTGGACACTTTTCCCAACGGTTTGGAAAAACCATTGGGAAAGGTGGACCTATCCCAACGGTTTGGCCAAACCATTGGGAAAGGTCCCCAAATATGCCACTTTTCCCAACGGTTTGGCCAATCCGTTGGGAAAAGTGGGCCAAAATCAACATCCTTCACAGAATGAAAATCACAACCAAATACCTATACCAACGGTTTTAACAACCGTTGGTATAGGTACTTTCATTTTTTATCGGACCTTCGTACCGAGAACATTCTATAAATCAAAATTTAAAATATTTATGAGAATACATGTATATATTTATGTAATTATGATCACAAAAGTCATGTTAGGTTAGTGGTTGAGTCGTTCAATTATAAACGAGGGGTCCTGGGATCAAATCCCAGCGGATGTTTTATTTTTGGAATTTATATACCAATGGTTCCATTACCGTTGGTATAGGTCTATACCAATGGTTTTTGGAAAACCGTTGGTATAGACCTATCCCAATGGCATACTTGGCTATGGTTCTCCAAACCGTTGGTATAGGCTATACCAACGGTTTGGAGGCCTATACCAACGGTTCCAAACCGTTTGTCAAGGTTAGTTTTCCAGTAGTGATTTCAATAGGACAATAGTGAATGAATTTTCTCGAAGAGCCTTCATTCTCAGATCAAAAATTCATATTTGATACTCCACATAGGATGCAACATCCTCTAGCTCAATATCCAAAGGGTAAACAGAATGAGACAGGTTTGGATAATACTATCGATGTTGAGATACTTGGAATATTTTAGGCATGGAATGATACAAAATTTATAATTGCAATTGATAGGTTACCAACCCACCTCCCCCTACTATCTCAAAATGCATTCCATATTATTGTGATACCATTCCTATTCTCTTGATCCCTCTATAACATAATATTAGTGATACTTGTAGAAAGGCAAGATGAAAAACCATGAACTCCATATGTTTGTCGTGATGATCAGTATATGACTTCTTCCATGATTCATTTTTACCCATATTCTTCTTAATAAAATCAATTTGTTTAAATTCCCCCTATATGAGATAATGACCTAGTAGGGCTACCTCACTTGCCTCATGGGGGCATATAGTGAACAACACATTATTTCATAGAGGGCCTCCAATGGATTCATCTAGATCATTGACTAAAAAGTTTTATTTTAGCAAAACTCATCCATTCTAATAGAATTTTCCAATGAACCTCTAAAATATAGGATACATTACCATAGCATATCCCCTAACATTAGAATAGTATGTTCGGACTTCCCATTGGTCTAAGGGTGATATGTGGTTCTCAAAAGATCCTATAAACCTAGTTCCTTTTGAACCTATTTCTTGGGATATAATGTAAACATTTCATCTCTATAAGAAATTATTTAATTGTAAACAATATTAAGTCACACATTCTACCAAATATAAATCCTATATAGCTCAAGAATAGATAATGACTCACATATAGGTTAACATTGTGAAACATAGATGAAAATATCATCGATCACCTATACAACAACACTGCCTCGAATGGATCTTGGAAATACTATCACAAAATCTATTTTGATGTCCTTAAATTTTAAATCAAGAATGGATAAAATCTATATATGTTTATAAATATTAGGTTCTCTTCCTCCACCTACTAACAAGTGGAGCAGCAAATAATGAAACCAATTTTCCACCACTTTATACGTGGCCATAAGTACTAATGGTTCATGTCTTCATAAAACTTTATAATACTAGGATGTACTACCCATGAAGAGGAATACGAGTCCTTCATAATCCCTTCCCTTATACATGAAGGTACCTATACACTCCTATAGAATATCAATGTCTCACTACCATAAACAAGCCAACTAGGAGTCAAGATCTCTCCAATGTTTCTCTCCCTCAAAACGTGGTCCTCATATTCAAAATACTTCATCATTCGAGCCAACTATAGAGGAGAGGATTTATCTAATAGATATTATATTTCCATTATATTCTTGAAAAACTATATAAATCTCATAATGTGTTTTGTTAATTTCTCTCATTAATGGCCCCCTTGATGGTTTTTTGAGTCTTTGGGCTCGTGTAATAATCTATAGTGTTTAAATTTTTGTGTTTTTATAATAGATCATGGTCAAATGACTACAGGTTTTTGAACAATGTCTGAATCTTCATATACATGTCTCACTATGTGGATATGTATTTGAGATATATTTTGTTTGTGTGAAAATTGTGGTACTCACCCAATAAGTTTTTCCTCTAAAAGTGATGTGTATTTTCCATGGCTTCTAGGTTCATGTCATTAATAAGATCATTATTCTCAAGAGTCCTCAGATAATGGGATCCATATTCCAAAACTCTATAAAATTGCATCAAAACTACATCAATCCAAATTCCTAAAGAATCAAAGAAAATATTATATCTTCTACCTAATAGATAAAAAATCAAGATCGGTGAGGATGTGAGTCATCCATTAAAATCATAAAAATAATTCTCATAAGCTTCTGTCTAGTCAAATTTTACACCCTTATTGGTCAATCCTATAAGTAGATATTCCAAACATGAGATGTTTTAGATGAATATACTATATTGGCCAACTCTATCTAAGAATTTTTTCAAGCTAAACACTTTATTAGCCTACTCCAATAAAACCACATCCCTCTCCTTCTCTAGGTCAACTAATAAATTAACATAAAATGCGATATGACCTTATAAGTGATTCTTATAGATCCATAATTTCAATTTATAATTATTCACTTATAGAAGCTCTCACTCAGTGTACTTTGGATGATCTCGAGATGGTTGAAATGGTTGTTTCTTGTGTGTAGGAACACTAAGATATAATCAATGTGGACTCCCACAATGGAATCGGGATGTGGGTGGAGGACCCGATTCGTCACTGCTATGGAGATTTTGGATGCATTAATTTGGAAAAAATGTTATAGCCAGTTACCTATATAGACTTTAACTACTCTGGAATGATGTATGTGGTATGTCAAATGACATCACATGAACCTGATGGTTACCCGACATCCAATATATTTACAAAAATAGTCCCTCCTCTGAGCGGCTCCATGATAAAATATATATGAGGATGTTGATAGCTAATTTTTACCATAATGTGGTACAATTTTTGTTAATCCATGAACAATTAATTAGAATCATCCTCAATTGGGTTACAAAGATTGGTAATACCGATGGTGATGTTTTTGGGAAGATAAAACCATTATCCTCTAAGTCTTCAACATATCTATTTAGTTTATGGACCTTTTTAGGTTCCATCTAATAAGGATGAATGTAAACGGATGTTATACCAATAAAAATATCAATGATGAACGCAATGGCTCTTACAGGTTGAAAATCAGATAATTTTTCAGGGAATATGACCTTGAAATGATCCATTATAAGAGGAATTTACATGGTTAACATTCATAAATTTCACATAAATTGAATAACCAACTGGGATTTTTCTATTCATATGATTTTATACAGGATTCCATCATGATTCTCTTTCAGATACCTTTCACCCTTATGAATACACGTGTTTCCCTCAGCTGATGGTAATCATACTCAATGTTGATAGAAGAACACCTAGGCTCTATAAGGAACACACCAGTCCATACCCAGAATGAATTATAATATCTTCATCTCAAGGATAAAGAAACCCCATAAGAAAGGATATCCACATATTTCAATTGGAACACTTTGAACATGATGATAACCTTTACTTGAACTTATAATGGCATGTTAATGGTCATGACACCACATGAGTACACTTACATTAAATCTAGACTTCCCAAAGATGCATCAGAAAAATTTAGTATGATACTCCTATGTAAAATAAGGTTGATACTAAAGAATATGCTCTTAGAATTGTATATATACTTGTTGATGGCCTTAGACTCTTATCTTTTGTATGTTTCAATGTATATTTATATATTAAACTTGATACTTAAGTTGTTTCATGAGTAGCATGAGTAGGTCCACTATGCTAAAAATTATACTCTAAATAATTAATGACATGTCCATGACCACTTTCATAGCATTTACATCCAACAGAAGACCATATTCCAACTTTAAGGTGTGTCACTAACCCTACAGATGATGGTGGTGATGGATTAGAACCTCATTCACTTTGAAGTAGATAAAAACACTAGAAAAATGCTATAGGTGACGATCCTACCGCAAGACGAACATTCAATCATGTTTCTCATACACTAGGGATTTGTATACCATGGCCTTATACATTGGTGACCCACTACCAGGGTGTATGTTCATTCCACCTAGCCATAAATTCCCTCACATGTACCCTTTATGCGTTGTTTCCTACCACTATGTATACAATTAATCTTACTGGATTATGAACATCCCTAATTCACCTCACATGTTTTCCTAAATATAATTATAGTGATAAGGGAATTGTTTAAAATCTATGAAAAGGGGGTCAACCTAAATATGTTCAACTTTGAGTGAATGTCACTAGAATTACCATCCTCATTGATCCTCATAGTAAAAAATTCATCAGCAGTCGATGTCTCTGCAAAATAATGTCATTAGGTGATGCAAGTTGAGTATTTCATAAAAAATTGTAACTTTTATCAAGGTGAACGACTACATGGATTTGATCTATACTTAGAGTCTGAGGGATGAAAAAGTTGAAGAATTATTATTTGAAATCTGTTAAAAACATACAATGGTGTTGACCAGCCTGAGTCAAAACATGTCTCCAATTCTTCGATGATTCATGTACCATATAGTTAATGACCTTCAGACTCTTCTTTAGTGGTGTCTCAGTATTATCAATGGTTCATACCATAGACTCTACCCATGAATCAATAGCCCATGGCCCGCCATCCCCCAATAAGGTGGAAGTATGATGCTGATGTAACTCATGGGTTGTCTTTTCTATATAAAGGGTATATCATTTTTTACCCTGGACATATTTCATGAACTAAATAATGAAATCATAAATCATGGAATCAAGACACGATGGAGGATATTTTTGAGGATCCTCAGGTGGCACAACATGAGGTATAACAGGTGGATCAGGGACCCCCACCATTGGGGTATTCTGGTCACAACACTCCTGACATACAATACGAGTTCTTCATGGAGTCATAGACCTACAACAATAAGCACATTCCTAAGACAATATTTATAACATAAAGTAAAATCAGTAGATAAGGACATGTACAAGGACTTCCAAAAAGAAACTTAAAATCCTTAGATTTCTCTAGGATTTATGTATAGTTGAATAGAACAATTCGAATAATGAAACATGTGATACATGGAAAACATCCTACAAGTAAGGTTTGATTAGTATAAGGTATTGTATTTGGTATAGATTTTATTTTAAAGGGTCAATTTAATTTTTTTCAATTTATGTTTATTATTATTTATTTGGTTATCACTATCCAGTTAATTATATCCCTAATTCCAATTCCGAATGGACCACGCTACTTATAAATGGAATTATTGGGTTAACTAAATATATCATGACCATAACATCCGTAAATATGATCAAAATGCCGTGGTTTTGGTTTGATTAGACATGTTGTTGTTGGCAATTTCCAATAAGACCAACCAGTGTGGCATGATTGGTCAATTAAACCAATTATCCCATCATTAGGAATACTAGTACACTTCAACAAAAAAACTTTTCTCTGAAAGGTATAACAAAATATATTAATTCAGCAACCACATTCACTATAGTGATTTCAAATGGAAATATAAAAACAGAATGGCATAATACATGAAATTTTATTCCCATGGGTCCTTCTATGATGCTTATTATATTACACCCACATATCATCAGGTCATGTCAATGAAATCCCAAATTATTTTTAATATTTTATATAATGAAAATTGAACAATGTTAGTGTATCTCCAAATTGTGAGATCCATGAAACTATACTAATGGTATCAACAACAACATTAAACCATCCCATGTAATTTGGGTTTCCACTATACGTGGGGTAGTTACTCTGAGGCATATGATCGGGACTAAATTCCAATTTCCTAGTATCCTATCTAAAATCAAATAGTATGAAATAAATAGAAATAGATATGATAAAAATTTTCTACATCCCTCCCAATATTCCATATAATTGTGCCATTAAGCAGTGGGGTACTATACCTCAATTATGCCTCTGAAAATTCCCGAGTCTAACAACTATAAATAAAGTCCTTGGGTATGTCCATGGTGATACAATTCCTTCATTTATAAGAGTAGAGATAAAAAATTACACAAACACACACACAAACACACAAACACACATATATGTATATAAAATGAAGCATTAGAAAGAAAAACAATTAAACATTCATGAAAATGGAACAATAAGAGGAATCTAAATAACAATATAGTGCCACATGGTGATAGTTTTTCATGTTCTATAAAAAATTACTAAACTAGGGTCAAGGGATACAAGAATATACAACATACAAAAAAATACTAAATGGGAGAAAACATATAAGTCACTCATCTCTAGAATAGGTGCAGTCCACTTATCTACCATCTATATAAATGTACAATAATTCAATCAATTATTTGATGTTTCGTGATTCCCTTTTCATATACCTATAACCACAAAATATACTCAGGTACCAATGGTACCTGAGTAGGGTGTGATATACAATCATAGTAGGGAAAAACCGTTTGTATATACCCCATCCATAACATACATTATAAATAGAATAGTTTTCCCTAAAAATTAAATTCAATAAAAAATTATTCAATAAATGTGTTGGACTATGTTCTACTTAGAGACCCACAAAATAACCAACAAGAACCTAAGACTGTATGTATTCCCGCTTAGATCCTAAAATTATAAAGTGAGTGGGGTGAAGTATAAAAATATGGACATTACCCATGAATGATCATAGCCATGGATGACATGTCCATACATTTTCCAATACCAAGGGATCATTTCTAATTTGAAAATTTTCATTTATATTTTCCGTAATATAATATAAAACCACTTTACAAATTATACTGTGACTGCCTCATCCATTCATGGTAAATCCATATGAACATTCCATGAATCACATGAGGGGAGCATTATATGATCAATCACAATGTGTGTGCCCATGGTGAACAAACGTGATGTCCCATGTGCCACTCTAATCATGGTGTGAAATGTAAGCTACTAGCTTCTGAGTTTGTACAAGGTATATCATGTAGGATCTGGAGTCTCTTGTGAAGTATGGTTTGACCAATGTTCCTTTGAGCTCATCCATAGTGCCTCCCCTAGTGAACCAGTGTCACGTGTTTAGATATAAAAATTGGTAATGCTCCAGAAAACCATAAAACATATAGCTTCTGTCACAAGAGACTTTATAAGGGGTCTTTAATTCAGAACCCCTTGTTTCACCTTCATCTATAAAGTGAAATTAATAATCAAACGAACATCTATAACATGATTAAATGTGATGTTAATTGAATTTCATTCAATCAATTTATCATAATATATGTTTCAGTGATGTAAAATCCATTAGAAATTCCATCTATTTTATATGGTCTATGGAATTATATGCTTTGGAAAATCGATTAACTTGGGCACACATAATTGTCATGGGAATTAGTCACATTCCACTGGGGTTTTCAACCTATTAAATTAAAATAATAGCTCATGGAATTTAATATGAGGAAATCCCCATAGAAATTTTCAATAAGTTAATGCATTTGGGTTGATAATAATTATAGGTAAGAACATAAAATATGATGGAAAACTCCAAGGAGATCAACAAACGGTGTTGATTCTCCACAAGATCTGGGCTCCGGAGGCACAGTTAGATATCCAAATTAATTTAATATTTAAACTATGGGAGAATTACTAAGGGTCATTCTCATGGAATAATAGAGAATTGTTTGGACCACAACAAAAAGACATGAATGATTCAAGAATATCTACCTTTTCCTCATATATCATTCGTTGTTCAGTCTCGACATTTGATTCTCTATGGGTTGTAAGAAATCGATATATCCATCAAATTACATTGAAATGGGGAAAATGTTATTGCATCAAAATTACACAGAGAATGGGATGATGAACACGAAATATACTGTAGGGGATCAGATATCATACCTCCATATTTCTTCTGGACCTGACACACTATAAATCTGATCTAGTTGGATGATGTTTCTTGAATTCTACTTATAATAGGAAAAGATAGTTTTTATTTGTTAAATACTCATCTAGTGGAGAAAACAATGGATATTGAATATTTGGATTATATCATTAAAGGGTGTTATTTTAGTAATATCACCCCTAAAACCCACTATGTCAGGTTATCCAACAATGTTTTAAAATTTATTTTCCATCCAAGGGACAATAACAACTCTATGAGGGCACATCAGATGATTTTCTTCATTGTTTTTATAAACGTGAGAAAATCATACAAAATACTCCTTTTATAATTGATGACATATCACATTGATGTGAAACCAATGACGTACAATTATTGGAAAATTTTACACCCCTTAGGTTCCCATTGTTTGATGCCATAAGGTTTAGAGAAATTGTGTGGCATGGGAGGCACAATCATCACTAACATGGTGGGACAATATTTCCTTCATACATTAAGGATCATGGATCCAAATGATACATGGATGCACTAGAGGCACCACTGAGACTTATAAGAATCATGATTAGGATAGTAATAAGAAATTTAATCCATTAAGTAAATGGTCAATACCAGAGGATAAATTTGGGTTGTTACATGAACAAATCTATATAAATAAAGGAATCCAATATATTATTGTACGAAAATTCAACAATGTCTTTATGATCATCCCATGATTTACTAAAATTATAATACAAGACAATATCATATCCATTATAGTCTAGATAATTATTTTGTGATTCCCATCAGTATATGGTTGAGAAGATACAGCTAAAAATTGTTGTATCCCCATCATCTTTTGTTGGAAATATATAAACTATAATGTAAACTAGGAATAGTAATTGTATATCATATTTCAACAAACTCCCAAAAACTTCTCTATCTTCTAAATATAGATAATAACTAGAACATCCCATATGGTCATCTATTAAATCAGTATGAAGTGATCCACTATGGTCAACATATCTACCACCACCCAATTGGTATCTTAGTCGCTCGGGGACCTAGCAAAACCCATCATGATGTCTATATGTATTCCATCCAACATAAAAATGGTTTTGGAAGGGGATATAGTAAATATTAAGGTCTCTAATTCTTATACTAAATTATATGACAACTTAGATAGGTTGAGCCAAATCCTATGTAATCTCTTTTTATACCATTCCACTAGAATTTCGTTTTAATATAATAATACATATTTATCAAAATTAGGTGTACTCACCAAAATGAAACTTGAGATACTGTCAAAAAATTATATCCTTATTATGAAGGAACATTACCAAACCATAAGACAAAAGTACCTAATGTTTTTCCAAATCACATACCATAGTGAATCCATTTACTGACAACCTATCTCATTGTTCCAAGAACATTAGATCATGATCATAACATATCTTCAATCATTCCACCAATAATGACATGATCACCACAGGTACAAATTCTACTACCACATGATCCTCTTCTATTAACACCTTCATATTTTCAAATAAATCAATATGTTACACCCAAAATATTATATCCTAAATTAATTTTATAATATTTTATGGGTTTTTTTACGAATCCCCAACATTTCCTTTCACCAAAAGAATACCCCTTCTCAAAGTTTACAATCTATAATTACTAACCCCAAAGCCTCTATAATATATTTTGAAAATATTGGTAAAATAATGAACTCTATAATTAATATGGAACCTATATAAAAATAAAGTATCATAGAATATATAGATTGGAAAAACATTCAATGAATATTCTATAAAAATTTACATAAATTAATATTTAGGATATATCATTATGTGGGGTAACAACTAGAGATACCCGTATATAAATAACTAATAACACATTATCAAAATTCCATCCTATAAAATATAATATGTGTCACAATTAAATTTATTTAACAATATATGCATAGGAATACTCATGATAAGTGTCATGGTTAGAATCATCATCATCCCTATGAAGTTATCTTAAAATATTTTTGGAAATTCATATGTGACTCTCTGATTGGTAAATGTGGCCTTTGGAACAACCCAGTGTGAAAAGTATTAAATATGTCTATTTTAATTATTAGTAGACCTAAGTAAACACTAGATCATTAACACATTAATAATGTATTCCCATGATAAGGCTTTTAGAGTACGATCTAAATAATCTATTATCCTAAATTATGAAACCAAATTTCTCAGAATTTCAGACTTTTATATAAATATGTAGTAATAATATTGCTAATATGAAATTTCATTTGTTTAAAGAATACTCAATTTGATCTCTTATATCAAATCATGTGATTTTGTTGTCTTAAAATCAATCATGATTTCATCGATAAACAATAAAATTAAGGATTCTAAGTATGGGTCATATATCATGTTCATTAAATCTAGTAACACTGCAATAGATTTTGTAATCCAAAAATGAATAATGTGATACTTATACAATTTGTAGCTACTCCTGATTTATATAATTTTTATATCTTATTCTCATCAATAAGGATGATAGTAGCTATAATTCATACCTAAAATTCAAAAATTCTATGATCCTAAACATTTTTTAACCATGTTATCATTTCTCACCATAGGTACAAGTACTTCACTATGATCCAATTCCGTATCTAGTAGTCAAAATAAGAATTTGTCTGCAATATAACATCATGCAGAACAATTATAAGGAATAATAAGAGATAATTATCAGTCTAATAAATCATTTATCTTCCTTATAATAAAGCTACACCATGATCTCTTTTAAATTATCTTCTTCCAAATAGTATGTTGTAATCGATATAGGTTGTGAATTGGGAATAATCTCAACTTCAAATTAATCTCCATTTTTAACTATTAATCTAATTAAATCCCCAAGAAACAGATCTCAACATATGGCTACCATAATATGAACTGAAGAGGGATGTAATTAATTTTCCAATTGAAGGATAATTCTTACTCACCGCATTGAAATAGTTCGTCTGTGATGAGGATTTGGTGGAACTCTTCTTTCTTCATCTTCACACTGAATAGTCATCATTATATTTCTCCATTGGTTCAATGTAAAATATAATCTTCTATACTAATAATCAAATAATTCATTATAATTTTTCAAGAATTTCATTCCCAGGATTATGTAGAAAATATTCAACCACATAATTCTAAATATACCAGAATTCCCAGAAAAAACAACTAATAATTATTCTAGATAGATATTATGAAGATATACTAATAATTTTAGGGAGTATTGATGTATAATAAAATAGAGGGGTATTTTAATGTTAAATGAAACCCAACATCCACTTGAAAAAATATGAATAAATGGGATTCACATGTTTATAACAAAAGATCATTTAGAATAAAAGGTAGAAAGATAGTTCCATGGATTGGTGATGGTCTCACCCCTCCCCCAGTTGTATCATCATTAACAATGGTAGCCCTTCCAGTTACCATTCCTTGTCTCCCCAAAGGCTCATTAGACAATCGATTAACAGAATGACATGTGGTTCGAACAAACATATGAGGTCATTTACTAGACATTAATGAGAAGATCCTATAATTTTAAATTAAAAAACTTATAATTTATTATCATTCCACATCTGTTTTAATTAATTATATAATACATAATATACATGAATTTTTTTTATATCTCTCATAAAGTTATAACATTGATTAGGGTTATCTCCCATGTAGGGTGTTATGGAACCTTGTGTTAATTATGATAGATGAACACCAACCTAGAGGAAATCATCATATTTCTTATTTTTATCATAAAATAATTATTATGGACTAAAATATAGAAATTAAATGTGTGTCAGATTCTAGTTTGAAAATACATGCATCTCTATCATCCTCAATTCCATTATCAATCTAAAGTTTGTTTATAAAAATTACATCATTGGTCATCAAATATAATATCCTAACATATCTTATTTACCACTGGGATAAGAACAATATCCAATATTTTCTACTTCTCAACAAAAATCTAGGATAATAGTTGATAAAAATAGATTATCATACGGAAGTGTGTTGAATAGATAGACAATATCAACATTCAGTGATAGTGCTCCAAGAATTATTGAGTGTAGTCCAACATTAGTGCATATAAATGGATGTCCTTAAACAAAATATCATTAAATGTTTCATATGTCAACCTTTTATGTCTACTAGCAGGTAGCATGACATCCCACCATTGTCTAACAATCCCATTAATCACATTTGTTAAAAGATTCAAATTCAAAACCTATCGGTCTTATAACATATCTTATATCATCTAAATGATATTCATCGAGTCCTATGCATCATGAGGGTCTCTAATACCATCAAATACATACCTTATGGGATCCACTACCCTAATTATGAATTAAAAGAAATAATCATGTTTAGACCAAATAAATAGCTTTAACTATTAGTCTAATAAAGGGAAACCAGCTTGCATCATCCACTAGATCAGTTTTTGTGAAATTGGAAATGAATGAGATCTATAAGGAAAAAGAATCTCAATTCTAGAAAAATTCTTGAGATGTCCAAAATAAAATTAAATTAATAATGTTTCAGGATGAAAAAAATTTAACCACATGGTTCACCATAAGTAGCTACACATAGAAACAATAAGTATCCCCATAGGAACTACACGAAACACAGAAAACCCTCAAGTACTTGTATATTAGTTAAAAACACATATATAGAATCAAAGATAGAATATATATGATAAAAATATATAATATGTAAAATAATGAACCAATGTAAATATCTTAATTTATATAGGATTTTAATTATTTGGGCTCTATCTAATAAAAGAAAGAGGCATAACTTATTTGATCCTACATGCCTAAACATTAATTTTGAATGAAAATACTTCTCGTAAAACAATATACCAATATCAAGTGCATTAAAAAAGGTTAATTTAATTGATTGAACACTAAAAAAAGATAACCTCATTGGTTGTAAGCTGGGAGGTCCAAATTACATCCCTATACATTGTTGTGACTATATCCCCTATCGCTGAGAGTTGGTGCCAAATAAAAATACATTAGAATAAATAAATGATTCACATACTACTTGAATGTTTATTTTAGTTGTCTTAGTAAACTAGATTCATACTTGATTCATACATTTCATTTGAATAAAAAAGTTAAACATAATTTTTTTTCATGAATAACATTATTTTCGCATAAAATCTTATTTAATCTATTGCTATAAAATTTATCAACTCCTGGTAAAAGAAAAATATTTATTAGTGATCTCAAATTATCAATAAGGGTTATTTAATGTTCTAGATATCATGAATCAGTAATTAATGATCTGTTTGGATAGTTAAATAACTAAACACATATTCCATTTTAAAACACATGAAATGAAATAATCAATATATAAATGTAAATAACCTAAGAAATGTTCTATTTAAATAACTAGATGAGACCACATCATTATGAATAGGTAAACAAATAAACACATTTGTAATTTAAATAATAAACGAAAAATTAAATGCACCCACATAATTTTTATATTTAAAACCCCATGGATAATAATTAAAAAATTCTAAATGAAGGTGATGCATAATTATGGGACATCTTTTCAGATGCACATAAAAACATTTTTTGTCAGGATCTATTCTCATTAATGTTTAAAACATAACAGTATAACTACATTTAAGTAAGGATATAGAACTTAATCTTCCTTGAGAATTTTGATGCATAGATGTGCTATCTTTAATCAATCCCCACCCACGCCTAAAGGTAAAATGAGTTCCACATATATCAAGTAATTGTTTAAATTCATAAACAATATTCCTTATCGTAAAACATCCACATTGAATAATTATTAAATTTTCATCAATATTTCATAAAAAAATATTCAATTTTAAAACTTATTATAGAAATTATTTATTTTTTAGAAAATAAATATATCAAAGAAATCATATATGGATATTTAGGGAAAATTTAATTTCTAATGATCATGTGAATGTGAATATTTCTAGGTGATGTTAATGATTACATAATGAATTCAGGAAGTGAATTTCTAAAATATCATTTGTCAAAATAATCATAATCTATTCAATTTAACAATAAATATATTATCAATAAAACTTATACCCATTATATTATCTGTAAAATTATGGGTTGTTGTTGATGATAAATATTTGTACCATTAAAACATCATTAAAAAAACTTGGGGAAAATATAATTTTCCTTTTATAAAATATTTTGAAAATACATTTATATGAAAATAAAATATAAAAAATCTTATTTAAAAATATCCATGTAAAATAAAAAAGGAACCATCAATGAAATAATGGTATTGAACTTAGTTAATAGTATAGATGACCTAAAGAACATTCCTTTTTCCATGGTAAAATTACTATAATATTTTGTTGTTTAGAAAGAGAACACAATATTACTTTGATGTAATTTTTAAAATAAAAAATTTGGTAAAAATCATTAATAAATTAATTATAAAAAGGTAGAAAATTTTTTTAAACCATTTTTTTTAATCCTTGTTTTGAGAGAAAATAACATTTTGGATGAATAGAAAAATGAAATAGATTTTGTGTAAAAAATATAATAAAACATTTTAAGTACAAAAATGTGAAAAATAGTAATGTTAATAAAAAAATTATCATTAATAACCATAATAATGTAAAATAAAAGTGTTTATTCAATACTAATCCCTTAATATCCTTTCATTTAATTTCAGGCATACACAATATCGATCGTAATGATATTATTAAATAACACCCAAAAATGTCATAAGATTGAAGCAATGATTAATAAATGAATTTATTATATGTATAAAATATAAATTTACATAAAATAATTCTAAATACACAGATTTATATTATATTTTATTATATAAAAAATCTTATAATATCAATTTACACGAAAGAGTAATAATATCCAATGAAACAAACATGAATTATAAAAATTTTTATTTGTTGGTAAATTTTAATTCAAAAACCCATTACAAATTGAAACATAAAATACCATGAATAATTAGTGATTAAATATATTTCATGTAAATGTGGTTTTATATGGCATATATAAAAAAACTATGTTCGTAACATTACAATATCACTAATTGCAAACAAATTAAGATGAAATATCTTACCTTATGCTTCTTTTTGGGTGAAAATTAGTTAAACTACAATAGAGTGGTTTTAAATGTGTTATTAAAATATAAAATAATAATATTAATATTAATTATATCATATATGATCTTTTCATAAAATATTATCACCTGTTCAATAATAATAATTGTTTATTTTCATTGCTTCATGTGTTACCTGACATATTTTCTTTTTCAGGGTTCATCAAAAAATGTTAGTATTCCTGACCATATGATACCATTTAATCATTTAAAGAATTAAATTCCATATTTAATTATCATATTTAATGATAAAATTTTCTTTTGAAACCAATATTTATTAATGGTTATTAAAAATGTTTTATGTTACCATTATAGAGAATGTATGTTATATAGACGCCTTATTTACATTTCCATTTTAACCGGTCATTATGGAAAGGAAGAAAGTAGTATATTTCAATTCAATAATGTTAATTATTTATTATATACCATATTATAAACATATATAAATGTCTAACATGTAGTTTGGTGATGAAAAGAGAGTCACATCTCTTTATTAAGGCGGCAATCCACAAATATATAAATGATGTTATCATCATTAGATGAGTGAAATGGAAAGAATGAAAATGATTATATTTTATTTAAAGGATGTTAATAATGTCAGTAAAATAATATTGAGGTATGGTATATAAAATATAATCACTAACAGTATCTCTAACACCTTCCATGTGTTATGTTATGGAAAGATGAATCACAATGGATCGTGTGGCTATAGTTTGTCACATACAAAAGTGACATTATCATCTCTTGTATGGTTAAAAATATTAGTATTATATAATGAATCCATAGATATGATAGTTTTCTATATATAAAAAAAATAATATAGATCTATCATTATAAATAATATTGATATGTAGTTATGGAATAACAAACCACATTGATTTTTATGAGGATGTTTATTGTACACACGAATGATGATTTGGTAACCCATTTGGTCGATGTGTGTGTGGTTTTATGTCATTTACATATAATAACAAAATAATTATATTTAATATAATGTGTTTATTATATAGTAATATTTTCAAAATAAATGGAGGATGAACAGAGGGAAATAAATACATGATGGTTTTTGCAGAATATTACCTCTTGTTTGGTTATATTCTTTTGGATTATAAGAAATCCATCCATGATTAGATTTATTCCCAGGAATGTGATTCTAAGATGTGGGGGGGGATTTTTAAATTGATTTGGTCATGTAATTTTTTAACCAAGTTGGTTTTCATTTTTAACTTGTTGATGATAAAGGGCGGCCTTTTATAATTAGAAAAGAGGACACACTTGACATTTTTTAAAATAAACTACATTTACCAATGTTTTTCCTAGTTAAGGCTAAATAATGATCTTAATTTGATTCATAATGGTTTAGGGGGGGAATATGGACATCTAGTTGGTGTTTTAGATGTTTATATTTCATTTTCTCTTTTATTTAATGTATATTTACTCATTAAATGCATTTTCCTCTTAATCAATGTAAATATTTTTAATATTCTCACTAATAATTTTGAACAAATGTTTTGTTAAACGTAGTCTATTTTAAAAGTTATTATTGTTCTATATATTGATTCCATTATTATTAATTCAATTAACTTAATTGTAATATTTTATTTCAAAATTATTAATGATAAAGTGACAATAAAATATGTTTTAAAGTGAAAATGTTCAAAAGTTATTGATTTTTTATATGAAATTTAAATATTAAATTGGTTCCAATGACATAAAATAAATTAATATACATATAATTAAAATAATTATTCTTCAAAACAAAATAGTTGATATAATTATTCATTATAAATAATTTAATCAAAATGGTTGTTTCCAATTAAAATAAATTACATTTCCATATTCAACAAGAAATTAATCTTGCTAGAAAAAATATACACAATTCACCACAAGATAATTTTGAAATTAATGTATTTTTAAAAAAATTATTTTTTAATATAGTTTATAAATTAGTGTTAATTTTTAGATTTAAAACATACTTACAATAAAAAGGTATAAAAATTATATTTTAAAAAATATTATTTATTTTAATGAAAAAAATGGATTTGTTATAATCTATTTCCTATAAAATAAATTATCTGAATTTAATTTTTTTACTAAATATATTATATATAAATTTAAAAAATATCAATCACTAATAATAAATATTTTGATTTATTATGATAAAACACCATAGGGTGTATAAAAATATTATTTATTAAATCATTATAATTATATTCAATTGGTTTTTATTTTCATTACAAATTAGTAGGTAACCAATGAATTAATTCCATCTTTTCTAAAACTATATATTTTCAGTATATCATTAATACTATTAAACAACTAACATAATTTTGACGAAATCATTTTCATTTTAAATAATGGATTTAATATTATTCAGTAGATCTCAATATTGCATGTAATGTATGATATTCGAGAATGACCTTATTGCATGTATCAGAAGATAAACAATTTTTTCATCTCAATAAAAATAATTAATAGAATTTATTAAAAACTGTAAATATATTGAATATATTTGGAGTGTTATATTATATTATTTGTTTGGTGTTCTATGTTACACACACTATGAAATATGATATTCATATTTTAAAATTTCTAGGTGTTACATTCCTCCCACCATAAATACATTACATCCTCCCAATTTAAACATTCCCATGGAGATCTACAGTATGATATTTGAAAATTAATTTCTTTAAAATAAACTAATAAAATTAAAGATTGAATAAAGTATCCTCTTAATTAAAAAAATAGATTGGTTATATTGAATAAAATATAACTAAGTATACAAATAGTATAACATTAGTGGAAAGTGATGTTACGGACTTGGAGGAAAGTTTAATAAATTTTATAAACTGATTGATCTCATTGATCAAAAAAATTCTATTGATCAATTGGGCGTTAAGGGCCAAAAAAACCATAAATTTATGATGTTATAAATGGCCTTCTGATTCAGCATTTGTGATTATAATAAGAATAAACCAATTTTCAATATCATTTTACAAATTTTCATTAATTTTTTTACTATCAATGAATATGTTAATACATACATACATTATAGGTTATTATTTAATACTAATAGTGTCATCCATTGGTTTTTATTCATTCAATTTAAAATTTTACCCCTTTACACCATGTAATGATCTTCCAATAATGTATATTTTATGCTTGATGTACGAAAAGTCACTATTAACTTATAATTTTATTCATAAGACAAATATTAACATATGTCTCATAACATTTTCCAAAAGCAATATTGTAATAAAAGTTAATCCCAAAATGTAACACCATCGATACATCATTAATATTTATTTATGAAATAATTTCATAGTAAATAATGACATATTAACCAAGACGTAACATATTCGAGTGGTAGGTGTGAAATATTTATCGTCATCTGGTCATGGTGTCATGTATAGTAAACTTGATAGACTTGATGGGATGTTACCTAGGATTTGGTTTTTCCATTTAATGAACTATTTTAAAAAAAATTGAAAAATAATTATGAATAACATATATTAAATTTAATCATTAAATCAAATTTTTATAATTCTTATCAATACAATGTAATTTTTTCAATGAATGATAATATTATTTTATTATAATTATAATGTCATTAATGATAATATTAGCCCTATAGGTTATCAATAATTTTAACATATGTCACTAATATGTAAAGGAATTATTAATGAAATCATGTTTACAATAACACATATACAAGCCACAGATTTCACAAAATTAACTTTCTTCATGTAACATTCAAACTATATAAAATCTAAAAACATGTGTTTAATAACATGAACATATTCTTAATCATAAACTCATAAATAATGATTTTATATATAATTATTATATTAAATAATATATGTCTTCGTCTAAATTTTAACACAGCCATTTGATGTTTCTTGATCCTTAGAAAAAAAATACAATCAGTAAATATACGTCACAAAATTAATTATTGAACCCCAACAATTCATTTATTTTATTTTAACATACTTATATCCTTGGTATATGGTTTAACATGGTTCATTCAATGTTGTTATCTATCCAAGTCCTTCATAATGGTTTGTTAGGAAAATTTAACATATCATAACCTTATCCCATATGAGTGTCAATCTATGTTCACTGTTAGGACCATTATTTGGTAAGCGGTAATTCTTATTTCAAGACCCACAATTATTTTTCATGTTATTACACATTGGTATATCTTTTCTACAACCTCATGTAGTTGTAATATCAGGACATTGATAAATTTCTAGGAAATCCCACATAATCTCTTCCTTAAAAAACATTATTATGTTATTCTATACTTATCCTCAAGGTCTATCATAGGGTTATGTTCATTAATATTTGTTTTAATATATCTAATTTTCAAGTTTTATAATAATATTCCTTTTATAGAAACTATAGATAACCTATACCCAATATACCATATTCAGTGCCTACTACCACAACAGTTTGATAAGGTACAAGGATTCAAATCCCTAAGAAACAATTAGTTTAGTAGTCTTCATATACATGATAAACACATGTTATATACAATAAATTTGAATATTGATTTAACTGTATTTTTTCAAGAATATATTTTGATTTATATAATATCTAAGTATATTTCATAGTACATTTCATGGATTCTTGGATAATGGAAAAAAATGTGTGTCAGCTCAAATTCTTAGTATTTTTTATGTATAGTGGAAGCTATCATGAATCAATAATGAATAATAAAAATATAACTATAAATTACTGAACACACGTTTCATTTAAATACATGTACGTGGAATTATCAATATGTTCTGTTAAATAACAGAACTCGCATTCCATTTCAATTAACAGATTTGATATAAACAATATTTCAAATTAAAATGTTGAGGACACATTCCATTTATTCAAAAAGATAACAATGAAAATCATCCAAAAAACATTTCATAGAGAAATTTTAATTGATAACAATAACTGAATTATAAATGTTGTAAATGATTAATAATTGTATTGCATGTCTAAGGTAAATTAAAACATTTACATTAAAGATATATTATAATTATTTTTTAAAACTGATGGGTATAAACTCATTTAACTACATCTATACAACTGATTCTTCCCAAGGGAGTACTGATGCATGTAAGGGATATCATTAACTAGACCAAACACTTTTCTACATGTCCAAATAATTTATCATATATCTAATAATCTATTTAGTTCCTAAAATATGTTCATTTTCATCAAAAATCTATATTGAATATTCAATATAGATAAAAAAATATTTCCCCAATCCAAAAATTAAAATTGAGTGTAGAACATTATTTTTAGAAATGATATATGATGTTACAAATATATATATCCATGATAAATTTTGTGTAAATTTTGGATATATTTAATGTCCAATTATAAAAAGATAGTGAATATTTCAAGGGGATGTTAATTACTATATATTGAATTACTAATGTAAAAATAAATTAAATACTCGGTCAAAATAATCATAATCCATCTAGTAAACAAAAGAGGATGGTATAAATAAAATATCATTCAATGGGTTATGGTGCCTTCTTAGGGGGAATTCGTGATACTCCCTCCCCTTTCATGATGGTGGTGGCCTTTGTGTCGGTACCTCCCCCACTGGCTGGGGAGAGACCTTCATCTTCATACATAAGAGTGAGCCCTTTCGTTCATCACCTTTCAAACCTTGTACTTCTTCCTCATTTTTGGAAAGTGTCGAAGTTCTTGATAGAACCATATGTTCACGATGGATTCCATAATCTTCAGTTCTCGATCGCAGAGTAAACAAAAACCACGATGCTCTTGGAGCTCAAATTGATTTCTCGGTTCAAGCAGGGATTCCCTTTAGTTGATGCATTGGATAGGTACGTCCTTGGATTGTAGGATTTTAGGAGAGGTAGACAGTGGGGCTACTTGATGGACATCATATTATGGTTCTCTTTTCTTTAGATGAGTATATTTTAAGATCCTGGTCATGTGCACCCCATATCTTTAGTGCATATCAGTTCTACCTGCTTCCATGGTCCTTTGAATTTCATTTGAAATGAGATTCTTCTATAATAATGGTTTGGTTGAGTTTCCTGAATCTTCCATTGCCATTTCATAATCCATAATTTATTTGAATTCTTGGTAATCTTGTTGGTATATATTTTTCCTCATATATCATTACCAAGTCACCCAATCATCAATTAAAACAGCTTGTTTTTGTGTAAATGGATGGTTCTAGAGTTCTGTTTTATTTATTTTGGATTACAGTCGGTGTGGAGTACATGTGAAACTATCATTTAGTGTATGAATGTTGTATGAACGTCTATTCTCCCTGAAAATTATTTAGACACTCTATGGATATTTGTCATCGGGTGTCATATTATAAAATACATATTGGAATGAGCGATGGTAATGATCCATTGGATTGTGGAAGGAAATATAGTTGGAACAGAATACTATGGGTATGAATTGTAGATTAAGGGACTTGAATCCTCAGGTGACTACGGTATTTAAATGACTGAGGAATGATCGGGACACACCTCGAGCTCTATGGTCCACTTCGTTGGGTCCAGTGGTGTTTCTGGAGGAGGTGAGACCATCCAATGGATGATATACAGATGCTATACGTGCAGGGTATGGTTATAGTGTTAATGATCTAGAAGTGTACTCTAATTACATCCTTGTAATAAAGGTGTTTTCTGACCATTAAGATGCTATGTAACTTCCACTGGTGAAAATGATCTCAGAGGTGGATATCCATTCTAGTGTCTCAGAACCTCGCCTTAATGGTAGCAAAAGTGTTATTAGGCAATAGGCTGAGGAAACTAACATAGTAGAAAGCTGGAATGTTTAGAGTGGTCTAGCCCAGAGGCAAACAGATAACATGGATTTTTTTCAGAGACAGAGCAAGGAGAAAATCTAGACCAATAATCACTATTCTTCTCTATTGGGGATTCCTTATGTTAAATAGATTGACAATAAAGCTATAATATTTGGTGGGATATAAACTACATCATTATCTACAGGAATGAAACAAAAAGTGAGCAAGGACAACTATCATCTCCCAAAACTAATGGAGACCAGGTGTGGAATAATGATGAACCCCAAAGAAAAGGATTTTGAGTTAGTAAAAAATATAACTTGGAGGACAATTTGAATAAGTGCTATCCGATGTTTATGAAACTATTGTGAGAAAACTTTTTGTGGAATGTTTTTCTAACCAGGAAACTCTTGAATTGATTTTCCACTCTGAAGACGTAATTGTGGAGGAGTTCCTTTATATCAATTATTATCAATAATAGATACAAAAGATAATGTCTAGACTACTTCGTGTGTATTTTAATAGTGAGAAAGAATTAATGATTGAAAAACATGATCTTATTTCAATAAGGGGGTTTAATAAAGGGATGCTACATAAGGAAGAGTACTGTAAAACTTTGAATATGTTGGCAGACAACATTGAAGACTTCATTCTCAATGGGAATGGTTAATAGAAGCAATCTATATTTTGGATTCACATTAGGGTGGAAACATATAATAGCCTTATTTTTTTCAATAATATTGTGATATCATTTGAGGGAATTCCTTATTGTTGAAACTATGTGTGTTCTCTATTTTCCTTAAAATGTGATTGATAAAAAAATTTAATTTTCAGTCAGTATTAAATTTTTTTATCCCCATTGAATTATATATAAAATAAATGTTTTTATTCATTAAATAATAGAAATTCTAGAAAAAGATATTTATGACATTAATTTACATTTTTAATAAATTTTAGAAACATATTTCATAAATTACCTTTGTTCACTTTTAATGTTTGATTTAATGTAGTTATGTTCATGTCTTCGGGTAATTTGGTACATTCCATAATGATCATTACTTTTTTCTTTGTCAAATTTTAGAAAGGTACATTGTTTAGTAAGTGAAAAAAATATTCCTCTAAAAATAGTTCGAAAATAAAAATAGGTAAATTTATTTTATAATTCCATTTAAAAATAATGAAAAAAAATTTAGAAAAAAAAGTTTTGAGAGAGAATATGTTTCAAACGAAAGAGAGAATTCATGATAAGTTTTCATAAAAAAAACTTATTAAACATATTAATTAACTATTAGATGAAACAATTTACCCTAAAAACATAAATATCATGAAAAGTATCTGAGAATTAAATGAAATGGTTTATTAAATAATGTTCAAATAATTCTTCTAATTGTTGTTCATGCATACACGTTCTTGATTAGAATGAAATTATGAAGTAGACCATTTATATAGTAAAAAATTGGAATTGGTGACTAATAAATGAATCAATCATATATATAAACCTTAAATCCACATAAATAGATTTTAAATAAACAAATATATAATATCAGTATTACACATATTATCATATAATTAAAAGGAAAATAAAGGTGTAACATAGCCTAATGAAATGAAATTGAGTTATTAAATTATTTACCACTTAATAATTTTTAAATAAAATACCCATATGTGAAATAATTCAATTTGAAATATAACATACAATAACAAATTAGGTATTCATGATATTAAATCTAATACAGATAGTGTATACACCATATAAATTAACATAGTGAATCAAATTACAGGGTAAATTAATGATATAAGATTGAGATAAAATCCCTATTTTTATGAATTCTTTTAGTTGAACATAATGTAGACTATTTTATAGTGTTCTAAATATGTCATACATATTATAGAGAAATATTAACATTTTTATATCATATATTATTCTTTTCTAAAATCCTATAACCCATTTATATATAATAATTCATTATTTTTATTTTTCCATATATTAATTGCCATGTTTTTTTATTGGTGTTTCTTCATGAATTTTCTAGAAAATGTACGTATTATATAGTAATATAATTTACATAATGATAACAATAAAATATTTATCATATTTTTACTTCAATTTTTGTTTGAATACAAATCATTAATGTTCTTTACGAATAACGAAGTATGTTATGAGCATGGAGATGATAGGATGAACGTACATATGCATAATGAATCCATTTTTCTGTGATAATTATGGAAATGTGGTATGTAGTACATTACCATTATAATTATTATTATAATATCATACATGAAATATTATAAATTTATAAAATTTTTCCATCTGTTTTGGAGATGAAAAAAGAGTCATGTCGCTTTGTGAAAGAGATAGTCCACGCGTACATGAACGATGTTATTATCATTAAATTTTTTAGATGAAAATAAAGAAAATGAATTATATATATATATGACTCTAATATATTGTCATTTTTTTCTTTATTATCATAGTTATTCAATTTATTTAATATATAATTATTTACTTTATCTTTATCAATATTCATGGAATGCGTTAATGAATGACTAATCACATTGGATCATGTAGCGGAAGTCCCCCATACACACGAGAGACATTATCGTGTCTCATAAGGAAAGAATGGTAAAAATAATCATATGATATAAATACTCAACAGTTATAAAAAATTTTATTTTTATCACATATATACTTTATATACATCATTATAATCAACCTTTTGGTGTATAAATGGGAGAAATAATGACATTGATTCGTGAGGTGGTAGTCTTCCGCACATAAGAATGATGATATCCTAACCCATTTTATGGAAGTTTTTTATGTATAATATAGCACCCCTAGTTTGAGGTATGTGGCCTATGTTTATGCATATTTATGTGTTTAATGTGCATGGGATGTGTTGGGATGAGGTTAGGAGAGTTTGGAATGGTTTTGGACGAGTTTGGAGGTCTTTAAAGGGGTGCACGGTTTGAGCACAGTTAGTGGAAACCGTGCAGGTTCCCAAGGAAACCGTGAAGAACCTTGGTCTTAAAATAGTAAGCCTCGCACAGCCTGCACATGGTTTTCTAAACCATGCGAGGAAACTGTGAAGACCCTGGCTTTCGAGGCGGTGGTGTGTGCACGGTTAGTGCACGGTTTTCCAAACTGTGTGGGAAAACCGTGAGGCCACATATAGTTAGGGTTATAAGTTCCTAGATCAATCGAGATTGCCTCATTCCTCTCCAAATCTCCTCCCACTAAATCCTTACTTGGGATTTTGGGTTTTCAGGGTTTATGTGTGCTCTCCAACTCGGTTTGGAAGGATTTAGAAGGGGTTTCAATGTGGATTCAAGGTGGTTTCTCCCAGGTAAGTCTCTCCTATTGGTTTCCTTGTGTTTTCCTCTAGATCTACATCCCTCTATTTCTTGGTTTTCTATATCTACACTTGTTTTTTGTAGATCTAGGGTTTGGGTTTCCTTGGATGCTCAATTTAAGGCTTGTGATGGTTAGGGAAGGTGATCTAGAGAGGTTTCGGTGGTGCATTCTCTATATTGGAGGTGTGGTGGTTTGTGGGTCTTTTTCTCAGAAACCCTAATGGTAGGTGTCTTCACTCTCGACCCCACAAGGATAGAGATAATGGTTTTTGTTACAATTAATTTGATGTGCATTTAATTAATTGTGAACTGTTGTGATAAATTTTTTGGAAATCCCTTGGTTGAGGTTTTGGCGATTTTTGGAAAAAGGGGGGTTTATGGTGAAATGATTTTATTATGAATTTTAAAACAGAGATTTTAAAATGGGTTGATAAGATTGATTTGGGAAAATTATTTATGGAAATGGTTTTCAATAAAAGGGTTTTTGTATTGAAATTTTGTTTGTCATGGAAAATTGTTTTCAATAAATGGAAAATTTATTGAAATGGATTCATATGCAATAGAACTTGGTTGATTGCATGATGTTGTGACCTTAGTGGTTTATATTCTTGGTTTGGATTGTTTGGAATGTTGTGTGGAAGTGGAGATAAGTACCACTATAAAAAGGTAATGGATAGTGGACGGAAGGGCCACCATCAAAGGATAAGTGGTCAGAATATCCACTAGTTGTGAATGGGTGAACTTGTTGGACGAAAGCTCCACCGTTTGGTTGTTTGGTTGTTTTGGTTGTGTTTTTGTTCATTGATTTTCAAGATGGAATTGTGGTGCCAGTTTGTAAAAGATGAGAAGTCTTGAGGCATGTTTGGTTGGATTTCCCTTGGTTTCTTGGTTTGGGTGTGATAGCTTGGTAAGGGCATTTATGGATTAAGAAAATGGATGCACTTGTGATTTATTTTATATAAACTGTTTTATATAAATCTGCTAACGGTATTATCCTGTTGGCGAGTGTAGGGAAATCATTTGGGGAAAACCTACAGTGTTTTAGTACTCACCCCCTAATTTGGAACATCGGTGTCTTTTCATATGTTGTGTATCGTGGTGTGGGAAAAGGTAAGGCATCACCCTCCTTTAGTGGAGCTTTGTGATCCCTTGGTGGTTCTTGGAGCATGGTTCTTGGTGTGGAGCTGTGGTGGTGTCATGGCTGGTGGGTTTTGGATGTTTAGTTTCTGTAGTGTACTCTGGTGTTTTGTGGACATATAGGGTTCTATTGATTTCGATTTGTGTTGTGGAACAACTTAGTTGTCATTTGGGAATGCATGGTTTGGAAATTTATTTGACATGCATCATATATTGTTTGTTAGTATATGGTTTGGTTGGTTTTGTCTTAATGGAAAATTGTTCTACAACTTGATCTTGAAGCCCTCTACATTCATTTCCACCCTTTGGAATCTTGGTATTGTCTCTTAATGCAAAGTATCCCTCATCGTCTCCACAATCCAATGAGGTAGGGGCGGCGTGTTACAAGTGTTATCAATTTTTTCGGTCCTTTGGAGTTGATTCTCGGATTTGGTGTTGACATTATTTGTGGTATACTCCTTGATTCGGGATAGTAGAAAGGTCTAGGAATGTCAGAACATGGAACCCTTTTATGCTAAAATTCAAGTTACCTGGGAGTTGGGTACATAAGTGTTTTGGAGACACTTATAGCCATTGGATATCTCATTGTCATGGGTGTAGCCAATGAGATGAGCATGACATGCATTGTAGAAATTACGTCCCTCTAGGATGCATATTTCACTGTGGTATAATTATTTCTGATTTGATATGAATATGTGAAATTGTAATGTGAATAAATTTGTATTTTGAAAATGGTTTGGTTTTCAAAATGGTGAAACATGGCACATGTAGAAAAATTTGAACTCGTGGAAAACCTTGTTGTGGTAGTGGTGTGTAATGTGATTTGAAATGGGATTTCATGATGTCTAAGGAAGTGAGAGTCATGGTTGTTTGTTTTCTATTGTTATAAATGGAACCGAGTAGGCATCGTAGAGACCAGCCTGAGGAGGTTGCTGAGAATGTGGTTTGACCTGAGCCTCATGTGATCCAGCATCTAGTGAAAAGTATAGTGCAAGCTTTCCATGCTATTAGAAGTGGAAATTGGGTGGACGAACCAAGGAATGTGGATCATGCGATTCAGTTTCCAATGTAGAATCCACCCATCTTTAGGGGTGATTCATAGCTAGAAAGGGAAGAATCATGGTTGAATAGAATGAACAAGATCTTTGAGTTCATGGGAACGCCGGTAGAGATTAATGCGAAGCTGGAAACGTATATATTGGAAGATCATTCCCTTCATTGGTGGGAGTGGGTAGTCCAATCTTGGACAGACCATGTTATGATGTGGGAAGGCTTTGAGGAATTTTATAACAATCAATTCTACCCACATACGTTTAGAATTCGGCGTATGACCGATTTATTCAGTTTGAAACAAGAGCTTATGTCTGTGACGGAGTATGCAGCTATGTTTATGAATAGAGTGTGGTTTGCACCCGAGGTGGTGGGTAGCACGTCATTGAAGTCCTGGATAATTGAAGTGGGGATAAGGTAATAAATTCGTTCAAAGATAGAAGTACTATGTATAAATAATTACACATAGATATTGAATAGAGCCTCAGTGGCTGAGCGAGATCTGTTGGGAACTCCAGGTGGGGGAAGCATGGTGGTACCCATGGGTAATAGTGGGAACTCTAATGCTGGGTTCAAACGAAGGAAGGACGCTTATTATTAGGGTGGGAATATGGAATATAACTCGACAAAAAGATCGCTAAATCTTCCTCCGAAGCCCCAAAGAAATACGGGATGTTTTCAGTGTTGTTCGACAACCCACATCATGATGGATTGTATGGAACAACCTCAAGCATGTCATAATTTTATGACGATGGGGCATCTGTAGTGTTATTATCGGAATTCTTCAAGGTCGGGTGCGCGTGACACTCCTCAGGGATCACATACATTGTATGATTTGACGGGATGGGGGTAGCAACATACCCCTAGTCAGTAGAGTAATGTGGATCATGTTGATTCTCGGAATACCACAACGCCTCAGTAATGCAATAAAGAGCAGAGTGTGTCAAGAAAACATGTGTTTGGTGCAGAACATGTTATAGCGGATGATCAGTCGGGACCATCCATGGTTTGAGGTATCATTCTTTTAAATTCTACCATGATGCAAGTGTTGTTTGATACGGGTGCTACACACTCTTTTATTGCTACACGTGTGGTTGATTTGTTCGGTTTATGGGTAGGAATGATGCCCTCAATTTTGAAACATCAGACTCCTCTGGGTCAAAGAGAGTGTTGATCCTTCATGGGTAGAGAATTATGTATCGTTGTGTGCGAGGTTGAGATAGTGTGGAACTTCTCAAAGATTGAGATGGATGGTTATGATGTAATCCTAGGAAAGGATTGGATGGTGGTTTTTAAGGTCCACATCAACTGTGATGTGCGGATAGTGGATTTTACGACAGACGATGGCATTAGTCATATCTTTAGAGGAGAGAAGCATGAAAAGAATGGTGCAAATGGTTTTTTGGCACCAGCAGCGGGTAAGTTATCATATCAGTTGGCGGTGTTGTTGTTGGAATCGGTATAGGGTGTTGAGAAGAGTGTTCCTCCGATAGTGGTGGATCAGTTCATTGATGTTTTTCCTGATGAATTATTTGGGTTACCTCCCATAAGAGAAGTGGAGTTTACGACTGATCTCCTTCTGGGGACTAGTCCTATCTCACTTCTGTCTTATCGGATGGCACTAGATGTATTGCGGGAATTGAAAATCTAGTTAGAAGAGTTAGAAAACAAATGTTTTATCATTACTAGAACGTCTCCGTGGGCAGTGCCACAGTTGTTTGTGAAAAAGTAAGATGCAACCTTGAGGCTATGTGTTGATTATCATAGACTTAACCAAGTTACGATAAAGAATAGATATCCACTTCCACGAATTGATGATTTGTTCGACTAGTTGAGGGAAGCCCAGTGGTTCTCCAAGATCGACTGGATGTCGGGATATCATCAATTGCGGGTGAGGAAGGTGGATATTTCTAAAATAGCTTTCAGAAGTAGATATGGCCATTATGAATATGTGGTTATTCCCTTT
Organism: Viscum album; assembly: GCA_963277665.1. Lineage (NCBI taxonomy): Eukaryota > Viridiplantae > Streptophyta > Magnoliopsida > Santalales > Viscaceae > Viscum > Viscum album. The sequence continues at coordinate 1,470,625,137 of OY728157.1, forward strand.
GGTCTAACAAATGTGCCAATAGTGTTTATGGAATTGATGAATCAAATATTTCAGAGATATCTGGATTCATTTGTGGTGGTGTTTGTCGAGGATATTCTGTTGCATTCAAAGACAAAGGTGGAGCATCAGCATCACCTAGGGACAGTGCTGGTGATCTTGAAGGATCATCAGTGTTATGAAAAATTGTCCAAGTGTGAATTTTGGAAACAAGATGTTCATTTTCTTATCAATGTGATTTCCAAAAGGGGTGTTTCAGTGGATCCAGAAAAGATATAGGTTTTTATCTCTTATAAAACTCCAAAGAATGTGTTTGATATACAGAGTTTTCTTGGTCTAGCTGGGTATTATCGTCGTTTTGTTCATGATTTTTCACATTTGGCATTTCCAATGACAGAGTTTACAAGAAGGATTATTCCATTCCAGGGCAATGAATAGTGTAAGTAGTGTTTTAAAGATCTAAAGGGTCATCTTACATCAGCACCAATCCTGGTTTTTCCAAAATTAGGAAAAGGGTACATGGTGTTTTAGGATGCATCGGGATCAGGGTTGGTGTGCGTTCTCATGTAAGGGAATCATGTCATTGCATATGGCTCACGGTAGTTTAGAGTGAATGAGAAGAACTACCCAACTCATGATTTGGAGTTGGCAGTAGTGGTCCATGCATTGAAATTGTAGCATCATTGTCTCTTCGGTGAGAAATTCACGGTATATACAGATCATAAGAGCATGACACACATTTTCTCACAATGGTCTTTGAACATGACGCAAAGGATCTGGATGGAATATCTCCATATGTTTTATTTTGACTTGATGTACACACAGGGTAAGGGAAATTCGGTGGTGGATGAATTAAGCTAAAAATCACATGCTCGGGTGGTGAAACAGGCATCAGACCAGTGGTAGTTGATGTCGGTTATAGCTGATATGTGGTTGGAATGTGAGGACCAGGGCGATAGAGCAGTATTCTTTCCAGTTTTGTTGATTACTGACAACGTTGGCCTGGATATATAGGAACACATATCCAATTATAAGTGTGTGACTCTGGGGTTGAGACTCAATGGTGGGGAGACCATTGAGGGTTGGAAACTGAATGGAGATTCAGTTTGGTGATTTTGGAATCGGATGGTTGCACCAGTTTCTTGTCTGGAAGATATTCTCATGGCGTATCATCATTCCAGGTAGTCTATTCATCCGTGAATTCATAAAATGTATAAAGCACTAAAGGCGCAGTAATGGTGGGATGTTATGAAAAGATGTGTGGTTGAGCTTGTTTCGAGATGCTTGACTTGTCACCAGGTCAAGGAAGAGAATTAGTGGCCAGTAGGTATGTTGCAGTCATTACGAATTTATTTTTTCGATGTGGGAGCATATAGCGATGGATTTTGTCACAGGCCTCCCAAGAATGGTCAAGAAGCACGCTACTATATGGGTGATAGTGGATCAGCTAATGAATTCTTCCCATTTCATCTCGATTTTTGAATCTCATATGGTGGAGGATCTGTCCAAACTCTATATTCGGGAGGTGGAAAAGAGGCATGGTGTTCCAGTTTCGATTATATAAGATAGAGATCAAAGGATTACTTGTCATTATTGGAAATCCTTATAGAAACCCCTTGGAACATAGTTGATGATGAGTACGGTGTATCACCCTCAGACGGATGGTCAATCCAATAGGATGATACAAACTCTGGAGGATATGTTGTGGGCTTCTGTCATGGACTTTTGTGGCTCATGGGAGGATCACTTTTCATTGTTTGACTTCTTGTACAATAACAGTTATTAGGTATCCATATATATGGCTCCGTTTGAAGCATTGTATGGGTGGTCCTGTCGTTCTCCACTATGTTGTGTGGAAACGGGTGTGTCTTCGATGGTTGGACCGAGTCTTGTCTAGGAGAATATGGAGAATATCAAGTCGATCATGAAGAGAATGGAGATAGCTTAGAGTAATTAGAAATCGCATACAGATCATCGTCAATGGCCTTTTTTGTTCCAGGTGAGTCATCATGTGTTCTTAAGGATCTCTTCTAGGTTGGGACATCGTCTGTTTGGGATGTAGGGAAAGCTATCTCCAAGGTATATTAGACCTTTGGAGGTTCATGTGCGGGTGGATGAGATGGCATATCGTTTGTCTTTTCCACCGTGTTTTAGTGCTGTAAAAAATGTGTTTCATGTCTCACAGTTGAAAAATTATCAACAGGATCAGGACCATGTGATTCGATGGGATCATATTGAGGTAGAATTGGATGTTTTGTTGGAGCACGTGCAAGTGTAGGTTTTGGATAGGCAATATAATGTCTTCCATGGTAAAAGAATCAGTTTATTTTGTGTTTTGTGGAAACATGGTAAGATTTAGGAGACTTGTGGGCAGGATAAAGAGATAGTCGAGCAGTTTCCTGAGATATTTCGGCAAAGTGCGGGTTCACTACATTCCGAGGATGGAATTTCCAATGGTGGGATGAATGTATCACCCCCGGTTTGAGGAAAGTGGAAATTTTTTATGCATTATTATGTGTTTAATGTGCATGGGATTAGTTGGGAAGAGGATGGGAGATTTTGGAATGGTTTTGGATGAGTTTGGAGGACTTTAAAGGGGTGCACGGTTTGAGCACGGTTACTGGAAACCGTGTGGGTTCCCTAGGAAACCATGTATACCCTTGTTCTCAAGACAATAGGACTTGCATGGCCTGCACACGGTTTTCAAAATCATGAGAGGAAACGTTGTGGACCCTGGATCTCGAGGCAGTGGTGTGTGCACGCTTAGCGCACGGTTTACCAAACCGTGCGGGCTAACCATGCGACCACTTAATGTTAGGGTTATAAGTTATGGGCTCATATGGGATTTCCTTATTCTTCTCCAAATCTCCTCCCACTCGAGACTCGCATGTGATTTTGGGTTCTCAGGGGTTATCGGTGCTCTCCCACTCGGTTTGGAAGGACTTCTAAGGGGTTTCAAGGTGGATTCAGGGGTAGTTTCTCTCCGGTAAGTCTCTCATATTGGATTATTTGGGTTTTACTCTAGTTCTACATCCCTCTTTTTCTTGGTTTTCTATATCTAAACTTGTTGTGTGAAAATCTACGGTTGGGGTTGCCTTGGATGTTAATTTTAATGCTTTTTATGGCTAGAGAAGGTGATCTAGAGAGGCTTCGGTGGTGCGTTCTCTGTATTGGAGGTGCGGTGGTTTGTGGGTCGTTTTCTCAGAAACCCTAATGGTAGGTGGATTCTCTATCGACTCCACATTGATAGATCTAATGGTTTTGGTTACAATTAATTTTTTGTTCTTTTAATTAATTGGGAATTTTTATGAGAAATTGTTTGGAAATCCCTTGGTTGAGCTTTTGGGTAATTTTGGAAAAAAGGGGGTTTTATGGTGAAATTATTTTATTGTGAATTTTAAAATGGATATTTTAAAATGGGTTGATGAGATTGATTTGGGAAAATGATTTATGGGAAGAAATTTCAATAAAAGGGTTGTTTTATTGAAATGCTGTTTGGCATGGAAAATGGTTTTCAATAAATGGATAATTTATTGAAATGGATTGATTTTCAATGGAACTTTGTTGATTTCATGATGTTGTGACCTTAATGGGTTATATTCATGGTTTGGATTGTTTGGAATGTTGTGTAGAAGTGGCGAGAAGTACCACTATAAAGAGGGGATGGATAGTGGACGGAGGGGCCTCCTTCAAAGGATAAGTGGATGAAAGATCCACTAGTTTTGAATGGGTGAACAGGTTGGACAGACGCTCCACTGTTTGGTTGAGTTTTTGTGCATTTCATTGCAATATGGAATTGTGGTGCTAGTGTGTAAATGGTGAGATGGCTTGTGGCAAGTTTGGTTGGCTTTCCCTTGGTTTCTTAGATTGGGTGTGATGGATTGGTAAGTGCATGTGTGGCTTATGGACATGGTTTCAGTTGTGATTTATTTTATATAAACAATTTTAGATAAATGAGCTAATAATTTTATCCTAGTGCCATGTGTAGGGAAGTCATTTTGGGAAAACCTACTATCTTTTAGTACTCACCCCCTGCTTTCGCACATTGATGTCTTTGCAGATGTTGTGTATCATGATGTGGGAAATGGTAAGGCATCACCCTCCTTTAGTAGAGCTTTGTGATCCCTTGGTGGATCTTGGAGCATGGAGCTTGGTGTGGAACTGTGGTGGTGGCATGACTGGTGGTTTTTTGTTGTTTAGTTTCCGTTGTGTACTCTAATGTTTTGTGGACATGTCGGATTGTATTGATTTTGAGTTGTGTTGTGGAACAACATATTTCCCTTTTGAGAATGAATGGTTTGGAAATTTATTTGAGATGCATCATATAGTGACTATTAGTGGATGGTTTGGTTGGTTTTTTCGTAAGTGAAAATCGTCCCGCAACATGATCTTGAAGCCCTCGGCATTTATTGACAGCCTTTGGCGTCTTGGGAACGTCGCTTAAGGCCAAGTTGGCCTCACCGCCTCCTCAAGCCAATGAGGTAGGGGTGGGGTGTTACATATATGGACATATGCAAATAATTAAAAGAATATTAGTATATTTAATATAATTATGTTATTCTGTCAAGATTATTTAGAAATGATTTTAGGAGTTGGAGAAGAAATTAATATAAGGACCATTGGTAAAGAATGTTTCCTATTCATTGTGTATCTTCCATTGATTTGCACCAAATACTTCATTTTTTTGATTTATTCCCTGAATTATACTTATAGGATGAGGTTACCATAGTTTGGGGTGATTTTTATAGTTATCTAACAAACTGCCATGGTTTTATTATGTGTAGTGGGGAATATATTAGGTGGCCTTTTATAAGTGGACGAGGGAACACACTTGGAATTTTTAAAATTAATATTCTTAATACCATGTTTATAAATAAAAATTGCCATCAATAAAACATAAAATTATCTCCATGAAGGATTATGGCCGAAAAAGTTCCATCAAATGGGTTCCAAAAAAGCTTCTAGGTCATTTTTCCCACCTGGATTAATGTTTACTCCCTCGGCAGACTCATTTTTATCTTAATCTATGTCATTAATTTTAACTATTTATAATAATAAATATTGTAAAAATATTTATATAAATATATTAGAAATTAGAAATTTTAATAATTTCATATATTTAACCCATTTTTATAAATTCAATTCGCATATGTGGAAATAATTAATTTTGTATTAATCAGGCTGGCGGGATGTGGGAGTGGGTTTTTAATGAGAAAATGTTCATATTTTTAAAAAAAAATTATATCCTATAATAAAATGAAGTTGATTCCAATTAAAAAAACTATAATAATATTTATAATTAAAATAATTCAACCTTAAAACCAATTTGAAATATAATTTAACATTATAAACAATTTAAATTAAAATATAGATTTCAATTTGAATGTATATTTTTTAACTTTCATTAAAAAATGAATTTTAATAAAAAAATATCTAAAAATCACTATAAGATTTATATGATATTTATCAATATATAATTAGGTTTATTTTGGGAAAATAAAATTATAACGGTTTCAATAGTAATTCTTCAAACCAATTTTCTTTTAAAAGGTGGAAAACAATTTTTAAAAAATTTTAGCTTTTTATAGATAATATTGAATTTGTTGTTATCTTATGATATTTAGATTTTTACCTTGTGCTCTGTAGTTCTAAAACAATGCCGATTATTCTCATGATGGGGTGACACATGACTTCATCTCTATCTCCCCATATACAAGATGCTTCCAACTTGCATAGTGGGCCTAAAAATCTCATCGGGAGAATAATTTATCATTACATATTAATGATTATATAATAGAATGATGTGATAAAAAATTAATTGATGAATAAATGAATTATTGTCTCTATATTAACAAAAGAATACATATTTAAAACCAACCTATTTAGTAAAATTATAAAAAGTGGGATACATTACCAAAAACATAGAAAAGTACAAATATACAATTTAATGAAATTAATAATAAAAATTTATATCTGTTATGTAAAGGTCCAAATTTAAAAACCCATAATGAACAACACAAAAATAAACCATAGGTCCCTTTCACTTCATCAGATCCTTGTCTATGAAATCTATATGATCACTCAAATTATTTCATAGTGTGTTAGTAAATGACATAGTAGGAAATTAAAAGTGACACTTAACATATGTTCTTATGATATAATAGTTATTTATATGAAATTAAATTTTGAAAAGATAAGAAACAATATATCACACAAGAAAAAAACATATATTAGGTCCTCAAGGATATGATTTACCATATTTTCTATCACGATTAATGGAACATCACAAGTACCCTATCACACCACCCTCGATGAGATAGTTAAAAATCTGAATGTACCGTCCCCCTTGATTGTATTTTTGAATATAGGAAAAAAATCCTCTAACACATTACCCATTAGGTAAAGTCCAATGGGATGAACCAACTTTCTAAAATTCTAGATAAGAAGAAAAAATAATGAAATAAAATATTTAAATTATCGGTCAAGAATAATATTAGTAAAACAACTGTCAAGATAATAATAATCAACTGTTATAAAACAAAATAATAGGTAACAATATAACACATGTATAACTCATTTAATAAGTAATCTAATATAGAAATAATTAGTTATAAAATAAGAATAAAAAATAATTTCATTAACTGGAATAAAACATTTTAAATGGTCATGGGATTACTACATTATGTGCAATGATGACTAATCAAGGAAGAGGTCACCATCCGCATCCATTAATATCACTAAATATTGAAACAAATATCGAGTCTGAAATATTTTATTTATAGGGTCAATATATAAGAGTACAGAACACACCCTAGAGGTGTGTGAATTTCTAATATTCAATGGAAAATTTACATCATATACATTTTTATATCTAGAAATTATAAATAAGTCAAATCCATAAATGTAGTTGTGTATTATATTAATGAAAATCTACATCATATACATTCCTTAGAGGTGTGTGAATTTCGAATATTCAATGGAAAATCTACATCATATAATTTTTATATATATAGAAATTATGAATAAGTCGAATCCATGAATCTAGTTGTGTATTATATCAATGAAAATCTATAAAATATATTTTCTATAGAGTATTGGGTGTCATAGAGACCTTCTGTATTTGAAATTATGGGTAAGGGTGAAATTTTTGAAGAAAAAATGAAATCATACTGGTCCTCATATCATTCCATTAACATTATTTTGTGCCCCATCAACTACTGGGTGGCCATTGGGCATATTCGTTTCTCCATGGAAACACCAGCTTCGAGCCTGTGTTGTCTTGGAATAATCGCTTATACATTGAAGAATCACAAGTGATCTATTATAATTAGACTAGTATGATGGTGGAATTTATATAGATCAAGAACCTATATCATGTCCAATACACCTACCTCATCCTAGTTCTATGCTCTTTAATTATTCAAACTTGTATAAAAGCTCTTAAAATGAGCCAAAAAGGTACATGAAAATTGAAATGTGGGATACCTAAAATTAAGGTGTCTCACAAAATCTTTCATATTATAATATATAAAAATATTATGAACCAAATATAATAATTATTTTTCTATAATACTAATAATATCACTAATCCATCACATAATAAACAATTAACATTATTAATTTCATGTGTCTATTTTTTGACCACCTACTTGAACAATCCAGTTAAATTATATTATGAATGACTATGAGAACAAATATATATTGATAAAATAATGTAAATATCTAAATAAAGTTCTGTTGTATAGATCTAGTTTTTTTATATCATAATATTACATATGAATAAATAAAACACCATTCATTCATTTAAATTCACCAAAACATGATCATTAACGATTTTATCATCATCCTCTATAAAAAAACAAACATTGAATGAAATTATAGTTTTATAAAATATAATGTACATTTTATTATAGAACCTTATATTAACTAAAAATGAAGAGAAATTGTAACGCCCCGACCCCAGCTACCCAGAGTCGGTGCATTACTTCGTAACATTGGCATGATCACAAGAAGATCAAATCTCGAAAGACCGATTGGTTTAGTAGCCTTGGAAACACTAGATATATTCATAAAGTTTTACATTACATTTTAAAGTGAAAAACTACTACAACAACAAAGTCTTCATAATTCACACTCATATCCCCACATACTATCCCTGCATGTCATTCATAACTTACTTCTTCACATCCTGGGAAAAATAAAACATAGAAAAGGGGTGAGCTCAAATGCCCAGTAAGGATAACAATAAAGAGGAACATTCAAAATAAGCATAAACATTTAAGGCAATTTATAACTAAAACAAAAGCCTTCTAAAATTGAACTTCAACATAGTATGGCATAAATAAAATTAAATAATGCCATTTACTTGTTCACATGGATATTCTACTAATCGAATAATCACATGCAAAAATCAATAACCACTTTCATAATGTTGGAATGCATAATGCTAAACGTTAATTTCTTTGTCTAGGCCTCATCCCAAGACCTAGGGGTTACTTCTAACCGGAACCCAACCCGGAGTGCCTCTAATAACCGGACACCAACCCGGAGTGCCTCTAATAACCGGACACCAACCCGGAGTGCCTCTAATAACCGGACACCAACCCGGAGGGCATACTTTTACCAGTCCCTAACCTGGAGGGCTTACATTAACCAGTCCCCAACCTGGAGGGCTTACTTTTACCAGTCCCCAACCTGGAGGGATTACTTTTACCGGTCCCCAACCCGGAACATACTTGTTTAGCACATTCATCTGAAGAAAAGTTTGAAATATAACATAAACATTCGGATTAAAACTAGCATACGAAATGTCAATAGTTTCACCATAAACTATGAATGGTATAAAATAGCACATCCACAGTCAAACATATCACAAAACCTTCAATACAATATAGAAGTTTTGTATTATAATAAATCAACTTCAAATAAGCGTAAAATCCATTAAAGGATGTTGACATAGATGAAATCAAAACACTTTTTAGAGAAATATCTCTTTCTATTTTTGAAATCATTTAAGAGCCATATAAAATAAAACATTTTCTTGAAAATATTCTTTTAAGATTGTAAGGAAAGCTTTGACGATTTTATAATGGCGGAAAATAACTGCACCCGCCGTATAAGTAAAAAAAACATTCTTATCTCAATTCTGTCGAAAAGGTTAAAAAGGACCTTGTTTTGAAAACGACGGAAAGATTCCTTTATAAACCTCTTATAAAAAGTCAAACAAGGGTATAAATGACTTTAACCCATATTCTTGTAAATAGTAAAAATGTTTTGAAATACATTTCGAAGAAACATGGATGTGGATGATAAAGAGATCCCAGTAGATTATTACGTATAATACAACCTCGGATAATGAAGAGATTGTGAAATAACCCTTACCTTGTACTTTTCCTTGGTTGGGGTAGGTTAACCTCCTGTATAATGGTTAAATAATTGTTATTAAATTATACAAGAATCATATATATTAATATGATATCATATATTATCTTTTAACATTGATTTGTTAATAATATCTTAGAATTATCGTCGTTTCGGGTGTTAACTTTCTCATTTTCTTTTATATGTTTTGTTACATAAGTCATGTTTGTTGTATCTTATTCATATCCAGAATGATATAAAGTCCTTAAACATGATTTTTAAATCATTAAATGATAATTATACTTGAATGGATACGATGGAGAATGAATCTCATCGCGTTCGTGGAGACGGTAGTCCGTACGTACGCACGAACGCTACTTCCATTTAATTTTTATTTTAAAAGAATCGAATCCAAATGATACATAGGTATATTACTATTCCAGTATAATATAATATTTTATATATGTTACTTATGTTCATTAACACCATCCTTTATACGTTCCATGTGTGGTATGAACGAGTCATATCATTTTAAGGGGGCGGTAGTCCGCACTTCCTCAAATGAAATTATCGTATGTATATACAACATGAAACGAATAATGGTATGAAATAAAATGGAATTACAGAAGCTTATATATAAAATATATATCATTAATATCATATTTAATTACAGTGCCATCATAATGGCCACCATGAGAGGTGGTAAGATGTATTTGAACAATCATCGTTTCATGAGGCGTTAGTTTGCCATCCACAGAAACATTATGTTCATCATCCATTAGATGGAGTTGTGTGTATGTGTAGTTTGAATCCTTCTTATAAAAACATCCTAGTATATTGTGGATACTGGTGTTGTTACAAAAGAAAGGAAATAAAAAGAGTTTGGGGGTTGGAGAAGCAAAATAAATGAAAATAATTTAAGAGAAATCGTTACCTTTAATCTAGGTAACTCACTTTGGTTGGAACCAAAGGACTTCTTAAAATGCTTTCTGCCTAAGGGGAAACTTCAAGGAGGAGGAGAGGGATGTGGGGAGCTTAGTTTGGCAGAGTTTGGACGAGCCAAGTGGCTTGAGAGGTGTGAAGAAATGAGAAGGGGGAGTGCCCTTTTATAAGAGGGGTGAGGGGCACCTTCGGAAAAGCTAGAAATATTAATTTATAATAAATTCATATTCGGTTTTCAAAGGCTCCAAAGTTGACTATTCAAAGGATGAGGTGGGGATAGGTCGAAAACAACTCATCCAATAGAATTTAGACAGGTTTGGGTACTTATATTAACCTTATCTTTAAGTATTAACTCTAAGTTAATTAGTTTCACTTTTACAATGTCTCTTTGTATTTTTATATTATATGGTTAATAAACTTACCATATACATCCAAGCGACCCCCAAGTGGTCCATTAATGACTAACATATCATGATATAAGTCTCTTGGCCGAACCTTAGATTTTTAGGAATTTAATATCAATTAATAATATAATATTTTTTTTAAGAACTCTTTTATGTCAATTTTGACACTATTCATTAGTTGATTTTTGTGAAACTCATAACAGATTGATTTCTTCAGACAAAGTCAATTAAATCAATCCTAATATATCATATTATCCTATAAAATTAGTTTAATTCATTAAAAGTTTCATATTATATTTATTTGGGTATTTATAATATCACTTATTTTAATTTTTCACTATTATATTAATTACTGCATCATCATTGTGTCATTAATAATTTAACTTATTTGATGTCTAAAAATTATAAATAAAATATCATCATGTAGGAAATCTTTTTAGCTTTCTAATGAATATTTATAATCGAAAATAAAACATGTATAACCCTATGTAAAAATTGTTCTTTTAAAAGATGTAAGCTTATGCCATTTTTGTATTCATTTTAACTTAATTAAAATAAAGTGTCATTATCACTCACAAGTGGATCCACGGGGTCCCAAAATAGACCCAAAGATGCCCATGGTCGACCATGTATCAACCAATAGGGTTAAGACACGTTTTAGAGTAATTTAGTATTATTATAATATTATTTTGTTTACCCTTATTTACCGGATTTACCCTTAACCATGGTAAATAAAATATTTACCGCAGTAATTATTCAAAATGTCTAAAAATAAAAGTTACCTATTTACACAATTTGAACATCCTGATTCCAAATATGGAATCCATTTTTCTAAATTCAAAACACAGAAGTGGCAGAAATTAATTTAAAATTAATTCCCGCTGTCAAAACAAAAAGCGTGTTTTTAAGAGATAATAACTATCAAAAGATTGATACTTGTTTATGTTCGGTTTAATTGTAAAATTATGTCCAATGACCAACATTATATTAAGTGGTAAAAATATATTCTAAATATACTTTAAAACCACTAAAATTAATAATTTATCACTATTAATTATTTTGATTAAAAAAGTTGTTTTTAATTAAAATTTAGTAATTTTCACTATTCATCAAAATATTAAAGTTATCCGAAAACTACCAAAATTTCACCTTAGGCTAAATTTGATATTCCGAATCCAAAAATGAAGTCCATTTTTAAAAATAAAATATATATAATTTCAAAAATTAGGTATTACTATTCATAACGGCAAGTTTGATCGGTTGTGGCACGTGTTAAAACACGAAGTTGCGTACAACACACGCTACTATTTTATTCAAAGGAAAGCGTACCGTGGAAGCTTGGGATGTTTCATTTTAAATTTTTTTGATGTCCCCATTTAGTCAAAAAGTTTAAAATATTGTATTTAAAAAGGTTTCACTATTAAATGTTGATAAAAGTGCAATACTGAAAATGAATCTGTTCTTGCATTATGACTAAGAAACTCATAATGTGGATTCTAAAATTATAAGGATTATATAAAGTTTAAAATTTAGTTAATACTATTCATCACCTCTTTTAATGGCCTTTTTTTGTAAGTCAAGGTGTGATTGAACTCGGTGTTGCGTGTAGTACAAGTTATTGAATTATTTTGAAGAAATAACACATTATGAATTCTTGGGGTGTTACATTCTCCCCTCCTTCAATAAATTGCGTCCTCGCAATTTGAAATTGTTCTTAGAAAATAAAAGGTTGAAAATAGAAAATATATTTGTGGGAAAACCCACATCGGAAATTGGGTTACTAAAATTTAGTCTTAATATGAGGAAAAGAGAAATGAAAGGGTCACCACCAAATTATGCTCTCGATTAGGAGAACATTGGTGGAAATTAGAGACATATAATTGGAGGAAAAACGTAAATATTTATAGGTAGTGATTGAGGTCATCAATCACAAACAAGTATAACATTGAGGTCCTTAAACTCATCAATTTATGATGATTTGAAATACCATTGGTTCAACAAAACATAGAATATTGGGATGACACATTTTTGACGTTTCAAAATATCTTAGTTGAAATCCCACATCGAAAACTGAATTAATGAGGCCTCTGTTTAAAATAAAGAGTGGAAAGTATGAAGATTACCGAAAATAACACATACTAGGGTTCCATGTAGGTAAATATGGATATGGAGGAGAAATCTAACCATCAATTATCTGATGGAGAGTGGTAGAGAACATGGATATGAAAGGGCCAACAATCCCAAAGCCATAAATTAGTGATGATTTAAGGTACCATCTAGGACAACATTTTTGTTCTAAGTTCCTTTTCTTAACGTTGTGGAATTTATTTATTAGATTGGCTAAGATCATAAGGAGGTATACATACTTTATAATTAGAGTTTTATCCATTAATAAATTTCTACCACAAACTCATCTTTCACTCTAAAAGATAATAGAATGTAAAAAAAATCTATTAACACTATTCGTATAGGGTTCCAAAATAAACGAATTTATAATTCATCTACAAGATCTTTTAATAAAAACTGCATTATTTAATCTAGGACATCTCGTGGGCCAGTGGTAGGTGATACACCCTTGTCGCCCTTCGGTTGCGGGTTCAAGTCTCGCGGCCTTGCCGGACGCGACGGGTTGCCGCCCGACCTCCGGGTTGTCCTTTTATGGCCATCCAAAATTAATCTCAAACTAGAATTTATCCAAAATATTTCTGACCAAACTCACAGTCCAACATTTATAAGGAAGTTAAAAATAATGTAGATCCTTTTTACCACGTAATAGCATATGAATACCTTCATCATGTATTCTTTTAATACACTGAAACATCCTGAATTACCATATTCCTTATTGATTACATTCATGCTCCCTTATTCCATATAGAATGCTGGATATACCTCATCAATCCAAAAATGTTTTAAACCCCAACAATAATGGAATATACATATCATTAATCAGTTCCAAGGTAGTCAAGAATATCCAATATAATTTATCCAAAACAATCATGTATTATTCCAAAATCACTAACTCGGTATCAGAACTATATTATGGTTTATCATTCTCTCAACCATATATTTTCCAAAAATTTATCCTGCTATTGAGTCACTTTTCTTTGTTCCACACAATCTCAAGTCCTTAATGAAATAGTACTACAGTACAATCCTTATATACTCCATAATTATTATAACAAGTACATTGTTGATACAACACTGAATTGACATAATCAACATAAGAACTCTAATCATTCCTCTTCATCTGTGGTAGTATCATAACTTGATTATTATCCAATAGCATCATTTGCGGCATAGTCTGATTACTGGGGCATAGGTTCGCGTAGTGTCCAAACTCCTTGCAAATGAAGCATTGTACATTTGAAACCATTTTATCACCCTTTCAGTCATGTACTTTGTGCCCTTTTCCTCCACACTTATAACAAACTCCCATTCCTTTCAGGCAAGTTCCAGGGTGTTTCTTCCCACAGTTACCACATATGGGAAAATTCTTCTTTTCCCTCTTCCCTTTATCCATTTTTCTCTCTTCCATCCTTTTCTTCTCTTGCTTCCCTTCAAAGCCATAGGACTCAGTAAACTCTTTACTTATCTTATCAACACATGTTATTATTTCTTCATATGATGATAATACATGGGAGACTATTTCTCTTATAAATTCTAGCTTAAGACCATGAAAGATATGATCTTTCCTTCTCTATGGATCATGTGCATTGTTAGAGTTCTCATTCCTTCTACTGGGCGCCATTTCTAAACAATGGCAAATACTAGATCAGTTTATGAATCAAAATACATAATCCCATACTTATAAAACACTTAACATAAATTGAACTATTTATGGATATAATCCATAATCATAAAAATGTTTTCTTTGAGGAAGTATATACTCATAAACCCTTCATAATGATTTGTAAAGATAGTGAGAGTTATCCTAAGCATATCCCCCGGGAGTGTCGTAACCAAGAGTGCAGCAAGGCCCGTTGTCGAGCACCAGTTCCCGTTCGAGTCTAGCTCAAAGCGGTGTTTTCGGGTTTTACCCCTAGGTACATCTGTGCCAGAGCGGCCTCTACCTGCTCGTATCCAGACAGGGATGTATTGCTTGGAAAACTCACAAAATCTCTACAGTACCAAAATTCTAGGAAGTTCTTCTATACTAATTCTCAAAGTTCATCTTAGGTCTACGTGCTCTAATCAGAGTTTATCTAAATCTAGCTTCCAAGGTTTGTACTAAACTTCCTCTGATACCAACTGTAACGCCCCGACCCCAGCTACCCAGAGTCGGTGCATTACTTCGTAACATTGGCATGATCACAAGAAGATCAAATCTCGAAAGACCGATTGGTTTAGTAGCCTTGGAAACACTAGATATATTCATAAAGTTTTACATTACATTTTAAAGTGAAAAACTACTACAACAACAAAGTCTTCATAATTCACACTCATATCCCCACATACTATCCATGCATGTCATTCATAACTTACTTCTTCACATCCTGGGAAAAATAAAACATAGAAAAGGGGTGAGCTCAAATGCCCAGTAAGGATAACAATAAAGAGGAACATTCAAAATAAGCATAAACATTTAAGGCAATTTATAACTAAAACAAAAGCCTTTTAAAATTGAACTTCAACATAGTATGGCATAAATAAAATTAAATAATTCCATTTACTTGTTCACATGGATATTCTACTAATCGAATAATCACATGCAAAAATCAATAACCACTTTCATAATGTTGGAATGCATAATGCTAAACGTTAATTTCTTTGTCTAGGCCTCATCCCAAGACCTAGGGGTTACTTCTAACCGGAACCCAACCCGGAGTGCCTCTAATAACCGGACACCAACCCGGAGTGCCTCTAATAACCGGACACCAACCCGGAGTGCCTCTAATAACCGGACACCAACCCGGAGGGCATACTTTTACCAGTCCCTAACCTGGAGGGCTTACTTTAACCAGTCCCCAACCTGGAGGGCTTACTTTTACCAGTCCCCAACCTGGAGGGCTTACTTTTACCGGTCCCCAACCCGGAACATACTTGTTTAGCACATTCATCTGAAGAAAAGTTTGAAACATAACATAAACATTCGGATTAAAACTAGCATACGAAATGTCAATAGTTTCACCATAAACTATGAATGGTATAAAATAGCACATCCACAGTCAAACATATCACAAAACCTTCAATACAATATAGACGTTTTGTATTATAATAAATCAACTTCAAATAAGCGTAAAATCCATTAAAGGATGTTGACATAGATGAAATCAAAACACTTTTTAGAGAAATATCTCTTTCTATTTTTGAAATCATTTAAGAGCCATATAAAATAAAACATTTTCTTGAAAATATTCTTTTAAGCTTGTAAGGAAAGCTTTGACGATTTTATAATGGCGGAAAATAACCGCACCCGCCGTATAAGTAAAAAAACATTCTTATCTCAATTCTGTCGAAAAGGTTAAAAAGGACCTTGTTTTGAAAACGACGGAAAGATTCCTTTATAAACCTCTTATAAAAAGTCAAACAAGTGTATAAATGACTTTAACCCATATTCTTGTAAATAGTAAAAATGTTTTGAAATACATTTCGAAGAAACATGGATGTGGATGATAAAGAGATCCCAGTAGATTATTACGTATAATACAACCTCGGATAATGAAGAGATTGTGAAATAACCCTTACCTTGTACTTTTCCTTGGTTGGGGTAGGTTAACCTCCTGTATAATGGTTAAATAATTGTTATTAAATTATACAAGAATCATATATATTAATATGATATCATATATGATCTTTTAACATTGATTTGTTAATAATATCTTAGAATTATCGTCGTTTCGGGTGTTAACTTTCTCATTTTCTTTTATATGTTTTGTTACATAAGTCATGTTTGTTGTATCTTATTCATATCCAGAATGATATAAAGTCCTTAAACATCATTTTTAAATCATTAAATGATAATTATACTTGAATGGATACGATGGAGAATGAATCTCATCGCGTTCGTGGAGACGGTAGTCCGTACGTACGCACGAACGCTACTTCCATTTAATTTTTATTTTAAAAGAATCGAATCCAAATGATACATAGGTATATTACTATTCCAGTATAATATAATATTTTATATATGTTACTTAATTTCATTAACACCATCCTTTATACGTTCCATGTGTGGTATGAACGAGTCATATCATTTTAAGGGGGCGGTAGTCCGCACTTCCTCAAATGAAATTATCGTATGTATATACAACATGAAACGAATAATGGTATGAAATAAAATGGAATTACAGAAGCTTATATATAAAATATATATCATTAATATCATATTTAATTACAGTGCCATCATAATGGCCACCATGAGAGGTGGTAAGATGTATTTGAACAATCATCGTTTCGTGAGGCGTTAGTTTTCCATCCACAGAAACATTATGTTCATCATCCATTAGATGGAGTTGTGTGTATGTGTAGTTTGAATACTTCTTATAAAAACATCCTAGTATATTGTGGATACTGGTGTTGTTACAAAAGAAAGGAAATAAAAAGAGTTTGGGGGTTGGAGAAGCAAAATAAATGAAAATAATTTAAGAGAAATCGTTACCTTTAATCTAGGTAACTCACTTTGGTTGGAACCAAAGGACTTCTTGAAATGCTTTCTGCCTAAGGGGAAACTTCAAGGAGGAGGAGAGGGATGTGGGGAGCTTAGTTTGGCAGAGTTTGGACGAGCCAAGTGGCTTGAGAGGTGTGAAGAAATGAGAAGGGGGAGTGCCCTTTTATAAGAGGGGTGAGGGGCACCTTTGGAATAGCTAGAAATATTAATTTATAATAAATTCATATTCGGTTTTCAAAGGCTCCAAAGTTGACTATTCAAAGGATGAGGTGGGGATAGGTCGAAAACAACTCATCCAATGGAATTTAGACAGGTTTGGGTACTTATATTAACCTTATCTTTAAGTATTAACTCTAAGTTAATTAGTTTCACTTTTACAATGTCTCTTTGTATTTTTATATTATATGGTTAATAAACTTACCATATACATCCAAGAGACCCCCAAGTGGTCCATTAATGACTAACCTATCATGATATAAGTCTCTTGGCCGAACCTTAGATTTTTAGGAATTTAATATCAATTAATAATATAATATTTTTTTTAAGAACTCTTTTATGTCAATTTTGACACTATTCATTAGTTGATTTTTGTGAAACTAATAACAGATTGATTTCTTAAAACAAAGTCAATTAAATCAATCCTAATATATCATATTATCCTATAAAATTAGTTTAATTCATTAAAAGTTTCATATTATATTTATTTGGGTATTTATAATATCACTTATTTTAATTTTTCACTATTATATTAATTACTGCATCATCATTGTGTCATTAATAATTTAACTTATTTGATGTCTAAAAATTATAAATAAAATATCATCATGTATGAAATCATTTTAGCTTTCTAATGAATATTTATAATCGAAAATACAACATGTATAACCCTATGTAAAAATTGTTCTTTTAAAAGATGTAAGCTTATGCCATTTTTGTATTCATTTTAACATAATTAAAATAAAGTGTCATTATCACTCACAAGTGGATCCATGGGGTCCCAAAATAGACCCAAAGATGCCCATGGTCGACCATGTATCAACCAATAGGGTTAAGACACGTTTTAGGGTAATTTATTATTATTATAATATTATTTTGTTTACCCTTATTTACCGGATTTACCCTTAACCATGGTAAATAAAATATTTACCGCAGTAATTATTCAAAATGTCTAAAAATAAAAGTTACCTATTTACACAATTTGAACATCCTGATTCCAAATATGGAATCCATTTTTCTAAATTCAAAACACAGAAGTGGCAGAAATTAATTTAAAATTAATTCCCGCTGTCAAAACAAAAAGCGTGTTTTTAAGAGATAATAACTATCAAAAGATTGATACTTGTTTATGTTCGGTTTAATTGTAAAATTATGTCCAATGACCAACATTATATTAAGTGGTAAAAATATATTCTAAATATACTTTAAAACCACTAAAATTAATAATTTATCACTATTAATTATTTTGATTAAAAAAGTTGTTTTTAATTAAAATTTAGTAATTTTCACTATTCATCAAAATATTAAAGTTATCCGAAAAGTACCAAAATTTCACCTTAGGCTAAATTTGATATTCCGAATCCAAAAATGAAGTCCATTTTTAAAAATAAAATATATATAATTTCAAAAATTAGGTATTACTATTCATAACGGCAAGTTTGATCGGTTGTGGCACGTGTTAAAACACGAAGTTGCGTACAACACACTCTACTATTTTATTCAAAGGAAAGCGTACCGTGGAAGCTTGGGATGTTTCATTTTAAATTTTTTTGATGTCCCCATTTAGTCAAAAAGTTTAAAATATTGTATTTAAAAAGGTTTCACTATTAAATGTTGATAAAAGTGCAATACTGAAAATGAATCTGTTCTTGCATTATGACTAAGAAACTCATAATGTGGATTCTAAAATTATAAGGATTATATAAAGTTTAAAATTTAGTTAATACTATTCATCACCTCTTTTAATGGCCTTTTTTTGTAAGTCAAGGTGTGATTGAACTCGGTGTTGCGTGTAGTACAAGTTATTGAATTATTTTGAAGAAATAACACATTATGAATTCTTGGGGTGTTACAGAAATTGGAAAAAATAATATACACCAAGACAAACATTACGAAACATGGTCGAAGCAATAAAGTGTACTATACACAGTATTGAAAATTTTAAAAAATAAATAGATAAATATTTTTTATAATGGTTCTAATTGTATATTATATAATTTTAGGGTTAAAATTATGTATAATTAGTATAAATCTAATATAATTAACTTATTTATTCATAAATTTCAATTAAAATTCAGATCACTTTTAGATAAAGGTTATGTGTTTTTATCAAAATATCCTTTTTTGAGACATATTTATTTAGTGGAATTATTTTCATTTAAATAATATTTCAATAAAATATTTGTATTATAGTTATAAAAATTATCATTAATTATAGTATTTTAACTTAAACTTCAAGCTTTATATCTTCCAATGGGGGTTTATTTGAATTTGTCTTAACATGTTATGGTTTTGAATCAATCACCATCCATTAAGGAATTCATTTATATTATGAATCAATCATATTTTTTAATATGTATCTATTTCCCTAGTGATGTATAATTTCATAAAATATTATTGAACATCAACAATATCACTTTCTTTTGAGCACTACTTTACTGTGGGATATGATTTGTTATTAAATAATAATTATTAGTTATTCATAATTGATTATAATTTTTTATATTGTAATGTTTCTCCTTGAATTTTTGATTTTCCAAATTTATATCTCTAGAGATAAATTTTTATTTATTTTATACTTTCTAGTAAGTTCTAATTTTTGAAATTAAATTTTGTAATGATTAATTCTCGTCTATTTAAACAATGGGTTATACTCTTTTTCCATAATATCCCTTTCCAAAAATATTATCCTATTCCATGGAAACATAATTATGTGTCATATAATTTTTAACATCATGATATTATTCATATATATTCATTATAATGTTTTCTTATCTTATTTAAGGATGTGGGGTTTCATAAAATGTATTATTAATAACTAAATGATATCCTTTTTACCTTCTTTTATACAATCCTATTACATATTCAATTTATTTTTACGATTTTTATGACATAATCCACGATTGTATCTCTACTGTTTTTGGGTATATGTACTATAAATATATTCCGAGTTGAAAATAAATTTCATTTATATGTTATATGAAATTTTATTTCCCTATGAAATTTCCACTTTTATGTAAAACTATTATTTGGAATGTTTATATTACTTATCTGATGTCAATCATCACCAAAATAAAATGTTTTTAAAATAATTATAGATTTTTAGGACTTTATTTATTTTCTAGATAATGATATTAGATAAATTCTAGTTTTATATAAAGTATGAATCTTAATCATTATTTAAAAATATGGTTTATGTATTTAACATAGAATTAACCAAGGGATTATTTTTATTTCTTTCTTATGTTAGAACCTTCTTGTGATTTTTATACACTAAATCTTATTGTTAGTGTCATATCTTCCTTATGAATATATTAATATTAATAATGATTTCATTCTCTCATCTTCATGGAATACATATGAGATAGCCTTCGGTTATACCTTAGAAAAATATTGTGAAACATTCATTCCTCTCATGGATTTTAGCATGATTAAAACTTTTTAGTTTAATTTATCGTTTTTTAATACACATATTATTGTAGATATAATAATGGAAATGAGACAATGATTTTATTATTGTCTCCATTAAATTCTTCTAACTCAATGTGTAATGTTAACGTGTCATGAGAAGTCATGTTTACATTGGTAGTTAGGCTAACAACACTAAGTACCTTTCTTTGGTTTTTAGACTGAGGAAAATATATTATTTTAGTAATTGATATGTTAATCTGAAGATTGGGATGGAGGATAGAATATGTTATGATTTATTATTGGTTATACTTGACATATTCTCATTTTTTCCAACTTTATGATGTTTCCAAAAACCTATAGTTTCATGATCTTATTATTTATTTTCCATATCCCACATTTTCATTCTTATTGGCATTCTAATTATAATATCATATTTTTTATCACGAATCACTTGTATTTAATTATTGAAATGTTTGGTACATTACTGTGATTTGTAGCTCTTTATTTTCTAAATCTAGTTTCCCCATGGTACCCTATATTGATTTATAAAATCTATGTGATATAGGACAACTTTATATAGTTATAAATAAAGAAACTTATTTTTACATTAACGATTATGTATTTATGTATCTCATATATAAACGAACCTAGAACATAATATTGGGTAGTATTACTGGGAATGGATGTTTTTTAATATTATATAAAATATATTTAGGTATTGAGTTTCTAAAGTTTTTATCCCGGAAATGCCTTGTAATTTTTTGTGAGTTTAGGATGATATATCCTTACTAAAAAACCTTGATAGAACTCTCTATGGTAAAACTATTTATTAGAGAATATATAAAATTTATTTAATGTATATATTTTTGGATTTTTATTAAATTAGAACCACGAAGGGATATAGGAAGGTGGATGTAGTATTATTTATATTTTACCTAAAGGTAATATCTATTAAGAGGGTGTCATGTATATTAACTCAACTACGAACTAGTCCATGAAAAAGTGGAAAAACTATACACCTATATAGACACACCATATGTAGTTAATTTTTTATTATTATTATCCTTATAAACCGATTTGAATAATTTAATTCCTTGTTACATTGTGGGTATAGTTTAATTAGTATATGATTACTCAAAATGACGTATCCTACGTTAAAATAAGATTTATTTTTATTTAACTAATGGGATTATTTGTAAACATAATGATGAAAAGCGGTAAAATATAATGATGCTTCCATTTAATGTAATTTCTTATGATATCTTCGTATGAAGTTTGATTTTCTACCCAAATTAACCATATATTCGCATTAGTAATAGTTGGATATATAAGGATCTGTGTGACGTATAGTTGATTGGGAAAGTGTGATGATTACATTTATAACCAACCCATTAAAATGAGATATGGACAAATAAATAGTGTGTTTCTGTTGAATAAAATATAATGATAATTATTAATAATATAAATATAGAATAAATACTATGCACCAAAAAAGAGAGGGATGATGAATAATACAAATTTTCACATTTAAGATGATGAATGATGGGGTATTCATCCACCTATATACAAATAATGTGTGATGTAGAACCGAAGGAATTACCACATGTTGTTGTACAAAGATTTTCTTATGGTATTAGAGGCTATTGAGTAATACTCATTAGAGGGTGAAATAATGATTTAATTATATAAATAAATTTTTTCTTAATTGTCCATTAATTATTCAATGTTTTATATGTCTGTAATTTGGTCCATATGAAACCAAATTCCCCAATCTAATGGTTACTTTGGATAACCAACACCAACAACCTCTTTATCCATTAAAATAACGAAATAACATTGCAATGACTGATGTTAATGTAGATACTGATTTCAAACTATATATTGGACTGTGTTTAAATTCATGTATTATTTCACCTATTATGAATTAAGCGGTTAATTTAAAATGTTTAGTGGATTTTTTATTATATAAAAGGTATATGAGTTTTTTTTGAGTTTAAGTGAGGAATCACCTTATAGATTAATCTCTTCTTAACATACATGGATTATATTAATAATGGAATATATTTTTTAATAATAGATCATTGAAAATTATCTATAGAAATATATCACTTAATATCTTAGGTAATCCAATTATCAAATTCTAGTACAATGTCATTTGTGACCTCCTTGTGGAAATTACTCACATAATATTTTTTAATTGTGACGGTGAAATTTTTTTAATGCTGGAATGTAGAATCCTGAGAGTAATATATTGTATCCTCTAATTATTTAAAATATGATTGATTTATTTTTCCAAATTTAACTACTAACTAGAATGAAACATTAAAATTTTTAGATAGTTAAATCTAAATTATTGATTTAGTTGGTATAAACAAGAGTAAACTAATTATGAAATATAATAATATATATTTATATATATGTGGATATTTTATACAGATTGAAATAATTCATTATTATATTTAATAAATCAATATATATTATTTGTAAATTATTATTCTAATAAAAAAATATTTAAATATTCATGACATTGTTATTGTTTATTAATTGTGGTTAATAATATGAAAACAAGTATTTTTAAAAAGTGATTTTCCTAAAAAATACATACACATTTTATAATTGACTTTTTTAGAAATGTTCTAATAAATAATTATGGAAATTTGAATCGAAAAAATTAACTTCATGATTTAAAATGATTATTTTAGATTAAGTTGAATTTTGGGAGTTTTTTGAAATGATGTTTTTATACTAGTATGTAAAATAATAATTTTATAAATTACATGACTATTATGTCATTATTATTATCAAAGTATTCATTTCAATTGAAATCATTTTAAGATTCTATTTGTTTATTTATTTCGATTATATTATTGTTTTATATATATTTTTTGGAATTTAGTAAATAATATTTTTTATTTTTTATTAGAAGTTATTTTTTTCAAAAACATATTTTCCAATTACATTATAAATTTTCTATATTAAATTAATTTATAAAAAAATTTCAATTTATTTGAAAATAAACTCATTTAAAATTTAGATTTTGCACGGTACAAGTATCTATTATGGACCACATTATTTTTAATCATAACTATTATTATATCTTAGGTAAAAACTATTTAATTCATTTAAAAATAAAATGGTAAAATTAAATAACTATGGGAAAAAGTAAATGAAACATGTTAAAAAGGTATCCCAAATTGATTGGTTAATTATGTAATTGACAATATTTACTCCCCATACCATATTTCATTAATTTTCGATATACATGACATGTTTATCTTTTTATCACATTGTATTAAGTTGATCTATTTAGAAAATTTCAATCTCTCCCCTTATAAAAGGGGCCTTTCACCACCACTTCAAGGAACTCCATAAAAAATTATTTAGAAACCCAACCCATATTTATTAACCAAGAAAAATATTACACTCCCAAAATAATATGTTCAGAATATTTTATCCTAGACCATCCATTTCCAATGGATCTTTTCTGGAAATCATTAAGTGCTCAATGTGAGTAACAATTTTTTTGATAATTTTTTTTCATTTTTTTATTTTTATTTTTATTTTTCAAATACATATCAAATAATATTAGTATTAGTATATAAATAATTTTATTAGTCATTTGGAATAAAAAGTAATCTTATTTTAACTGTTTTATTAATAAAATAGAATTTGTGAATCCTTTATGGTGTAGACTACCAGCTCTATGAATTAAGGCCTTTATTTTTCATTCCTGATCCTAAAGGGGTGAATTTAAAATTTATTTGGATCTCGACATATTTATTATGATCATTAAGAAACAAAAAATAAAACTCATTTATCTTATTCCTTGTATAATATAATTTTCAATCATTAGTACATGTAGACTACCACCTCTATGAAACAATTGAATGTATTTTTTTTCTCTTCTTTAAAAGGATTCTCACAAGGGTTGGATGAAAGGATATATATGATTTATATGTTATATTTATATTTCAATTATATAAAATTATATCTCTTAATAATTATATGATAATCAAATGATTATTGATATGTCAATTCAATAAAATTAGTGAAGTAAGAGAGAAATGATCTATCCATTCTCAATACTAGATTTATATAAATAATCATCATTTTATATGTAATATAAATTATAATATGTGACAATAATATGAACAAAATTAGATAATAATTTTTATGGAATAATGATATTACAACATAAAATCATTGTAATAATCTATTAATACTGGTAGGTTCAGGTTTTTGTTGGTTTACCCTTATACATATACAATGTTATACATTTATATCATGAATGATTGTGAAAATATTTTCTCATAAAATATGAATAAATATGTAAATAATTATTAATTATTTATTTAGAATGTGTATATTATAATTTAACATAGTAGTTCAGAAAACACTATCTCTTCTATAAATATAATTGAAATATAATAATTAATGATTTCATCTTCAGGATTTGTGGAAAAAAACATTGAATGAAATTATAAATTTGTAAATGATAATTTAATATATACTATTTTACCTTATATGGTCTATGAATTATGTTAATTCAAAATATAATAGATTCCAAAACCTTTATTATGTATATAGATTACTTACAGACATTTTTTAAAAAATAATTAAAGGAAATCAAATATTTATATCTATAATGTGATAAAAAGGAGGATTATAAATGGTTATTGATTTGAATAAGTTTATTGATTGTAAATATATAAAATGAAATTAATTAACTAAATCTGGATGTTATGTCCATTCGAAATGTGCTTTTCAAACATTGTGTATGGATTTCATCTCAATATTTCTTTCATTTACACACACATTCCATTATGCATCTATTTTCATTTTAATGGTTAATATATTACCGATTGGATTTACAACAGAATGAAATATATTTATTCCTAATATTTGTACTTCAAATTCAATATTTCACCCTTTTAAATGTGTTTCAAACAGAAATTGTATTAAACCCTAACATTTTCATTCCAATGAACCTTCATTGATTCATGCTCTGATATTTTTTGCCAATACCTATTTTATATAGTATCTACTTCCCACATGACATGATATATGTTAAATTATTATTTAACTTAAAATATACAATTTCCATTCATTCCATTTTTTCAATTGGGATATGATTGATATATTCATGAAAATCTAATGTTTTTTAATAACTCAATATGGTTTTATGATTTATTATCATTATCCTTAAATTATATAATTTAAATCATATGGAATAACCGATTTCTACATGGATATATATAGTTTTTCCCATTTTTTTAATAATGTTGAGGTATTACCATGGTTAAAAAATAATCTACTTTATGAATATATCTTATTCATTTAACTGGTATGTTCACCTCCATGCCTATAGTATAAATTCACTCTGATGTTATCTTAATAATTGGAATACTAATTAAGTTTTATCTCATGTTGAACTTAAATTTACCATCTTATATAATCAATTTTATGGTTCTTTATCATAATCTATTATGTCTGATTTCAACAATGTTGTTTTAAAACATTAAAATTAGTTCTTCTATACATCAGTACATTCTGGTAATGTGATACCATAAATTTTTACCATTTTAAATAGGTTCCTCTAGTATGAACCTATTATTTATTATATATTTATTAAAAAAATACCAAGATAAATATATTTTTCATTTCAAGGTTTATACATGTATTTATTTCCCATCGAAATACCAACTATTATATAAAGATGATTTAAGAAAACATTTCTAATTCTAGTATCATATCTAGAATCCCTCTTGTGAAATATTTTTAAAAATTGAATATATTAAAAATAATAATTATTTTATTGAGAAAAAAATTGGTTCAATTTTGTTTTTATGGAAGAAAAATACCTAGATTGAATATTTATATTGAACCGTTACTTTTTTATGAAGAATAAAAAAATCATATTTTCTTATCCATTCTTCTACTATATCCTTCACATAAATTTTATATAGTACTTGTAACATCCAAAGTAAGTAATAAATAATAGATATTTTTATCTATGTCTATTAATGAATTAGATAGTGTTTTAGAGGCTTAAAATGAAAATAAATCCAATCTTAAGCATGGAATACACTAATATTTTTTAAAAGATTATTTTACTGCCTTTTGATGGAAAACCATATTTAACACTATCTTTTGACAATTTTATAAGCTATTATTGTCAAAATAAACATATAATTTACGATTGGGACATCAAAATTTACTTTGTGTGAATTTTTGGTATTTTTCTGACAATGTTCATTTTTTAATGAATAGTGAAAAATACTGCATTTTACATCAAAACTTCTTTTTAATCTAATTTATTTATATGATTAGATTATCTTTTTAATTGGTTTTAAAGTTAAATTAGATTATATTTTTACCATTTAATCCAATGGTGGTCATTAGGATTAATTTCACTTTGGAATTGGGCATAAACCAATGCCAAACTTTTCATAGATATTGTTTCAAAAAACCCGCTATTTGTTTTGACAATGGGAATTATTTTTAAATCAATTATTGCAATTTCTGTGTTTTGAATTTGGTAAAATGGATTCAATATTTGTAATCATAAGGTCCAAATTATGTAATCAATACTCTTTTATTTTTGGACACTATGAATAGTAACGACGGTAATTATCTTTAATTATCTTTATTAATGAGTAATCGGGTAGTTAAGGATAATAAAATAATATCATAATAAAAAAAAATGACACCAACATGTGTCCTAATTCTTCTGGTTATCTCATGGCCGACCATGGGATGCCTTGTGCCAAACTTGGGGACCCCATGGAATCACTTTTGTGGAAAGTGACTTGTTATCTTTTTATTTTTTTAAAAGAAAGTAAATATAACAAGAATATATCACCTGATTAAAACATTTTTTATTTTGTCTAGATAAATGATATATTAGACTATAATTATTCATTGGAAAGATAAAAATATTTCCTACATCATAGTAGTTTTTTCATAATTTTTAGACTTTAAATAAATTAAATTATTTATGACATCATGATGATACATCGATTACCTCATTAAAAACGAATTTAAATAAAATGAAAAGATAATGTAAAATCTATGAACTACACATGTAAAAAACCTGTTGGATCGGTGGATTTAGAACCATTATCACCTTACCCTCGAATTATATCAATGTGGGACCTTTTGAATCTGAAAATCATTTTCAAATAAAGTAACATTTCTTTTCTATCCAAGAATGTCCCTCCTCTCCTCTTATAAAAGGCACCCACCTCTACCTCCTTACCCACACTCCCAAAGCCTTTGTCTCGGCCAACCCCTGCTCATTTTGTCTCTACACATCCCTCTATTACTCCATGAATCCTCACTTTGTGCAGAAGTCTTCCCAAGGAATCCTTTTAGCTCAAACCAATGGGAGTTACCTGATTTTAAGGACATTAAAGAACGATCGAGTCAAGTCGGACCCGAGGTATGGGACTTCGTCTCAATCTCCTTTCATTGAGGCATATTTTTTTTATACACAACCTTATTTTATATGGTGTATAAACCCCTTTGACCTTTACTTATATTCAAAATGAATCTTTTTTATATGAAGCGTTTACTAAACGACAAAAGGTAATTTTTTTGTCGTACGTATGCGACGACAATGACTTCTCCGCTGCCATGACCATTATATGAGTATTGGCTTCCTCTACAAGCCATAACTTTTTTTAAAAGAAAAATAAAAACTATGTTTTACTTTTCTTTTATTTTGGTATTGAAAATGGTTTTCATAATGTTTTTATATCAATGTTTTGTATTGATATCTTACGATTGAAAGGTGTAAATGTTTTGTTTCCTTTATGCATGTTTTATGTGATGCGATTATGTTGACGTTCTTGGGAATTATTATGAAGACGGGTGGTTCCGTGATAAACTAAGGGTGGGTGATCCTGATATAGCTCTCCTATGCATTGGGTAACGCAAAGGAGTGAAACGTTAAGGTTTCTCCGAAGAGATTTAGGGAATATACTGTGATGAGTATTCCAAACGTAACCAAGAGGGTTACTCCCTACGTAAGAATGTTATCAATGCCTCAAGTTACATTTATGTCTTATTATTTCTATGATTTATTCATGATTTGATGAGGTATGTTAAAGGGCTTATGTTTTATGGGTAAATTATGATTTCATTCTTATGTTTATATGTACCCATGTTTCCTTTACATATATGTTTATATCCTTTACTGAGCTTTTTATTCTCATCCCATGTTTTTTGAAATGTTTTTCACAGGTCAAGGGAAAGGTACATGATATGATGATAGTGTCAAAGAAGTGTGAAGAAAGAATCAATATTTTATTTTAAATATATTTTCATTGATGGTAAAGAAGAATGCTATCTTTATGTAACCACTTTGTTTATATGTGGAATGTAATGCAAGTTTTATGATCTAATTCTCTAAAACTCTAAACCCGAAATGATCCTCAATGTGTAATCTTGTAATAACTCAAGATTAAGTAAGGTTTAAGGTTGGGGCCCTATAGTTGGTATCATAGGTCGGTTTAGATAACTTTAGGAGTTACAATTCTTATAAATGATTATCCAAAAATATTTTTTTATGGTCAAATTGAAGTGATATAGTATTTGAAGATTACCATGTTGCTTCATCTAAGACATGTTTTTTCAGAATGGTTTTCCACAGAGGAAACAGTGAACCAGTGCTAGGAAGGAATGCAGAAGGAAATAACATTCCGAATCAGCATCCTGAGATGGTCGGAATTGGAAATAAACAGTTTGTTGCAGTAATGGTGCAGTTGACTCAAGTGATAAATGGCGGTGGTATCCATACACGAGATCAGCCAGATCAACCGCAGAGAAACATGTCAGTGGTGGAACATTTCATGAGGCAACATCGCCCATAATTCTGAGGATCATCTGACCATGTGCTAGCTGAAGGGTGGATTAAAGCACTGGAGAAGATTTTCGATGTCATGGGGTGTTCATACAATCAAAAGGTTATTCTTGTTATTTACCGTTTGGAGGTTGAATCAGATCATTAGTGGTCGATGGTTAAAAATATCAGGGACTCTGATGAGATTGATGCTCTCGATTGGGATGAATTCAAAGGTATGTTTCTTGAAAAGTATTTTCCTAAGGCTGTTCGACTTAGGATGGAAAAGCAATTATTGGAATTGAGGCAAGAGGAAGACTCAGTGGCTACCTATGAAGAAAGGATCACTCGATTGGCAAGGTATGCTCCAAATTTAATCCGAGACCTTGATAGTATAATCAATCATTTTTACTCAGGATTAAAGCCAAAATATCGAAGGGAATTAGCTTCTCGTTATATTAAAAGTTATGAAAAGCTTGATTGATGTGCTGAGAAGGTGGAAATGGAGTTTGCTGATGATCAAGTGTTCTACAACAACCAGTAGAAGAAGAGACCAAGGTGGCAGGTGAAAGGGAAGAATTCATCAAAAAAGTCTGATGGTAATAAATCAAAGTTTCCAGTTTGTGATAAATGTGGCAAAAGGCATGCTGGGGAATGTCTTCTGAATTCTGGAAAGTGCTACCGATGTGGTAATATGGGACATAAGGCTCGTTATTTCACATAAAAAGATCAAGGTGAAGGTAAGACCAAATTTGATTTAAAGTTAGTGAAATGTTTTAAGTGCAATGAGATGGGTCACTATGCAAACGAGTGTCCAAAAAAGAGCTTGAGTGATGGGAAGAAGTTAGACTACAAGCAGAAAAGGGTGGTGAAATCCTTTGCAACTACTTCAGCAGATGTCGGGCCATCAAATGAAGTTGTATCAGGTACTTTGTTTGTTTTTTCATATTATGCCATTGTGTTGTTTGATTCGGGGTCTACACATTCTTTCATCTCTGAAAACTTTTCTAGTAAAATGGGAATACCATCTCAAGAAATGAATCCTGAACTTTTGGTAAAAACACCTTGGGGGAAATGTTGAGGCAAAAAGAATTTATAAGAATATTCATATCCTTATCTATGGAAAGAACCTACTTGCAAACCTTATTATTCTACCTCTAGTAGAGTTTAATGTTATCCTAGGTATGGATTGGCTCTCTATTTGCCATGATAATAATGACTGTAGGTCTAAAGAAGTTTATTTTCCCAAAGACTTCCAGTTTGTGTACAAGAATGAACCCTTACTGTTGATAACTTATCAAGAGGCCAAGGAACTTGTAAAATATGTAAATGAATGTTACCTTGCACACATCATTGAAAATAAAGGAACTGTTCAGATTAATGATGTGCTAGTGGTAAATGAGTATCCTGGTTTTTTTATTGATGAGTTGCCTGGAATAATACCAGATTGGGAAGTTGAGATTATTGTTGACTTAGTTCCTGATGCTAAGTCAATTTCAAAACCCCTTATCGAATGGCTCAAATTGAAATTTTAGAGTTGAAGGAGCAATTGCATGATTTATTAGAGAAAGGTTTCATTCGACCTAGCACGTCACCATGGGGTGCTCCTGTTTTATTTGTTAAAAAGAAAGATGGTTCATTGAGACTTTGCATTGATTATAGAGCCTTGAAGAACATCACTGTTAAGAACAAATATCCTTTGCCTCATATCGATGATTTGTTTGATCAACTCCAGGGAGCTCATTATTTTTCAAAGATTGACTTGAGATCAGGGTACCATCAGCTGAAGGTAAAGGAAACCGATGTTCCGAAGATAGCGTTCCGTACAAGATATGGCCATTATGAATTTTTTGTAATGCCTTTTGGGCTAACCAATGCACCCGCTGTATTCATGGACTAAATGAATAGAAGATTCCATGAGTTCTTGGATAAGTTTTTGGTGGTTTTCATTGATGATATTTTGGTGTTTTCTAAAAGTAAATAGGAGCATGAAGGACATTTAAGGGTTATCTTGCAAACCTTAATAGAAGATAAACTATATGGAAAATTCACCAAGTGTGAGTTTTGGTGACAAAAAAATTCTTTCCTTGGTCAAATTGTTTCTAAAGATGGGATAACTGTTGATCCTGCAAAAACAGAAGTTGTGGAAGAATGGCCAAGACCCACAAATTTAACCGAGATCCATAGTTTTCTTGGTTTGGCAGGTTACTACCGAAGGTTTGTTAGAAATTTTTCATGGTTATCTATTCCATTGACTAAGCTAACTCAGAAGGGTGTTAAGTTTATCTGGATAAAAGAATGTGATGATTGTTTTCAGGAGGTGAAAAGAAGATTGGTGAATGCTCCAGTTTTGGCACTAACTTCCAGGAATGGTGAGTTTGTTATCTACAATGATGCTTAATTTAAATGACTTGGTTGTTTCCTAATGCGTAATGATCTGGTAATTGCTTATTCTTCACGACAGTTGAAAACTCATGAGGTAAATTACCCTACACATGATATGGAATTAGCTGCTGTTGTTTTTTCTTTAAAAATTTTGAGGCATCATTTGTATGGAGTAATGTGTAAAATATATACCGATCAAAAAAGTTTAAAGTATATATTCACTCAGAAAGAGTTAAACATGAGACAGAGGCGATGGATGGAATTAATCAAGGATTATGATTGTACAATTCATTACCATCCAGGAAAAGCAAATAAAGTGGCTGATGCTTTGAGTCGAAAAAGTAATGCTTTATTAGCAATGTTGCGTTTGGAACGTGATCCTTTGGTTAAGGATTTGATGAACTTTGGCATAGAAGTTGTTGGTGAAGGAAGTTCTTCTATTTTGATTTAGGTATCTGTGAGATCATCTCTATTAGATAGAATCAAGCAAGCACAGAAGCAAGAAAGTGAGTTGTAGAAAAAGGTAGAGCTGGTTCAGAAAGGTAAGTTTCCTGAATTCAACATTGATAATGATTGCGTTTTGAGATTTGGGAAGAGATTGTGTGTGCCTTGTGATTCAATTTTGAAGAGAGAGTTGTTATGTGAAGCTCATAGTTCTCTGTTTTCAGTTCGTCCAGGAAGTACTAAGATGTATAGAGATCTTCAGGAGTATTACTGGTGGGATGGAATAAAAAGAGATATTGCTGATTTTACTGTGAAGTGTTTGACATGTCAACGGGTTAAAGTAGAGAAGCAGTTACCAAAAGGGATGCTTCATCCTTTACAAATGCCAGAGTGGAAATGGGATAATATCTCCATGGACTTTGTTTTGGGATTACCGAAGACATCTCGAGGTAATAATGCAATCTAGGTTATTGTTGATCACTTGACTAAACCTTCTCATTTCCTTGCTATACGAGATACTCTTTCCCAAGATCAACTTTCCCGTTTGTATCGTAAAGAGATATTCAGGTTTCATGGAGTTCCCCTCTCCATTGTATCTGATCGTGATCCCATGTTCACTTCTAACTTTTGAAAAAGCCTTCAGAAGTCGTTGGGTACTGAATTAAATTTTAGTACAACATTTCATCCTCAATCAGATGGGCAGTCAGAACGAACAATTCAGACCATGGAGGATATTTTACGAGCTTGTTCGATGGATTATCAGGGAAGTTGGGACCAACATATTTCTTTGGTTGAATTTTCATATAATAACAGTTTTCATTCTAGTGTACAGATGGCACCATTTGAGGCATTATATGGGAAGTGGTGTCGAACTCCAGCTTTCTGGGATGAAGTTGGTGAAAGGAAGTTGATGGGACCAGAATTGGTAGAAGAGATGGCAGAAAAAGTTCAGCTGATTCAAAAACAGATTAGAATAGCTCAGAGTAGGGAGAAGAGTTATGCAGACAATAGGAGGAAGGATCTAACTTTTGAGGTAGGTGATCATGTTTTTCTCAAAGTCTCACCATGGAAAGTGTGTTGTGCTTTGGTAAGAAAGGAAAGATGAGTCCAAGGTTCATTGGACAATATGAAATTCTAGAGAGAGTTGGATTAGTGGCATACAAGGTGGCTTTACCTCCGAGTTTATCTCAGGTACACAATGTTTTTCACGTTTCGATGTTGAGAAAGTATATGCCAGATCCATCTCATGTTTTGAGTCCAGAGGTAGTTCAGCTGGAAGAGAACTTATCTTATGAGGAACAACCGGTCCAGATTCTTGACCACAGGGAGCAAGTGTTATGAAATAAGGTGATTAATCAGGTAAAGGTTTTGTGGAAAACCCACATGATGGAAGAGGCAACATGGAAATATGAAAATGCAATGAGGGATAAATACCCCCATTTATTCGATAAGTAAATAAATTGAGGGGATGTAATTTTCTAAAGGGGGGAAGGATGTAACATCCAAAGTAAGTAATTAATAATAGATATTTTTATCTATGTCTATTAATGAATTAGATAGTGTTTTAGAGGCTTAAAATGAAAATAAATCCAATATTAAGCATAGAATACACAAATATTTTTTAAAATATTGTTTTACTGCCTTTTGATGGAAAACCATTTTAAAATCTATCTTTTGACAATTTTATAAGCTATGTTTGTCAAAATAAACTTATTCTATATGATTGGGACATAAAAATTTACTTTGTGTGAATTTTTGGTATTTTTCTGACAATGTTCATTTTTTAATGAATAGTGAAAAAACTGCATTTTACATCAAAACTGCTTTTTAATCTAATTTATTTATATGATTAGATTATCTTTTGAATTGGTTTTAAAGTTAAATTAGAATATATTTTTACCATTTAATCCAATTGTGGTCATTAGGATTAATTACACTTTGGAATTGGGCATAAACTAATGCCAAAATTTTCATAGATATTGTTTCAAAAAACCCGCTATTTGTTTTGACAACGAGAATTATTTTTAAATCAATTATTGAAATTTCTGTGTTTGGAATTTGGTAAAATGGATTACATATTTGGAATTAGAAGTTCCAAATTATGTAATCCATACTCTTTTTTTTTTGGACATTATGAATAGTAATGACGGTAATTATCTTTAATTATCTTGATTAATTAGTAATCGGGTAGTTAAGGATAATAAAATAATATCATAATAATAATAAAATGACACCAACTTGTGTCCTAATTCTACTGTTTGTCTCATGGCCGACCATGGGATGCCTTGTTCCAAACAAGGGGACCCCATGGAATCACTTTTGTGGAAAGTGACTTGTTATCATTTTATTTTTTTAAATTAAAGTAAATATAACATGAATGTATCACCTGATTAAAACATTTTTAATTTTGTATATAAAAATGATATTTTAGACTATAAATATTTATTGTAAAGATAAAAAGATTTCCTACATCATAGTATTTGTTTCATAATTTTTTGACTTTAAATAAATTAAATTGTTTATGACATCATGATGATACAACGATTACCTCATTAATAAAGGATTTAAATAAAATGAAAAGATAATGTAAAATCTATTAACTAGAATGTCCAAAACCTATTGCATGGGTGCATTTCGAACCCTTATCACCTTAACCACAACTTATATCAGTGTGTGACCTTTTGAATCCGAAAATCATTTTCAAATAAAGTAACATTTCTTTACATTCCAAGAATGCCCCTCCTCTCCTCTTATAAAAGGCCCCCACCTCTACCTCCTTACCCACACTACCAAAGCCATTGGATCATCCAACCCCTGACCATTTTGTCTCTCCACATCCCTCTCTTACTCCTTGAAGCCTTACTTTGGGCAGAAGTCTTTCGAAGGAAGCCTTTTAGCTGAAACCAAAGGGAGTTACCCAATTTTAATGACCTTAAAGAACGATCGAGTCAAGTCGGACCCGAGGTATGGGACTTCGTCTCAATATCCTTTCATTGAGGCATATTTTGTTTTATACAAAACCTTATTTTATATGGTGTATAAACCCCTTTGACTTTTACGTTTATTCAAAAGGAATCTTTTTTATATGAAGCGTTTACTAAACGACAAAAGGGAATGTTTTTGTCGTACGTATGCGGCAACAACGACTTCTCCACTATCGTGACAATTATTTGAGTTTCGGCTTCCTATACAAGCCATACCTTTTTTAAAAAAGAAAAATAAAAACCATGTTTTACTTTTCTTTTATTTTGGTATTAAAAATGGTTTTCATAATGTTTTTATATCAACGTTTTGTATTGATATCTTTCGATTGAAAGGTGGAAATGTTTTGTTTCCTTTATGCATGTTTTATGTGATACGATTATGTTGAGGTTCTTGGGCATTATTATAAAGACGGGTGGTACCGTGATAAACTAATGGCGGGTGATCCCGATATAGCTCTCCAATGCATTGCGTAATGCGAAGGAGTGAAACATTAAGGTTTCTCCGATGAGATTTAGGGAATATATTGTGATGGGTATTCCAAACGTAACCAAGAGGGTTACTCCCTACGTAAGAATATTATGAATGCCTCATGTTATCTTTATGTCTTATGATTTATATGATTTATTCATTATTTTATGAGTTATGTAAAAGTGCTTATTTTTTATGGGTAAAGTATGGTTTCATTCTTATGTATATATGTACCCATGTTTCTTTTCCATATATTTTTATATCCCATACTGAGCTTTTTATGTGCATCCCAAGTTTTTTTTGAAATGTTTTTCACAGGTCAAGGGAAAGGTACATTATATGATGATAGTGTCAAGGAAGTGTCAAGAAAGAATCCATGTTTTATTTTAAATATGTTTCCATTGATGGGAAAGAAGAATACTATCTTTATTTAACCACTTTGTTTATATGTGGAATGTAATGCACGTTTTATGATCTAATTCTCTAAAACTTTAAACCCGAAAAGATCCTCAATGTGTAATATTGTAATAACTCACGATTATGTAAGGTTTAAGTCTGGGGCCTTATAGTACTTATAAAGGTGCAATACCTTTTTTCCATTTTATGTTTTGAATATTCATATTTATTTCTTTCCATCATTTCATGTGAATCCATATTATATGGCATTGTGTTATACCTTAAGTCATGTTTATAGAACCCATATTCTCCTCGTGCATTTTATAATTCATATGTATCATGTAAGGTTTCACTATTGGTTTCTGGAACACATATTATTGATCATAATATTATGAAGATTATCCAATATTGTGATAGTTTATTCTTTTATATCCCTATAATTCCATGAGTATTATTTATGTCTCATGAGATTTTAAATTATATTAACGGAAGTTTACCCTATGAAAACTAGGTTATTATAGTATTTAACCAGAGAGTAAAATTCTTATGGTGGTTGTTGGCCTATGATATATTGCCTTAGCATTTTTCCTTGAAATTTACTTGTTATGACTTACTTTATAATGATTTCGCTTGACTATTAATTTTTATTCTATTAATTTTTGGTTAGGTTTTTATATTTATAATAATTCACGTTATAATTTCATGTTATGACTCTAGATTATCATTCTATGATTTATTTCCTTGTAAATCACCTCAATAGAATTTCTATCACACACTTTTTTATATAATTTTGAAAATTTATCCTATATTGGTTTATAAAAAATATGTGATATTAGAGAAATAAGAATTATTTTATATAAAGTGATTTTTTACATTTATGATGGTTAATTTATGTATGCATTATACCAAAAACATAGTAAACATAGATTTGTTTCTTGTATTGTGGGAACTTATGTTATATATCATTCAATGATATATATTTTGGGATTGGGTTATTGTGTCTGTGATTTTTCTTGTAGTTTTATGATTAAAATTGGAATATGTTTTTTCAAATAAGGTATTCAATTTTATGGAATGGTTTTGTAGTTACGGTCTCCATTAATAAGTAATATGAGTGGATTTTGTTTTTATAATGTTGTGTATATTTTAAAAATAATAATATTCTATAAATGTTGTAAATAATAGAATGAATATGAGTAACAATTTGAAAATAATTCAGACACTCATTTTGTGAATTGTTTTCGAAATAATTTCTATATATTAACAATTTTTAACCGTTTTACACATTAATCTATCACATGGTAATGATTAATTACCAAATATTTATTTTTCATCTATAAATTAATGTGTCCTTATTACTAGTTTTTCCCATATAATTCTAAATATAAAATTTGGAAGAACATGTCTTTAATATGAAGTATGGGTTTACATATATTTTATTAAACCTATGATTGTTTACTCAATTTTTTTAATTTATAGTTTTAGTGGAATTCTTTTGAGTATATTGGGGTCTTGGGGGATAAAACCAAGAATATTTTAGTTGTTACTAAAACAACCAACAAATAACAATACCATAAATAAAATTATTTTTTTATTATCTTATGTCACTTACATAACAAATGACATTTTAGATTTATATTTTTATAGAAGTAGGTAATCCAAAACATTATAAAGTGTAAATATAGAAACAATGTTTATTTTCTAACAAAACATCATATTTGTACAATAATATATCTTCTTTCAAGGAGTCTCCTATAACATGAACTCTAAAAATATAAAAGATATCATTCATCATTTTTTCCAAGTATGAACATTTAAAAATATTGTAATCAAGATAAAATTCATAGAATATGGTATAAAATTAAATAAACTTATTAGTCTCTTTTTATTCCTAAGAAATACACACTTATTTTCCTTTTTATTATTACATTTTGATGTCACAAATCCAGTTAATGTTCTCTGAAAAAATATAATTTCTTTTTATATTTCATAAAAAATGTCAAATAAAATCATAATTTATAATTACTACTTCTATGTATTTCCATTAAAACATATAAAAACTTTTCTAACATTCATTGAAAAAGAATCCTTGACCTTTTTTATAAAAAATTGGCCATAAATATTCCCAAAATAAAGAAACTCATTTTCATACTAATTGAAAAAACTAGATTTCTTTATAAACCATTACAATCATATCACGAAGCCACCCTAATATGTTATTTTCCATTAATACTTTTAATAACATTTATCGTATAATGAACTACTGGATATTTCCCACATTAGTTAATAGTATCAAAACCTTGATAATCTTCATTGCATTACCCATTGCCTTGGACAACTATATAATGATTACCGATAATCAGATCCATAATAAGATACCAAGTTAGTCATGTGAAATGTATACTAACATTAGTATGAATAAAATACATATATATTTCAATTAATTGATAAAACTAATTTAAATTAGTATAGAATCCTATAAAAAATAAAACATTCATTTATCTCAAAAAAATGGTAACTCGTTTTCACGCCCACTTATGAAAATTAAATGAAAAAAATTCATAAAAGAATTGGGATGTAATATTCTATTATAAACATTTATAATTTTATATGAATATGGTCTAAAAATATTTTATAAAATGATTTATGAGTGTGTTCAAGTAATAAACATTAAAAAAATATTTGATCATTTCCAAAAAGGTAAAAAACAACATATAAATAAAATGCTTAAATGATTTCATTTTAATTAATCATAATTTAGTTAAAAGGTAAAAATGAACATTATAATTCTTTTACGAATAAAAAATAACATTATTTACCCATTTTATAATAACATCCACATAGATGAAGAAATCATCAATGTTGAAAAATAAAAAAAATATTATTAGAAATATTATAATACATTGACTCACAACTCATTTCAAAAATATATCTTCCATACAAAGTAATATAGTAAAATTAGTTTATATTCATGAATAGTTACCATTTTAAATTTCATTCCACTATCTTTGTTTCTTTAATTTAATTCTTTACAATATTTTATTTAGTTACAATAAATGTTATGTTCATATTAGATGTTTGGAGGATATTTATTTTTCAATGAATAGTATAGGATATTAAAGTATGTAGTTTATTATCATTAAAAAATAAAAATAATATCATAATATTCTTTTACAATGATTAATTAAGAATTCATAAACCATTATTGCAGAAGGTGATAAAAATGGAAGATATCATTTATTGAGGTGGTAGTCATCTCTTACGTGCAAGTAATATTTTTAGTACCCATAAGATAAAAATGAGATGAAAATGGTTATCAAATCATAAAAATAACATTTTTGTATATGGAATAATCTTATGATATTAATTAATAATGGTTTTGTAATATTTTTAGGATGTATATGAAAAATTAATCATGAAAACACATGGTTAATAGTTATACCTCCTCTCAGAAAACCACCATTGTATTTCTCATTGATTCTTCTATATTTGGTCATTTAGTTAGAATATTAACTCTAAAGTTTGGGAAGGGATGATGGCAATGTATTTTATTTTAGTATCTGTCTATATAAAAGGAAAATTTTTTCTTATAAATATAGGATAATGTGTTCAAATTTATAAGGGGGATAATGTTATGTAATTATTAAATGATTTAAAATAATATAAGGTATTTCTATTTGGAATGTGGAACATAAAAAAATTTAAAATTTTAATTTATGATGATATGTGTAAAAAAATTCCATCCAAATAGAATTATGATTTTATATTTCTAACCTCATCACGTAGTTATACACTAATTAAACCATTTTACCATTTTTTCATTTATGACAACACTTTTAGTAATGGTACTATTAATAATTTACATTTATTAAATTGAAATGTTTACTAAAAATGAAAAATAATAGTTCATACATGAAATCAATATTTAATTATTAAATCGATATAAGATTTAAAAATATTATAATATATTAATGAAAAACATAATGAAAATTAGTTTTTTCATAAAAAGGGTGTTTTAACACAAAAAATTTGAACAATTTATAAAATAAATTCTAATATTGATTAATGTGTTATTAATAATTTTTTGTTTAGTAATTGGAAAAAATATATACAACATATTAAAATTGATTGTAACTTTTAAATTATAGGATTTAATGAAAAATATTATATTTTTGAAAAAAATTGATGTTTGTACTCTTCAATCAAAAATAAAAATTTCCAAAAAACTAATAAAAATTCATACATAGGTAAATATGATATTTTGATGTAAAAATTTAAGCCCATTTTTTATATTTAGTGCCTATTATTTGGTTGTATATCATTAATGTAACACATATAATACATGGAAACTATTTACATGAACAATTTATAGCCTTTTCAACAAACAATTTTTATAAGATATGTATATTGAATATGACTCAATTAAAAATAATTATTAATATTAAAAATACATGTAATTGATTTATTATTATAATTACCTTGTAATTCATACTAATATGCATTTATGAAATTGTATCCTCTCAATTTTATTAATT
Source organism: Viscum album (assembly GCA_963277665.1). Classification (NCBI taxonomy): domain Eukaryota; kingdom Viridiplantae; phylum Streptophyta; class Magnoliopsida; order Santalales; family Viscaceae; genus Viscum; species Viscum album. The sequence continues at coordinate 1,470,666,129 of OY728157.1, forward strand.
ACATAAACAAGTGAGGTTGTTTTCTATCTTTCCATTTACTATATACATATTGTTTTATCAATACTATTTTTTTCATTAAAGCATAACTAGGATTGTTAGAACATTAAATAAAAAATAAACTGCATTTTCAATAATCTTCAATGACATTACATATAAAAAATATATTCCAACTATACCACCTTAGTAAATAAAGATGAGATACCTGAGGTATATATTTCTTTAATAATGAAACATAAAACATATCATGTACCTAAGATAATCCAAGAATAAAGTCTACTCATTAAAAATGTAATTCAATTTTTTTTAATAATAAAAAAATGTCCAACAAAAACCATGTCCTTACTTTTCCATTTTTTATAAATCATATAACATTATTCCAAAGAGATATTTGAGGAATGACATAATTGCCTACATCTATTGAATTATCTTCCCTTTAGTAATATTTATTACCCTTAGACCTACTTTGAGATACTCATATGTCCTTCAAACCCATATTTACCTTATTAGAAACTACTATAACTATGTCAATCCCCAAAATAGATCCTTCACAAATATCATCTCACCATTCAATATTCTCACACTATTTTCTATATAATGCCTCAAAACATGCCTATTGAATACTATACTGAAAACAGTTACCATAATAAAATTATACAATAGAAAAATGTTGTTCAAAAATTCATGATAATATAATGATAATGATAAAATAATGTTATATAATTTATTGATTTTATATTATTACTATCCACCATATCGTTGTTAAAAAGTTATAATAAAATTTAATTCAGTACCCATTGGTTTTTACAGTATTCTTCAAATATTAAATTTAAATTAGGGATAATTATATTGTGTATTTGAGAGGGTAACTCAATATAACCGAAATATATCATTCCAATAAACAAATATAAATTATTCAATTTCATGGTATGTTTAATATGTAAAAAATTAATAGATGTTATCATATGATCTATTGAACCTATGTGGTACATTTGATTTCATTGTGTGAATATATGTGCTTTGTGGGTTATAGATGATGTGGTGATACTTGGAGAATTTTTATAGATGAAGTGGTAATTTTTGGATAATTTTAATGGATTGAAAAATTATTATAGTACCATGTTATAGAATTGGATGTTATTCTTGGAAAATTCATCTTTTTATGGCATTGTATTTGATGCATTGATATTTTTTCATGCTTTTTGGATTGTCATGATTGTTGCTCTGCACATACATACTAAAGACATGTGGCACTGAGGACACATTGTTTACAAATATTATGGATGATTTTAAGTCTGTTGTATCGATGCTATCTATGAAAGAATATATTACATATTTTACATCCGGATCATGAGGAATAATAATTATTAGTTTTGTCTTTACCCATGAGTAGAGATTCGGTTTTTTACTATGTAATACAAAGGTAGTCTCAATTAAAAAATAATGACAACCTTCAAGGAAATAGAGTCCAATCAACCAAGGGATTATGTGTGACATAGAGGTCATCCATTCCCAAGCATTCAACCATGGGAAATCATATGGGTGGAAGAGTTATAGCAATGATAAGTTGGGAATATGTAAAGGGACTACAAATCACAATCTCGTAGGCACACATTTGTTGGTCTAGTAGCCCACATAACATCAGTGAGGTGGTTACACCATCATTTTGGGAGGCATGAATGTTAGTGTCTTGGAATTTTGGAATCTTTAAGAACCATATTTTTTGTTATACTAAGGCCCTTTCATAATTTATGTTCAATGTGGGAAAACCATAAGGGTGTTATATTCAAAAATCTAAAAAAAAATTCAGAAATAGTCTTTAATATCTAATCTTATATTCAGATTAACTGATATTTTTCCAATATATGAGGTAGTTTTATTCTTAATCTCCATATACGATCCATTCACAAACAAAACCCCTCAGAAATTAGGTTTTTCATATTAACCACACATAATTTTGTGTTCCTTACGATGTCATTTTAATTACATCATCAGTTTGATATGTATAAATTTAAGGATTTACACCAAGAATTTAAATGGTTATTAAATGATAGTTGAATAGATAGATTCATCTTGTATAAACTTATACTTTTCATTGATGAAAAATCTTGTGTTAATTATAATTTGTTTTGGAAGGTATTAAGTCATTTTTTGATAGTGGTGATATTTTATGGTGTTTATAGAATAAATTTTATAGTTTATTGGGATTGTTTATAGACTAACAATTTTTGTAGTTCTATATGAATACATTTTTATGGTTTATGGTTTTGTTTTATTATAAATGTGGATAATCTATATTGTATATGGGAAATCCAATGTTAAGACAATCTACAATTGAAATTCTATATGAGAATGAATGGACAGGACATTGAAAATATGAGTATTTCCATATGTGAATTAAACAAATGAATTCCTTGTAGATGAGGAAAAAACTCGAGGATTAAATTTAATATTTTTTTAATTAATACATTTGAAGAGAATATTATTTGATCTTGTAGACAATAATATTATCGCAATAAAAAGATGTATTAAAATTCTACCATGTTACCAATGAATATTTTTCAAACTACTTCATAAATTCTACTAATTTTTGTGTGATAACTTGATCGATAACCACATATTGGTTTCCTATATAATTAGTAGATATTAATATATTATTTTTGGGTCACTGAAGTACAATGTAGAAATTTTTTAGAAATAAAACATCACTCACATTTTTAAGGTCATGTTTACAAATCAAAAACATCATGATCTATTAGTTTGTACCACAATATGATATTACAAATATTTTTTCACTGTGTAATATTTATTTGTTTTTAAATTGTATAGAAGGAAAATTTTTATATGCTAAATTCATATGGAATATTATTAGGATAAATTTCTATGCTAGAACACTATTCAAATGTGTTCAGTGATAATCAATTTATGAATAGAATATATTGAGATGTCAGTATCTATAAAATGGGGGAGAAACTATTTGGTGTATTTCATTGGTATTCAATAATATGTTATATTATTTATATTGAAAGCACTAAATAATTATCTTCATTTGTTGTTTTGAAACCAAAAAACATTCAGAAGTGGTCTTTCTTATGTTTTTGTGTAATCATTTTTGAAATAAGAAAGAGTGAATCTATTGTACCATTAGGACCATGGAAAACATAATATGACTATTTTATATTGAAGAAATATTTATTTTAACCATATGTGATTGTTAAAAAAATCCATGATTGTGGATTTTATCAAACCACAACAATGGGTAGAACATTTTTGACATAAAACCATTTAAGAATAGTATGTTCATGTTCCATTTAATTTCATATAATTGGGGAGATAATGAGTTATCATAAGAGTTGATAAATTCCTAACGTGCCGAAAATGGTTAATATAAAAATAATGGAAAATTGGCAAAAATATCCACTATTTTAACCATCCTTCTCTATTACTCAACTCATCATGTTCACAACAATTGGGGTCAAATAGAGGTTCCATATTTCATGACCCACTCTGTACTGATGATGGATATTCTGATTTATATTAATATACATGGGGTTCTACCATTGGATGGAAATAACTAAATTAGATATAATAATTGGATGATTCTATATCTTATATCTATTGTACGTGATGTTTTATATATAGTTACTAATGGATACCACTTATCATTGATGAATCTATTATAACATCTAATGACAATATAAATATGTAATTTTATGGAAATGCTCAAAAATCCATTTTGATGCGTCTTTCATAAAAATATTACACAAATTGATGAGACTAAACAATAATAATAAATTTAAGAAAAATATGAAATTATTCAATAAGGAAACTTCAAATTTAAGGAGTTCAAATTGAAAATTGTAAAATAAAATTTGCATATATTAAGTTGTGTGGAGAAGAAAATATTGATGACTATTTCAAATTTTTCAATGAAAACATCATTAATATTCATGGTTTGGGTTAAAAAATGGCTGAATCACCAACCTCAAAAAATAAATGAGAACTTTTACAAATATAGTCGATATAAAATTATAATATTTTTTAGAAGGTGAAGATATTTCCATTGATGCATATAATAACATATTAATTTCATATGAAATGTGAAATATACCTTTCATCAATAAAAAATAAAAAATGAGATGTATTATGATTCGATGAGAATTATCAAAATTATAGGTGAATAAATATTATTATAATGTAAATATGATAATGAAAATCTAGGTGAATGTTTTAAACGAATCATTTCTATAGTATCCAAATGATTCTAACAATAAACTGTTTAATGATAAATGTAAATTTCATACAAGGTGCTACAAATATAATTACATTAGACATTTTTTTGTAAATTTTCCTAAAAATATGTTTGTGGAACATGATTTATTTGTCCAAAGACCAGATAAATGAAAAGAGATTTCCTCAAATGGTACAAAAAAATTATGGACAAAAGAGGAAATTATTTAAAAAAAATTTAATTTTCATGATAAAAAAAGATAATTTAAACTCTACTACATGTATCAAATTTAATGATTAAATTAATTTATATGGTCATATTGAAATTTGATCAATACATTAGTATGTAAAGATGATTAATGTTAATCAACATAGCTATGAACAATGTTGAAAAAAATTGAATATTTTTTTGGGAAAACAGATTAATAAATATAACACATTGTTGCTAAAAGAAAAAAGAAATGATAATCGAGGAAAACAAATCATGCTCAATGAAATAGACTATTTACAATGAATAAATAAAAAGAAACAAAATAAAATTTTTAAAAATGGAAAAAAGGTAAAAGATGATGAAGAAAAACTCTCTCTCAATGAATTTTTTCTTTGAATACTCAATATTAATTTGGTGAAGCACTTGAAATGTTGAAAAAGTTTAGAGTATATCACAGAAAGGGTATTGATATTAAGGAATAATAATTACAAACTGTTGAATAGAGTAATTTAATGAATTAGGTTTATTCATCACTCATAGAATATTAAAATACATATGTTACCTCTGATAGTATATATCCAAAAGTAAATTCTCGACAAGTATACAAAATGAGGAGTTTTAAAAAACCATCATCTAATTAAAAAGAACAAATAAATAATAAAATAATGTTATTTCCATTAGGAAAAAATATATGTTTTTGGAATAACATCAACAAAAATATTCCAAACATGTCTATTATCCGTTTGGATAATAATGATCTAGAGGACACTAGTGGTGTTCTGTAGTTCTTTGGAATAAATATTATTCATTTTTGTATAACATGTCACTACCTAAAATGATACAGGAACTATGAGGGAACAATTATGAGTAAAGGATAATAAATTTCAATGGTAAGTAATATTTTGTGTGGAATTATTTATATATTTAAATGTAGAAAAAAGGAGACTATTTAGATGCAATTTTTGGTAGATTTGAATGAAATGTCATATTTATAAAATTTGAATGACTGTTCTCAATAAAAATTATTTAAAATTAAGAAGGGTATGGGAATTAACAATATTAATGATGAAAATTCATGTCTCACATCTTTTTTTATAAATCCCTTGAATAAAAGTATTCATGATTCATGATAGTAGATGTTTCACACACAAGCATTATGAAATGGTTTTAGGACCAAATAAAATATTTAAGGAATTGAATTGGTCTTTGTAAATGTATATTCAGTAAAGAAAAAGATAGTAAGGAAAAAATTATTATTGAATCCAGATTTTTGAACTCAAATAATGTTTTATATGTTCAAGGGTTCAAACCAAATTCATTATTTTATACAACATTGGGTAGAAGGATATGAGGGTTTGTTCATTAAATAATCGTTTATCATTTAATGTACAGAAGATGGAATAATTATTTCTCCAGTAAACAAAATACTATTGTAATATATTTAAAATTAGTGATTCTTTCATTTCTTGTAATTTGAGTTCTTTAGATGAAACCAACCACCGGCTTAGAAGTCCCAGTCTCATTGTAAATAAAATATAAGTAAAATCATGATATATGGTATTGTGAGATATTTTCAAAATTAAACGAGATAAAAGTAACAAATTTTCTCATCTATTCAAAAATTAAAATGGGTCCAATGTTTACACAAGGGGTGGATATTTGATATTCTGAAATTGTTAAACTTTTTAATACTAAATTACGTGGCATAATGAGTCAAAAGTATACTATAGATTATTTTTATTTCATTAATTTTTTTGATTATTATAATCATATGACTAATGTCATGTTTATAAATAACAAGATAGAGGTAATTATAATGTTCAAAAAAATTGATGAAAAAAATAAGAAGGTTATGAGTCTCTATACCAGGAAACTATTATCAGGTAGGTGTATAGATTTTACAGGTGATTACTTTGATGTTTATATTTTTAAAAATTGAATCCAAATTTTTACGACCCATCATTTTCTACAAAAAAAATTCGGTCGATGAAAGAAGGAATGTAATAATATTTGAGAAGAGTATAATAATGTCATATAAACACAATAAATCGATGTATTTATGGAGATATGTTTTATGTACTTCAATACAAATATAGAAAATATGTCTATTGAGAACAAAAATATAAAAAAACACATGAAATGTGGTATCCCATACAACTAATTATTAAATGGAACACATTTATTTGGGAGACCCTTCATTATTAATATCTGTTTCTGATGCTTTCGTCGGGGCACACGCATCCTTCTGTGGAGGACACGCAGCTGTTTCCCCGTATTCCCGCTTTCTAAAGGCGGGAGGCAATCATTCTTGTTCAGGTACGTCTTCTCCTTGATCGAAATGGGATGACGGGATGTCAGTTCTTCCTTCCGAGGATCCCTCCTCAGAACTCGTCACCTAGTCCGGGTCTCCCTCATAGATTTAATACGTTGTTCGTGAATCTCATTCCTGGTGCCATATCTTCATGGACGCTAGTTAATTACACTACTTCTGTCAAGACATTCCATAGGGTCTTGACATGGTAGCGACCTTCGGTCGGAGTAGACGGCAACATCAGGCATGTCAGGGAATCTCTGGTTGCATTGACATTGGGGAACCTATATTCTTCCTCATTAGAGGGCATCTCAAGGGTACATAACCCAAGGCATCCCGCATCGGATTCGGGGAATCATATGACATATGAGTTTCTCCTCATATTCCCATGTTTATCGTGGGGAATGTCGCGAGTTTAACGTCTTGCGGAGATGGTTACACCAAAGGCGTGTCATCCGAGGTTTTCCTCAGGAATCTCATGCTTATCATGAGGTATGCTGCGAGTTTAATGTCTTGCGGAGACGAAATGAGGGTGATTATAATGTCCCATAGAGATGTAACAGATTGGTATATCTCAAGGAGAGAACACCTAGAAGATGGATGGATCAGAACGCCCAATGAGGACGGATCCGAGGTGGTGCACTCCCTAGAGGGGAGATGTCACACCATAATGGATGATCTAAACACCACTAAGGGCGGATTAGGGGAAGTGTTCCCCAGGATGGGGGACACCATAGATTACCATTGGTTGGGATTGACCCTCTTGGAGGTTTCCTACGCACCCTGTGTAGATGACAGGCATCAAAACCCACGTAGCTCGAAAGGGTGATGAATCGGGGTGTACACAGAGGACAACGGCCCGGAGATATGATGGGACTTACACGTGGAAATCGTCCCATGCACCGCTAGGAGCAGCGAGGAGGTGGATGGCATGATCCCACCGGGATGAGGCTGCCCAAGTGAGAATCAGGATGGGGGATGGATGGATGAATGAAGTGGAGGGGGAATGAAATGGGACCATCGCAGGGACGATAGTGAAGTTGGTCATGAGCCTTGAAGAGGCTTCCTACGTATCCCCATGGCAGGGAATCAAAGTCCACATAGTTCAGGATAGTGCGGGTGAACCGACATGAAGGTGGAACTTGGCCCGATGGATGTCGTCCGCGAACCAACATAAAGGTGGACCTTGGTCTGATGCGTCAGTGAACCGACGTGAAGGTGGACCTTGGTCCGATGGGCATCGTCAACGAACCGACATGATGGTGGACCATGGTATGATGGGCATCGTCAGTGAACCGACGTGAAGGTGGACCTTGGCCCGATGGGTTTTGTTAGTGAACTGATGTGAAGGAGGTCGGAACGACCGGGTGATGGGATTGAACCTTATGGAGGCTTCCTACGTACCATTCCTTGATATGGATCAAAGACCACATAGTTCAAAGGGGTTTCGTCAGCGAACTGACGTGAAGGTGAACACGGGGGTTCACTTGTGGGGGGTGTCGGCGAACCGACGTGAAAAAGGGACCTTGGTCTGATGGGAGATGGGATTGAACCTCTGGGAGGTTTCCTACGTACCATGCCTTGACATGGATCAAAGACCACGTATTTCGGGTTGGTCACAACGGCTTGCCGTCGGACTGGAATTGCAGTTTAATGTCATGTTGGACGAGGATGAACTTGACGTGAATAAATGATGGGTGGGATAGATCCTCAGGGAGGCTTCCTACGTATCATGCCTTGACATGGATCAAAGACCACGTAGTTCAGAGGATGGAAGTCGTGAGTGAACCGACATGAAGGTGGACCTTGGTCCAATGAGGGATGGGCTTAAACCTCGGGAAGGCTTTCTACGTACCATGCCTTGATATGGATCAAAGTCTTTATAGATCAAATTGTTTCATTGGTGAACCGACGTGAAAGTAGACCCAGGGGTCCACTAGTGGTGGGCTTGAACCTCGTGAAGGCTTCTTACGTACCATGCCTTGACATGGATCAAAGTCCTCGTAGTTTAATGGGGTCTCGTCGGCGAACCGACGTGAAGGTGAACACGGCGGTCCACTTGTGGGGGGTATCGGCGAACTGACATGAATAAGGGACCTTGGTCCGATGGGAGATGGGCTTGAAACTCTGGGAGGCTTCCTACGTACCATGCCTTGACATGGATCAAAGACCACGTAGTTCGGGCTGGTCAAAACGGTTTGCCGTCGGACTTGAATTACAATTTAACATCATGCTGGACGAAGGTATAACTCGACGTGAATTGGGTGACAGGTTGGCTTGAACCTCATGGAGGCTTCCTACGTACCATGCCTTGACATGGATCAAAGACCTCGTAGTTCAAATGGGTGTGCAGTTTAATGTCATGTGGGACAAGGGCATATAGTTTAACGTCATGCTGGATGGGGGAATGCAGTTTAACGTCATGATGGATGAGGTATTGTCATGGCCAATGCCAACTCTAAGCCTACGTGAGTCATGCTCGGTGTGAGAAAGAAGAGACAGCAAGGACCTAACGATCACGCCGCGAATGGTGCGTCCGTGAGAAGTGAAGAGTGGATTATGCATTAGGCGGCCCATTAGTGCTGGGATATACTCCAGGATGGAGGCCTGAAGAAAAGGATGACGATGGTTTCGGGATTGAGCCTTGAAGAGGCTTCCTACGTATCCTCGTGGCAGGGAATCAAAGTCCACGTAGTTCTTCTGATTACGGCTTACTGCCGATTGTGGGTTTCAATAGCTTACCGCTGGATTGGGTCCCAACGGCTTACCACTGAATGGGGTGTCAACGACTTACCGCTGAATGAGATCACAACGACTTACTGCTGGATAAGGATCACAACGGCTTACTGCTGGATTGGGTCACAACAGCATACCACTAGATAAGGATGTGAACGGCTTACCACTAAATGGTGTCACAATGGCTTACCGCTATATTGGGTCACAACGGCTTACCGCTGTAAAAGGATGTCAATGGCATACCGCTACAGGAGATCACAAAAGTGGATGGGGCTTACGCGAGGAAGTTGCTCGGGTGCCGCTAGGAAGTGGCAATGGTGGATGGGGCTTACGCAATGAAGCTGCCCGGGTGCCACTATGGACTGGAAATGGTGAATGGGGCTTATGCAATTAATCTGTTCGGGTGCCGCTAAGGAGCGACACTCGTGGATGGGGCTTACGCAATGAAGCTATCGGGGTGCCGCTAAGGAGCAGCACTGCTGAATGGGGCTTACGCAATGAAGCTGCCTGGGTGCCGCTATGGAGCAGCACTGGTGAATGGGGGTTCTGCAAGAAGATGCCTGGAAGCCGCTATGGAGCGACACTGGTGAATGGGGATTATGCAGGGAAGCTGCCCGGGTGCCGCTATGGAGCAGAAACGGTGAATGAGGATTACGTTTGGAAGCCCGGTGTGCCACTAAGGAGGAGAAATAGTGGATGGGGCTTACGCTAGGAAGCTGCCTGGGTGCCGCTAGGGAGCGACAATGGTGCATGGGGATTACGCTAGGAAACTGCCTAGGTGCCGCTATGGAGCGGCAATGGTGAATGGGGCTTACGCTAGGAAGCTGCTCGGGTGCCGCTATGGAGCGGCAATGGTGAATGGGGCTTACGTTAGGAAGTTGCCCGGGTGCCACTATGAAGTGCAGCATTGGTGAATGGGGCTTACGCAAGGAAGCTGCCCGTAATGTCTTCCTCATGTATGGCCATGAGAGAATCCCAACTCGCTGGTGGGTTGAGGCATTTACCTATGCGCTAGTTCACAAGCGGGATAATGCCAATGGGCGTTGTAATAATACCACTGTAATCATGGGATTAGGCGTCTTATTCTTGGAGCATAAGGCATCTCTTGTTTAGTGCAAGAGGCATCCTATGATTGGCACATAGGGTGACCACTACAGTTTAGAGTCTTGTAGGTAGGACTGTTGGCATCTCATGCTAGGATCATGAGGCATCTCTTGTTAGGGGAAAGAAGCATCCTATCATTTGTTAGACCGGGGGAACTACAATTTAGTGTCATGTAGGTAGGAATGTTCGAATCTCATGCTTTGAGCATAAGGCATCCCTCATATAGAGTAAGAGGCATCTATCATTTGTTAGATAGGGAGTACTATAGTTTAAAGTCATGCAGGTAAGACTATTAGCATATCATGCTAGGAGCATAAGGCATCTCTTAATTGGAGCAAGAGGCATCCTATGTTTGGAACATAGGGAGAATACAACAGTTTATAGTCTTGTAGGTAGGACTGTTGGCATCTCATGCAAGGAGCATAAGGCATCTCTTGCTTGGAGCAAGGGGCATCCTATGTTTGGAACATAGGGAGAATACTACAGTATATAGTCTTGTAGGTAGGACTGTTGGCATCTCATACTAGGAGCATAAGGCATCTCTTGCTTGGAGCAAGGGGAATCCTATGTTTGGAACATAGGGAGAATAATACAGTTTATAGTCTTGTAGGTAGGACTGTTGGCATCTCATGCTAGGAGCATAAGGCATCTCTTGCTTGGAGCAAGGGGCATCCTACGTTTGTAACATAGGGAGAATACTACATTTTACAGTCTTGTAGGTGGGACTATTGGCATCTCATGCTAGGAGCATAAGGAATCTCTTGCTTGGAGCAAGGGGGATCCTGTCATTTGTTAGATAGTGTGTACTACAGTTTATAGTCATGTAGATAGGACTATTATCATCTCATGCTTGGAGCATAAGGCATCTCTCGTATAGGGCAAGAGGCATCCTATCATTTGTTAGATAAGGTGTACTACAGTTTATAGTCATGTAGAGAAGACTATTAGGCATAAGGCACCTAGAAATGGATGGTGTTGGGACGTACGCAAGGGCGGACCTTTCTGGTTCAACCTGGCATAGGATCCATGTGATAGGGTTTGGAGGAGTTTCCTGAGGAATGGTTCGACTCAAGGTACTCGGGGAATTGATGATGAGAATCTCAACTCATGACATGGAGTGAAACCCAGAGAAATATGTCAACTCAAGGTGTTTCATGTTGTGTGGATGAGTGTCTCTAATCGTTGTATTCCATAGGTGGAAGGTGGGAGTGCATAAGTGCTCAATAGAAAATCCCGACGTCTTGGCCCGAAAAGTTCGCGGTGCGACTCCCCAATTTTCATGGGGGTCTGTGACAGTTGCGAAGGGACCGGTGGGCACAAAGGTAGGATCCTCGCAAAGGATTGGTCCTCGTGAAGTAGCTTCGCAGAACATGGACTCGCGGAGCAATGGTCTCTCACGGAGAAAAGGGGTCTCGCGGAGCAAAGGGCTCTCGCAGATCAAAGGGGTCTCGTTGAGCAAAGGACTCTCGCGGAGCTTGGTCTCGCAGAGCAGCATCACGGAGCATAGGATCGCAGAGCATGGACTCACGAAGGATGGTCTCGCGGAGGAGCATCCCGGAGCATTGGCTTGTGGAGCATAGACTCACAGAGCCTTGGCTCGCGAATCAGCAACGCAAAGGAAGCTACTCGTGGAGCAGGGCCTCATAGAGCTGCAATGCAAAGCTCCGCTCGGCCACCCAAGGGGCGAAGTGGTCGTGGCTGTCCGTCCGGAGAATGGGGCTGAGCTGGGTATTTATATGCAAGGGGCACCGTGAAGCAAAGATCACTTGGAGCGAAGACGGAGCATGCTCCGCGGAGGATTTTCACGGCGCATCGCGAACATCAAATCACTTCACGGAGCTGTCCCGCCTCCTTTGCTTCGCGCCAGGTTCGTGAACGTCAAATTTGTTCGCAGAGCATCCTGCCTCCTGTGCTTCATGGCGGGTTCGCGAACGTCAAATTTGTTCCTGGAGCATCCCACCTCATGTACTTCACGGTGGGTCATCGCGGCGCGTCGTGAACGTAAAACAAGTTCGCGGAGCTTCCCGCCTCATTGCTTCGCGGTGGTGCTCTGTAATCTTGGAGTCGGCTTCGCGAATGGGCTTTGTAAACCCTTTTTCCAGCCAATCTCCAAATGTCCATAACACCTAATCCGTAGCTCCGTTCGGGCCTTGCGACCTACCAAATCGAAGCTTAATTAAATTTCTATGATCTTGAATCGTTTAGGGAAGCATTTGGAAAATTTCAAAGATGTGTTTTCCGGGGTCTACAGTATCACGAACAAAAATAATGGAAAATTTAAATAAAATGCATAGAATGGAATTTTAATGGGATACTTATTTGATGGTAGAAACATGATATGGCTAAAAAATTGATAGCAAATGTTGGTTGACACTAGTAATGTAAAAAATTATTTAAAATTAGATCATATAAGATATCACAGTTAATGTATATTTAGGATATTTGGCATAAAATGGTCTGAAAATGAAATAAAATAATGATATACATATTATGAGAGAGTCAAAAAATGATAATATTGATTCTGAATAGACTAGTGTGGAAGGAATGTATATTAATATAAGATAAAATTGCACAAAAAAGTAATAAAACATAGTGAGATATAAAATATCAATTTTAAATCAACAGTCTCTGGTTAAAATTAGAAGACGATTGAGAATGGAAGATGACATGGTACTTATTTCTCTAATTGAGCCTCATACTGTGTTGGAAGAGTTTCAGTGTGAGAAAAAGATATATTCTATGAATTAGTAACATAATTTGATAGAGAATAACTATTCTTGTGAACTTATTTAAAGAAATAAAAATAATAATGTAATTATTACAAAGGGAGTATTAAAAAATAAAATAAATGAAAAAGGAAAAGTATCAAGAAAAAAATATAGGATGGTGTTTAATGGATATTATTTCATAGAAGTAATTTAATTTTAGATAACTTTTTCACTATTATAATGATTGTAAACCATTATAATTTTTCTGCAGAATTAGTGTGGATACATTATAAATATTATCAAATTTATGTGAAATATTCACCATTAATGGTTATTATAAAGAATATGTCTATATTGAATGACCTAATGGTTTCTTATTAGACAATCATCGAATCATGTAATATAGATTGAGGTGTGAATTTTATGGACATAATTTTCCTCTATATCCAAGTATTCAAAATTAAATGGTTTTCTATGGGATATGACTTTCTAAAATGGTAATGTTTCTAGTAACCTTTATGTGAGGGAAATTTATTAAGGTACATTCATAGTCATTATTTATGTGAATAAAATCATATTTTTAGGTGAAATGATATTTCCATATAATTAATTTCTAGATAATATAAAATAAAAATGTGTTATTTCCACTATTTGATTGATGACATATATTCTATGATTTCAAATTCACCCGAAATCAAATTATACATTTCAATCTAAAAATATTATTCCAGATATTATCTATGAAGTGTTAATGATGATAATGAAAAAAATGTATTGACTGTAATTTATATTGGAACCAAACCATGAAATGATGATGTTGTAATTAATGTAAAATTGATAAAATTCAGCGTAATAATTCCATGTCTAATTTATCACACAACGTCAATCCCTAATATAACATATATAGTGACTCTATGTGCCAAAATTTCAAAGTTAAACAATATTCTCCCAGGAGTTGGAATGTAAAATAATTTTGATAAAAGTGAATGGGACATTAAAGTATCAAAATTTATATAGACATTTCTTATATTTAAAACTATTAGGGTTTATAGATGTGGAATGGGAAGGTGATTGTATTTTCATGAGATCAACCTGGGGTAGAACATTACTTTTATGAGAAGGATGTGTGCGATTGTATAGAATGAAGAATATTTTAGTAAATCTTTTCATTTTTGATGCTGAATATGTTACTACTAAATACGCATGTACACATATGATCTCTATTCATGTATAGTTGCATGATTTTAAAATTAATATTTATAGATCACAAAAAATTTTGTGTGAAATCAAAGTGTTGTAAATTTTTTGAAAAATTTATTACACAATTCACGATCCATGCTTATTAATATCATGTCTAATTTTTAAAATTAAAATGTATTTGGTGGTGATATCATGATAGAATACATTTCAATTATTGATTAAGGTGTAGATATTTTCCCCAAATTAATGAAAAAAGAGAGTTTTGATGATTTAAGGATAAAACATCAGGTTTTTCCTTTTACCATAACTTGAATAATATTATAAAGTATCTACTTATTCCATATAGTTTTATATGTTTTTTTCTAACAATGCTAGGAATTTATGGATAAGTGTTGTTAACGAAGGATTATAATTAATTCAATAATAACGAAAGTGTATGCAGCTCATGAGGGGGGGGGGATTTATGAAGATGGGGTTATTCAATCACACACATATTTAATTCAAAATTTAATTTATTTTATAGGATTGATTGATTGATGAATTGCCAAGAAAATAGGAAATTACTCTTGTAAACCAAAACAATCAGTTGTGTTTGATAAAGAGTATATGATCTTTTACATCCATTGAGACATTTTATCAAGATTTCACATGACTGGATATATAATTGATTTCTTAGATACACTCACTTATCCTCCACTGTTCTCAAAATTTGGTACATCCAAATAGTCTTATAGTTGTATAACAATAGGCTCATTTCTGTGTATCATGTAATTTTACATCCATATTGCTAATTATTAAAGAGGTGAGATTTGTGAAGATATAAATGTAAAGAACACCCCAATTACCCTTTTAATTTGATTTTAATTACGGGTTACTAAATATGATATACACATATTAACTTCTATGAGCATGATCTATGGGATGTGTTATTTAAAAAAATACTAATAGGGATAATGTTTAACCTAATTGGTGGATTTTATACATAGTGTGTCAATATATGTTTGGTGAGTTATGGATGATATAGAGATTCATATATTATTGTTTTGTATTTAGTGGGGTTGTCTGGAGAATTTTTATTGATTAAATAATTATTAATCTTCTATCATATATCACTGGATGTCACACATGTGAAATAATAATTTATATAGAAATGGATGTCATGTTTGGACAATAATTCAAGGTATAATAATTATGATTATTATTGTGCTAATCAAACTGACAGGAAACATGTGTCACTAAGGACATGATGTTTACAACAAGTGTAGAAGAATTGAAGGGTTATGATTTGATGTATTCCTTTGAATCACATAATATATATTTTTGGTTATGATCATGATGAATATAGATGAGGATTTGTTTCTTTAAATTTGAGTTTGAATTACTCATTTCCCAAACTAATAAAGAAGATGTATCAATTAAAAAACAAGTCTAACCAACATGATAGTCTATGCCACCCAACCAAGGACTCGTGTTGGTCCTAGATTACAATCACACCTAAGAGAGTAGACATGGAGAATACTGTGTGAAGAATACTTTCAACAAATAATGGGTGGTTGCACATATATGGCCTACGGAGAAAAATCATACTAGGGAGCATGTGTTGGTTTAGTAGCCTATAGTGCATCAAAGAACACGAGGATTCATCATGTAGTATGGCATGGTGAAAGGGGGTCAAAATTTCATGCCACTCCAGGGTGATTATTGAATGTTTTAAGAAGTCCCTTCCATAGAAATAGTTTTATGTGGGAGAACCATACACTGGAACTACACACTCATCATTTAAAAATATGGGAATAACATCGATAATTGGATCGAATAGCTAGTATAGATTAGAATAATTTGAAATTTAAAAGAGTCATATTGTTCCTCCTCTAATATTATCCCTTCTTGAATGACACGCTTCACAAACTATTTTTTGAATAATGATCACCAAAAATCATTGGTTCCATGATTAATCATTTTAAGAACATCACGAATTTAATATATTTCAATGCATTTACTTTCATAATGAATTTAAATTATTTTGGAAGGTTGGTTGATAATATTTATTCTTCACATATGAACTACCCATTTCCATTCAGTAAGGATCAGGTATGATCTTAAATTGCTTCCAAAATAGATGAAATCATTTTTACAGAGTGACTATAATATTTCTTGTTCGCACACCAAATATTAGAGTTTTTTGAGATATTTTTTGACCTCTACTTCGTAGTGTACTATATTGATACATGGTTTTTAGATGATGTGTTTTAGGATATCACATGTGAGGAATACATGCGGTATATGGGAAGATCCTATATGAATCCCCATATGAAATGAAATGAAATGAATGGATTAATTTCCATTCTTTGTGAAAAAATATTTTTCATATAAGTTAATTATAAATTTGAAATCCTTTGTTTTTTTGGATGATAATTTATGTGTGATAATTAAAATAATTGGATAGAATTATATATGAAATATTTTAAAAGACGTATTTGTCCACGTGGTGATGTATTAAAATTCAACTATAGATCCAATAATCCATCACAATGTTGCTTCATAATTTTGAATATTTTTTGTTCTGATAACTATTTCGATATCTATAGATTTTTTCATATATTAAATGGTGATTTATTGATTATTTAATTAGTTATAAAGTACAAAAGCATTGTTTTTGAGAAATTGTTTTTCCCACTATGTTGAAATAAAAATCAAAAATCTGGTAAATATTATGTTGTTAGTTTTTAGAATTATATGATAATATATATATATATATATTTGTGAAGTAGTATAAAATTATAAATAAAGTAAGTAAATGGAATCATTTTCTATGATATATTGTTATTATAAATTTCAATGAAAATATGCTATGAAAAAACCCTATGTGATAATCATTTTTATATAATAATATATTGAGATATTAAGGGATAATATTTTAGGAAGAACCTCTTAAGTGGAGTCATTCAGTTTATGAGCATATGATATATTATTTTCCTTAAGGTCCAAAAATATATATCCCCCGCAGTTATGGAAAACCATCTATCATTCATATGTAGTCTTTCTCATATATTTATTTAACCATTGTTTTAAAAGGGAAGTGAGAAAAAGTTTCTCTATTGGGACTCTACAATTCATAGTTCCAATCTTATCAAGTGAGTAATTATAGTTTATAAACATTTATGATTATACTGTAGAATCAATTATTAGGTATACTAAATAATCATAGTATTAAATAGGATTATTTTGAGACCGATGGTTGTAAAATTATTTTGTTCCTATGAAATTTAATTTTATTGAATTTTAGAGTGGCAGAGTTATCATATGAGTTGATCAAGTCTTATCAGGTTAACATGGGATACATTCAAAATAATCAAAAAATTTAAAAAATCACCACTATTTCAGCCAACATTTTTAGGGGTGCAACTCGTCTGGGGAACTTCATAATAAAAAATAACCCAATTTTTTTTATATTGATTTTTTGTTGGTACTACCAACATAAAATGCATGGATATATTCTATTAATTTAAATAATGGATCAAAAAATTCCAATCCATCCCCTTTTTTAGTTGTCATTTAGTTTTAAACTACATATAATTTTAACATTACATAGTAAAAAAATTGTGTCCTTCTTTATTCCTTTAATCAAAAAAATATTCTTAAAAGTGTATATTCAACATAGTGATTTGAGGATAAATATAAATTAGGATCTGTGAGCTACACATTGATATTATTTATTTAATTAAAATTTACATGAAACACATATCCTTCTTTAATAATCTAACTATATATTCTCAATAAAAATTAAATGCATGAAACATATTCTTTTTGACCAATTCTAATCATTTATGACAAACTTAATCTTTTTGTGAATTTTCTTATTCCAATAAAAAAATGAATGCATTAATATCATATCCAAAACAAAATTAGATTCTACATTCATAGTTTATGGACATACATATATTAAAAGATTATTTTAAAGATTATTTACTAAACATATCATGCATAATGATGCATTATCATTTTAACTCATGTAATTGAATAATTGGTTTTCATTAACTATATGATGATGGATTTATTGATAAAAATACATAATCAGTTCTAGCCGTCTTTTGGAGTCATGTTCAACTCTCTTTAATTAAAACTTATACTATAAGTGTTTATGATAAGTATAAATTTCAAAATTATCGCAATATAAATGTTGCTGCATTATTTTTAATGCAAAAACATACTACATTAAGATTAAGATATTTTTTAAAAATGTTTTTTCCATGGTGTTTGAATTGATTATTTGTGTAAATGACCTAGTGACTATTATATATTAATACATCACTAAGATTATTAAAAATTAAATAATTTTAAAAATAAGATCCTCATATCATTATACAATGGGTAGAAAATTAGAATTAACCATTCATCATTTGAAAACATTCATGAATTCATCATATTCCATCATCCAGATAAACATAACTACTTTTTTTAACATGGTTAGTGGGGTAGATAATTGTTCTATTCATCAGAAAAATTAACCTAGAAAACAAAGAAAACATCTAATAACCATGAAATTTCTATTCCCTAGTCAATCTTCTACAACTTTAGCCAAGTAAAGACAGACTATTAATACATGTTTAGAGATCATATATCTTAGGATAGAAATATACATTAAAAAAATTTCACTAATACTAAATTATCATTACTAACTATTTTAATATCATGTTTTGAAAATAATTTATTTGTGTTTCTAAGTATGTTCATAGAATTAAAAACATACAATAATTTCAATAAATAATACAGTTATTTATTTCCAAATACTATTTGAAATCTATAATCATTTGATCATTAAATAAAAATAGTTTATTTTTAAACTCTAAGGAGTAACCCCAAATGCATAATGGCCTTACCATCAGTGAAATTTCAACTTCAAAATCTACCCATACATCTCTTTTATTTTATGGTACCTTGACCTAAGATCAATCATTAAAAAAAATTCTCCTTCTAGAAGTCTCAAATTCATTTTATGCATCAATAAAAAAATGGATTGGAACCATACATAAATTTATATTCTGTGTTATGAAAATATTTCAATATTATATTTTTAAAATAAATCATATAATACCCCATCTCAATGCAATTAAAACATTTAATTTCCATAATACAATTACATATTTAACTATTACAATTTGCATTTTCTCCATAGTCATCAGTTATGTAACCAGGATTTCCACATTATTGGAAAATCCAACATATAATATCACACTACCCATAATTCATATTAAGATACTTATCAAAAGAGGGTATTTTAAATTTATAACCTTTTGGTTTCATTAATTGATTCTTTCATATTACCTACCCCCAAGATCACATTAAATACTTATTTTTGAAATATTTCACAAACTATATCTCGGCATTTTCAACACACTATAAACACTAGGTATAGGTTCCATACTCATGAGTTTCCATTTCCATTTTTAATAAGGAGTTTGATCTAGAGTGAAATTGATAAATTTTATTATCTTTATAATGAATGAATTTTTTCCCACAACTTGAAAAACAAACATAATTAACTTCATAGATGGTTACAGATTAATCAACCATTTTCTTCATTACTAGATAATGTAATTATTTTATTTAAATAAATTTAGGAATATACTTTTCGTAGAAGATAACATAAAATATTATCTATTATGGGGATTCAATTTCCTAATGTCCCTTACTTTTCTTAATCAAAGTCTAGCACTACTGGACTTCATCATCCAAATGATAAAAATGTGTTTCTTTTATGATGTATTAAAATCTCTAGAATATCAAATATATTCCTTTAATGAGTTAAAACAACCATTATGTATTAATGTGATAGAGGATTCCAAAAAATATGCATAGGTATATTTTTTTGAAATGATACACTATTATCAAAATATTCTGTAGAAATATGGTCACTCCATTTTAATGTTTTTCAAAGACAAAATTAACATAGTTTATACATATAAAAACTTATATTTTAAAAAATTGACAAATCTATTTTTCAAGTTTAGAATGATATTATCATATTAATTCTTATTTACTACAACATTCATATTTCTTATAAGAAATTTTTTTAATAATGAAAGAATAAATAAATAAATAAGAATATTATAAAAATATATCTCATTATAATACAAAATTAAATTATAATATCATAATAGTGTCATTAAATTTCATTATAACTTCAAATGTTATATCTATGCATTCTCTATTATAAACTACAATACTGTAGACATGGAATCCCAATAAATTATAAATTTTATGGGTTACTTTTTCCACTTATATCCCAATGACCACTCTATGTTTATATTTCGAAAAAATTAGTAATATTTTTACTTTAGAAGGTTTAAATTTTTATAATATATCATTTTTTTTACCAAAAACATGTTTTCAATAATATAAATCCTCTTCATTCAAGGAGACTATCATAAAGAGAACTCAAAATAAGTAAACATTCCAAAACATCCTAATGACCTATAGAAAATACGTATAAAATTTTTATGAGAAGAAAAATATTATTACGGGACCCAAAATAATAGAGACTTTTTATATAATTTATAAGATTGAAAATACCATATAAATGATTTCATTTTTATAAATATGTATTTTAACACTATAATTAATTAAAATTCTATTAAAAACATAATGTCTAAATCGATATCATAAAAAAATTTATATGAAATCATAATTAAAAATTCATAATAATTATTTTTTTGGTAAAATATTAAAATTGTTGAAATATGATTTCAACAAAAAAAATTGTTTATTTTTTAAGATGATATAAATCACTCCTAAAAACATAGACATATATTTGATCCTTTAATAGTTAAAATATTTCTTTTATGAATGATTCAATGAATATAATTTATGTATGTTGGGAAATCATAAATAAATTTTTCATTTCAAAAATTTATATAATCATATGACATAATAAGGTAATTTCCACATGTTAATAGAGTAACCTATAATCTATAAACTCTATATTTGTAACCCAATTAATTAAATAGTTATGATTGGATGACTATCGGTCATTTATATAAAATATATTTTAGATTCAATTATTGAATATAAATAAGTGGTGGGGGTGATTATTCCTTTGTTAAAATTATAAGAGTTATTGAAAAATAATTGTAGTATTTGGTTATATAAATATAATATTACTTTATTTCAAAGAAGAATATAAACATTAGAATTGTTAAGATTGTATACATAAAATTAATTATAGTAACCCAATGAATTTATATTTTATTTCATATCAAAATGATCATTCTATTTTGATGGTTCATGGATCCCACTATGAAGTACAAATAAAACATTTATATTATAGAAAAATAATCATATTATTTCAACCGTAAGATGAATCTCAACCCATTAAATTTTGAGAATCATAAAAGAAACCAAATACACCAAACATTTTGTAGGAGTTGAAAAAACCCAAGAATTATATATGGATCAAACTCAAAGAATGTATAAAATTGTTTTCTTGGAAAATAATATACCAAAATAAATTTTTGAGATAGTATAACCTGTCTGAAAAAAAGATTCTGTGTATACCTCTTCCCATGTAGGAAGATAAAACAATGATTACAATTTTATAGATTCATAATGTTTACTGGTGATAAAAAGGATCATGATATTCCATTTTGAATTATGTATATTGTGTACTCTAAATTTTTTAGAATATTATTTATACAACACTCCATATTGAAATGGATGTCCAAGAAAAATTATTACCCCTTGAGAGTTTTTCATAATTGATGTAAAAAATTTAGGACCAGTTGACTTGATTAACATAAGAGTATGAATATATGAGACCTCCTTTAATAATTTTAATACATTACATATATTCCTATAATCCATTATTCCATTATATTAAAATATATTTGTTCTACACATTTGATAAAATCGTTAAAATAATAAAAGATGTTAAACTGGATTTACAGAGAGAGAGAAAAGAGAGAAATTATTATTCTAAAATAATAGGTCAACATACATATAGTATCGAAAATATTAACGAATAATTCAATCCAATTTAAAATAGTCCATTAAATAATATAAATATTTCCATTAATAATAATCCTATGAATTGTCCCAATAAAATATCATTTTTTAATTAGAAATATCAAATTAAAAAAACATTCTTTTAAAATAAGTTACATATGTGAAAATATAAAAATATATTAAATATGTATAGATGATTTATAAAAACCTAGAAAATTTTTTATATCAATTTATATTATCTTAGATACAAGGAAATCTAATAAAACACTATTAAATTACAAAAACAATTTTTTGTTTTCAATATATATCTTCCATGTGTGAAAATAAAACACCATTTCATCTTTATATAAACATGTTCAAAATATTTTAAAAAATAAAAAGTTGTAAATAATAATTATTTATTTATTATGTCATTAAATAAATTTAAAACTATTAAATAAATAACCATCAACTCAATATATGATGTAACACATAAAACATGGAATAATGTCACATTTCAGAAAAAACTAATGATTTCATGTATACTATAAGAACTTTTTTTGGGGCTTTCCACAATGTCATACTTTACTATATTAGTGAACATTACATATACTAAAATCAACATAATAAATCATTTAATGGAATCACATATCTGAATCCATCACATAGCTAATTAACGTGCAAATGTTTATAACATTAGGGATTCTCATATCCAAATTACTGAAAACTATTAATAGAATGGATTTGAAATTTTCTAATCAGAAACAAACCATAAAAATGGTTTATTAATAATTTGGTCTAGATGACTTATTTTTAATACATTTGGTAATATTTAGTTATAAAAAATAATAACTATAATTATATTTATATTACAAATGTTTGGTCATCGGGTCTTGTTAGGATTTCAAGCCACCCCATGCCTTCGAGCTAGTTGATTCTCAATCCCTTCAGGCATCCTTAAGGCCTTAAGGCCACCCCAAGTCCTTAGGGACACATGAAATGTAGATATACATGTCATACTACAAGGAACAAGGATTGAACGGAGGATTTAGGGTAGCCGCATCCACTAGAGCAGGGGTAACCGGAATTGGAAGAATGAGGGGGTATGGCATTGCCATCGGTACCGGGCCTGTGCCACTTTGCATAGGACAACTAGATGACCAGTCCTGAAAATGTGGTGTGCTGATATCATGACATATGTGGGGGATAATCAGTTCAAAGTTGTGTTGTTTGGGTGATTCCCTCTAAGACTTATGGGTCATGTAATTGTCTTTAAGCCTTCAGGCCTTGTTAGTGTTCCAACTCACCCCTTGAAAGGTGGATTATCAATATTAATATAAAAATTAAGGCCTTTGGGCCATTCCAACCATATAGGTCTATTTTGATGTTTCTTTATTCTAATTAAATTTATATAAGCTACATAGATTTAAAAAAAATATTGCTCAATTTATGTTATGGTAGCACAAGATAATGTCGAAATTAAAAGGACAACCAATTCTACAAAACATACTATGTGAATTTCAAAATGATTATATGGTTAACAAAATCAAAATTTTATTATGAATTTGGATATGTGATGAAAAATATATTTTCATAATGAAAAATGATTAGATCCAATATAAATAATATTTTGTGTAAAAAATGACTTATTTCTCTTGGTAACACATCATTAAACTTATAAAACATTTTCTGAAAAATCAAAACATGGAATCTGAATATATTTTATTCAATGATATATTATTATATGATTATGATTAATAATACATTATGAAGTACATAATTAAAATTATTAATACATTTAATAGAAATAAAAAAATAAAAAAATTTAATTAACAAAACATAAATTGGTTCAAGGTGCCAATCAATATTGTCCTCAATTTTTCATATTACAAAACCAAGTATAATTTTAAAAACAAATAATCCTTTTTTTAATTAGTTAAAACATAGTTTTTAATGAAATCATTGTATGTTATAATGTAATGATATAATCTAAAATAATTCATTGATAAATTACTTATAAAAATTAATTTATTTGAATTACATATTAAGGAGACACTGTATTTTTAATATAGAAACATTAAATTTTTTCACATATTGTTACATTATTTTAAACATAATTAACCATAAAAATACATGACAAGGTTCGTAAATTACAGTTTATTTGGATGATTTGGTGCAAAATTGTTCATCATGAGACAAAAATAAAAACATTTTTTATTTCATCTCTATAATTAGCTAGAAAATTTCATATATCCCATACATCTATTTAGGATATCCTGGGGAATTAATTAACAAAAGGGAATAGAAAAGAATCCTAATAATGAAATTATAATAGTAATAAAAAATAGCACATAGGTTAGAATGCATAACATGATGACGTAAAGGCCATAGAACATGAATAAACATAAGGAAGAATAACATGTGTAACATTGGTACATTTAATAGTGGTTTTGTTGGAATAATAATGCACGATATAATAAGACATATACCTAAGTAAAGGATAACTACTATGATATGGTGGACCAAGTCCCATAATGGAGTCAAGTTCGCTCCCTATCACAACATGACCTCTCATGATACTAAACATTACCCAGTGCATTTCAGTGCAATCTGGGCAAACTCATAACAACACTTTCATGGATAATTCATCAACATGATGAATCATACATAAAGAATGATTTATAACATAAATGTTACAAATGGACAAAAATGGGAATCTTGATGATTTTATAACGCATTAAAAATGGTGGTATTAAAAAAGTGTAAATGAAATAATAAATTCAAAACATAAATGGAAACTAATAAGGTATAATAAGCAAGGATCATGAAAACTAACGTCTGATTGATGTGTAAACCTGTTATATGAGTGGATTAGAAACATTAGAAATGAAAACATTTAGTGCAATTTAAGAAAGTTAATTAGATATAATTTTATTTAAAAAAGTCATATATGTTTTTATAAAATATGAAATGAAAAAATATATTATTTTAGAATAAAATTTTTGATTTAAAGAAAATAACGGTGGCATAAAAATATTTTGGAGTTCAATTTTAAGCAGGTATGAAATCTGGATGTTCCCTTGAATCATTTTTTCTAATCGAATGTTTGAAAAGAATTCCTTATCATATGACTGAAACGGTTCCACACTGGATCTTAATATACAGAATAATTAAATTATATTCAATAATTAATAATTCTAGAACATTTTATAATTGAAATTAATTTATTATAATTTAATTATGTTAATTTATGAAATTTTAGTGAGTTATAGTGTTCAATTTCATCATTCACAATTTCTCATTTTCATAATTTTCATGATTGGGTTGCTTATATAAGAGATTGGACATTCATATAAAATGGAAATAGTTATCCATAATTGATTTTATAAGTTATTATTTATGTTTTATTAAAATTATCATATAATTCATTTGGTTATTATTCATGGTGGTGAGTCATTGGATAATATGATACTAACAATTAGTTTGAATATTTTGGGCGGTTTTTGCTCACAAAGAACATGTTTTGTTTTATTATTTAACATAATTTATATAAAATGTTTAAGTAACATAAAATAAGATATAATAATTATATTATCAACAATTTTAACCTTACAAATTGCTTCATGACCATCCTTTAATACGGTAATAGAAAATGAAAATGTCTTATCCTTGATGGTAATAAATTAACACCTCACGAACGACATTTAAATTTTTTAAATAAATAGAAGAGGAGAAGTGGATATATTAGGAATGTTTAATAAAATTTAAATATATAAATGGAACGTGAGTTATCATATCATTTTTTATGGGATGTTATTAGAAAATAAGATACGAAAATAACTAGAAATGAAATTAAAAGAAAAAAAGAATTTTCCCTTGTGAATTTATCCAATTTGAAAACCTCTATATGGAAATGGATAATATACTTTTAGGAGACCAAGAGCTCTTGGACATGGAGGAGTAGTTTGGGATGTGTATTGTTCATAACTCATAAAAGGTTCAATTCATGCAATGTGTGAGGAGAATAGGTAGTGCAGGGTGGTATTTATAGTGGATGAGAGGGGATGTTTTCTCATTATATAAATTGTTTTTATTTTTTCTCAAGACAATGAATAGTTGTGGAAATATTAATAAATATATTAAAATAATTAATAATAGTTCAATATTTTAGATATAAATTATCTTTAAATCTTCCATCAGTCCATAATTTATGTATTCAAAATATTTCGTAAATTATAGAATTTTACTTTTCAATAAAAATTCATGTTATTTAGAATAATACAAAATATTCACCCTATAAAACGTTCAATATATCAAATTTAAAAATGAACTAAATTTTATGAAAATAATTTTATAAATATGAGAAAGATAATTTTTATTTAATATCATAATTTTCTTGGAAAATTTCAATTTAAAATTATTAATGATTTTGTAACACATTGGAAAAATTTAATAATGTCTCATTAAATTATTTCATAATGATGTGGAAAAAATTATTAATTATTTAATACATTGTATGAAAATAAATTATCTTTTAAACTATTAAAATAATCAAAAAAATTTAATTATATATTTAGGTCAGAGAAAAATACCAACACATAATTATTATTATTTTTAAAACATTTCTTTACATATGATAGTATATAATTATATCATATATTCACTTAAAATCTAAAATAATATTATATATGATTTCATTAGTGATGATACAATTAAATTTTATAGTTTAATATTCATATGTGTCATATTATTATTCTAAGGGTCAAGTTTCTATTTCATTGTTATATGTTACTTAACATCGATAGATACTTCTTATTGCATTCAATAATTATTTATATATTTTATACTTTGTTCATAATGTGATTTTTTGTGTGATTTATACATTATAAAATAATTATAGGAAGTTATTTTTTATTTATAATATTGTGGGTAGTTGTATTATTCCCCCCTTATAAAATTTCATCCTTGAAATGTCATTTTCTAAATTAGGTACAAGATAAATGTGGGAACGTCTCATTAATAACTTACTATGGTTCCCATGATGCCTATTTATACTTGACATTCCATGATTGTAAAATTTCAAGGTGAGTAGTCTTTAGGCATAAATAATTTTCTCTACAATCAAAGATCTTCTTTGAATGTAACTCATAAGAGAGATCATTCTCTAACCATATCACCTCTCAATTCAATACATGTGAGGGATCTAGTATGTACTTTCTCAAGAAGGATACAAGGAGTATATCATGTACTTATGACTAGCTTGGTCTATGGGAAAGTCGATAGGCCATAGCACCCACTCAATCATGAATTTATAAGGGGGTGATGTACATGGGACTCAACATTCCATTAATCCCAAATATCATGATCCTCTTCCATGGATATATGTTAAATAATATCATGTATCTCTCCTCAAACATAAGTCATCATTATCAATTTATTACATTGCACATTAATCAATGTTTGGATACCTTACTATCATGAGGAATATTTTTCACCTATTCAATCATTTCATCAGCCATTTTATGTCCCAAAATATAGTTCTCACTAATTTCATCCCATCATGCTAGTGCTATACATGTTTTCCAATAATAGACTTAAAATGGACTTGTTTGGATGCTTCAGTGGAAACTATTATTGTAAGAGATTTCAATTGTAGGTAGATGTTGGTCCCATCCTCCCTTGGATTCTATAGAATATGTTATAGACATTTCATTCAATGCATAAATAGTCCTCTAGGATTGTCGATCAGTTTGATGATGATAGGTCATACTAAAGACCATGTCAATTCTTAGAGAATGGTAGATAAATTTCCAAAACATCTAGGAGAATCTTGGATCTCGATCAAAATAAATTGATTGTATTACTCCATGTAGCCTTACATATTCTTTATATTATATCCTTGAAATTTGATCCAATTGTAAATCATATTGAATTACAAAAATGTGTTCTCTCTTTATATGATGATCTACAACCACCCATATAGAATTGATTCATTTCGATTTCTTCACACATCTAGTGAAAAAATCCATTGTAATTTTCTCCCAATTCCATTTTGGCATGGGTAAAGCTACATCATACACTTGTACGTTTTCCTTTTGTCTTTTACTTGTAGACATACCATCCATATTGATGAAAACTCAATGGTATCCTTTTCAATATTTCATCATCAATAGTTCCATTGGAGATCTCGATACATCATTCTTCTCCTTGGGATGATTGAGAAGGAGGATAAATGGGAATCATTTACAATGACCTTCTTTATATTTGGACTGGAATTATCCACAAAGTCCTGACCAAAATATCACGAATCCTTCCCCATCCATGTTGAAATATATGGATTTTCGTTTTCATATGAATTCATCCATCTTATGAATTTCCACATCATTTCATTAATCACCCTTTATTTACTCCATAATATATGTTTGATAAATTATTAGTGAAAGGATTGATGATGTTCTCTCCAAAATTATTCCCATTTCCATTCTCTGAAGGTCTAATATAATTGGACCCTTCTCAATTCTCATCATTGATAATGATGTAGGATCCATTAAATATAGAGTATATGTTACCTTATTTTCTTAACAATATGGTAGTTGAATGAGCAGTCACAATCCATAATGATCACTAACAAACATAGATGGTCTATATTATGTTCCTTCTATGTGAATATATATTTTAGACTATTATGATCAATATATATCTTTCACTTCTACACATTGAGATAATGTTATTTTATTTTCAATGAAAATATCATAACTTCCTACTCTATATCATGTGTCGGATTGTTTTTCTCATAACTTTAAACTCCCTTGATGAGTAGGTTATCACTTTATCATTATTCAATAGAACACATCAGAAGACCATTTTTGATGAATCACTCTACAAAAATATAGTGTTCCCCACATATTGTTTGTGTGATAACTGGTGTAGTGATAATCATCTTTTTCAACTCTTTAATGTAGTATGCACATTCCCTGGTCCAGAAAAACTATTCACCCTTACGAGTAATCTTGGTTAGTGGGTTCAACAATCATGATAATTTCTTCACAAACCACTAGTAATATCTCACAAGACAAACAAAACTACTAATCTCAATTATAGATGTTGGCCTAGGTCACTCATTAATTACAATTTTCACATAAGGGACCAAAGATATCCCTTTATAGTAATTAGATGCCTCAACAATGGTACTTCCTCAATATAGGACTCACATTTTCTTGAGTTTTCATAAAATTTATCCATATGAAATATATTTAACACACAAATCAAATTCTCCTGATGTTCCCCCATGCTCATGGAGTATATCATAATATCATCAACAAACAGTACCAATTTTATTTTTAATCTCTGAAAAATCAATTCAGTTATCTGATAAAAATTTCTATAGAATTAGTGACTCAAAAGGGATTCCTTATGAAATCAGATTATCCATAACTTATTGGAAAGGAAGTCCTCAGAATATTTTCTTTCCTCACCAATAATTGGTGGTATCCCAAATGATAGTGGACCTTAATGAAATAAATAGACCCACATAGATGATTGAATAGGTCATATATCCATGGTATATGATACTTTGTATTTGTAATTATTTTATTCAACACATGGTAATCAATGCAAAGATGAATTGATCAAACTTTTTTACTGGATGAAGTGGAATTGAACACCCCATGGTGAGGCTCTCAGGAGTGTAAAACACTTTTCTAGATTCTTCTATAACTACTTGTTTTGTACTTAAATCTCATTGGTGGTTATTCCATAAGGTTTCTTTGATATAGGAATATATCTAGAAATATGATTTGTTTGGAACTAAAACCCTTAATCTGAAGTTAGTCAAAGAAAATATTTAGGGAATATATATGTGTAATCCTTCATGATGTTCATTCCTTCAAGCATGATTCTCTCCATTATTTCAGTCATTTGATCTAGATATTATTTCTTATAAGGACAAAATTTCCACACATAATATAATGATTCTTAATGAGATTTACAATCATTTTTACACATAAAAAAGAATGGAAGATGGCTCAGAAAGTGAAGAGTTATCTCACTTTCTTGATAGTTGATGTTGGATTTGTATAAATATAGATAATCGATGACCAAAATATCATAAAAAATAAAAATTGTAGTAAAAAAATATTTTCATGGAGGTTCATTCAACAATCAGTAATTAGGGAGGATTTGTTAATTTTAGATGAAGTATTTTCCCAATATTTTTCTCACAGATAACTCAACCTCCACATTTTGTGGTTGTTTTTGAATACTTCTACTATACACCCAATATATTAGAGAAGGTGTAGTGCCTAAATAAAATAATACCTTCTTTATTATTTAATTAATAATCAATTTACCTATCACCGCATCATTTTCGATCTCCATATAAGTATTAGTGATAGAATATACCATTTTTTACTACCTTGGATGATATTGTACTTGATTTACTCATACTAACCTTTTCATAATGGAAAAGGTTTTCACAATTCACATGTTACTTGTAGTTAAACCATTTCACTATAGGATGTGTTTTGATATGAACCATCCATTTATCTTCCTCAAAATTAGGATTCTTTATATACCATCATCGGTTATTTTTTATATACCCTTCTCTTCCATATTTTAAGAATCTCTAGGTCCCCTTTATATACATAACATGATGCTTCTTCACACAATTTTGACATGTTTGGTGTAGGTTATTCATTATATAATGGGATTTATCAACAATATTAAACTCCATTTATCTCTTTTTATTACAACAAGCCCATGAGACCATTAAGATTATTCGATATCCATTTCAACCTTGAAAGAAAAGTATAAAATATAATCATAAAAATAGAATACTAGAATGAACAATTTTTTTTGTAGAATCTTCTTTAGTTCACTAAATATGATATCCAAATAGATTTTCATGTTCAGGAAAAATTAAAAGCAGTATATTGCAAGCCTTGTCACGTTTTCATTATATTCTATGATTAACACTTCTTTTTTCTACTTCAGTCCAAATTATTCCCTTTCCATATTGAAAGGAAATGTTCGAGGAATATTTTTATTGAAAAATGCTTTCTAGATATATTTCCATTCCATGGAATAAATTCCCTCTTATAAATTTGAGTTCATTATCAGTTTGCCCCACTGATCAACTTTCCAAAGAACGATGGATATTTAACACAAATTTCATTTCTTATATGCACTAGAGTATATATAATATCTTCTGAATAGAGTAAATCCGTTGTTCTTTTAGAAGTGGATTGAAATATTTACTAAACATGGGAGTTATTTTCTATATATAGGATTCAATGAAAGTTGTTATTTCATTAGAGAATGAGGTAATTCCACATAATTGATGTTATTCTTTATAACTTGATCTAGCTGAGAATGTACTATCATAATGTTTTGAGAACCCATTCCAATCATATTTGGCATTTAATTTGGGAAACAATAACGTTTTTTTCTCACATTTATTGTTAGAATAAGTTTTTATTTTTTATCCATTAACTACGAAAAGTAATGCACAATTTGGGGGTTAAATACTTATCTAATAATAAAATAAAAATAAAATATTGAATAGAGAATGATAAACTTTGGAATGAAATGTATTTTATATCTTGTGATTCCCCAATGTATCAGTATAGGTTATCCATGAGAAACTTACTAATACATATTGTTAAGGTATTTTTTTGTTCCCTTAATAATGGTTCATAATGAGGTTATGATATGAACAAGGAATATCCCCTAGCAGTGTCCAAACAAGTGCATAGTGAGGGTCATTTTCATGAACCAGGTTGACTTGATTCCGGCCTAGAACACCTTTTCATAGTTTTTTCTCTTATGTAATCTTGTTTATGAACCATATCCTTTGGTAGAATTTGTATAAAGAAATATTTTCTTGAAAAACAAATTACTCACAAGTAAATAATTTTTTTGGATGTTTTCTTATATTTATTCTTATCCATAAGGCTTTTTAATAATTTTTATATTCATAATATCAAAAAAATACTATACCATACTATGATAACGACTATATCGTCCCTAACCCTTTTCACATATTATTACATGATTTTAAACATAATTTACAACCAAATTGTAAGAAAATTATAGTAAAGTCGAATATTTTTTTAATATTAAGTACATATTTAAACATCATGAGTCCAAAGAAAAATATATTTAATCTCTATAATGAGCTCCTAACTCTTATTGAGTTGATACATTTTCAGAGGATAACATGGGGAATATACGAACAAAATGGATGAACTAAAATTCCCAGTAAGAAAATAATCATTGGAATAAAACAAAGTATAAGTGTTAGAAAGACAAACATGATGCCATAAATGGAATGTAACATGATGGAACATAAGGAATAATAACATGTATTACATGGAAACATATAATAATGTAATCATATGATTTGAGAAAGAACATTAAACTTGACATAAACATGAATACAGGCTACTGGCAAGACATGGTGGAAAAATTCCCAAAAAGGCACCAGGTTCAATCTTTGTCCATACATGACGTCTCATGAGTGAAATTTTTTTCCATTGAATGGGTGTTATATCTTGGAAAACCAAACATGATATGTTCATGAATATTTTACCCACATGAATAATCACACATAAAAAATAAAACATAACATTAGTGTTACAAATGGAATGAAACAGGTATCTTAATCAAGTCACAAGGCCAAAAAAATTGGTGTATCATAAATGTGTCCATGTAAGAATGGATCCAAAACTTACATAATCCTTAATAAGGTAAAATAGTTCTGCATAACAATAATTTATTTCCAATTTAAGTGGAATCATGTAAAATTTGTGTTTCAGAAACAATGGAAATGAATAATTTTAGAGCAGTTTAAAGAAAAAATTAAAGAAAATTTAATGAAGAAAATGAATATTTGATTTCATAAAACCATATTTGAAAAATGGTATTTAATATTAAAATAATGGATTTTGTAAAAGTAATAGGGTCTTGAATAAAAACAATGTAGTGAATATGGTATTATAAAACAATTGGTAAGTTCCCTAGAATCGAGCATTCTAATTGGGAAGAGTTGAAAATAAATCCTTATTAAAACATGTATATCCCAGAAAATGAAGGATTAAAAGATCCAGATACATAATTATATAATATCTAAATATAATTGATAATAAATATACAAAAATAAATAATATTTAAAATAGGTTAAAGTGGTAGAAAGCATAACTTGAAAGAATAAATGGATGTTAAGAAAGAATCACATAACTTATGTCTGAAATGGTTCTGCACATCATATTAATGTCTGAAATAATAAAATATGATTAATTAATTAATTATTACATTATGTTTTTATTATTTAATTTTATAGTAAAATTTTATTATGTTCATTTCAGGTCTTTTTGATTAGTTATAATGTTCATTTTCATGGTACTATAGTGGTAAATATTTTTTAAATTTCATGATTGGTTCAATAATAAATGAATATAGAAGTTCATTTAAAATTGAAAAAGGAATATATTATATATTTTATATGTTATTAATTAATATAATTGATTAAAAATGATCATAAAATGAATTTTTTAGGATGAATAAATAGATATGATATTAGAGATATTCGTTTGGAATATTATGTGCATATTTTGCTCACAATGAACTTGATTTGCATTATTATTTAATGTCACGTATATATAATACATAAAAAAATAAATAAAATAAATAAAAAATATATTATAATATGTATCAATCATGAATAGGGTTTCATGTCCATCCCTAGATACTGTAATAAAAATTCAAAACAAAACATACTTGATGGTGAAAAATTGACCCCTCCAAAAATACTTATTCACTTCTAGAATAAAATTAGTTGGAGAATATATTTTCTTATGTATTATTTAATTATATTAATAAAATTACTATAAATTTAAGGTAATAGATATGTAAAAAAATTTGGTTGAGGGGAGGTGATGACAGAATAAAAAAATAGAAAACCTAAAAAGAAATTAAATAAAAAGAATGTTGATTTAACCTCTCAAACTTCCCCTCCCTGAAAACGATTTTATAAAAAAGGTAATGATATTTTCAATATAATAAGAGAACCTATACACATGTTAGAGGTTAGGAAATAGTATTTGGTAAAAATATTATATGTCTTAATGATGTTAAGGTGTGAGGGGAAAAGGTTGTAAGAACCTAGATCTTCTTTTCAGTTATGTTTTCTGTTTCTGGTCCTTTTTTAGGAAAAGAGGGAGATCTGGAAATTTTCAAAGTACATGATGAGTACTTTATGAGTACACATCGTGAAAAAACGATGCTGCTAGAGGCAGGGTGTTGCCCATCTCATGGACACACACACGACAATTTAGGGGTGACATGGAGGGCCTCTAAAGCGGAGTACGGAAAAGGTGAGTACACACCGTGTATTCCAAAAGTACATGCCGTGTACTTCCTTTTTTTCCTTAAACACACTGGAGTATCCTCTAATCACCAGAATCAACTTCTTTTAGGTTTTCTTCATTGTAGAGCGCCGAGAAGCCGCAAATCTTCGACGAGCCTTGGAACCTATATCTTTTCTCCGATTTGAACACTAGTGATTGCATTGGAATCACAACAGTGAGTTCTCTCTTCTCATAGTGCATTATTTCCCAATTACTTCTATTTACCAAGTTATATTGGGTTGAATGTTTTAGACGTTTTTGTCATTCTCCGATGTTCTATGGTGATTCAACCATCTTGGTTCAAGTATATCGATCTCCTAACACAAAGAATTGTGGTTTCTGCCTTTCCGTAGGAAGTCATTGTGTATTGTGTAAAAATTCCACCAATAACCTTTAACAGGGTATTGCGTGTTTACTATTATGACCATATTGTTTTCCAACCATGCTTGTATGCCTGATTAGAGGTTATAGTTTTGGAATAGTTTAAATTTATGTTTTTTGGATGTATTGCACATGCATGTTTTTCCTATTATGAATGTTATTCTAGTTTTGACTATTAGAATATTTATAGTTCAATTCCTAATATTGTAGGATGGATTTTCCTTGTTTTGATATGATGATATGATGTATAATTCTAGCCAAATAGTTTTTTAGGTTTACATTGGCCATTACATGATGTGATACTTGATGACTTTACACAGGGTTGTGAGAACCTGGTATAGTAGACCATCAGGAGAATGTATGTAAGGGATTCTCTAGAGTGTCTTTAAAATTTACGATGTGAGACCATATGGGGAATTGATGTTGAGTGCTTCCACATAGTGTCTGTAGTTCCTCAACGTAGGCCACATGGGGTATGAGACGTTGTGTGCTTCCCCAGAGATCCTTTAGTATGATACGAGACTATAAGGGGAATTGGTGGTGAATGTTTCCCCAAGGAGTTTTTTCATTAGATTAACCAAAGGGGTGAGATAGTGTGTGACTCCAAGAGGGTTTCTATTAATTTTTGGTTGAACCATAAGGGTTATGCTGTGAGAAATAACAAGAGGGATAATTTTTTTTCTACTTTCTTGAGTGGTTTCTTACTTGTTTGTAAATTATACGCTAGAAGTTGTGGATTTTTTCCTACTGTGTACCTTCCTGTTTACTGATTTCTATACTTCAAACTATTATATATTCACCGACTATTTGGCACAAATCTTCAAGTGGTTTCCTACAAGGATTTTTTTCTCACACCATGTTTGGGTCATGATTTAGGACCCAAACAGATTACATTCTTGCAGGTATAGATAAGGGAAAGCACCCTTCAACTTTAGGTTCTTGATTGTTGTGGAGATGGAGAGAATGGGACCAAGTTATGGCTAGCGATGCTCAGAAGTTTATCTTCTTTCTTTTGTAATTCGGTTTAGCGTTGTTGTATTCCAGCATTTTGAAATGTTTGGATATTTTCTTATACATATATATATCATGCATCATATATATATATATATATATTCTCCAGTTGGTTCCTTTATCCGTCTTCTGCTGTTACTATTGTTTGGAATTTACTTCTTCCAATGTAGTATATATTTGTGTACTTCCACCATGTACTCTTCCAATTATGGCATTTTTTCCTCATTATCACACACAAGCCCCTTGCTGGTATTCGACAACCTCTGGTGTTCGATGTAATGCGCTTGAGGCCATGTGACTAACTGGTTACGGGGCGCCTCTCAATGGCTTCCAGAACCAGGATGTTAAAATGTTGTATTAGAGGGATTTTTTTTACTTGACTTATTGTTTGGATAATTTATCCCAAGATAGGACGGAATAGGTACTTGGTAATAAGTTGTGCATGGGAGTAGCCAACCCGTTTACAGGGAAAAAGCCAATCTACCACTTTAATTGCAATT
Organism: Viscum album; assembly: GCA_963277665.1. Classification (NCBI taxonomy): domain Eukaryota; kingdom Viridiplantae; phylum Streptophyta; class Magnoliopsida; order Santalales; family Viscaceae; genus Viscum; species Viscum album. The sequence continues at coordinate 1,470,702,902 of OY728157.1, forward strand.
TTATTGGTTTTGCGATTATTACAGTTTATTTGATTTCACCTTGAGTGATTCACATGTTTTGTGTTGTTACCGTTGATGTTATTGAGGTTCTATTTTTATCAAATCCCGATGAGATGAAAGCATGACATCTCATGTATCATATAAGAACTTCCTAGAAATCAGAATCCATGCTTTATTTACATGTCATCTAAGATGAATTATAAATTTCATGTTATTGTGATAGATTTTGTGTAGAATATTCATTTTATTGTGATATATGCCTTGATAAAAATATCTACTTCTTATTAGAGAGTGGATTGTGTAAGGTTTTACCTGAATAAACGCCAAATATTGGTTCTTGAGGTGTTATGGGCCCTCATGGATAAGAATTTGGTGGATCATTAACTTGTTTACCTTGTTTGTAACTTGATAACGATTCCAAACTAGGATTCGCGGGGAGTATGTTCCCTCACAGATTAGAATTTGGCACTTTATGTGTTTGTTTTTGTGTTTTCTGGGCTCTGAATTAGTTTCTGAGGCTTACTGTCTGGAAAAACCCAGAATACATATCGTGTAGTTTTGACTACACGCCATGTGTTCTTCTATTTGGGAAGATACTGTTTTTCTTAAGTACATACCGTCTACCTTTTATACACATTGTGTATTCCCTAACCATGTCACATGCCATGTGGGCAGAGACACGGGATGGGGAAATCCTTGTGGGAACACGCTGTGTACCGGTTGTGCATATCGTGTAGTGTAATCCTAGGAGTCCGGTCGTGTAGTTAACAACACGGTCAGTGGAGTCTCTTCTTATACATGTCTTGTCCTCCCCAAACCCTCCGTGTAGTCTGACCGAGGTACCCGGTCGTGTCACGAACAACACGGGTAAGTGTCATCCTTTCACAAATACGTCATGCCCGCCTGGAACATGCAGTGTAGTGTCAGCTATGTAGTCTGTCGTGTAGCTAACCACACGGTTTTTTGGGACTTCTTAGTACACGTTTTATCCTTTAGGAACACACCGTGTAGTGTGACCTAGGTACACAGGTCGTGTCACTAACAACACGGGCCAGGTGAAGCCTGTTGAGTACATCCCTGTCTACAATGAACATGTCACATATTTTTTTATTAGGAGACATGTATAGTTTAACCATGTAGAAGGACTTAGGCAGGGGAAGAGGATTCAGGTACATGTAGCTTAGCTGTGGATTTTTTTGGTATAATGATATTAAACTATCCACACATAGAATTATAAGAATAATTGATGTTTGACGATTCTATCCAAAAAAATTATAGAGAATAAAAAATTGAATTTTTCTAGTACGTCATATCAAAAAATTCCTACTATACTCTTCAAACTCCAACTGATGGAGAATTAAACCAATTATGAGTGATATAGAGGTATTTTTATGTCATTGAAATACAAACCAATGAATTCTAAACCCTGATTAATCTCAACCCATGACATTAGGAGGAAAAACCCCAAACCTAAAAACACCCCTCATTTTATGGAATAATTTATTTTTTCTTATATGATAGATCGTATTTTTAATTAAAATAAAATAAATATAAATGTACATATAAATTAATATATTTAATTATGTAAAATGTTACTTTAGTAATAAATTCATTTTTCCCTTGTAACTCAAATATCAAATTTTTTTTAAAATATAAATACCAGCCCTAATAAAAATTTTATACTCGTGTGTCTGAAATGTAGCCCATTTTATCAATTTCTATTGATAGTATTAACTAATTTAAATTTTGATAAAAACATTTAATTTATGAAGAGATATTTTTTTAGAAAAATTATTTCTTTATCAAATAAAAACTAACATAGAATATTTATAGATAATGTGACTCTATAATATCTAATAATGTGTACTACTAGGACAATAAAAATATTTATTATTGCCAATAATTATGTTGTCAAAAAACATTATTTGAATTATTAGTGAATTGATTATGATAATCTAGAGCTATAACCATTTGAATAAAAATGTTTAAGTGCATAGTTGGAAAGACATAACATTGGGATTAGGGAAATACCACAAATCTCAATAGAACAGTATAATATAATTTTTAATAATTAGTGTAGATTTTGATAAACCATTTGTTATAAAGGTTCAAAATGGTGTATCTTATATAGTGAGGCATGTAGGGTTGTGAAACAGTATGGTAACACTTTCCCCTATAAGAATAAAAAAATTAAAAAACATTCCTTTTTACAACCTATTATTTAAGCCTAATTTTCCAATAGTTTTTTTAGTATAATCACACATTCATGACCCATGTTAAACCTTTTATCTATGGTTGATATCTCTTGATTCATTACCCTTTGGAATTATGTGGGATGTGATTTGAAATATGAGGTAAGGCTGTGAGTCCTCCTTTATTTTATAGTTTAATCTATTTTAAAGTGTTCTTCCATTAGTTTTCTTCAATATGACCTATTTTCTGGATTTTTTATACTTTTTCATTTACATCTCTTCCATATCAAATCGTGACTAAATATTGGTTGATGGGACTCCTATGAGGATAAATTACTTAGTCCCTATAGTTACTCTTCTTCTAACAATTCTAATTATTTTCTTCCATTTGATGTTCATACGATCATACAATGAATTAGCCTTAAAATATAATTAATTTATAAAATTTTCATATTTTATTTAATAAATATATCATTACATATGTGTAAAACTACATGTAGTGTCCCATGGGGACACTCCAACTATAATGAATCGCGAAAATGAATATTGGTTCTGGTAATCTTTAATGGTCCTTCATGTATTGGAATGTGATATGATGTAATAATTTTTTGATTAATGTTAAATTATTACTAAATGGTATATAAATTTTTGATGGTTAATTTCAATCATATGGTAATATTAAACAAAATTATTCAAAATAAAATTTATGGAAAATAATTATTTATCTTTGGAATGTTGGAATTTGAGATAATTAGTTATGAAAATAATCAAAATAATCACATATTTTTCGTGTAAACACTCTTGGATTTTTTATAAAAACCATCCTCAATCATCACTTGTTAAAAAAATGAAAACTCTTTTAAATATTCCCTTATATTTTGATATGTTGACTCTTAGGTAGTGTCCACTTATATTCTTTTAAAGTGGTTTATTTGTAATTAATATTTAATGAAATTTAGAGGAGTATTTTAAATTCATTAATATATGTCCTTATTCGATGAATTATAAATTCTCATGTATTAGTCTTTTAAAAACTCTTAAAAATGTTATTTGGAAAATAATAGATCTAATTTTATAAAATAAAAATGAATTATATCTCTATATTATTTGAGTGTGTTTAATTATAGTTTGAATTATCATTTATGTTCTCAAATACATTTGGCACTGGTCGAGGGAGTTATAAACCACCCTTGGTTTCATAACGAAGCTCTGGAAAGAGAATTATGAAGGATTATTTTTTAATTCTATAATTTTTTTGTCAACTATAGAACTTCATTATTCATTATTATATTAATCTAGTTATATTTACAGATGCTTTTTTTGTTTTTCTACTGAGGCAAACTCTCACCTTACTATGGTCGTATTAGGTACCCATGTGGACTATTTAAATGCAAGATAGGATAATGGAATGGGCTTGACAGTTTATGGATGACATGACTTGCTAGGATAGGGTATAGATTATAAATACTTTCTAGAAATGAGACTAGTTTTTTTATTATCCATTTGTTCATGGTTGACAGGGGTTATATTATATACTTTTTATATGACTTGTTATTGGGGAATCAATTTACTATTATAGAATTCATCATTTTTTAGAATATCATGCTCTGATTATTTATTGGAACATTTTTTTTCATTTCTAAATAGATTATATATGATTTTTATTTGTCATTGGAATTTTTTATACTATTATTTATACTTACATTATAAGGTATATTATTCTAATAGAGTGCTTCTAGACCATCACTACTAATTGGTTCCCTCTAGTGTATTGAGAGGTGTTTCTAAGATCCCAGAAACTCATCGGTCTAATTACTATTTTGAGTGAAATTGGTTAGGGATGAAACAATGTCATATTGTAGTTATTGATTTTTTTTATTAGTCTGTATCCAAAGTATATAAGAGATAGGATTTCATTGGGACAAATTTTATAAATTATTACAATTAATAGCTCACTCTTGAAGAATTAAACCCATTTCATTATGGTTGGATTTTTGTTTTTGAATTTGGAATTAATAGTAAAATTAAATTCACAAAGAGTGTCTCACACTATTTTCATTATTATTAGTGGTATTTAACACATACCTCAAATGTAAGGTGGGGGTTTCAATTTAATAAGACTGGAAAATATGATATTTATTACATTTTTATATTTCCTATGAAGGATTTCATTCTATCAATGGAAAGAGGGTTGATAATTTAAAGTGTCAATTTGAATGTAAATGGACATTTCCCATGTATGTAAATGGTGGGATCTAACTTCTCTTGCCACATAAATGATTTATTGAAAATTATTCTTTGGAAAAAGAATTATAAAATGTTGGTTTTGGTTAAACAATGTACCAATAAAAAATATATAATAACTTTTCCTTTATAAAATGTGAATGAAAATTTCATTAAAAAATTGGTGGAAGGTAAAATATAAATGAATAATTAGGAAATAAACATGATTATATCATTGAACTGATGATATTAAACCTTGCGTAGTAGACAAGGCTTAAGAGATGACCTATTGATGGGTTCATATGGGTTTATCATGCTGGATTTTGAAAAGCATTCCTTGTTCTCTATTTTTTTATGATTTATTTATATATTATTTTCATCTTATTTAATTTTTAATTATACTGATACATTATTTTATTTAGAAATTGTCACAAACAAGGTGGGAGAGGGTTAGTAGATCACACTTCATTGTGGCCAAGAGTCTCTTATTTAACTTGGTATTATTCAACATGATTCGCTTCATGAAATCCTATTAATTGTGTTATATTAAATGCATATGAGAGCTCATTGGCCTATACATAACATCCATAACCTTACTCATGTGTTCCAACTGCAACAACAATCATTGTTTAATGGTGATGGTTGTCAAAAATAAGTTGAGATATGGGTTAATTATATCCACACCAATCATTTACATCAAGAGAATTATCAAGATATTAAAGTGAATCTAGAAAATTATTGGTTGTGAGGACCAACATGACATTGGTGGGATGTTCTTGTTTGTACATGTCAACATGCTCAGTTTACCTATAGGGATATCCATTCCTTCGTCATGAAAAATTTGTTTTTTAAGATAGTGATATTAGATAAAGATCATGAATTTTTTCAAATGACTCAGAAGGTGATCCATGAAAGGGATTATTATTCCTATTACAAAATCTTGAGTCTCAATCTATGAATATAATAATATTGATTTCAACAAAACAAGGCTGCTTTATAGTGATTTTATTCATTAGATATAGGTATATGTTAATGTTTTCATCCTAAATTATAATTATTAGAATGTAAACTATGCCTTAATCTGAATGTGCATTCATATAGTAAGGAATGGGTTTGGAAATCATTCATCTGTAATGGATGGCAATAGTGTCTTATCTAGTATTGTTAACCATAGAACATAGTATACCCCCAATATTAGTGGTTTTTAGTCTTTTCTATGTGATGATTGTTCTTTCCTTTCACAAGGTCGAAATGATATATTTCTATCAATTTAGTGGTTTAGGATATTATAGTTCGTAGAATACCCAAAAACTAAATGTTTTCACTTAATTTTTGATGATGGGGAATCTATACCCTTTTAATTAGAGGGATTTTAATGTTTTTAATGGAATGGGGTATGGATATGTTCTATTTTCAAGAGTGGAATATCTTGCACATCAACCAATTGGGAGATATATTTACACTGGAAGATCAATTCATTGATGAGGACATGGAAGCCTATGATATATATATAATATATCCCACTGAGTAATGAGACATGGAGAAGTAATTATTTGATGCCGGGTTGTGGTTCAAAAACAATAAACTCTATTGTGCCTACTCATATTGATCGTGATATAGGTCCTTTAATAGTTCATTGTTGGATTTTTCATTCTAAATAATGGATGCTTGAAATATTTAATCTCATCTTATTTTAATACATGTTAGTTTTATAATGTGGTGTTTCATTATATTTCATTCTTAATTGGTAGATATTTATTTATATGGGATATCATCGAGCTACATATGGGTGGTTTTATGGGATGATATTGATGTATTGGTTCATTCAGTATTAATTATATAAAATTTCTATCATCTGTGATTATCATTTTTATCTATATATGTTGATAGAATTTATTATTTATGTTAGTATGAAGTTAAAGAGGGTCATGCCTAAGAATATTAGTATTGAATGGGTTTAGTTATTTCAGAGGATTCCATTTGTATATTGGATAAGGTGGAGATATTATGATTAAGATTTCCTCCTATCATAGACCAGTTTCAGGATTTATTACTTGTGGAATTTCTATGTTTACCACCAGATCATAGAATCAATTATATGATTGGTAGTATACATGGAATGTTTTCAATTTCAATACATTAATAATGTATTGATATTTGGGATTTGTAGAATGTAATTCATAAATAGAGAACAAGGTGGAAATGTGTTTTATACACTAAATTATGTACCAATAAGGAGCCCCAATATTGTTCCCTAGCATGGAAGATGGATCCTAGAGGTTGTTTTGGATTTCTACAAATAATTTCTGATAATTACGAATTTATATCCTAGACCACATATCAATTATATTTTTTATCAGCTTAAGCATTCCCAAGTATTCTCTAAGATTCATATATATTCGTGGTATCATCGGTTGACTGTAAAAACTCGTTAAATTTCTTATATAGAATTAAGGAGAGATATAGATTTTTTGAGTTCATCAAGATCCATTATTAGCTGATGAATTCAATAATGGTGTTTATAACCTTGATGAATTATGGTTTTTACCCTAATTTGGATTCTATTATTATCATGTATGTCGATGTTAATTTGGTAAACTATATTTAACGGGATAAAAATCCTCAATATTTTTATATAGATTTGTGAATTATACATTGGTATAAATTATATGTTAAAAAATGTGAGATATTTAGATTGATCAGGTTCAAATTATGAGGAACAGTTTATTCATGGAAAATGTATGATTGTATACATAGAAAGAATGTATTGTGGTTTCTTGGGTGAGATCTGATAATGTCTTCAATGTTTGGATCATTATGGGGTTGGTAGGTTATTATCATTACAATAATCATGACATCTATTATTTATAAGTGTATTTTTGCCTCATTTGGATATGTTTAAGTCTGAATTATATGATTTTTATAAAAAAACATTACAGTGAATATATTAATATTTACTTATACCCTGATCATATCCTTTATTGATCCACATTATTTTTATACCACATATTTTTTTTTTGTGTGGATCACTATATACAAGTAATAATATATGATTGGAACTATCCCTTATTGGTCTTGGTAATTGTGATTAGATGGTAACCACTACCCAACTCATTATTTAGAGTGGGTCACGTTGGTTCACACCGAAAATGTTTTGGTGAAAATACCATTTAGTGGGATTTTATTTATTGTAAATATATTACAAGGAAAAAAAATACATTTTCCTTTAGTGTGAACTAAACTATAAATGCAGGGAATGAGTGAATTACCAATAGTCCTTTGATTTTTTGTTTGTGTAAACTATTGATAAGGGGAATATGATAAAAAAAATATTAACAATAGATACATAGAACCATTTTATTTAGAAAATCAATAGTGGGTGAAGATGAAGGACCTTTTTTAAGAGTTTCATAAAAAGGCTGAATAGTACTATTGATGATCCACTCTTGCTTCATTCAATTTATGCTCTTCTATTATGCATACGTTGAAGGAGGTTTATATTTTGGACATGGATTTCTCGGTGAGTGTTGAGTCAATTTTTTTACATTCTACAATATATATCATCAGTTTTGAAAATAAGAACATAATTTCATAAATGCTATATTTTACGACCATTATAATTATCATTTATTTAAATATGATTGTGTATAAAATAATTTATTCTAATAGAAATAGAAATTATTCTAAACTGATAATTATAAATCATTGACAAATATATTTTTCCATCAGAGTGATTAATGTCTAGTCCTATAAAATAACTGAAGGACATTCCATCTTATTGGTAAAGTCATGTCTATCAGACTAACAAATCAAAGTTTATTTGTGTTATAAATGTTTAGTCTATGGGTCTGACTATTTTTATTATATTTCTGTAACCAATTTTAGCATATAAATATGACTAAATTTATTCTCTATGATTGAATGTATTTTTTACAATAGTCTAACGAATTTTAGTCTCTATTTTTGAAAAAAGTTAGTCCATTAGTCTAATATATTTTAGTCTATAAGATGTATTCTTTCTGCTTCGTCAGACTGACTAGGTCTTATCAATTAGACTAATTCATTTTGATCAACTGTTCTAAATAGAATGAATTCCATTAGATTAAAATATTAAAAAAAATTGTTCAGAATCATTTTTATCATATAGAATAAAATTAAGGAATTGTGATGATTTTATCAAAATGACAATAGATAAAGCTGACAAGCCCGTATTCCGAGTGGTAAGGGCTCGTGCCTGGAATCCAATAGACCAGGGTTCAAAACCAGGTCGAGGTGAATTTTTCACGATAATGTAGCAGTACTGTATAAGTCACTGTAGAATTTACTGTTTAGACTGTAGCAACCAGAACAATTCACCCGATTTGGGCCATCGGGCCACAAGGCCTTCGAGTCACATAGACCATGGGGTAGCCCATTTCACACAGAATAGGCCCCATAAGAGTATCATTGAAACATGAGAAATAGATACCAGATGTAGAGCTAACCAGATTGCAAGAATGAGAGGGTATGGAAGCCACCATCGGGACCAGGCACCGTGCCACTTTGTACGGGTCATTACTAGCCGATCAACAATGCAAGGATCGAGGTAGGTGATCAATGACGCAAAATGCTGGGGAGGGTCCGTTCATGTGGGTTGGTCCTATAGTTCATATATTGGGCATGGTACACCTCTGGGACTTCGGGCCACGTATTGATAGTTTTTTGGGCTTTGTTCCTTGGGCCTACGGGTCATGTACGTGTTCCCCTTTATCCCATAAAAAAGGGATTATCTAAAATAAAAATAAAAAAGAAGGCCTTCAGGCCATTCAGGAAATAGATAAATATGTATAGAACATTCAAAATTTTAATTATGAAGCTCAATTGAGGTCATTTCAAAAAAATCATAGAATCATATTATATATACATTAGAGATGTTCTAATAAATAGATGAGAATTGAAGGATATTTGGGATGATTAATTTGTGAATCAACATGTCTGAATCCTACTCTAACATTACATTGTGTCACTCATGAATTAAAAAAATCCAGTTATTTTTTGTTTCAATGAATCAGAATGAGGATTATAAATTCCATATAAATGTTTTTCATTAATATACACAGTGTCTGATTTGGTGTTATATCAAGGGATTCAATGTATTAGAATAATGTAGATTCTGATTATAAAATCATGGGATTTTAGGGATATTAATGTAGAACTAGTTTTTATCATTATGAATAAGATCTTTAATTCTAGATAGAGATAGTAGTCAAGGTTTTTTTTTAAAATTTTAGGATACCTAATGTCAGGGTAAAATTTGAGGATAACTTATTTCAGGGTTTATGAATTCATTAACTCATAATATTTGAGAGAACAAACATTTTTTAAATATTTTTAATGATTCAAAATTACATTTTTTATTAATTTATCGGTTTACTTATTTGTTTTATGAAGTTACATTTTTTCATTGTGCATTTATTTCGAATTTTTATTTTACTAATCATTTATAAAATCTAATTTTCTTGAAATTTCTTATGCTATATGAAGAAACTATAATCATCTTATCATTTATGAGTGTGATAAATAATCATTTAGAGATTTCAGTTTTTAGTTGTTTTAGGTTTTTATACATTAATTCACCCCTATTGTAACCATTATATACACTTAAATTTCACAATGATTAGTGATATTATATATAATGGGGAGACACCACGGATTAGTATCTTAATTTCAGTGAGTATTTTTATTATTAAGTACTTTTTTTAGTCCCCATTTGTCATTATATGGAACAATGAATGGACATCAATGCCTCCAAATGGGTATTATATCTTGGTCTGACCAATATGGACAATGATATGTATTTGAAATATTTGTTTCCTAGGAAGAAAATTGACATAGAGATGTTCATTATATGATGCTCCACCTACCAACATGTGAAGTCCTATCATCTGTGACCTGATTTTCTTTTCCATTTATTAATCATTCAGGACTGGAAATGTGATAATATAGTGATATATTTAATAATGGATTTGTTAAGGATTCCCTATGGTCATGATAAAATATGGGTTTCAATGAATCAACTAAAAAAGGTAGTTCATTTACTACCAATGAAATAGGATTCTTCTGTTGATGGTCTATGTGAGTTTAATGTCTTGAATTTGTTGCACATTCTTGGGGTAACATTTAGCATTATCTAGGACATGTATTCTAATTTTACCACAAGATTCTAGATAGGGTTTCAAAATATGTTGTGTATCTAAGTACCCTAAAATAATATATTATATCCTATTAATTTATGGGAAATATATATATATGAGTCATGTATTGGAGGGTATTCATTGGGAATTTCTCCTTGATTTTAAGGGTTCTTGGTAAATTTATACAGAATAAAATATTTTTCCCTCTAGAAATTTACACCATGAATCAATTTAGGCATACACTTTTATTAGGGTTGATTAGGTTGTTATATTTATAACATTGGTGCTATATCGAGGTAGAAAAATTGAAAATGTTATAAAAAAAATCATTATAGAAAACTAATTAATATTAAATTGATTAATAACAGTTTGGAGACTACTCAATGTTGGAAATGATATTTTACTCACTTGAGGTAGAAACCCTTCATATTGTGGTGGGAGATCATGTCGTTTTCTAAGAGTTGTTGAGGATTATAAATTGTCTTATAAAATTATCGAGGATACTAGGGCAGATGTTTAGGGGAATAATTTATATTATGGATAGTATAAGTATTTAGGAATACTAATTGGATCTTCCATTATCATATATATGTATACATTGTGTGTTCCATGTCCCCCGATTTGATGGTATCATCTAGACCTATATATTTTGATTGATTTTTATGATGTTGAGATAGAGTTTGATTCATTATTTTATAAATTCCAAAGTTATATGGTTGATTTCATTGAGAAGACTCATTACATAATGATTATTCCCCTATTTTGGGTTGTTGGTATCATAGAAAATTTTAAGGAGGTATTAGGCACTGAGAGTATGATATGTGAACTCAATGGCTAGTGATATTTAACAAATTGACTTGGAGAATACATATAAAATATATTGTTGATGGTTTAATAAATAATTGAATATTTATAAGATATTTTACTTCTTTCATGTTATATTTATACCATAACATTATTGAACAAACATTTATGTATTCTTTAATTCATATTAACTAGTGCGTGGGATATTCAAATAGAATCCTAGAGGTTTGGTACTTGATGTCATGGATTTTTGAGTTATATATTATGGTGAATGGATGACACATTGTTAGTGATAATACTGCACCCAAATCATGAAACCAACAATATTTAGGTGAATATTTTATTTTACCATGTATGGGCCTCTAAAAAATCTTGATAATTTGAGAAGGAAATTAATTAAGCATTTCAGAAGTATTGAACACATCTTTTTAAAACATTACTTCCAAATCTTTAAAATAGTGAATCTATGATAGTGATTTTTCTATGGTTGGTGATATATTTATAGAATCATGCATCCAAATATTGATTCCCCCTAAAAATTTGATATTTATGAGACATCCTTTTTGACACATAACTTTTTAACATGGTCGTCCATCTATATTAGAAATTAGTACAACGCTTATTTGAATCCACTTTATCTTCATCTTCCATGTTGGATATATTATGAATTATTTTTAGAGTTTCAGTAGTCATGATTTAGAGGATGATATAAGGACATAACTCCCCCTTCTCCCTTGAATCATTTATTCAAATATCTTGTGATGTTTAACTATTATTTCTCACTATGCCTTCTTTTTATGTACGTTATCAATTTCATTTTAATTCATTTTATCTATAATTAAGGTATTATCTTGGTTTAGTAAAGTCCTACTGAAGATAGGGTTAGTGGTTACTAGAATTTCCTATAATCTTACTCATGATTTTAAATAAATGAATTTTCTGGTCATGATATCCTACAATTGGTTGGAATTAAAATGTAAGTAAATTATAAGTTCATGATATTTCCATGAATAAATGCATTCTTACCTATGATAATCAACCTATATGATGAATGATCTCGTGGGAACAACGTATCAAACAGTAACATTAAAATTTATAATAAGTATTTTTATGATAGATTTTTTCTCTATGAAATGAAATGTGGGACCCTGTGATATTTGTTTGATAATTGATAACTATTAAAAATGGAATATAAATTGTATATGTTTAATATGATGTAATATGGTATCTTTGAAAAAACATTGACCCTATAAAATTATTGATAAATCAGGATGTTTGATTTCATATAATAATATGAGATGGTAAAAAATGAACATTTTATAAACATTCATTGAGTTTTCTTGTAAATTCTCATGGAGTTGTTGTGTAAACATTCATGTATAGGACTTTATCAGAAGAAATTTAAATTTACATGGAGAATATTTTTCCAATGAAATATAAATAAAGGAGAAAAGTTCATATAATTTATTTGATAAATTTAGTTGTATAATGAATCTCAATGTATTGTTGAGAAGATGTGTAAACTCACTCAAATCTTTCCTTATCTTATAAAATCTAAATCCTCATAGAGAGGTCCTATAAACCAAATTGGATTAGATGTAAAAAATCTCATAGATTGGTTTGGATAGGTTGAACTGTTAGGTGAACCTGATACACCATTGATAGGTGATTGTTATGGTTTAGATGATTCCAACACGTGCTCATATACATATGAAACTATCCAATGCATGGATGACCAACCACTGATGTCACACTTCTTCCAGAACATCGATGTTGTAATTTTATATCCATACATACTTATGTCCTTAATTGTAGACATTTGTAATAAAAATTTAACCTGGATTTATTGTATATAGGGTTGTCATTGTTGGTGGAAATGGATTTGTACACACACCATTCCCATGATTCCTTAGGTACTCATGCTAACAACATTGTTTTATTATATGATAATATTTGGGGTTTATTGGATGATGGTTAAAATAGATTATGAGATGGGATATGGATGATGGAATTGTGCTGGACTCAAGTCTAGTTAAGGGATTGTTCTGGTATTGATTATTTTTTATTCTTTTTAACCATTTTTATATAATTTATAGACATGTGAACCCATGAATTTATGTCATATTTCATTTTAATATATATTATTTTATTGTGTTTACATGCATTACTTTTCCTTTATGTGGTGTTTATATATGCTGTTTATTTTTTATTTGAATTTTTATGCTGATTTTATCACTTCGATGAATGGTTATAGTCTCCCCAAAGATTTATTATAGACCTACTCCATAACTCGAATGCCTATGGAATATAAGTAGGTTCACATGAGGTAATTTTAAATAAATTCAGTATGTGTAGATAAATAATTATTCAATATTGTATTTGTTAAAATGAAATTAGATATAATATTATTGGGTGATGCAAAAGACCTTTATATAAAAAATCCATTACATCAAACAACACTGATAAGAAACATATTCTTCTTATGGAATGAATTATTTTAACATTCACATCATCCAAATAACATCTTGTATCATCCGCTTCAGGATCAATTCAACATCATATTTTTAAATATTCAAATCAAATCTACATAAATAACTATATTTCTTCCACGACGATCTATTAATAAAAACCAAATGAATCATTATAAAAAACATTTTTATAATGAATTATTTATATTTAAATAATGAGAATTATTTTATATCTTAATTGAAATGGAAAATATTTTTTAAATGAACAACAACATTCAATTAAAATATTATTATTCAATATGAAAATTTTCAATATTCCATCTTATTGGATGGGATGAATATGACACAGTAAATAATGAAAAAATAATCTTTATATATCAATAGAATTAATTCATTTTAATTATTTAATAATATTTAAAATAAAAAATATTTTTCTGAAGAACATTTTCATGTGTGTAATTTATTTTAATCTTAATAAATTTAAGTAATCACTTTTGATGAGTGATTTTGATGAAATATATTTATTGTTTACATGATCAAATGTTTTTAACAATCAATAAATGTTTTTTGATGCATAAGATAAGAATAAATATATTTTTATTCTATAGTAAATATTTTATTCTAAAATGATGTTTTTGTACATTTTCTGTAATTATATAAAAATTTATTTCTTATATTTTATTTATAGAATTTGATGAAATAAATTAAATTATTATAATAAATATGTTTATATTTATAAAATATTCCACTTTTATTTTTCTTCAATATAAATAGTAAATATGGAAAAATTAATCACATTGATAAATGGAAAATATGGTTAATAAAGATTAAAAGTACGTGTTAAATAAATAATTATTTATAACCCTTCTTGTTGGATGAATTTAATTTTACCATTAACACCATTGTATCAAATATGAGTAGTTTAATAGACACTTGCCCCTGTAAATAACTTATATATTATTTAAATTAATGGGAGATAATCTATGAAGGAATATAAGTTCTTATTTTATTCTTATAGATTTATTTCCATGATACATTTTTTAATTTTTATTGAATATATAAGGATATTAATTGATTATTGAACAATTAGGGAGTATTTATCCATTTAATATAATAATATAACAAATATATACAAAACTAATAATGGTGATAAAATTGGACTGAGTTAATTTAACCTAGGAATTTTACAGATATATAGGATATGTTTGGGATGTTTTACAACATTATATACTAATTCTCATTATATTTGATATATATAATGTTAACATAAATAAATTGTGTCAAACATTACAATAATATTATTTTATAGAAATAAATATTTATTAAATTAGTTAAAATCCTAAAAAATAATTAAATAATAGTGGGGAGATATTATATAATATGTCATTTAATAAATTGTTAATTTATGCCTGGGTTTTAACATTATATATAAAATTTACAGCTCTTTAATATTGAAAGATGAGTTATAATTGTAAAAATTTAAACTTTTTATCTATGTGATAGTAAAAAAGATAAGGTTTAAAATTACACCAAATTTTATTTTCAAATATCATGTATGATGGTCTTACAACCCTATCCTTACATATCTTCAAATCAATCAATTTTTTGTGAAATTTTGTTTGAGAATAAATTTAAAATAATTTATTCTTTTATAAAATATAAACGTGGTCATCACCTCACTTATAAAGAGGATCCACCTACCACACATCATTAGACAACATTTAGCTTTTTATCTCAACAAAACTCTACAAATATACCATCAAAACATCACATTTAACATTCTTGTGGTTCTGGTATTCTAAAAATACAATCCATTTATCTCTTTTGAAGATATATATTCTTTTTTTTTAAGTAGGGATAATCACCTTACACAGTTAGTTTATTTTGTACTCTTATTTACCACCTGAAAATATATTGTTTTTATCTAAAAATAATAAATTTTTTTGATCAATATGATGAATTTTTATCATTATTATGAGAAAAAATTTATACATCATCTTTCCCATCAAACAATAAGTCAAAGGGTCGCCCGTGTGTACATATAACATTCTATCACCAAGTAGAGGTAAATTTATTTTTTAATCAAATGTATTGTGTACATGTATAATGATGGGTTCGATTTATATATATGATATTAATAACTAATTTATAATTATTGAATATCAAAATCATGTCTACCTTAATTAAATCAATTCATTTGAGAAATGATAATGTTTCTCATGAGTACATGTGAAAAATCACCCCCACAAAGTTATATGATTCATTTTATTGTCATTATTTTACCATGTTGATAGTTAAGATTAATTTTATGAAATCATATGATATAAATTAAATAATAATAATAATCTTTTAACATGAAATAATAAGTTCCTTTTTCATAATATCTTTTGAAAAATGAAAACAGTATTCATGGGTACATACAACCTACTATTTCAATGCATGGTATAATTCATTTTTTGTATCTCTCACATTGATGGATGAATATAAATATATTTATAATGACTATGTGTTATATTAATATCATGATATATATTTTGAATTTTATGGATCTATAGATCCCTATGATTTTTTGAAAGACATTCTTCAAGACAATTTTATCATTTTAGTATTTTTATTTCACATAACATTGAATATAACTTTTTTATATAAATTCACTTTGTTTATCATGGGTTGTATAGAACAAAAATTTATTATTTCACCAAATTAAACACTTTTAATATCTTATCATTGATTCCATACTTTGTTTTTTTATATGACACACAATACTGAGTCCAATCGATTACATTCATTTGACACCAGACTATGGTTTACCAAACTAAAATATACTATTAATATTATTTTTAAATTATTATTTTGGCCACCACCTATCCATTGTAATGGATGATATGAATACGATTATATAAATTTTAAAAATATTACTTACCAATATTTATAAACTGATTCATCTGGTTATCAATTTGTTAAATTGAATGAATATATTATTAGAAAACAATGAAATAACTTTTCTAAGGAAACTATATTTCCTGGTAGAAACAAAATATAATATCAGTAAATAAATAAAACCAATTTTCATTAAAAAATATGAATTATATATTAAATAAATATCTTTGATACTCATCAAATATATTTTATAGGCATATGATAAGAAAAAATTCAATTTCATGGCTAAAAAGTTTTAATTTTCTAAAAGGTAATTTTACATCCTTTTAATGGAAACCCCATCGTAAATCTTAATTTTGAAAAATTAATAATTTTTATTTGAATAAAAATTAATTTTTGAAATAAAGATACCCAAATTTTCTTTGGGTATGTTATTGGTATTTTCATTTAGGTGTTATATTTTTATGAATAATGAAAAATACTAACTTTTAATATTGAATAACTTTTGTGAATAAATTTTTCTTATAGATAAATTGTACATTAATTTTGTTTTAAAGGGTAATTAGATAATTATATCTTAAATTAATAAAATTTAGTTAATGGGATCAATTTCACATTTAAATTGAATATAAACTCCTTTCAATGCTTTTTTTCATTTTAAAAAAAACATGCATTCTCAACCAATCAACGATATTAGTTTTAAAATGATTTATTCCAATACTATGATTATAATTTGGAAAAAATTATTACATATTTTTATTAAAAATAATATATACTTTCTCATAATTTCAACATATATTTTGAGAAAAAATATTAGTAACTGTTTTTAAAAATAATTATTGTCATTAAGAATAAATGTTCCATAAAAATGGATCAAACCATTAGAAAATGAGAAAATTAAAATAGAAACATTTAAAAAAACATGTTCTAGCCATATTTAGAACTTATTAACCATTTTGAACAATTGTTTCCATTATTTTAGCCACATGATAAGGTTAAAACGTGGTTGGAATTCCCTTTTATAAATTTTCCCAGAATACCACACCTCATCCAGTATAAAAAAGATCATACCCCTATCTCTTATTTAAACAAGTAAATCGCTTTATATATCAAAATTCATATCAATTAATCTCCAAAAATACATCAATTCATACTAGAACACTCCATTTAGGAACAAATCTATCCCAAGAATATACTTTGTTTAGACTAAGAGGATTTACCTAATAAATATATAACATTCTTCCTCAACTTTCATTGTTTTATTTTCATTCTACGGGCCCTAAAATATTATTTTTTAGTGATTATGTAATTAAACAACTATTAAGAATATACTTATAATTTTTTTATTCTAATGGGTCATCCTAAACATACATACACTTACCTAAAATGGTAAATGAACTTACCATTCTTTAGTGTGGTGAAATACTGCGTCACAAAATGTTGTTGTTTTTTACCCATTAACACCACTCTTTAATGTAAAATATGGTAGAAAATATTTTTTAATATAATATAGATGACAGCATTTTTTATTCAATTATTATATAAAACATACCCTCATCTTTTCCATTTTGTGTTAATATAATAACTTCAATTGTAGATTTCTTGCCAATCTCCTCCTTAAACCAATGTGTTTCATTCACAATCAACAAGTAATTAATTAACGATGGGTTTAGTGAACATATATTATATACATGAAATATTTATTTTATTGGAAGAATACTATATATTTAAATATATATTATTTCATTTGTTTCATTCAATTTGATACTATAATGGAAACATAATTCATGCATATGTACGACCAACCGTCTCTATGAATAGTGTTTTCAATTTTATATATCAATCATTTATATATTATTAAAAAAACATATATACTTAATATAAATGATATAAAAATAATTTTTTTCACTCCGAAAAATATTTTAATCGTGATTGAAGTTTTTGCGTGAATAATAACACGCCAAAACATATATAATAAACCAAGCAGTTACTACACAAAACATTATTTTAATATTTAATTGGTAATAAACAGTTAATATAAAGTCACTACTGAATAAATGCCTTATTCACCACTCAAATATTTTTTGTTTTATATATACAGTCCATAAATATATTATGTGATTATTATAATTAAATATATGGGTATTTAAATTTCCATGTTATTATCTTTCTTTCATGGGGATAATGGTTAAAAATTTCCAAATTAGTAATGTAATGATGGTCTCATGTTTCATTATTTAAGAAGAATTCCTTGATAAAGCCCCTATAATTTTATATGGGATTTTTCAACAAGTATTTTATATGTAATATCATTAATCTTATTCTATGAAGATATTTTAAGCTCCATTTTGAGTATATGTCAATATTACCAAAGTGGTTATAGTTTAGTTAAACAATTTCATCATTTATCGGGTTTTTTTACGATTATTCAACCTTTGATAAAATATTATAATCCATATCTCTAGAACATAAAATAATTTTATTATCCTAGGATTATCGATGAAATATACAAGTATTTATACCATTTTAAACTTTAATATTATTAATAAAATATTATTTTTAATATCAATATTTATTTTTCCTTTCATTCAAAAATATATATTATTTCAAAACCATGTTTAAAAAAAGGTTTTTATAAATGTTTTTTTATTTAAATTTTTTTTTCATGTTTCCATGTACCATTTTTATTTTTCATATATTATTTATTTCAAATTTTTTCTATATTTCAATATATTTTTTCAATTTATTTTCAAATTACATAAAGTTTTAAATGTTCTTAAGATTAATTTATATCTTTTCAATGAAATTTTGAAAAAGAAAAGATTTCAAAATTCAGTATATTTTAAATATATTTTATAAAAGTGAAAATGTAATTTTCTTCAAAAAAAGATAAATGATTTTAAGACATAATTTATAAATTTTCAATATTTTTTTAAAATATATTTTGAATATGTTATATGTTTTAAAAAATATTAATGAATTTCATTTTTCTATTAGGAAATACCTTAGGTGATATTTCAAAACCATTCTCCACATATGATGCAATATTTTTATATGGTTTAAGATATATTTCGGAAATTTTCAAAGAATTCCATTCATATCATTTCATTAATGTTTTGTGTTAGGATGGAATGTTGTTTACGGATGTTATTCCTCTTCCATTTTTTATATGAATTTTGAACCCACTTCTTTTCAAGGGATATTTTTTAATGAAATTATTTATAATTTTATCTATATTCCATATGTTATGATTTTACGAAATTTTAATAATACACAATTAATTTCATGGGTGATTATTTTATGTTTATAATATCCATAAAATTTTATGATCCATGTAATGATAAATTTTTTGTTATCATGTGCCCCATGAATGGATGATTTTATTATATTACTGGTAGTACCTATATCATCCAACAATGAAATGGGTAAACATAAATTTTTTATTATCTCATGTGGGTACATAGGAGGGAATACCAAGCCCAAAACAAGAAGGAATCTAAATCCTGAAACAGAAGAGTACACAAGAGGGAATCCCTAGCCTGAAATAACAGGGAATCATAATCCATGAACATGGGGGTACATAAGAGGGAATCAAAATTCCAAAAGAAGAGGGTAAACATGAGTTAATCCCATAATATAACTAATATGGTATATGTGAGGGAATATGTATACAATAATGGGTACATGGGTTATCAATTGTGATATCCCAACCATTTATGGAGTTGACTCATATATGATTTCATGTACACTTCTGTCCTTATTTGAGTATTTTTTTGGGTTATAACATAGGTTATGTTTGGGTGTAATTATGGGAAAAATAAAGAAAAAGTTTTTCCCATTGATGGATCATGGTTAGGGGAAACCGTGTGGCCTAGCCTAGAAAACTGTGCAACCATGGATTGTGGGGAGTTTCACAGTTGGTGCATGTTTTGGGAAAACCATGTTACCTAGACTATCTAACCTTGACAACGAATTAAAATATCCAAAAAATTATTTTAAAAACTACCCAATCCTCTGAATGTCATATATTTTGACAAGCATTTTACCCTATAAGGTAATTCATGATTTATGATCTCTCTATAGGGATTCCAAGACATTAAGACCTCTATTCTTCATGACTTGAATCCCATATCAAATATCTTCCTCTATACATGTAAGTGGATCCTATATTGTTTATTTATCATTCACCCCACTTCCTTCTCTCATTATTTGGTGTTATGTAATCATATATTTTTTCATTATCTAAAATTTGGTGAATTTAGAAATGGGCTTGTAGATATACATTTAGAAATAAGTAGATTTTTCTGTTGATATGTATTTAAGGTTTTGATATTTGGATTGAGATCGAAATCATTGTTCCACTCAATTTTTTCATATTTCAATTAGGTTACCATTCATTAATGCATTGAGGTTGGTGGAACAAATTTTAATTCCATTATCTATGGGTTTGATATGTGAATGAAAATTGAATAATATATAGTGTTCTTTAGAAATTGAAATTCCAAAATTGGGTAAATTAATGATATCAATTGTTAAATTAAATTATTCTGGATATAGAAAATTAGTTGGATAATTGATTATGAGATTGAGGGGATATCAAATTGGATAATTAATTTGGTGATTAATTTTTAGATTTATGGATTATTTTTTAGATAATTGATTGGATAATTAATTATGACATAGCAAATGGGTTGAATTGAGATAATTAATTGTGGTATTAATGATGTGATATCTATATTATAGATAGAGTTAATTAATTTTATAATTGATTATGATATATTGGGTTTGTTTCTCTAAGATAATTAATTGTTGAATAAATAATGTGGTTTTGACATGGTTGACATTAGATGTTAAATTTGTTAGTTAATTAATTCTTTTTTATGTACTTCATTAATTGTGAAATTATTTAAGCGTATTTATTTTATAATATAATAGTTTAATTCGTAATAAAATAGTAGTTTAACAATTTATTTATGAATTAGTTATGTGTAAAAGAATTGGAACATGGTTAATCGAAATTTAGATGTATAAATGGTAACATGGTCATTGTACATATGGGTAATGGAATGGTAAAATGGTCATTAAAATTATATGTAAAATTATTATCATGGTTTTGTACTTGTGAGTAAAGAAAGTATATTAAGGTAAAACAATTGAAAAGTATAAATGGTATCATGGTCATTATACATGTGTGTAATTGAATAAGAACATGGTCATTCTATTAAGAAATATGAATGGTAAAATGGTCTCCTTACATGTTAATTTTATATAGTAAATGTGGGAAATATAGTATGGATTAAAGATTGGTATCAAAGGTAATATGAAATATGACCTCACATACGAATACATTAGGCCCCAATATGAGCCAAAGCTATTATTGAGACTTGATATCACATTTGAATACATTTTTCTCCGACCTGATCTAATGAAGAAATTATGTTTTGATATTACCTTGAAACACATCGAGCATCGACATTATTCAAATATAGAATTAGGTATAGTTATTTTCAGTAACCATGTATTTAAATGAATTTAATTAAATAATAACTGTTAATGTGGTGACTATTTATTTTTTCATTGTACTTATTTAATTATATAACTTCATAAAAAATTATCTGTTAGGATATGATTTTACACACCAGAGCTGGTGCCCTTCTTATTTTTAATCTCACACAACTAGGGTTTCCTGATCAGTACCAGAAAATACTTCACTATTATAGGAGAGTTTATTGGAAAAAGTTATGTAAGATGGATGACTTGGGATGTATCTTGGATGAGGGAACAAGATGTGTTTAGGGACCCTCGTGGGAGTTGTCAGTGTCTTCATTTTTAAGATTCCTTTTAGACACTGAACACGTACATTATATTGACATTTTTCTTTCAGTAGTTGGATTTTTAATTTTCCCTACATTTATTATCTTGATTTATTGGGGTTTTATCATTATATATTCTTACACTATTGACTAATATATCTGATGGTGTATTAATCTAATTGAAAAGATAATATTCACCAATTGATCAGATTTTTATACCCTCATTATTAGTCAGCCGCCCCTGGTATGGGAACAGTTGTTCTTAAGTTAATATGACTAACCAACTCTGGGTACCGATGCGTGGAACCTGGGAAATGATGTTACAATGTGGAATCAAAGGTAGTTTTCTTTTCATTTTCTATTGTCTTACAGTTCATGGAATTTCATAAAAGTAACTAGGAAGATTTGAGCCATAGAAATAGGCTCGTTCAATAAAGATGAATACCCATGTACGAGGGAAAACCCATTCAATCAAGTTGGTATTGTTTTTATTGTTGTTTATTGTTACATATTTATATGATATTACCTTAAGCAATTCACTAGTTGTGTGGTGTGATTTATTATTTTGAGATTTCTTGATAATTGATTTTTTTTATAATAGAACAATAGTTGAGTATTCATGCACTATTCTAGACACTATTGAAAATTATGTGTCATGCATTATTGTAGGAACACATAGGAAAACACGTTTTGGGTATGTTGTTGAACATAAAATATTTTTCATTACTAGTGAAATTTAAGTAAAAATTGTGTATAACAAGAATTGAAACATTTTAAATAATGAAATGTGAATAAATTGTTGTCTATTGTAATTTGAATAATGAATATTTAAATACCCTTTAATAACCAAGAACAAGGTGTAATATTTTTAAGGGTAGTGTGAGAACATCAATTTTGACCATCTAGTGATTTTTTTGGTGAAAATTAATTTTTTGATTTCTTTTCTTATCTAATTATAATAAATATGTGTTATGATTCCTATGGTATGTGTCTTTAATTGTATAGATATGACTCTATTATGAAACATGTTTAAAAGAGGATAATAGGATATTTCTTGTAATGCTCTTCCAATAGTAGAAACTGATGCACTGATATTGCCAGATGATGTAGAAGAGAATCTATTTTCGGAGAACTTTTATAGCTTTATGGAATCCATTAATAGAGGCCTTGGGTGGGTTTTGAAAAGTATGTCTATCCTAATTAGGTAATTTTATTTACAATGACCTATGAATTTCATGGGAGAGGGTGGGCCTATTGAAGATGAGTTCCTAGTTGAGTCCATCAAGGTGGTAATTTCCCATTTGGAGAATCCTTCAGAGAGATGGTCAAGTTGGCCTTTAATATTCTACGAGGATCATTTAATCTCTATTGGGATATTTAAGAATGTATCGGAAAGACTAATGGTATGATTTGGAAGGAAATTCTTGATTGGTTATTGAAGAATTTATACAATCAAATGTTGAGGATGTAGCAAGAAGTAGAGTTCATGAGGCTCACATAGGGGAGGTTGTTTATGAATTATTATACAATATATATTATAGAAAAGATATTCTATGCACCTGATCTTTTTTAGAGGTGAAACATCTATGATGATATGCTTTCAAGATGGACTTAATTACTTTATTATGTGCCTAGTTACCCTCTTTCGGTTAAAGAATTTTTTTGATATAGTGGATTAGACACTCATAGATGAGGGGAACTTAAATAAGGCTTCCCGTCCGGGGAAAAATTCTACTAGAAAATTATGAGGTGAAAATTATTTAATAAAGAAAAAGCATTATAATAACATTATCTAGGGTAGTGGGAAGTGCGATGCACAGACTAAGGGATCAATTTCATCAGATCATGCTGAAGTGATCTTCTATCTATGCCCTGTTCTAGTTCACTATCATAGATATTGTCCTCATTCACCTATGGAGTGACGATACATAGTCATGATGGTAAATATTCCAAATTGATGTAGGACATAGCAATGAACAGTCTATGATGTAGGAGGGTGAAAAAACCAGAGTGTGATAAGGGGATCATTTTAACAATAAAATCCTAGTAGCTAGATTTCTACTATATGAGGTGGGAGAGGTGGTCATTGTTGTTATTCATAGAAAGAGAACCCATATCATCTTAGTGGTGAAACATATTGAAGTTAGAATAAATTATATACATGATCGGTAGGACAACTATATAAATTAATACATACACTTGTTGACAGTTATAATGGACCAAAGATATTGAGAGGTACTTTTCATTGAGCTTCTATATTATCTTTTTTATTGTTTCATACTAGTTCCTCTCTATCTTCTATTTCTAAAATACATTATAATAATTTTATCATTGTAGTTGTGTTTGTTATTAGATATATTTTTATAGATACACCCTTGGGAGTACGTTCTAGAGGCATATTTTTTTAGAGTATGTTCACTCAATATTTGAGAGTATCATTTTTATAAGATCTCTATATCCATAACATGTTAGGATTTGACATAATTATCGGTATGGAATGAAAAGTTTTGTACCAAGTTCACATTTATTATTTTTTTAACACCTAAAGGATTTATAAATATATTGAAATGCATGAAACTTTGGTTTAATTAGATATTTATAACTATCCTTTAAACATAATGTTTCCAATTCAATGTTTTCAATTTTGAAAAAAAGGTTATCTACAAATGTGATCAGTGTGTTATTTGGAGTCTAATGAAACCGAAATATTTTTTTTAATAGTATCATACCCTTATTAATAGTAATATGACCCTAATTAATAGTAAATTGTATTATTATATTATTTTCTTTTGTATTTAGGAAAATCCCAACTTGATTAGTTTTCCAAGGTGGTAAAAATGTGTTATAGATATAGAAATGTTATTTATTGAATAAATTATAATTTTATTTAAAAATAAAATAATAATATTTAGAATACTATTTTCTAAAAACATTGTTTATTTTTAAGTTCTACATATCAAAATATTGTTTGAGTGAATTTTTGGGATTTTTCTGAAATTATGGAATTTTTTAGGAATAGTGAATTATTGTAAAATATTGTATATTCAAATTATTAGTTAAATAGACTATTTATGATATCATATGGGATATTTAAACTTGTATCGAACTCAAATGACATTATTACTATATGGGATCACATGAATAATGAATATTCAACGTCTTAAGAAAAATATTAAAATAATCTAAAATACCTCCTCCCCTCCAATAAAAATACCACCCTTACTGCCCTCCTCCTCTCAGACCTCTAAAACCTTAAACCATTCTAATGATCTACCCAATACTCCTCCCAGTACCCTTCCCCACATAAAAAACATTTAGTTCTCACTAAAATATAAAAATCAAGGGCCTTAGAAAGAATCCCAAGGAGATGATATCAAGGGGAAAACAACATCTTTTGTTTTCTTTCTTCTCTTTTTATTTTCGTTTTTATTCTTTTTATCTCCTCACATCCTCTTATTCAAGAGGAATGAATGATGAAGTATAATACATATTATATAATTAATCATGTGTATTGAATATTATCCATTATACCTCTTATCCTCTCCCAATTATTAATGAAATTAAAACATCATCTATGATGTGTCAAATTACGGACATCATGGATGATGTGGTTTAAATTTCTTTTACATCCTTAAAAATGAGTCATGAAGACATTTTAATGGTTGTTGAAGATTATAATTTATTTAATATATCTTATATAAGGATCTATAATCATTATTTACACATGTTATTAATTTATAAAACAGAACGATTTCAATACGATTGAAGAATCACCAAAATGACCTAAACGAGTCACAATAATGTTTTAAATTATGAATCATCTTCATGTCATAAGTCAAATTGATAAATGGTATAATTTATGGTTCTATAAATATTTAAATATTTTTCCATTCAAATTAAGTAGTTTTACAACCAATATACAAAAATATTTATCCTGAAATGATCATGGAAGTCATGTAAAGAACACCAAAAATGGAAAGAACAAAATACTAATAATTAATGTGTAAAATTATATAATGTGATGACCATATCCGGATTTATAAACAAGATTATTTTTATTTAAGATATTAATAACAAATTTTAAACAATATAGTAGTGTTCTAAATGTGTTTGAAGTTATACAAACCCAGGGTAAGGAAATTCTTAACCTAATTTCTATTCTTTGAGATAAAATTAAACTTTATTAATTATACTCTACTATGATTGATTTTTTAATGAATTATTTTTTTTATGTTTCATTATTTTTATTTATATTGTATACAAAAATTTCTTTCATTATATTAATTTCTCACGTCAATTAAAAAATGTTTGAAAGGTACTTTTCTTTAAAAATTAACATTAAAAATTCTTGTTTAAAAAATTAAAATGAAACTTTTTCATCAATTATTCATGTTTTATGATTATTTTTTGGATCTTTTACATAGTTTAATATGAGGGGTGGGACCTATATCTCCCTCAAATTAATTTGGTATGTGCATGTTGGAGGTCTGATGTATGGTTACTCCATGTGTAACAATGATGGTTACAGAAATTATAAGGTTACCGTGAGGGTTATAAATTGTAAGGTAGTTGAGGGGATCAAATTATTTTGTAATTAATGTACCAATTTACCTTTATAGTTATATTTATGCACTATATGTTTAGTTAGAATATAATTTAAATCTCATGATTTTCAAAGTAGGTTAATATGGGGGACAAGCATGTCTTTTTTAAAATGATTTCCTCAATTAAAAGTATTCAAGGACTAATGTGTTTTTTCCTTTTTTTTATATCCATTAATGATATTCTTAGGCACATCCCAATTTTTTAAATTATTTTCACTACTTATAAATATTTTTAAGAAAAATACGGAATACAAGATAAATTTTATAAATATTTTTTAATGAAATAATATTTTATTAGAAAAGTTTTACATTTTGGAAGAAATGAATATTTAATTTATGGTTTCTAATCTATATTAACGTGTAATTTTATTATTGTATTAAGTCCCTAATCTATAGAGAAATAAACTCGAAGATATCCTAAATTAGAAAGGAAGGTAGTTATTCAATAAATTAAATATTATGTTATGTGATAAGGTTGGGTAATTATAGTTTTTATTAGAGGATGGTTTAGATAACTTTTGGGTTTTTGATGATGTAAATAGAATAACATGAATGAATTTTACTCACTGATTAATTTTAAATGATATAGAATTTAAATATTACCATGTTACTTCTACTAATATATTTTTTTAGAGTGGATTTATGCAGAAGAAACAGGGATGCTAAGGATGAGATCAACTGACAGAATGATATCCTTCCAAATCTACCTCCTGGAATGGTACGGATTTGAACCGAGCATTTTTTGGTAGTAATGGCTCAGATAAAAAAAAATAAAAGGCATGGGAATCCATTCAATAAAAAAACCAGAGATACCACAAAATAACATTATTATTGTAGAAAAGTTTATAAGAAAACACCCTCGTGATTTTAATGGATATTCTGACCCACTAGCAGATGAAAAATGTATTAAATCCCTTGAAAAAATATTAGATGTTATGGTATGTCCAAATAATAAAAATTTAAGTCTTTCAATTTATTGTTATGAAGGTGAAGCTGATCAGTGGTGTTTAATGGTCATGATAATAATGTATAAAGAGGATGTTGATGACTTTTAGTGGGATGAATTAAAATGGCTTTTCCTTGAAAAATAATTTCCAATGGTTGTTTGACATATGATGGAGAAGAAATTACATGAATCGGAGTAGATGGAGGAAGATTTAGTGGATGTGTTGGAATAAAACATCACCCAAAATGGCAATGTATTCATCAATTATTATTCTAGATCATGATATTAAAATCAATCTCTTTTACTCAAGATTAATGCCAATGAATCAAAAGGTATTGGCCTCCTATGAATTAAAAAGGAATGAGAAACATTTCTGATGTGCTAAGATGGTAGAGATGGAGTTTCTAGAAGATCACATGTACATTTAAAACATGTAGAACAAGAGGTCCATATGAAAGTCATGGGTAAGAATCAACCGAATAAATCCTAGAGTAAGAAATTCCAGTTTCTAGTTTGTAAAATGTGTACGAAAGAGCACCCTGGGGAATGCCTTACGAAAATAAGGATGTGTTTTCAATTTGGTAATTTTGGAAATATAGACCCTGATTTTAAGGAAAATGATCCAAAGACTTATCTTCATTAGAAAACTCTTAAGTGTTTTAAATGTGGAGAGATGGTTCCTTATGAAAATTTCTTGCCAAAGATAGATATGAATAATGAAAATACTCAATACTATAAGAAAAAAGGAATAGTGAGATCATTTAGGATAACATCAGCAGATGTTGGTCCAGCCAATGTAGTTGTATTAGGTGCCTTGTTTTCTAAATAGTTTTTTCAAATGTTTTTATTGATATATGTTCTACGCATTATTTTATTTATGATGAATTTTATGGTAAATTGGAAATATCACCTCAAAAATTTAGACAGAAACAAATTTTTACAATTCCAGGGGAAATATTATAAGAAATTTGAATTATAAGAATCGTTCCATTAGGTTCTCTGGAAAAATATTAATTGAAAACCTTGTTATTTTTTCCAAAGTAGTATTTGATGTCATTATGGGAGTGGAATGGATTTCTATTTATAATGCTAATAATGATTTTCGAGCTATTGATGTGGTTTTTTAGAAGTGTTCCAGTTTGTATACAAGAACAAATCAATAAAATTGATAACAAATTAGGAAACTAAGATACTGTTCAAATATGGAAATTAATGTTACCTGGTTCATATTGTTGAAAACAAGGGAACTTTTCAGATTAATGATGTGTCAGAGGTATATTAATACCTTGATGTTTTTTTTCTAATGAGTTACATGGTCTCATACCTGATCAAGAAGTCAAATTCATAGTTGACATAGTTCCTGATGCTAATACAATTTAAAAACCCCTATATCGAATGGGTCAAATGGAACTTATTGAAATGAAATATTAGATGTATGATTTAATTTATAAAGGATTCATTAATTCTAGAACTTCACCGTTGTGTGATCATTTTCTTTCATTAAAAAATGATTGTTCAATGAGACATTTCATTGATTATAGATCTTTGAATAACTTCATTATTAAAAAAAGTATCCTTTTCCTCACAAAGATGACTTGTTTGATTAGCTCCAGTGTGCTCAGTATTTTTCCAAGATTGATGTGAGATCTGGGTTCCATCAGATTAATTTGAATGAGGATGACATATAGAAATAAATTTTTTTTAATAGATATGGGAATTATGAATATGTTGTTATACCGTTTGGGTTAACTAATTCACCTACAATATTCATGAATATTATGAATAGAATATTTCATGAGATATGGGATATGTTTTTAGTTTTGTTTATTAAATACATTTTTTAATTTTCTAAGTGTAAATAGGAGCGTTAAATCATCTAAGGGTAGTTTTTCCTACCTGAAAGAAAAATAAACTGTTCAGAAAATTCATAATCTGTGATTTTTGGTTATAAATGATTTATTTTCATGGAAACGTTGTAAATAGGGATGGAATAAAAGTTTAACCTTCCAAAACAAAAGTTGTTAATGAATTACCATGACCTAACAATTATATAGAGATTTTTATTTTTTTAGATTATTATGTTATTACAGATACTTTGTTAATAACATTGAATGGTTTTCTATCCTCTAATCGATATTAAGGAAAAATTGGGTTAAATTTATATAGACAGAAGATTGTTATTTTTGTTTTCACGATTTGCATTTGAAATTGGTGAATGCTCAAATTTCGGAATTTCTTTCAAGAAATGGTGAATTCTTAATCTATAATGATTTTTCATTTAAGGTAATTGGTATTGTTTAAATAGAAAATTATCAGGTAATTTCATATATTTCAAGACAACCAAAATGTTATGAGTAAAATTATCCCACAAATGGTTTGAAATTGAATGATTTTTTTTTCTTTGAATATTTGTAGGCATCTTTTATACAGATCCAAATATCATATATACACTGACTATAAAATTATAATTTATATATTCACATAGAAGGAATTAAACATGAGGGAGAGATGATTTCTTGAAATAATAATGGATTACGATTGCATGATCAATTACCTTCCATGAAATCCAAACATAGTGGAGTATTCTTTGATTCAAAAAAATCCTGCATATTTAGCCATCTAAAGTTTATAACATGATCCGTTGATTAATTATTTGAAGAAATTCTTTTCAAAAGATGTTGGTGTAAAAAATAACTCTTTTTTTTTTAGGTTTTAGTGCAGTCGTCATTATCAAACAGAATTAAGGAAGTGCAGAAGGAAGACTGTGAGCTATAGAAAAAGGTATAATTGATTAAAATGGATACTTTTCCAGAATTTAACATTGATAAAAATTGTGTTTTATGATTTTATAAAAAATTTTGTGTGCCTTTTTATTCCCATTTGAATATTTATTTACTGCGTCAAACTCATAGTTCACCATTTATATTTCAACATGGTATTACTACGATGTAAAAGGATATTTGGGAGTATTATTGGTGGGATCGAATAAAAATAGATATTATAGATTGTACAGTGAAATGATTTACATGTAAACAGGTTAAATCGGTGTGGAAGTGCCTAAGGGGATACTTCTTCATTATCCATTGGTAGAATGGAAATAGAAGAATGAATCCATGGACTTTTTGCTGGGACTACCTAATACTCCAAGAGGTTACAATGTGATTTGGGTAATTGTTTATCATCTGACAAAATCTTCACATTTTCATTCAATTTGAGATTCTA
The DNA here is from genome assembly GCA_963277665.1 of Viscum album. Lineage (NCBI taxonomy): Eukaryota > Viridiplantae > Streptophyta > Magnoliopsida > Santalales > Viscaceae > Viscum > Viscum album. The sequence goes on from OY728157.1 coordinate 1,470,734,227, forward strand.
TGTTTTTGGATCAACTTCCTCAACTGTACCTCAATGAGATTGTCAGGTTACATGGAGTTCCTCTTTCCATTGCATCTGATAGCAATCCCATGTTTCCTTCAAAATTTTGTAAAGGCCTACAGATTTCCTTGGGAACAAAGTAAAATTTGAGAACATCTTTTCTTCCACAATCATATGGGTAGTCCGAATGAATGATTTATAATTTATAGGATATGATTCGATCTTGTTCAACTTACTACAATGAATGTTGGGATCAACATTTTTTTAGTTGAGTTTTCGTTTTATTAATGTTTTTACATTAGTATACAGATTGCAGCTTTTGAGGCATTGTATGGGAAGTAGTGTTGAAATCTATCTTTTTGGGATAATGTCAGGAAAAGGGAGTTGATGGGACAAAAAATATTAGAGGAACTTGTAGAGAAAGTGAATATTATCAACCAACACAAGAGGAATTCTAGAGAAGATAGAAAAGTTATGCAAACAATAGGAGGAAATACTTTTCTTTTGAGGTAGGTGATCATATATTTTATAGAATCTCCCCATGGAAAAGTGTTATGCATTTTTGTATTAAAGGAATGTTATGTCCATGGTTCATTGGATCTTATGAAATTCTGGTGAATGTTGGACCATTCTCCCACCAAGTAGCTTTTCCTCTGAGTTTATCATAGGTACACAATGTTTTTTATGTTTCAATGTTGATAATGTATGTGCCAGATTCATCTTATGTATTGAGCCCAGAAGCAGCTCATCTAGAAGAGAACACTTTTTATGAAGAGAAACAGTTTTATATATTTGATCGAGGGAAACATGTATTTGGTAATATGGAAATCCACTTGGTAATGGTTCTTGTTGATAAACCATGTGGTTGAAGAAACAATATGGGAATCTGAAAATGATATGAGGTAATGGTACCCACACTTTATTAATGATTAAATATAGTTTCAAGGGCGCAATTTCCAGAAGTAGGGGATAATGTAACAAGCCAAGGTGTTAAAAATTAATTTCCGTTCCTGAAACATTGTTTTTATTAGATATTTATTACTACCCTTTAAACATAATTTTTTCACTTCTAGGTTTTTAATATCAAAAAACTATCATCTATAATTATAATCATTATGTTATTTTGTGTCTAATGGAACGAACTTCATTTTTAGTGAATAGTAACATACCCATATGAATAGTAATATGAATAGTACTATTACCATAATTAATATTAAATTCTATTATTATTTTATTTCCTTATGTCTTTAAGATAATTACAACTTGATTAATTTTTTATGGTGTTAAAAATGAGTTATAGATTTAAATCAATTATTTATGAATAAATTGTGATTTTATTTAAAATTTAAATTAAATAATATTTATAATTTTTCTTCAAAAATAGGTGTTCATTTTTAAATTATTGACGTCATAAAATGGTTAGGGTGAATTTTTGGGATTTTTCTGAAATTCATGAATTTTTTATGAATAGTGAAATAATGTATATTCAAATTATCAGTTAAATAAAATGTATATGACACCATAAGTGATGTAATCCCACTATTTTTGAACTCAAATGTGATTCATACTATTATTTGTCTCATAAATCAAGTATATTCATAGTCATAAGTAAAAAATATTAAAATAATGATTAAAATAATGGAAATTCACTCTTGCATCCACTATAAATACCACACTAATTTCCCTCTTCCTCTCACACCACTAGAGCCTTATTAATTCCTAAATTCTAAAAAATACTCCTCCCAAGACCCTTCCACACGTCTAAGACCTTCTAGTCTCAGCAAAAGGCCAAAATAATGGTCCTTGAGAAGGTTTTCAAGGAGAATAGATCAAGGAATAAAAATCAACTTTTGTATTTTTCTTCTCTTTTCATTTTAATTTCTATTCTTATTCTTTCCTCACCTGCACCTATTAAAGAGGTATTACTGGTCGTGTATCTTTGATAATTTTTATTTCATCATGTTTATGGATGATTCACCATTATAATTCTTCTCCTCTCACACTAGTTCAAAAAATTAACACACCATCTTTGATGTTTCGATTTAAGGACATTATAGATAATGTGATTTCAATTTTTTTACATCCATCAGTACTGGTCATGAAAAAAAATTTATATATGAACAAGATTATAATTTATGTATTATATCTTATATAATTTTTTAGAATAATTTTCTTCACTTGTTATTAGTTTATAAACAAAATAAGTTCATTAAGACTGAAGAATCTCCAAAATGACCTAAACGAATATCAATAATGTTTTAACTTATGAATCATCCTAATATAATAATTAAAAATGATAAAAGGTATGATTTATTGTAACGTCCCGGACCCGGATGCCACACAACGGGTGCCCCAAGCCCGGTTCTCCACGTGACCTCAAGCGCATTTCCCCAAACACCAGAGGATACCGACTAGCAGCGAGGGCCCAGGTCTGATAGTGGGGAAACTATGCCCTCATTTGTCATAGTGTAGTGCAGCGGAATACCAAAATAAACATAAAACCACAACAGAAACAGTAAACCATACCACTACTGAAATTAACAACTGCAATGGATATAACCAACAATATATAATGGATGATGCTACATGTTTCAGGTTCTAAGAAAACAGCCTGAACATGTTATACATCAATAAAGTACATCAGAAAACAAAGTACAAAAAACTAAAGAAAATAGCTGGCAGCGGCATCACGAGCCAAGGCTCGATCCAATGACCTCCTACTCCTTAGCAATAGTCTAGTACCTGTATAGGGACTCTTTCCCCTATCTACTCCTGCAGCAACGTAATCTGTTTGGGCCGAAAATCGTGACCCAAACAGGGTGTGAGAAATATATCTCAGTAGGAACCCACCAAAGGCCCGTGCCCAACTGCATGTAAGCATGAAACAATGGTGTGCAGTAATAAATGCAATAAAGTAAGAAGTACTCATAAGTAACAACTACCAATTATATTTCCATTTTTATTATTCATTTTATCAATTTAATATAAGAAATCACCAAAGTGCATTTCTACGTAACCAACTAGTGTCCTCAGACACGTAAACCCCAACCCTCGGGTAACGAGTATCCAACACAGAATCTGCCCTCAGGCATAAGAGTGTTTTGCCCTCAAGCATAGGTAGTGTCGCCCACAGGCATAGAATCAGCTTCCCACAGGCATGGAAGAAGTTTCCCTCAGGCCAAAAATATCTACAGCCCACTGGACAAATAGTGCAGTGCCCACAGGCTAATCACAAAAACTCCCTCATGCTAAATAGGTAATCGGGCCATGCCCAAAATATAAAAAATGCAGTAAACAAGCAATTTCTCTCAAGGAAATTCTACAATTACTACATTTAAGGCATACCCTCGGGTATCCTGGCCAAACGACTAAACAGTGAAGCACACCTCCAGGGTGGTTTCGGATCCATGTAACAATCCCAACCGATATTTTATTGTCACAATTTAATCACCTATGCAATTCTAGGAATTAAATATAGCAAATACCTGAGCCACAGGACACCCCAACATGGGTTCATGGCACAAAAATGCACAAAAATGCATGACAGTTGGAAAATAACACAAACACACCTACCTTATACGCCAACGAACGTTATACCCGAATGTCGACTCCAGAAATGCCCACGAACGGCATAGATCTGACGAAGAACAAAACCCATTGAAATGTAAATAACTTCCATTAGGGGAAGAATTGGTAAGAACGAATTAAGGAGGAGAAATGGCTTACCCGTGCGGTTCCAACGAGATTGTCTAAAGCCGAATCAGATTCCAAACGAACACTCGGCGGATCATCAAAGGTCCGACCATCCTCCTTGGCTCCAAAATGGCTCAAACACCTCCACTGCCAAATGAGGAGGCTAATTCCTATTTTAAGCCGAAGAAACAAAGTACACGATGTGTAATTCTGAGTACACGGCATGTACTTCTTTAATTTTACTATTCATTTGGCGGCACTGCCACACTGTTCACCCGTCGACCTGAGTACACGGCATGTACTCCTGAGTACATGGCGTGTACTATCACCTAGCTGGCGGCGACTCCACCGCCTTACTATTCAAGCCTGCCGAATGACTATACAGCCTGTAAGGTACCACTACATGACGTGTAGTCGGTTCCTACACCCCTCATCGCAAACAAGGCTACATGCCCTATGTTCTCATCCCAACAGGGCCAAAAGAAAACGACGTGTGGAAAAAGTACACGGTGTGTAGTTTTGAAATATATCATTTTTCCAATTTTCCATATTTTCTCAAAAACACTTATGGAAAAGGAAAAAGAAGAAGCTCATACCTCAAAAATAACAACCGAGTTCTTACAAACGTCCCCCCTTATAGCAATTCGTCCCCTAATTTCCCTTCCATGGGTGGAGAAGATAATGATCAGAATAGATATGGCCACTGAGCACGTACATCGACCTCGCGCTCCCAGGTCTCTTCCTGCTCTCGACCATGCTGCCATAGCACCCGCACGAGAGGAACTTACCGGCCTCAGAGAACCTTCGCACTCCTGTCAACGTTACGGATCATATGCTCCTAAAAAATGCATCATGCTGAAGCTCAACCTCCTCAGGATGAAAGGTGTGAGATGGGTCTGAATGGTAGCGATGAAACTGAGACACGTGGAAGATTTCGTGCATGGCTTGGTACCACTGCGGTAACTGCAACCTATAGGCTTCCAGCCCAACTCTCTCCAGAATCTCGAATGGCCCCACATACCTCGGTGAATGTTTACCCTGTATCCTGATACTCTTGTGTCCCAGCCTCGGCGAAACACGTAGAAAAATCTGATCCCCGACCACGAACTCCAAAGGTCATCTGTGGTGATCAGCATAAGACTTCTGATTAGACTGTGTGATAGCCATCCACTTCCGAATCAACTGGACCTGCTCAGATGTCTCCTGCATGAGCTGTGGACCCTTTAAGGATTCCTCACCTACTTCTAACCAGCACAAAGGTGATCAGCATGGAATACCATATAAATCTTTATAAGTTTCCATCTCAATAGTTTCCGGAAAACTATTGTTATAGGCAAACTCGACTAAGGGTATATGCTTCTCCCAAGATCCCCCAAAGTCTAGGACGAATGCACGCAGCATGTCCTCAAGCACCTATATCATCTGCTCTTACTATCCAACTGTCTGAGGGTGGTATGCTGTGCTCAAAATCACCTGAGTACACAGTGCCCTCTGAAAACTATGCCAGAAACGATACATAAAGCGGGCGTTCCTATCTAAAATGATAGAAAGAGGGACCCCATGAAGACGTACGATCTCTTAGATATACAGCCTTCCGAGCTCGTCCACACCGAAGGTCTCCTTGATCAGAAAAAAGTGAGATACCTTTGTGAGTCTGTCCACAACAACCCACATGGCGTCATTGCCATGAGGTGACCTCGGCAAACCCATCACGAAATCCATCGTGACATCGTCCCATTTCCACTCTGAAATGGGTAACTTATGTAACAGTCCAGCTGGCCTCTGATGCTCCTCCATCACCTGCTGATAGGTGGAACATCTCGTAACAAACCCTGCTATCTCTCTCTTCATACCCGGCCACCAGTACTAACATCTCAGGTCTCAGTATATCTTGGTAACCCCTGGATGAACTTCCCCAGCTAAAGCATGAAACTCCTACATCAGCTCCTCGCGTATATCCCCTGGAACCCATAATCATCCATGGAAACGCAAAACCTCATCGTCACCTATCGTCCAACCGGGAGGAGGGTCCTCACTTTCCACCAACTCTAGTAGAACTAGGCCTTCTGAATCAGATAGCTGCATCATCCTCTCTCTATCGAGGAGGGTAGAAGTCACAGCTAACGAGGAAGCATAAGTATTCCACTGATTCTCATGCACCTCCAGATGCATCTTAGAGAACAATGCCAGAAGCTTCAACTCACCACTGGCCTCCTGCAATTCCTCTATCTGAGTCATCCTTCTCAGTGCATCATCTATTGCATTACCTTTACCAGGTGTATAGGAAAGCTCAAAATCGAAGGACTTTAGGTAATCGACCCACCTTCTCTGCCTTAGATTCAGGTCACGCTGAGTAAATATATACTTGAGGCTTTTGTGGTCGGTGAAACCCACAAAATGCTCCCCCAAAAGATAGTGTCTCCAACAGCGCAACGTATGAACAACTTCAGCCAACTCGAGATCATGCGTCGGGTAATTCCTCTCATGTCGCATCAACTAACGAGACTCGTACTTGACAACTCATTCACCCAGCATCAAAACGGCTCCCAGCCCAATCCCTGATGCATTACCGAAAACTGTATAGATCTTATCCTGATCTGGGATTATCTGGATCAGTGATGATGTCAACCATCCATTCAGGTCCTGAAAAGCTTCCTCGCAAGCTTCCGACCAATCGAACTTTACACCCTTCTTAGTCAGACCTGTTAATGGTACTGCTAAGCGGGAGAAGTCCTGTATGAAGTGTCTATATTAACCAGCCTACCCTAAGAAACTCTGCATCTCAACCACGTTCTTAGGATGCTCCCAGGAAACTACTAATCTCACCTTCTCTAGGTCTACTGCGACTCCTGCCTCTGAGATAATGTGACCCAGGAAGAGAATTTGGTCCATCCAAAAGTGGCACTTTGAGAGCTTAGCATATAGCCAATTCTCTCTCAGTGTACTAAATATGATCCCAATATGGGTGGTATGGTCGTGTCCAGTGTGAGAGTACACCAAGATGACATCCATGAATACAACCACAAATGAATAAAGATACTGATGAAATACACGATTTATCAGAGCCCTGAAAATTGCTGGCACGTTCATCAGTCCAAACGGCATAACCGTATACTCATATAGACCATACCTACTCCTGAAAGCTGTGAGAGGTATATCAGATGGTCTAATGCGCAACTGATGATATCTGGATCTAATTTCAATCTTCCAGAACACTCGTGCTCCACGAAGATGATCAAACAAGTCCTCTATCCTCAGCAAGGGATATCAGTTCTTAACCATCAACTGGTTTAGCTTTCGATAATCCACACAAATCCTAAGGGTACCATTCGCCTTCTTCAAAAAAACGACCGGAGAACCCCAAGGATAAGTACTAGGTCAGAAAAAAACCCTTCGCATGTAGCTCCTCTAACTTTCTCTTGAGCTCCTGCAACTCAGGCGTGGCCATCCTATAAGGAGGAATGGACACTGATGCTGCTCCTGGCACTAGCTCGATAGAGAAATCCACCTCACGCACCAAAGGTAGACCTGAAAAGTCATCCAGGAAGACATCCCTGAAACGATCGAAATTTAAATGGAAATACATCTGGAAAGTCCCCTGGTCATCCAGATATAAGCTCACAATCTGGTTTGTGACTCCACCTCTCCCATGATGCTCTGGTCCAGCTCGACTCGCCTGAACATCCCACTCTCCCATGTATAGAAACTCTCCATCCTCTGGTGATGTGAAATGCACCCTGCAACGATAGCAGTCTACAAAGGCGCAGAAGGGAACCAACCCGTCCATCCCGAGAATGACGTCATTTCTCGTCATCTCCAAGACATAGAGGTCCCAAAGGAAGTGACACCCACCAACTTCAAGGGGTCACTCCTTGCACTAACGCACACCAGCCATTCTAGTCCACAACGGAGTGTCTAGTGTCATGATATCAGAAGAAGAAGAAACACTGAGCCCAATGCTCTCCACAATGGGTACAGATATAAAACTATGGGTTGTAACCATATCAAATAGTGCTGAAGACAAGACAGAAGCTACTAGAATAGTACCTATGACTGTAGAAGGTCCGGGATCCTGCTCATGCTGGCTCTGTTGCACTGCATATGCCTACCCAATTACGCGGCCCTACGACACAGCCTAGCTACCCTGAGTTGTCCCGCCCTGCAGCCTCTGTGATCCTGGTGTCTGGCTACCACAGCCATGACCACCATCTCTGTCTGCACACCCTGACGTATTCCAGTTCCCAGACTGGTATGAAGCCACTGGACCTTCTCCCACACATGGTGTCTGCACAGAACCCCTCTCACTAGAAATTGGGGGAAACACCCTGCAAAAGTGTTGCAGATGACCCATCTTGCCGCAATCTCGACACTCAACTGGGTATCGTGGACACTGTGGTCTCTTGTGCCCCTCCCTGCCACACTGGTATCACATAAACTGGCCACCTGAAGCATTCTTCTGACTGGTACTTCTGCCCTGAGAGAAGTCCATTTGTCTCTTCCTCTTGCTAGTAGAAATAACACTATTAACTGGTGCTGAACCACCATGGACCACACCGCTCTATTCCCGTAGGTTCCTATCTGTAATCAATGCCTGGTTCACTATCGCGTGTACAGTAGGAAACCTGAAAACATTCACTAGCACCTGGGTGTCATACCAGAGGCCATCCTCAAAATGTCCAGATCTCTGCGTCTCATCACCCACCAGCATTGGTGCAAAGCGCTGAAGCTCCATAAAATGAGCAGAATAGTCCATCACTGATATAGCGCCCTGCTGTAGATTCATGAAATCTCGAGCTCTATCTACCCTCAGCGTCTTGAGAAAGAAAATTCAAAAAATAATTCCTGAAAATCTTCCCACACCATATCCTTGTGATGCTCTGACTAGGTAGTAACATCCCACAACCTCTTGGCGGAATCCCACAGCATGTAAGTCGTGAGCTTGACCCTCCACCCTGGAGGTGTCTCTAGATGCTCGAAAATAGTATGCATCGATCCTAGCCAAGACTCTGCAGCCTGTGGTCCGCCATCCCCAGAAAACGTAGGCGGATGCTGCTGCTCGAAGATATGAGTTAGCTCAGCCATAGATGTAGCAGCCTGCAGTGCTCCCTGAAAGGTCCGCATAAACTGCATAAAACCTTCACGGAACTGCGCCTCCGCGCCTGTGTCTGGTATAACAGATGGTGTTGCATCTGGCTTTGCTGGAGGATCCACTGGCAGCCCATGTCCAACCATCTCCGGAGTATAATTATCACCGCTCTCCTAGCGAACAACTCGCGATCGTCTAGGCGTCATGACACTACAAGCTCAAAAGCACACCTCCAATTAAAAATTATTATGACCGAAAATCGAAAGAACCACAAAGGAAACAAGAGGAAGAAAGAATTCCAATTTGGAAAAACAAGACTACACAGTGTGTACAATGACTACACGGTGTGTACTTGACTTCCCTTCCCCTTCCCGGGTCCTTCTACACGGCTAAGCCACATGGATTCCATAGAAAAAAATACACGGCGTGTATAATATCTATATGGACTGTATGGTGTTATTTCCCAACTGCTCGTGTTGTCTGTGACACAGCCGACTACTCGGCTTAACTCCACACGGTGTGTTACACCCGTACACGGCATGTACAACACCCCATTTCCCAGCCACATGGCTAACTCCACATGGTCTGTCCTCGGACCAGACTACATGGTGTGTCCCGGAGGTACACGAAGTGTTTAAAGGGAGGTGACACCGGCCCGTGTTGTTAGTTACACAACTGAGTCCCCAGGTCACACTACACGGCGTGTGCATCATTGAAACGGCGTGTTATGTGATGGAGTTCATCGACCCGTGTTGTTAGTTACATGGTCGGACTTGGGGTCAACACTACACGGCGTGCACAAAAGTACACGGTGTGTTTTTCCCAAGACCTTTCCTACCCCATGTCGCCACCCACACAGTTTGAGACACGAGAATAGACTACATGGCGTGTACTCCGGGTACACAGCATGTACTCAAAAAGTTCATTTTTCTTCCCGAACAGAAGAATATAAACGGCCTGTATAACGTACTACACGGCGTGTATACTGTGTTTCTAGACAGTATGCCTCAGAAACTTCCCGGAACCCAGAAAATACTAAAAAACAACACATAAGTGTCAAATTCCCACCCGTGGAGGCCCATACTCCCCACAAATCAATGTTTGACATCTTATATGTGTTATAAACAACAAACAGTCAATCATCCACCAAATTCCGGTAAATGACGGCCCATACTCCCCAAAAACTAATGTCTGGCATCCATTCTATAAACAGGCTCAAACAAAAACACCATATCACAAGACAGGTTTTTACCAAGAAGCTATCACAACAACATGCTTTTCTAGCACAACGTCTATCACAACAACATGAAAATTATAACGCACTTACATGGCATGGAAGCTATGCATGGCATGTGATACCTATAATGTGCCTATATGATGCATGGGACAACATAACCTCTTCTCATCAGGTTGTAACTAAAGATAACCCACTAATAAAATATAAACAGCACAATCCAAGTGTGTCACCCAATGGTTAAAACATATCAACCGTAAAATTGAAAAATCAAAAGAATGCACAATACGAGGTAGAGTGGATTTTCCCTGTACACGGGTTATCTATGCTCGGGCACAGCTTGTTACCAACTACCATTCTGTCATATCCCTGACTACGGCTCCAAATAGTAAGTTAAATAAAAGAAACACCCTCTGATACCACTTTGTAATGTCCCAGACCTGGGTGCCACGCAACGGGTGCCCCGAGCCCGGTTAGCCACATGACCTCAAGGGCATTTCCCCAAATGCCAGAGGCTACCGACTAGCAGCGAGGGCCCAGGTCTGATTGTGGGAAACTATACCCTCATTTGTCAAAGTGTAGTGCAGCGGAATACCAAAATAAACATACAATGATAGTAGAAGTAGTAAACCATTCCCCTAATAAAATTAACAACTGTAATGGATATAACCAACAGTATATAAAAGATGATTCTACATGTTTCAGGTTCTAAGAAAACCGCTAGAACATGTTATACATCAATAAAGTACAACAAAAAACAAAGTACAACAATGTAAAGAAAACAGCTGGCAACGGCATCACGAGCCAAGGCTCGGTCCGATGCCCTCCTACTCCTCATCAACAATCAAGTACATGTATACAGACTCTTGCCCTTATATACTCCTGTAGAAACGTAATCTGTTTGGTCCGAAAAGCGTGACCCAAACAGGGTGTGAGAAATATATCTCAGTAGTCACCCACCAATGGTCTGTGCCCAACTGCGTGTAAGCATGCAATAATAGTGTGCAGTAATAAATGCAATAAAGTAAGAATTACTCAAAAGTAACAACTTCCAATTATATTTCCATTTTTATTATTCATTTAATCAATTTAATATAAGAAATCACCACAGGGCATTTCTAGGTAACCAACTAGTGTACTCAGACACGTAAACCCCTACCCTTGGGTAACGAGTATCCAACACAGAATCTGCCCTCAGGTATAAGAGAGTTTTTCCCTCAGGTGTTGGTAGTGTCGCCCACAGGCACAAAATCAGCTGCCCAACGGAATGGAAGAAGTTGACCTCAGGCCGAAAATTTCTATAGCCCACAGGCCAAATAGTGAAGTTCCCACAGGCTAATTACAACAATGACCTCAGGACAAACAAGTAATCAAGCAATTCCCAACATATCAAAAATGTAGTAAACAAGAAAATAATCTCAAGGCAATTCTACAATTACTACATTTCAGGCATACCCTCGGGTATCCTGGCCAAACGGCTAAGTAGTGAAACACACTTTAAGGGTGGTTTCAGATCGAAGAAACGATCCCAACCAACATTTTATTATCACAATTTAATCACCTATGCAATTCTAGGCATTATATATTGCAATGGCCTCAGCCACACGACACCCCAACATGGGTTCGTGGAACAAAAACGCACAAAAATGCATGATAGTTGGAATATACACCAACGAATGTTATACCTGGACGTCGACTCTAGAAACTACCATGAACAACGTAGATTTGACGATGAACAAAACCCATTAAAACGATAATAACATCTGTTAGGGGAAGAATTGCTAAGAACGGCTTAAGGAGGAGAAAGGTCTTACCCATGTGGTTCCAACGAGATCGTCCGAAGCCGAATCGGATTCCAGACAAACACCTGGTGGATCATCGAAGGTCCGGCCATCCTCCTTGGCTCTAAAATGGATCAAATGCCTCCTCTGCCAAATGAGGAGGCTACTGCATGTTTTAAGCCGAAAAACAAAGTACACAGCGTGTACTTCTTGAGTACATGACATGTACTTCTTTCATTTAACTATTCATTTGGTAGCACCGCCACACTATTCAACTATCGACATGAGTACACTGCATGTACTCTTGAGTACACGGTGTGTACTGTCGCCCAGCTGGCGGTGACTCCACTGCATTACTATTCAATCCTACCGAATGACTACACAGCGTGTAAGGTACCACTACACGGCGTGTAGTCGGTTCGTACACCACTTGTCACCGACCAGGCTACACGCCACGTGTACTCATCCCAACACAACCAAAATTACACGACGTGTGGACAAAGTACACGGTGTGTAGTTTCGAAATTTAGCATTTTTTCTCATTTTCCATATTTTCTCAAAAACACTTATGGAAAAGGAAAAAGAAGAAGTTCGTACCTCAAAAATAAGAACCAGGTTCTTACATTTATGGTCATGGATATATTTAAATATTTTTCCATTCCAATTCTGGGGTTTCACTTCAAATAGACAAGAATATCCATCATGAACCGATCATTGAAATCATGTAAAGAAAGAACGCAAAAGAATGGAAAGAACCAAATACTAGTAAATAATGGGTGAAATGATCTTATAAAATGATCATATAAGATGTCATAAACATGAATATTTTTATGTTATATATTAATAACAGTCTTTTAACAATTATATAGTATTTTTAAAAGTGTTTGATGTAATACAATCCTTAGATAAGTGAATTCTTAACCCAAAGTTCATTCTATGGGTTAACCTTCTACTTCATTAATTATATGGTACTAAGATTATTTTTGTTATGATTTGTTGTTTATATTATCTTTATGTGTATTTATTGTATACTCACACATTTATTTCAATCTATTAATAGCTCGCATAAATTATATTATATTTGTAAGATACTTTTGTCTAAATATTATCTTTCAAAATTCTATTTTATAAAAATTCTAGAGAAATGTTTTTATGAAATTATTGTTGTTTTATGATTGTGTTTTGGTTCTTTGGAATTATTAATGATGAAGGTTGGGACATATATCTCCTTATAACTCATTAGTTATGTTTATGTTTGATGTCATATGTATGGTTACTCCAAGTGTAACTGGGATGGTTAAACAAATGTAAGCTAACCATGAGGGTTACTAATTATATGCTACCTGAGAGGGTTATAAGATTATTTATTTATTGACACAAGATATATTTATGGTTCTAATTATGGTCTATGTGTTTGGTGGGAATCCCATAAAAATCAGAAGTTGCACAATGTGATTTTATATGGGTGACAAGTATGTATTTCTGAAAATGATTTAATATGTTACAAGTATTCATGGACTAAGGTGTTATTTCCTTATATTTATATCCCGTACTAAGATTATTTAGCTTTTCCAAAGTTTTATAATTATTTTGAGAGGTTATAATAAAGTGTAAGACAGATATAGAATCCATGTTAATTTTTATGATGATTTTTCAAAGAAATCATGTTTTATTTGAAAAGTTCTGTATTTTGGAAGAAATGAATACTATTTTTATAGAATCCCTTATGTATTAATGTGTATTGTTATGAATGTATTATGTCCCAATTCAGTATAGTTCTAAAAATGAATTGATCATCAATTTGAAGGGATGTGAGTTCTTTACTAAAATCAAAATTATTTAATGACATTAGTTCAGGTCATTAAATATAGCACAAGAAAATGGACTTAACATCTCCTATGTTTGGAAACTATATTCACTGTGGTTAGTGGGATATCTAGGCCATCCATGTAGGGATAATTATTCAGAAACTAAAAAATCTCACATCCCAAATTTCTAGTTTATTTCTAGATGATGGAGGGGTAAAACATGATATGTTTTCACCAGTAGTGGAATAGTTTCACTATGTTTTCTTGAAGACCTAACTGCGATTATACCAGAGGGAGATGTGGAATTCATTATTGAGATTATGTTGAAAGAAAATAATATTTCTATCCCAAAAATTAGAATGGTACATACAGTTCTCCAAGATCTAATGAATTAGTTGGAGGAGTAAGAGGATAAGGGACTCACCCATCCATATTAGTTTCCATGGGAATCACCTGGGTAGTTTTTCAGGAATGATGATGTGAGTTTCAGTTTCTAGGTCAATTACATAAGGTTTAATAAGATGAATTTAGAGAAACAGTATTTTATTCTATGTAGCAAAGATATTTTAACCAGTTGAGAGGATATTTTGTGTTGTTGATGATCATCGTTAGATTAGGGTATCATCAGTTTCTTGTTCTAACATTTGATATATTGAGGAAAAATTTTAGAATTAGTTATAACCTTGTTAATGCTATTTGGGTTGACAAACACACCAGTAGAGTTTATGTATATGATTACCAAAATCATCATTCATTAACTAGATCAGTTTTTAGGGATTTTTTGGGATGAAATCATGGTGTACTACATGACTTGTGATGGTAATGAATAACACCATGCCATCAACCTTAGAACACTGAGATAGTATGGGCTATATTCTAAAATATTTATGTGTCAGTTTTGGATAAAGAAAGAAAAAATTAATTGCACACATCATCTCAGAGTAAGGTGTGTTAGAGCAGACAGATAATGATGAGGTAGTGTTTTCATGGGATATTCCTATGAACATATTCAATATATATAGATTTCTTGGGTTGGCTAGATATTAACGTAGATTTATCCAATACTTTTCCAATTTACTAGAGTTTCTCTTGAACATAACTAAAAAGGCTAAAAATAATTATTGGGGTCAGAAGAATGTTAAACGACCTTCCATGAGTTGAATAAGAGTTTGACATCAACACTAATCTTGATCCTGACTAATCTAGGTGAGATTATACGATGTATTGTTATGGTTCTAGGATGAGTCATGAAGTTGTGTTGATGCAGGGTGATCTAATTGTAGAGTATAGGTCCGAGTAGATGATTCCACATGAATGGAACTATCCTACAAATATCATCGAGCTAGATTTAGTGCATTATGATATGAATTATAGGAGGCACTTTCTTTTAGAAGATAAGTTTACATTGTTTATAAATCACTAGAGATTGAAGAATATCTTTTTTAGTAAGATCATAATATTCAGAAGTGAGGATTGGTGGAGTATATAAATTTCTTTTATTTTTATGTGGCACATACACCCAATAACAAAAATACTATGGCTAGAGATTTGATTAGGAATACTCAGACACATATGTTTTATGAGATGAGATTTGAGTGGAAGATGATGGCCTTGTAGGTTGAGATGCACGTGGTGGTTCATGAGAACCAAGAACAGATTATTCATGTTTCTGTTTCAGTATGCTATATACATTTGAGGCAGATCTAAGACAAGTAGTATGAAGATATAGAGTTTTTAACCATTATATAAATAATTTATGGTTGAAATTCACCTTCACATTGAAGTATATATGAGGAAGACATCATTTATGTTAGGAATAAGATTTTGGATCCTATGATCAAGTGATGGGAGATCATGTACGATTTTCTATTCCTTAAAAATGATGGTTCATCGAGGTGTATCAAAAATGTGTCATGACTAACAATTTTATTTTTAGTATAAAGTAATGAAAAATGAAATTTAGGGGTTCATGACACGATGCTACCTATGTCAGCAGATGAAGGCAACCCATAAACATCCTAATATATTTTTGTAGTAGATTCTCATCCCTAAATAGAAGAGGGATGATGTGAAAAAATAGAGTTTTTTAGTGGGAAAAACAAATCCACCATGAATTAATATTGTATTTTAGTTATTGTGCATTGACCAAAGAAATTATCCAGTGTTATTCCAACATGGGATTATTTTTAGTGGAGCATATGATATATTTTTATGTTCAAGACACAATCAATCTTCACGGGTTTCCATATACTGTATTTTAATATCATGACTCTCATTTACATCATGATTCTGGAAGGGGTTTTATAAATCACATGGCACATAGGTATTATTGACTATTTAATTCAACTCACAGATAGATGGTTGGAAGGAGTATACTATTAATTTCTGTGAGGATATGCTTTGTTTATGTGTTTTTCAATTTACTGGGTCTTGGGAAAAGCGTGTGGATTTAGTGGATTTTTTCTATAAGAACTTTTATTAGATGGATCCATATGTAGATCCTAATTGTAGGCAATATAGACCAACCACATTCTTGATGAAGGCAATTGAGTTAGATTTATTTGTACATAGTCTCATGATGGAGATGTTAGTGAAATTTCAACTGATTCGAAAATATATGGATATGGATCAATGTAGGAAGAAGTCATATGCTGATAGAAGGATATGGCATGTAGGATTTCCAAAGGGTGACCATGTATTATATAGAGTTTCTCCTAGGTTGGGTCACCATGGGATATAGAAGTAGGGAATGATGGTGACAATGATCATTAGACTATTTAAGGTAGTGAAGAGAATTGGGTTAGTGGAACACTGATTGGATGTTCTATAGAAATATATTTCTATAAATGATGTTTTCCATGTGTCTATACTACGGAGATATCATCCCTACCCTATTGATGTGATCCACAAGGTTTCCATTTATCTCGAGACATATGTGTCATTTAAATAGCATATAATAATTTTATTGGATCATAGGGAGATAATGTTTTAAGGAAAGAAATTTCTAATAGTTCAGGTATTGTGGATATGTGGTCGTGTGTAGGATGAAACATGTGGAAGGGATGTATACATGTGGGATCAGTGGCCTAATCATTTCTTCTCTAAATCATAGAGATGCTTTACAGTGAACCTCAAGGATGAGCTACAATAAGGTCAAGAGATTGTAAGATCCTAACCATTTCTAGAGATGATTAAAGCATGATTTTAGGTACAATTTTTTCCATATTTCAGTACTTTTTGTTCATTTTATAACATGGGATGTGTTTGGGAGGAATTTTTAGGAAAATTAAAGAAGTAGTGATGGGAACTGTTAGGGAAAATTGTGCGCCCAAGACCAGAAAATCATACAATCATATATAGTAAGGAATTGAATAGTTAGTGCATAGTTTTTCATGTCTTGTTCCCATAAGGATAAATCGTTCTCCCCTAGAATTATAGGCACATGGTTGGTTCATTTCTAATGAAAATTGTGTCCCCCATCTCATCTAACCATGCACAAGAATTATGGTCTCCCAAAAATTATTTTACCAACCCCCCAAACCCATGAATCTCACATATATTGACCTCGATTTGACACTAGAGTATATTTCATTATTTTGGAGCTCTCTATATGGATTCTAATCTATTCCAAAAACTTTTATTCTTGATTTTAATCCAATATCGAATATATTATCCTCTCTTAGTTAGTATACCTTTTATTGTTTCATTCCCATTAATCCTCCTTCAATATCTCATCATTTTGTTTGGATGAAATATTCATTTTTCCTTGATATATAAATATATTTGTTAAATCGAGATCTCAGATAGTGGGTATATATTTACAATAAAATAGATATTGTTTTATTGATCTTGAAATAGTGTTTTTAGATTCTGATCTAGATCTATGTCGTTGTGCTACTCAATTTTTGGGAATTTATATTATTCAACAATTCATCAATGAATTATGGTAGGGGGTATAATATTCAATTCACATTGTCATGATAATGATATAGGTATGAAAATTTTATAATTTGTATAACTCTTTTGAAATTTAAATTCCTAAACAAGGTAAATTTGTGTTTCAAATTGATTATTTGAAGTATTTTGGAAATAGATAATTATTTGGAGAATTAATTACGGGAAAGAGGGTTTGTATAATTATATAATTAACTAGGGGAAGAATAATTATATTCCATGTTATTGTTTTAGATAACTAATATAATAATTAATTAATAGATATCGAATTTGTTGACTTGAGATAATTAATAGTCATAATAATTAAGTGATATTTATGTTATAATTGTAGATAATTAATTTTATACGTATTTATGATATATTGGGGTTTTTGATTTGAGATAATTATTTTTAGAATTAATTATGTGGTATTGAGATGGTTGAATAGGTATTATTAATTGATAAATTAATTAAAGGCTTTGACATATATAATTAATTACTAAATTAATTAAGGTTATTTATGTGATAAATAAATTATCGAATTTGTAATGAACATGATGTTGAATAATTATTTAATTAATTTTTTTTAATATAATTTCTACATTTCCATTCTAAAATATGAAGTTGAAATGGTAACATGGTCATTGTACTTATGTATAACAGAATGTGAACAATGTCATTCAAATTAGACATGTAAATGGTTACATGGTCATTTTATTAGTGAGAAAATGAAAGGGAACATAGTAATTAAATGGGGTAACATGGTTATTTTATTTCATAGAAATGAAATGAGAACATGTTCATTCTATTGAGAAGTAATAATTGTGTTGTAGTCATATTACTTGTTAATTTCATATTAGAAATGTGTGAATAAATGTAGGAAATAAATAATGAATACAATGGTACTTCGAGATATGACTTCAACTGAAAATATTTTTGGCTTAGACATGATCCAATGAATGTATTGAGATATGATATCAAAATTTAATACTTTGTTCCCTGGTATACGTTGATGTAGGCATTATGATATGATATTCCCTAGAATCACATTGGGTTCCAAAATGATTTGTAGCTTGCATGAGGGACGAGAGTCCTTAGGAACCATACAGTTAAATGTGGTTAGGTAATGAATAAATTATAACGCGATAACTATTTATAATTGCATCATAAATATTTTTTAATGTAATTTAATAAACTATTATCTAATAAGATATTGCTTTGGACAACGTTGGTGGTGGACTACTGAGTTTTACTCACAACCTACTCAGCCTTCCTGGTCAGTACCTCAAGTGACTTTATTGATATAAGATTTGTTAAGGTAAAATACCATTTGTTAGATGGATGATTTTAGTTGGATCATGTATTAGTGAACCATACGTGGTTTTTGACCCTCTTGGGAGTCTTTGGTGTCTTTATTATCATCTTTTATTTTTGTCACATGACAGGTACATTAACATGACATGTTTTCTACTTTACTTGTTTGTATTATTTTCCCCACATTGAGTATCTTAGGATATTAATATTTTTTTTATTATATATCATTATTATATAATTTATAATTTTCACTAGTTTATTACTATGATAAAAGAGGTTATAGTCTCCCCGGTCTTGACTTATCATACCCTCTATACTATTCATAATCCTCTCGCATAAGGGGAGGTGCGGATGAGGTCATGTGGAAAAATAGATTTAGGATTTAGTGTATGGTAACCATTCTAGGATGTTAAAACAGACCAATACTAACATCTTATGATGGTCTTTGTGTGTAGTCTTGATATATTATTTTATGGGAGTATGGTTACGACACAAATTCCATGTCTTATTTCTACGTTATAATTTCATGGCTTATGATTTTAATTCCCTTATAATTATTGTCTTATAAAACCCAACCATTATTCCATGGTTTATCATTAATATGTAGGGTATGATATTCTACTGTAATGATTGAATTCTCATATCCTTATTTCCAGTTTGTCTCCCTTATTTACCGTTATTGGGAATCTGAGATTAAAATTTTTTTATGTATCCTTTCACAATGTTAAGGTGAAATTTATAAAAATGAAATGGGGATATAATTGTGGGAATAATTGAATATATTTTACCATGTTTTAATATTTTTTTAGATGTTTCAAAAACACGATACTATTATGGTCCCTAGGTATATACATTAGTAATGGAATTAATATTCATCAAAATGAATTTAATATCTGTGTATCTTAATATCGGGTCACTAATGGTGGTATCAACGGAATGGATTAGGTAACAATTTTAAACAAAGATTGGAAAACATTAGTTATATCCTAATGAACATTTTGCAGGATTTTTCTAGAAATTACTCTAATGATAGGTCTGGGGATGAGTTAATATTTCGAAAAATGTCTTGGAATAATGATTAAAGATATATTGAGTTGTTTCCTAGAAATATGTTATTGTATTTAAACTACAAGTGGATGTGGATATGGAACATATATTCACTGGGGAAATAACCTTGAAAACACCATATTGACCTATACTCAATAAGGAACTATTTAATGACAATTTCCCTTAGTAAACACCTATTTTCACCCTCATATGGGTTATGTTTTGGTACTTAAGAAATACTATATAAACAATTAGAAGTATTTAAAAAAATATTTTCTTTAAAAACCAAGGATAAACCTATGGTTTCATATATTAATGAAGTATGTTTCATTATTTATACATCCTATAAATTGTTTTCTAGATTAGGTGGTTCACCACAATGATAATTGTTCATTCTATCTGATTTTGGGATTTAGTGAATGGAGAAAATCTGATAGAACTAGGTTTATAAATAATTAAAGGAAAAATGTAATAACATTTATCCTGATCATCTAAATTTTGTTGATGAATGAATTAAAAAACCTTACTTCTATGATCACATAAATTTCTAAATGTATAAATCATAGAGAACATCCTTACCTGGCCTAGAGGGAACACATATCTATTGAGTCCTTCATGGGGCCACAGACAACTTCATTCAGTGGTTTTGATGACCTTTTACTTGATGATAAATGTATTTGTTCAACCAAAAAATTAGTTTTCATTCTATATTATTTAGTACATGAAAAAGTCACTCTTGTGGTGTAAAATTTATAAGGTGTGGTTAAAAAATGGTGTAATATTATTAACAATTGGAGGAAAAAATATGAAATTCACTCTATATATTAGGAATATTTCAATAATTTGTTTTCTCAATTTGTAATTTTCTTGAATTATTAATATAGATATGTGAAAGGAATTCATATAGCTTATGAACAAGGATGATTAGTCGTTTAGTTCCAATGAAGAATTTTCTCAAGTATTGGGGTGTACATGTCATATATTATCATCCAACCTGAAAGAAAAACTGATCAAATCATTGGTGTCCTAAAACGTGGTAATTAAAAGGCATTGGCTATAAGGGACATTATCTACTATGAACAATTTTTTTAAATATCGTTGATGTTGGAGATGGTGGTGGGAAATTTGTATAAATATCTTGGTTTTGAAAGGAATAGGATGGTGTAGATAAAATAGATTCCAATAACCATAAATAAAATAAACATATCCTTCTATTATGCATGAATTCTAGGAAAAATCATGGTTGAAATTTTCTTAAGTTGTA
This sequence comes from Viscum album, assembly GCA_963277665.1. Taxonomy (NCBI): domain Eukaryota; kingdom Viridiplantae; phylum Streptophyta; class Magnoliopsida; order Santalales; family Viscaceae; genus Viscum; species Viscum album. The sequence continues at coordinate 1,470,755,387 of OY728157.1, forward strand.
ATGCCCCAAGATTTTATATTACATTATCTCATTAAAATAATTCAATATCTTGTGCTACATGGAACATCGAGTTCGAACGCACCACAAATTTTCAAACTAGCCGTTAAAAAAGAGGTTATGAATTAAATTAAAATTATTTTGAAGAATCTATACTATATATAATTTTAACATCTATATTATGTGTTTCTTATAAATTATATGAGAACAAATTTATTTTTTCAGATAAAAGTATTATTTTTCAAAAAATGAAATTTTAGTGCCTTTTAATAAAAACAACTTTTTAAAAACATTATTTTAATCTTTTATATATTCAATTTAATTAAATTAAATTTTTCTATTGATTGTGGACATAAAAATTTATTTTGGATAAATTTTTGGAACTTTTCGGATAACTTTTATATTTTGATGAATTGTGAAAAATACTATGTTTTAATTGAAAATAACTTTTTTAGTAGATATAATTTATAGTAATAAATTATTTATTTTAATGGTTTTGAATTATAATTAAATTATATTTTTATCATTTAATGCAATTTAGGTCATTATAAGTAATTTCAGTTTTAAATTTGACATAAACCCATGTCATTCTTTTGATAGTTTTTACTTTTTAAAAAAACCCACTTTAGGGTTCTAAAAATGGGAATTAATTTTAAATTATTAAATTCACCCTCTATTATTTTAATTTAGTAAAATAGAAATCATTTTTTAATTTGAAATATCAAAATTTTCTTAGGGTGAAGTTTTGGTATTTTTCTGAAAACTTTCAGTTTTTGATGAATAGTGAAAACACTACGTAATTTTTTAAAACCAACTTTTTATTTAAATAATTATATATTTTATTTAAATTTAGTTTAAGTAAATATATATATATAATTCCTATATAAGTTCAATTTAATTCATTTGAGTCAATTTATAATAAAATTAAGTGTATAATATTTCATTGAACTTTTTAACCTCTTTTACCCTCCTTCTCAGAGCATTTTCAAATATGCATAAAAGATAATTTTACCATTTATGTGAGTTGAATATCAAAAATACAAGACACACGGTTCATATCAACAAGTAAAATGTGGTTCAATATGATTAAAATAATTTTTTGTGAATAGTAACCTTTGACTTTTATTTACCACGGTTAAATGTAAATAGGGTAATTAAATATATAAGTTTAATATAGTAACCCTAACACATATATTAATTATATTTGATAAGTGTATTTAAAGTAAAAACAAATATATGAATTAAATATGATCATTTAGGTCCCCTTGAAATAAATTAGGACGTTTATTATTATTTTTTTAAAGAAGAGACAAAAGTGTTAAATTCAATGTTTAATAACAAAATAATTTTTAATATAAGGTTATACATCAGATAAATTCGACTATATATATTAATAATAAATCTAAAAATATTTTTACATCATGTTATTTTATTTATAATTTTTAGACATTAAATAATTTAGTTTATTTAAGACACAATGATGAAGTAGTAATTACCTTATTAATGAAAAAATCAAATAAATGGTATTATAAATATTAAAATAAATATATTATAAAATTTTTATGACATAAAATAATTTTATAGGTGAATATAAAATGTTAGGTTTGATTCAATGTATCTTTTTCTAAGTAATCAAGTTGTGATGACTTTCACAAAAACCAAATACCAAATAATTTCAAAATTGGACTAAATTATTTTTTAAAACAAATGCTATATTATTGGTTGATATAATATTCTCAAAAATCCAATGTTCATCCAAAGAGCTTAAATAATAATATATATGACATTAATGAACCACTTGAGGTTCTATTGGAAGTTTTGTGTATGTTTATTAACCATATAGTGTAAGAATACAAGAAGATTATGTAAAAGATAAAGAATTTAACTAAGAGTTAAATAAAAAACATATGGTTGAAATGGTTACTTAAACATGTATAAAACATATTGGTTGATTGTATTTCGACCCATAACCACCATATAATCTAAATAATTCATTTTGGATACATTATAATCCATATATGATTTTACTATAAAATAATATTTCAAGCTTTTCATAATGTGACCCACGCCTCTCTTATAAATGGGTACTTCCCCTTCTCTTGATTTCACACCCCCAGACCCATTTGGATTGGCCAAACCCAGATAAAATATCCTACCTTAGTCCTAGAGTCCTTCATATGGTCATAAATCCAACCTAAGGATCTCTTTTGATCCAATCAAAAGGACGAACTAGAAGAAGAGGTAAATATTTCATCACCTTTTTCATGTTCTTTTCTTCTTACACTTTCTCATTATTTGTTATTTCCATTCTAAAATAATAACTCCAGTATCTTCTATATACTATGATTTTATTATAAATTTGGTACAACCATATTCATTATTCTATCATCCATATGAATGAAAATTTCACCATACATGCGTACGTACAGATTACCGTCTCTACATAGTGGTGTAGTTTGTTATTCAAACACTTCATTATTTGTAGTGGTATAATAATGAATATAGCTAATGTAAATAATTAATATTAAATGTCAATTATTCTATATATATGATATATCATATAATTACATAGGATTTCACCATAAATATAATGATATTATCGCTTGTGCATACATATAGAGAACTGTCTCTGCGACGCGATAAGATTCATTCCCACTTTCAAAATTCAACGATGATTACAAAACTATATATTATTAATAAATATTTAATATGTGACATAATAATTATACTTGATATATATATATATATATGTATTTATGTACTTATATATATCTTAATCACTTACTTATATTCAATACGATATGAAAACAGAAACAACGTTTATGCATACATTTGGCCTATCGTCCTCATAAACAGTGCCTTCCATCTCATATATCTATTGTCATGAACCCTCCCAACAAAGATGCCCCTTCTGAGCTGGAAATGGTGAAAGGGAGATAATGACCCTCTTGTCCCACCTCTAGTACTCCCCGGAGTGGCGACTAGCACCAAGGGTATGAGTTTTCAAAAATATGGGAGGCATTACCCTTTTATTATTTAAGATCGGGAAATAGGATGAGCTAAACACAAAAAAGGAAGTAGTAAATGAAAACCCAAACCAATACCACATGCATCTGTAAACAATTCTGAAACAAAGTACAAGTACAAGAAAACTCAAAAGTGCAATACCAAAAGAAAAAAGTGTATAACAATTTCAATAACTCCAACTGTCCAGACTAGTAAGGTCCCGTGCGGCCCTGGTAGTCCTCTTGGAAATATCAAAGTAAACGTAGGTTGAGCATACAAGTATAATTACTAGGAAAACCTAAAGCTCTCATGCATAGGTGGGGAGACATCCTAATATCCTGTGAGAATAACAGAAGAAACCAAATCCTAGTATGTAATTATATCCACCCAACCTCTCCATCCACACTCACCAAAAACACAAAACAATAGGTAGTAGTATATAATAACAAGAGTATTGGGTACCCCGCACCATTTCCCCCCACTAGTTAGCTGCTCTTCCCAACGGCGAACGTCATGATGCTTCCACACTCTTTCTGCCCGCACACACCTGGGCCTCACAGACCACATATCCCGCCCACACACACCTGGGCCTCACAAACCACATATCCTGCCCGCACACAGTTGGGCCTCACAAACCACATATCCTTCCCGCACACACATGGGCCTCACAAACCACATATCCCATCTGCACACACCTTGGCCTCATCCCGAAGATTCTTGATAATAGTAAACCTGCCCGAAGAGTCTTGGGATAAATTCACACCAATCGAAACCTACCCGAAGAGTCTTATGTCTAAGGTCGCCTCATGCCATCACAGCCTATGGAAGAAGGAGAATTATGGAGCTAGTAACTAAGGGGAAAACACCATCTCCCATGAAATGGGAGTGTTCAAAACTAAGTGCTAAACATGGGTGGGGTGCGACAAAACACAAAGATACAAATTCATAAATGTATACCAAACACACATCCCAACCTATGGATTCTAAACAGAGAAACTGAGCACATGCCTCGACAGTACTACTACGAATCATGCATACAACAAAAAAACCCGACACCATTTATGTTCTCATGTATCAACAGAATTAGTATATTAGTTCCTTAACTACTAGAAGATTACCAAACTAGATCAAGCTTTTCGTAGAAAAACCCTACCAACCACATATCAAGTAATATAGAACACTAGAAACCCAAAACCAACCTTTTTATCAATCAGTACCCATTAATTGTTCCCGCGTTTAATTCATTATCAATCCCCATAGTTCATTTATCAACATTCCACTTTATTTTATAAAACAAAACCCATTATTCCAGCCATGCTGCCACTGTAACCACATCTCTACAACTCTATAACAAAACAAGGCTTGTGCCACAACATTTCCCCTTTAACATCATTTATCACAGCTCTTCTTCCCATCCTATTCGTAAAAACACAGGATTAACCCCCCCCCCCCTTTCACACACCACGTAACCAAACCCACACCCACATATTCATTATTCCATTTTTCAATGTGGGTGATCACTCATGGGATTCCAGATATCCATTTAATCAGCCAACTTTACGCGATTAAACAATTTCCCTATTCCACAAAGTTTCCATCCACAAAACAGTCTAGAATGATAGGGAAACATTTAATTTCTCATGCATAGTCCCCCAACAACCATGATTTTTAGTAGGCATAATCCTATTCAATTCACAACATAAAAAAATGATAAACAATGATTAACATAACAACTTTCCCATCCCAATTATTTAAGCAAGTTATAATCTTCATTAAACTGGTTCTACTATGTCTCGTGAAAGAAAGAGTACACCCATTCCGCATGATTCACAAATTAGAGAGAAGAAGGTTAAATCCCTACCTCAACAGGTTCTGATCACAACTCTCCCCTAGATCGTCTTTAGAAGACGTTTGTTGGCGTCCGTCACTTCTGTCAATACCCGGGAAAAACCTCCTCGGGTGGATGTTGGGTATGAAAGGCCTACGGGAAAACAACAGATCCAAGCTCAAATGTTCCGCCTCATCGTTACAATCTCGTGGCCGCTGACGGATCGTAAATCAGAGCTCGGACAAAGAAGTTGTGGAATATAGGAGTTTTGGAGTCTCTCGGTTGGGCTCTGCTCGAAGGAATGGGGAGGATAGGAATTATCTAAAAAGGAGGAGAGTCCCCCATCCATTTATAGGAAAGGAAAAATAATTTACACGGCGTGTACTTCCTAGTACATGGCGTGTACTCGGCCATTCCACACGGTCTCCACGTAGCTTCTAACACGACATTCAACGCGGCACATGGCTGTTGACTGGTCAAGAAACAGTTTGAGGGTAACGTGTACGCGAGGAGAAAATACATGGCCGTGAAGGATGGGTTACGTGGCGTGTACTTATTTATTTCATGCGGCAAGGACACGACTATAAAACATGGTATATTCTTCAAGGTGGTACATGGCGTGTACTCACACTAGACGGTGTGTAGTCACAAAATTCGTAAAAGTATGGGAAAAGTCCATTCTACCCTCTAGAACACATAATGAACTTCTTTTCGACAATGGAATGGGACGGAGAGGTCCGGGCCATTACACCAGATACCTCTTAAAACATTATCGTCCCTGAGAATTCAAAACTAACCCAGTGGAACCCAACAAGATACCTCTTAGGGATCTCGTTATAACAGTAACCCAACCAACAACTCTAATCATAGGTTTTTGGAATTCCTTCTCCTATGTCGAGATATTATCCGCTTTAGGCGGCACTGACATGCCTACAGGGGTTTAATCGTATCCACATTAATGGGTATCGACTAATAATTTGGTCTTCCCACTTCCATATATTAGGATTTTTCCAACTTACACTGCCCCCAACACCGTACCACCGACACACTGCACGAACACATGCCTTGGGGAATTACTTCTCCCATGTCCAGATATTATCCGCTTAAGGCGGCACTGACTCAATCGGACAGGTTCAATCGCATCTGCATTAATGTGTCTCGATTAAGGATCAGGGTTTTCCCATTCCCCACAGATCCGGACATGTTACACACTTCCATATAGCATAGAAACAAAACGTCACACAACCGACAATCCAAGCATTCCATATATCAACGGTATAGAGTATAAGATCAAAACAAAGCTCAAAAGAACAATGAAAAAGACAACTCCAAACAACTCTAGGTACTGAGTGTGCATCTAAGACTCACGCTCCCATGTGCTCTCCTCGAGGCCGCCATACCTCCACAACACATGAACCAAGGTGATGGTTCATCCACAGAGCACCTTATCTTCACGAACCTATATTCTGACTGGTCGTTCCTCGAAGGTCTCATCGTTTGCCATATCTAAATCTCCCCAGTTGATAATGTGAGAGTCGTCATGTAAGTACCGACGAAGCTGGGAGACGTGGAAGAAATCATGAACCTTCTCCAACTGAGGTGGTAGGGCCAGCTGATATGACACCTCGCCGACTCACATCAGCACATCGAAAGGTCTGATGAACCTAGGGGAGAGCTTACTCCCCTTCCCAAACTTCTGCTACCCCCATCGAGGGTAACCTTCAAGAACACATGATCTACCACCTCGAAATCCAAAGTCCTCCTCCGACGATCAGCATAATACTTCTATCGGTCCTCAGCCGCTTTCATCCTCTCACACACAAGCTGGATTTTCTCTGTGGTGCTCTGTACTACATCTGGCCCAAGAGCACATGTCTCACCAACCTCTGCCCAGAAAATGCGTGAACGAAATGGTCTTCCATAAAAAGCCACAAACAGTGCTAGGACAATAGTAGAGTGGAATTTGTTGTTGTAGTCAGACTCTACTAAAGGCAAGTGTCTCACCCATGATCCTCTGAAATCCAGAACGCATGCTCGCAGCATGTCCTCCAACGTTCGGATAGTCTGCTCGGTCTGCCCATCGGTCTGGGGTTGGAAAGCAGTTCTAAGGCGTATCTGGGTGTCAAAAGCATGTTGTAACCCCCTATAGACTCGTGAGGTAAACTGAGTATCCTGATCTGAGATGATAGTCTTCGGAACTCCATGCAAACTCACCACCACATCTACGTACCTTTTTGCTAAGGTACTCACCGGGTCCGACTCCTTAATTGCTAAGAAGTGAGATGATTTCGTTAGTCGATCCACCACAACCCTGATAGCATCAAAACCACCCTGAGCTCTAGGTAGCCATGTGATGAAGTCCATTGAGATGTCATCCCATTTCCTCTCAGGGACATCTAAAGGATGTAACAAGCCACTGGGAACAAGGTGTTCAGCCTTTACTTGTTAACACACTAGGCACTTAGCTACAAACTCCGCCACTGTCTGTTTCACCCCGGGCCAACAAAATCTTTCCCTCAGGCCTCAGTACTTTTTTGAAACTCCCGGATATACCACCAAGGCTGAGCTATGGAACTCACAGAGAACCCCCTCACGAATCACCTACAAGACAAACAACCTTCCATGAAAAAGCATCTGATGTCAGCTGTCCTCTGACCATCCCTCTAGAGAATTTCCTTGATCGATACGATCTCGCATTAGTTACACCCCGATGTCTCCCCCTAGAGAATCTTCCACCTACTACAACAAGGAGGACAACACCGTCATCTGAAACAAACAGCCTCTAATACCCTCTACCCTTGCATGCAAGTGAAAGGCAGCCAACTCTCCCATCGATTTCCAAGAATCATCGGATTCCCGAAACACTTCCTTATGCGACTTCCTGACCAGGTCATCAGCCACAGAGTTACCCTTACCTTCACTATTAGATATCTTGAAGTCATAATCTTGGAGAAACTCGACCCATCTCCGCTGCCGTATGTCCAGGTCATGCTGGGAGAACATATAACTTAAGCGCTTGTGATCTGAGATGATCACAAAGTGCTCCCCAAAGAGGTAATGTTGCCACAACATCAGAGCGAACACTACTGCTGCAAGATCTAGGTCATGGGTGGAATAGTTACGCTTGTGAGGGAGAAACTGCTGAGACCTATAACAGATCAAAACCTTCTTCTGCATTAGTACGCACCCCAAACCAAGGCCAGAAGCATCAAAAAACACCTCATACAACAACCCTTCCTCTGCAAACCTGAGTACTAAAGCACTGACCAACTTCTCCTTCAGGTAGTCGAAAGCTTCCTAGAATTACTCGCTCCATAGGAAGACGTGATCCTTCCTAGTCAATGATGTCAATGGAGAAGAATCTCGAGAGAAGTCTGAAACAAACCTCCGATAATAACCTACAGACCCCAAAAAACTATGAACATCTACCATGCTCTTGGGTGCCACCCAAGAAATAGCTTCCTCCAACTTCGACGGGTCCACTAAAACTCCATGCAGAGACACCACATGCCCAAGGAAGTGTACTTATTGCATAAAGAACTTACACTTTGACAATTTACCATAATTCTGGTGATGTCGAAGGACTTCCAAGACTTCCCTGAGATGCCCAACATGCCCCTCCTCTAATATTGAGTAGATCAGGATGTCGTCGATAAACACAACGACGAATCGGTCCAGAAACACTTGGAAGAAAAGGTTCATAAGTACCATGAACACAGCTGCAGCATTCGTCACTCCAAACGGCATCACTACAAACTCGAAGTTCTCATACCTTCACTTGAAAGCCGCCTTCGAGATATCATTGTCCTTTACCCTTAGTTGATCATATCCAGATCATATATCAATCTTAGAAAACCAACCTTCTCCCCTCAGCTGGTCGAAGAGATCATATATCCTTGGAAAGGGGTAACAGTTCTTGACTGTTACCTGATTCAGACTTCGGTAGTCTAGGCATAGCCTGATACCACCATCTGTCTTCTTCATGAAAAAAACTAGATCACCCCATGGTGACACGCTTGGTCGAATAAAACCCGTCTCCATCAGATCGTCAATCTGAATCTGCAACTCTCGCAACTCCAAAGGTGCCATCAAATAAGGGGCCATTGAAATTGGACGGGACCATGTTGTATGTCTATCTAGAACTCAACGTCACGTCGGGGGGTAGAGTCACAATATCCTCGAGAATAACATCGAGGAACTTTCCAACAATCTCTGGGACATCCACCAACTCTGTATCAGCTGAAACTACTGATATCCCGCATAACAAGGAAAGGAGAGGCTTCACATGCCCTCTTTCCACAATAAGGTCCTCTCGCTAACAAAAGGTGCAATCTTCCCATCCACATCAGAGAACATGAATATTCTTTGGAGACAGTCGATAAAGGCACTAACAAAAACAGCCAGACGAATCACCTCCTCCAAACGTCTCACCCAAGACTCCTTAACTGGAATGAGATTTGGATAAAAGCGTAAGAGACCGTTGAACATGATCCCCAATTCTCATATTGACATACTACCATACTGGAGGGAGAGTAACTCATGTCTCTTCTATGACTTGATCATGGAAGAAAGTAATTCCTCTCAGAAATCTTTCTCAAAGTTAGCCCACGGAACCTCTGCCTCTGACCTCTCCCCGAGGTAGAACTTCCACCACTGATGCGCCACACCGCTCAGCTGACTAACTGCTAGGGGAACCTAGTACACCCTCAGATCACAGATCAAAGTAAAAGTGATCCCCAGTTCTTCAATCCACCCCTCCGTCACCATATACAAAGTTTTACCCTCGTACTTCTTGAGGGGTTGTCACTGGAAATAATGGAGAGTCTTCTGCCACTATTCATCTTCCTCCTCTCGGTCAATCCTCAACTGATCGACTGCATGAATCTACTGGGCCTCGATTGTCAAAGTCTCTCAGGGATGACGTCCAGGTACCATAGTTGTACGGTAAACAAAGATCACTTATGACCAAGTAGTAAGGAAATTTCTCAAGGTTTCATTTTATCATTTTATTTCAATTTATTTCCCAAAACACCCAAATCAAGTAAAAACACAAACATGATGATGCATGTACCTTCCCTAGGTTCTCTACCCTGCAATCAATGTAGTCTCACTTGGTCGTTCAGTAGGCTCAGAGTCCTTGGATTGTATCATTTGGGGCCCTAAAATCCAGTGTCCTAGCCAGTCTTCACTATCCTATGTCACGCGCCAAGATCACCTAACACTATTGCCCTACCATCCCAAGAAATCCTCATTGTACCCAACTCCAAACTCCATCCTATCTCTCAACCTTCCTATGATACCATTCTGTCACGACCCCCTCCCACCAAAGATGCCCCTTCTGAGCAGGCAGTGTGAATGGGAGAAAATGACCCCCGAGTCCCACCTCCAGTAGGCCCCGGAGTGGCGACTAGCACCAAGGGTATGATTTTTCACAAATATGGGAGGAATTACACTTTTTATAATTTAATATCGGGAAATAAAATGAGTCAAACACCTAAAGAAAAAGGAACAAGTAAATGAAAACCCAACCCAATCCCACATGCTTGTTTAAACAATTATGAAACAATGTACAAGTCCAAAAAAACTCAAAAGTGCAATACCAAAAGAAAAAAAGAGTACAGAAACTGTAAAAACTCCAATTGTCCCGACTATTAATGTCCCGCACGGCCCTAGTAGTCCTCCGGGAAACCTGAAAGTAAATGTAGGGTGAGCATAAAAGTATACTCATTAGGGAAACCTAAAACTATCATGCACAGGTGGGGAGAAATACTAATGTCCCATGAGAACAATAGAAGAAACCAAAACCTATCAAGGAATTCTATCCACTCAAACTCTCCAGCCACCCTCACCAAAAACACAAAACAACAGGTAGTAGTATATAAGAACAAGAGTATTGGGTACCACACACAATTTCCCCCCACTAATTAGATGCTCTTCCTAACGGTGAACGTCCTAGATCTACCACACTCTTCCTTCCAGCACACACCTAGGCCTCACAAACCACATATCCCTCCCTCACACACCTGGGTCTCACAAACCAAATATCCCGCATGCACACACCTAGGCCTCATCCCGAAGATTCTTGGGAACAGTAAACCTTCCAGAAGAGTCTTGGGCTAAGTTCACACCAATAAAAACCTACCCGAAGAGTCTTAGGTGTAAGGTTGCCTCAATCCATCATAGCATATGGAAGAAGAAGAAGAATCAAGCTAGTAACTAAGGGGAAAACACCCTCTCCCATAAAATGGGAGTGTTCGACACTAAGTTTTCAACATGGGTGGGGTGCGACAAAACACAGAGATACAAATACATATATGTATTCCAAACACAAAACCCAACCTATGGCATCTAAATAGAGAAATTGAGCACGTGCCTTGGCACTACTACTATGAATCATGCATACAACAAAAAAACCCAACCCCATTTAAGTTTTCATGTTTCAACAGTATTAGTTTATTAGATTCATAACTACTGGGCAATTATTAAACTAGATCAAGCATTTCATAGAAAAACCATACCAACCACAAATCAAGTTAGATAGAACACTCGCAACACAAAACCATACTTTTTATCAATAAATCCCCATCGATGGTTCCCGCGTTTAATTCATTATCCTTACCCACAGTTCATTTATCAACATTCCTCTTTATTTTAAAATACACAACCCATTATTGCATCCATGCTGCCACTATAACCACATCTTCACAATCATATCAGAAAACAAGGCTTGGGCCACATCATTTTCCCTTTAACATCATTTACCGCAGCCCCGATGCCCATCATATTCGTAAAACCCATGATTCCCCCCCCCCCTTCACACACCACATAACCAAACCAACACCCACATTTTCATTATACCACTTTTTTCAACCGGGTTGATCACCCAAGGGATTCCAGATATTCATTTAATCAGACAAATTTATGTGATTAACCAATTTCAATATTCCACAAATTTTCCAACCACAAAACGGTCTAGAAAGATAGGGAAACATTTAATTGTGCATCCAAAGGCTTCCAATGACTGTGATTTTCAGTAGGCTTAAGCCTATTCAATTCACAACATAACAAAAGGATAAAAAAAGATAAACATAACAACTTTCCCATCCCCATTCTTTTAGCCAATTAATATCTTCATTAAACTGGTTCAACTATGTCTCGTGAAAGCAAGAGTACACCCATCATGCATGATGCACAAGTTAAAGAGATGAAGGTAAAATCCCTACCTCAATAGGTTCCGATCACAACACTCCCACAGATCAACATTAGAAGACGTTGGTTGGCGTCCGTCACTTCTGTCAAAACATGGAAAAAACCTCCTCCGGTGGAATCTGGGAAGGAAAGGCCAAAGGGAAAACAATAGATCCAAGCGCATAAGTTCCGCCTCATCGTTATGATCTCATGGCCACTAACGGATCGTAAATCGAAGCTCGGACGAAGAAGTTATGGAAGAAAGGAGATTTGGAGTCTCTCGGGAGGGCTTTGCTCGAATGAATGGGGAGGAGAGGCCCCCCTCCTTTTATAGGGAAGCAAAACTAAAGTACACAGACTATACTTCCTAGTACATGGTGTGTACTCAGCCATTCAACACTATCACCACGCGGCTTCCATCACAACATTCAACGCAGCACACGACCGTTGACTGGTTGGAACACAACATTCCAAGACTGCTAAATTGTTCAATCCTTCGGGACATGATTAAATGTAATCACGCCATTGTATTAAAATATTGCACCAACTCTGGGTAAATGGGGTTGGGGCATTACAATTTTTATCAGCAGACAATTTTTACAAACCTGGGAAACTAGATTTAAATAAACTCTGAGTATATCACATTACCCTAAGATGGACATTGATTATTATCATAGAAGAACTTCCTAGAATTTTGATAATGTAGTGATTTTTGTGATTTTTTCAATCAATACATCACTATCAAGATACGAGTAGGTAGAGGCGGCTCTGAGACAAATGTACCTTTGGGTAAAACATCAAAACACCACATTGATCTAGACTCGAACGGGAACTAGTGCACAACAATGGGCCTTGCTGTACTCTTGTTACGACACACTCGGGGGATATGCTTAGGATAAATCATATTATCATTACAAGCCATTATGAATGATTTATGAGTAAATACATCCTCAAGGAAAACATTTTTATGATTATTCATTATATGTGAAAACATGTCAATTTACTTTTGGTATTTAACATGTTTGAAATTATGAATTGTGATTCATAAACTAACCTACTATCTTTCATTGTTTAAAAATGGTGCCCAGCAGATCAGATAAGAACTTCGTCAATACTCATGATCCAAATATTAAGAAAGATCATATCTTTTATGGTATTAAGCCAACATTTATAATGTTACTATTCTCCCACGTATTATCATCATATGAAGAAATAGTATAATGTGTTAATAAGATAAGTAAATAATTCTTTCAGTAATTTGGCTTTGATGGGAAGTCGAAGAGGAAAAATATGGTAGAGAGAAAGTTGTATAAAGGGAATAAGGGAAAGAAGGATTCTCCCATATGTGATAACTGTTGAAAGAATCACCTTGGTAAATTCTAGAAGGGAATGCGTGTTTGTTATAAGTGTGGAGAAAATGGACACTGAGTACATGATTAAAAGGGTAAGAAAATGGTTTCAAATTTACAATGCTTCATCTTTAATTATTTGGTACACTATGCGAATTAATGTCCAAATCATCAGATTATATCCCAAAACCTGTTATTAGATAATAATAATGTTATGATACTACCGAAGGTGAAGAAGAATGCTTAAGAGTTCTTATGCTGTTATTAAATTGTTGTTCCATTTGAGTGTTGCATTAATTTTGTACATGTTAAAAGAATTATAGATTATATAAGTGTTGTAATTTTGAACTATTTCATTAAGGACTAGAGATTTTTTGGAACCAAGAAAAGTGACTCAATATTAGGTTAAATTTTTTAAAAATATTTTGTTGAGGGATAGATAATCCTTAATATGATTATGATTCTGAGGTAGTGATTTTGGAATAAGATATTATTGATTTGGATAAATTATATTGGATATTATTAACATCCTTGGAACAAATTAATGATATGTATATTCCATCATTGTTGGAGTTTACAAAATTTTTGGATAGAAGGAGTCTATATAGTATTATATATGGAATAATGGATCATGAAAGTAATCAATAGGGTTTTATGGTAATTTGGGGTGTTACATTGTTTTAAAATAACATATGATGAAAGTATTAACATTTTATTACATGGAAAAAAGGATCTTCATTGTGTTTACCTTCCTTATAAATTTTAGACTGTGAGGTTGGAAAGAAGTATTTTGGATAGGTCAAAAGGTTGGAACCATTTATGTTTGAAATTGGATAAAATTAATACGGTTAAATTATTTCTTGAGATTATTTTGGGATTGTAATAAAAAGGAATACTAGGAGGTCATGCGATAACACGTCGCATCTGGAGAGGCCGCGAGACTTGAACCCGCAAGCAAAGAGTGACATGGGTGGATCGCCTACCACTGGAATATGTGATGTCCTGGTTTGTATAATTTAGTTTTTTAAATATCCTGAAAATGAATTAAAAATTCATTATTTTTGTAACACTATATGATTAGGATAAAAAAATATTTTTGAATTATATTATCTTTTAGAGTGAATGATGAGTAGTGGTAAGAATTAGTTGAAGCATGAAACTCTACCTTTAATGTATATTTTTTTCCCATTATTCTATTAATAAATTAATTCTTAAACAATAGTGAAGGGATATTAAAACAAAAAATGTGTTATCCTAATACCTTATGTTTTGTTAAAGTAATGATATTTTAAATCAGCAAAGTATGATAGATTTGGGGCTCTAAATTTTACAATTGTTTGTGATTGATGACCACCACCACTACATTTAAATATAAAAATTTTTCTTCCAATTAGGTGTCTCTAATTTCCACCAATGTTCTCCTAATCGAGATCATAATTTGCTGGTGACTTTTTCATTTCTCTTTCCCTTCTTTAAGACACAATTTTATTAACCCAATTTCCGATGTGGATTTTTCACAAATTTTTTTCTTCTATTTTTAACCTTTTAATTTCGAAGAAAAATTTCAAATTGAGTGGATTCAACTTGTTGATGAAGGGTATAATGTAACACCCCAATATTTTATAGTACGTTATATCATTATTGTAATTCAATAGCTTGAGCTACACGCAACACCATGTTCGAACGCACCACAACTTATCAAACTAGCCGTTCAAAATGTGGTAATGAGTAGTATTAAATAAATATTGAATCTTATATACTATATATAATTTTAAAATCCATATTATTTGATTTGTAGAAATAATATAATGAAACTTAATTTTTTCAAATAAAACAAGAAATTTTCAAAAAATGTTATTTTACTACCTTTTAATGGAGAACACTTTTTAAAACCAATATTTTACACATTTATTTATTAAATTCAGTTAAATTAAATTATTAATTATAAGAAGGAAAAAAAATTTATTTTGGATAAATTTTTGTTACTTTTCTGATAACTTTCATATTTTGATGAATAGTGAAAAATACTATGTTTTAATTGAAAACATCTTTTTTAATCAAAATAATTTATAGCGTTAAATTATGAATATGAATATTTTTGAAGTATAATTATATTATATTTTTTCATTTAATACAATTTAGTTCATTATAAGTAATTTCCTATTTAAATTTGAAATAAACACATGTTAATCTTTTGATAGTTTTTACTTTTTAAAAAACCCTCCTTTTGGTTTTGGCAACGGGAATTAATTTTAAATTAATAAATGAAACTTATATGTTTTAAATTAAGTAAAATAGACTTAATTTTTGTATTTTTAATGTCAAAATTATCTTAGGGTGAATTTTTTGTATTTTTCTTAAAACATTCAATTTTTGATGAATAGTGAAAACACTGCATTTTTATTTTAAACAGTCTTTTAATTTAAATTATTATTTATATTATATAAATTTATTTTATGTAAATATATATATATATAATACCTATATAAGTTCAATGTAATTCATTAGATAAATTTTATAATAAAATTATATGTATAAAAGTTTATTGAAATTTTTATCCAATTTTACCCACCTTCTAAGAGCATTTGAAATTTTCATAAATATTAATTTTACCTTTTTTGTGAGTTGAATTTCAAAAATTAAAAAGACACGGTTGTTATTAGTTTGTAATATTTTGTTCAAAAAGATGAAAATAGTTTTTTAAATAGTGACTTTTGACTTTTATTTACCACACTTAAAAGTAAATATGGTATTTAAAAGTAAATATGATATTGTAATTACCCTGACACATGTCGTAATTCTATTGGATAATATTATTTCAACCAAAAAAACATATGAATAGAATAATATCATTTATGATCACATGTATTATATTAGGACATTTATTATTATTTTATTTAAAGAAGAGACAAAACTGTTAAATTCGAGGATTAATAACTAAACCATTTTTAATATAATGTTATACATAAGATAAATTCGACTATAAACATTTATTACAAATATAAAAACTTTTCCTACATCATGTTATTTTTTTTATATGTTTTAGAAATTAAAAAATTAAATTTATTTATGACATAATGATGATGTAGTAATTACCTTATTAATGAAAGAATCAAACAAATAGTATTATAAATATTAAAAATAATATAATTTCAAATTTTTATGACATAAATTTTTTTTAGGATATTATTAAATTTTAGGGTTGATTCAATTTATCTTTTTCAATGTAATCACGTTTTTATGAATTTCACAAAAAACGAAATACAAAATAATGTCGAAATTAACATAAAAAAATTATTAAAAAAATTACTATATTATTGGTCGATATAATATTTTCAAAAATCAATGGTTTGTCCAAATAGCATAAATAATTTTATATATTTCATTAATAAACCAGTTGAGGTTCACATGAATGTTTAGAGTACATTTATAAAACATATAGAGTAAGAATAAAAGAACACACGGTAAAAAAGATAAACTATTTAACTAAGTGTTAAATCTAAATGATTAGATTATAATGGTAAAAAAAACATTCCTAAAACCTATTGGTTGAGTCTTTTTAGACCCGTAACGACATTATAAACGAAAGAAATCAGTTTTGGGCCATTAGGAATGGAAAATGAATTTATTATAAAATAATATTTCATGTTTTCTGTAAAGTGACAGTCACCTCTCATATAAAAGGGTACTACCCCATATCATACTTTCACACCTCCAAATCCATTTGGCTCAACCAAAACCTACCCCAATATCCTCCCAACATTTCACTATTCATCCTATATTCCTTCCATTGGTCGTAAATCCGACCTATGGAACCATTGTGATCAAATCAAAAGGAAGAACATGAAGAAGAGATAAATATTTCATCACATCTTTCATGATCTTTTATTCTTCCACATCCTTTTTCTTTGTTGTTTCCACTATATAATAAAAACTCCAGAATCTTATATATATTGTGATGCTATTATAAAACTTTTACCACCATATTCATTATGATAACAATCATATTAATGACAATGTCACCATACGTGCGTACATAGGGATTATCGTCTCCACGTAGTGGTGTAGTTTGTTATTCAAACACTTCATTATTTGGAGGGGTATAATAATGAGTATAACTAATGTAAATAATAAATATAACTTGTGAATGATTTTTTATATGTGATATATCATCCAATAACATATGATTTCACCATAAATATAAAGATATTTCCACTTGTGCATAGGCACGGATTACCGTATCCATGACGCGAAAAAATTCATTACCACGTTCACCATTCAACGATGATTATAAAAATATATATTATTAATAAGTACATAATATATGACATAATAATTCTACTGGATATATATATATGTATGTATTTATTTATGTATGTACTTATAGATATGTTATTCACTTACTTCCATTCAATACGATATGAAAATGAAAACATCGTTTTTGAATACGTACAACCTACCATCTCTATTAAAGCATCCTTCCATTTCATATATCTATCCATAAAAAAATTATATTATATATATATTTAATATATAAATCTATTTTTTATTCTGGAATTCTTCAAATCATGATCTAAATGATATGATCAAGAATAACAAGATAAAACACCTAATATAAAGAAAGCAATTATTACCCAACATGTTAATTTAACCAGTAATTCATTATTAAATGGTTATTATAAAGTCATAAATGAATCATTTATGACATAATTAATATGAATATGGTTCTTTAATAATTTAATAACATATTACTATCACTATACAGGAGGTTAAACATGCCCTCGACTAATCAAAAGTGCATGGTAAGGGTTAATTTCACAATCTCTATATTATTAGAGGCTATTTTCACATAATTATCAATTGTGAACTCTTTATCGTCCACATCTATGTTTCTTAAAAATTTATTTCAAAACATTTTTACTATTCACTAAACTATGGGTTAAATTCATTTATACCGTAGTTTAACTTTTATAAAATGTTTTGACATGAATATTTTCGTCGTTTTCCAAACAATGTACTTTATGACCTTTTTGACAATATTAAGGTAAGAATTTATTTTTCGACTTATATAGTGGGTTTGGCTCTTTTCTTGCATTATATCATAGTTGAAGCTTCCCATACCAGCTTATAAGAATATTTTAAAAATAAATGTTTTCAATTATAATTAGGTGAAATTTAAATAATTTAAAAATAGAAAGCGATATTTCTCTACAAAAAAGTTTTTATTTCATCTATGTCAACATCCTTTGATAGATTTTAAGATTGTTTAATGTTGATATTTTAAGATACAAATCTTCAATATTGTATTGAAGGTTGTGTGTTATGTTTGACTATGGATGTGTTATTTTTACACCATTCAGGGTTTATGGATATAGTATCAATATTTTGAATGATAGTTTTAATACGAATGATTATGTTTTGTTAAAACATTTTCATATGAGGAATGTAATGGACATATTACGTGACGGGTGTATCCAGCTATAGATTCTAGATGCATCAGTACATCTCATGAGACAAACTAGTCTCCTGGAAGAAGGCATTGACAATAATTTATTTTTAGTCTTGGAACAAGGACTTCACTATGTGCTTATGAAGTCTAGTAGTATGCATTCCATCATTATGAAATTGGGTATTGATATTACATGTGATTATTCGATTAGTAGAATATCCATGTGAATAAGTAAATGGAATTATTTGATTTATCATTTCCATATTATGATGAAGTTTATGTTTAAAATGATTTTGTTCTAGTTTTATACATTTCTTTAAATTTTTATGATAATTTTTTGAAATTTCAACTATATTGTTATCCTTACTGAGCATCTGAGCTCACCCCATTCTATGTTTTATTATTCCCAGGGTGCGAAGAAGTATATTGTGACTGACCTGCAGGGATAATCTAAGGGATATGATTATGGTCAATGGAGAAATGTTTTTTTGTTGTTTTTCATTTTATAATGTAATGTAACGTTCATGTATGTAATATATTTTCCAAAAATGAAAAACTGATCGGTCCTTTAGGACATAATTCCTTATAATCATGTCAAATTATTAAAATAATTCACCGAATTTGGGTAACTGAGGTTGGGGCATTACATAAGTGGAAAAAAATGTTTTATGTGTGGAATAGAATCCAACAAGTGGATTAATGTCCATGTAATGTGACGAAGTTAGCTAATGAAGAAACTAATGAAGAATCCCTAAATAATGGAGCTACAATAGTATAGATTTTAATTGCATTGATTTTGACTATTCTGTTAAAAAGTTCCCCAATCCAATGAATAATTTGGATTATAATCTGGAAAACCCTATATGTATAAATAGAAAAATATAAATCTTATTAAATTAAAATGGATGATGTGAATCATGATAATCAGGTTAGACTTATCATTCCCTCCTTGGTTGGGAATTCCATGTTTGATTTTGTCTAATTAAGTGGTATTAAGATATTCTTTTTCACCCTTTAGTTACGTTTCATGTGATTATCTCCAACAATATAGAATAGGGATTAATAAAATCACATTTTTATTATATTGATAGAATGATGGGCCCAATTCTCAAATGATAATATTTTTGTATAAGTAATGTTCTTATTTACACATTAACATTTGAATTAAAATTTCAAAGGGTTTCACAGTCGACTTTTTATTGAATGGATTGTGATAATCATTGGATTCTGCTTTAGATAATAATGTATTATCTCATTGTTTGAGGATTTATTAATTTTGGATAACATTTTCGATCCATTTTTTTGTGATGATAACAATAAACTGATGAAATGACCTATCATCCTATATAGAGATATTTTAAACTATTATTTCTTTAGGAATGACCAATTCAAAATAATTTATATAAATAATAGATGAAGTGGATTTAAATAAAGACATAATAAAGGATGAGGTTTTCATATAATCATGTAAGTATATCTTCAAATAAAAATTCATCAACTCTAGGGAAATGATATTGAATCCAAACTAATTATCATAGTATCTTCTTTTTTAATCAACTAAATGGAACCCTAGATCATTGAAAATTTATTTCTCTCTAAATGTTATATTTTTTTCTATAACTTTTTCTCTATAAATCTCCATCAGAACATGAATGTTATATTTCTCTTATGTTTCCATACTTAAATTCCCACCAACATTATCCTACGATGAAACATATTTATGACTAATATTAGGAACATTTTATGGTTCAAATATTCAATTTTTAAATGATGTTTTTGTATTGATGTTAATGATGTGGGTTTTTATAGAAGGAACATTACACTATTAAACCATTGAAAACCAAACTGAATTTTGAAATAAAAATTAATTTTATACAGGTATAATGATAAACCATGATATTTTTTGAAATTTTTTTATTTAGGAAAACATAAATGTTTTTATATTTTTATTTCAAAAAATATATAATGTTGTTTTTGGTATAAATTCACAATGTTTTGGATGAATTATAAACAACACAATGATAATAATTTTGTTCATCCTACACTTAGATTAGCTTTTGGAACACATAACACTATGTTTGGATTGTATTAAATTGAGTACAGAGTCCCTTCGATATCTTTCATTACCTAGTTGACTGATTTTTTCCACAAAAAAAATTCAATTAATATAATTATAATAAAAATATAATAGATAATAAATATCTATTTGAATGGATTTTAGGAATTATATTAACCAAAATAAGAAAATATTATGTAAAAATATTTTCAAAAATAATATTTTGGTGAAGAATTAGTATATTTGAATGAACGAACTATTTGAAAATAATGAAAATAATTTTCTATGAAAACTACTTTTCTGTGAACAGAAAAAATTACCTTAATAAATTAAACAAATAACTATTGATTAAAATAATTAATGTATTATATATTCAGTAAATATTATTTATAATCATCCAATATATTTTTTTGTTATAAGATAAGAATAAATCTAATTTTATGAATTAAAAAAATATAATTTTCTAAATTATAATTTTACCATGTTTTTTAGGAAAACCCATTAAAAATAAAAATTTTGACATATTAATATATTTTTTTGATAAAATCATATTTAATTTTTATGTTGGAATATAAAAATTTACTTTTGGTGAATGTTTTGTATTTTTTAGAGTAATTTGATATTATAATGAATAGTGATCAATACTGAAGTTTATTTCACAATTTCATTTTCATCAAATTTGTTTAGATAATTAAATAAAATTTTAATTTATTTTTATAGTATAATTACATCAATATTACATTAATTAATACAAGTTTGGACATTAGAAACAAATTCATATTCAAATAGGATATAAAACCATTTCAAACATTTGATCATTTTTACGTAAAAATTCCACATTGTCTTCCCGTCAGTGGGATTTATTTTAAATTAATTATTCCCAATTTTATGATTATAATTTGGACAAATTGATATGAAATTTGGAATAATAATATCTTATAATATCTAATAATTTCAACTTATATTTTTACCAAATATATTTTTGAATGTTATTTAAAAAAATACAGTAATTAAGAGTAATGTTTTCTTAACAAAGGAATGAGCTTCAAAAAGAATGCCCAAAATGACCATCACCCATTTCCAAAATACAATAGATGGAATTATATTGACCATTTCAACAATTTTAGATAATATGGACCATTATTAGGCCCACGTCACATGAGAATAAAAAGGTGGAATTCCATTTTTAAAAAATACAAGAATGTCACTCACCCTCTATTATAAAAAGTCAGTCACCCCTCTCATATATTCACATATCTCATGAAATTTTCATCCCCCAAAATATGAATACAAATTCTAAAAAATCATTCTATTGACTCTTGAATCAACCCATTTAGAAAAAATCATACCAATGTAGCCATTTGGGATAAATTACAACAGTTTCCCAAAGAAGTGGTAACATCCTTCCACATTCTCCTTTTTTTATTTTTATTTTCCGGAAACTCAAATATTAAAATTACATGATTAGATAATAAAAAATTTATCTTAAATATAATGATATGTTTTCATTATAATGGTTTGACCAAAAGTTTTGCACAGTTCTCCCTAATGGAAAATGGGCTTACCATTCTTGTGTAAGGTTAACTATCACCTCAATAAATGATGTTGTTCTTTTTCCCTTTACCACCTATAATGGTTAAAAATTATGATGGATACATGGTTTTTATATGATATATATGAAATTATTTATTAATTTATTCTTGTATAAATATTATTTTAAAAATTCCATCATTCTTTCCATTTTAGTAAATATGATAATTTCATTTGTGAATGTGTGAACTACCGCGTCCTCAAAGTGATGTCATTCTATCACACTCACCATAAAATGTATTATAGATGGGTTTTTTAAAAATTTATTTTATATATTAAATAATAATTCTTTTTTAATGATATTAAAAATATATATATATTATGATTATTATTTACTTACATTAATCCAAAGTGAGGACAAAACGGAAAAAATGTTCATGTGTACATACAACATTTTGTCTTCATGAACTGTATATTGAATATTATAAATCTAATTTTATATATTTTTATTAATATTTAAATATTAAATATATATTATATATAAATATGGTTTTACATTATGAAAATATTAAAAGCATGATCTATGTAATAGGACATGGAATTCCAGGTTAAAACTTTTATGATAAACAAAGTGGTTTTTACCTAAAACGTTACATTAACATGAAATTATTAATAAACTCATAATATACACTCATAAGTGAATCATATATAGTATGATATATATTTTTTGGGTATGTGGTATATTTATAATAAATCTTATCATTATTATACATGATTTTTGAATGTGTACAATGAAATTCAAGACTTAATTTAAGGGTTTTCTCATCTACCAATTTTATAGTCACGAGATCCATGCCTTATTAACCACTAAATTGTTCCATTATTAATATAATTAAATTTATGTGTATTTTTCATTCCATTTAATTATATTTTTTTCTGGGGTTTATGTTTCAAAAGATACCAAATTTTGAATGAAATGTTTTCATCAAGTTTGTTTCTATGTGATACATCTCATGGTATAAATATAAACTTTCAAATGTTGTGTATATTTATCCCTTTTACATGTTATGACATTAATATCATTATTTCTGGATTTTTAATGCTTTGGTTATTGTATGAGTCGTAGTTACAAATGTTATAGTATTTTATTGCTACAATCTCACTATTTATCGGGATTGTTTTCGATTATCCATTGGGGAAATATTATGTCCTATATAACAATATAAAACATGGTATGTATTATAATATATTTATCCATGATTACAACAAGTATTATTAAAAAAATTAGAATCATCCTTACTTATGATAAATAATAAAATGTTTTTTTATTAAAATCCAACCTTATTTATCCTTTTAGTCAGAAAACTATGTTCATTCAAAACCATGTTTTATAAAAAAATATTCCCAAATATGTTTTATGTTTAAAAATGTGCATCCGATGTTTTAATTACCTTTTTATATGTTTTCTATGAATACAATATATTTTTTCAAGTTTTTATTATAAGTTTTTAATGTATTTTCAATGTAAAAGGGATTCAAAATTTCCTTTTGATTCCATTATATGATTTCAAATCAATTTTCAATGGGAAATTTTTTTACAAAAGGTTTTTTTTAATGAATGTTTTTTAAAACATAAAAAATATTTAACTGAAGAAATTTTTTTAATATATTTTAACACCTGATTTACATATTTCCAATATTTTTATAGAATACTATATCAAATAAGGTCTTTATTTTATAATTTTATTTTAAAATAAAAATTATTTTAAACAAGATATTTTATATGTGATCGTTTAAAATCCTTTTTCATATAATATTGAATCATAAAATTTTGTTTACTATTTATTGGGTACATAATCTAATAAGAAAATTCATATTAATTCTTGAATGGATTATGTTCTGATGGAATTATATTAACAAAACACATTCTATTTGATGGGTCATTTTCTTTTGGAACCCTTTTTTCATGCATAATGATTTAATGAAATGATTATAAAACCTCCCAATTATACATTGTTTATGATTTTATGAAATTTAAATGATACATATTTCATTTTATAGGATACAATTAGATGTTTACAAACCCCATATCTTTTTTTGAGTACCAATATGAAGACCTGTTTATTAGCTTGTGGAACATGCTAGTCTAATTATATTTTGTGGGTGGTGGGGCCTATATCTCATACATTTAATTGGGTAATGATTAATTCTTTTTAATATCAAGTGTGTAAACAATAGGGAATGTCTATCCATAAACAAGAGGTCATTTTAACCGTGAACAAATGGTACACGAGAGTACTTCCCAACCAAAAACATAATGGTACATGAGAGGGAATTCCAAGCCCGATAAAAGTAGGTACATGAGGGGCATACCAACCCAAAAATAATAGGGTACATAGGAGGAAATTTCAGGCCATAAATAAGAGGGTACATAGGTGGGAATCCAAATCCCTAATAAGGTATAAGGCTTATTATCCCAAGCCAAAAATTATATGAGGGTCTTGGTGGGTATCCTTAAAATAAGATTTTATATGCTCATGTGTATGCCACAAATTCCATGTCTAAATCCTATATTATTATTTCAGGGATTATGATATTGATTCCTTTATTCTTCAGGTCATAAAAACTTTCAATCCTAATGTGATAATTTATGTTTTTGATCTTCAATATGCATGGTTTGATCATCTATTTTTATGGTCACCTTCATGTACCCTTATACTCAAGATTATCCCCCTAGTTTACCCATACATAGAATCGTAGATCACCCCTTTATAATTTTTCCTTTTTCAAGTATATTCTGAATGGTTATATGTTTATGTTCTAAAAGGGGTGATATTTTTGGATAACATTTAACAACATTCACAAAATTAGAAGATCATGTTCTGAATTCCAAATACACTAAACTATTATAGTAATCCAACATGTTATTTTGTAATGTGTGGAATATTCATATTAATTTTTGTAATATCTAGGTATATTATGCTTGGGTATATGTAGGATTCATGATAAATTTACATGAATTATAATTACAGAACAATAATACTCATGATAAATAAAATAGTTAAAACCTAGAAATAATAATTCTAATAATGAATTAAGAACAAAAGGGGGTGTTAAAATTTTATAAAGGGATGACATATGATAATACATTAATTAATTTTCTATAGAATTATATAATTATATATTTATTGTATATAATGAGAGATTTATTTCTATGAATGGTGATCTTGGGGATAGAATAATCTCACAAACACATCAATATTCGTGATTATTTTTGTTTTATTATCCATTCGGTAATATTTCTATTCCATATATTTTTTTTATCAAAAAATAATTTTTTTTTACCATTCTCCTATTAATTCTAAATGACACATTTACACATGTTTATATTTTTTAAAATTTGTTTTAATGGAATATTATTGTTGTTTTTCTAACAACGTAGCTTTTAAATATTCTGATAAAAATATAGATGGACTATTTTTTTAAC
Organism: Viscum album; assembly: GCA_963277665.1. Lineage (NCBI taxonomy): Eukaryota > Viridiplantae > Streptophyta > Magnoliopsida > Santalales > Viscaceae > Viscum > Viscum album. The sequence continues at coordinate 1,470,781,277 of OY728157.1, forward strand.
ATATATGTCATGAATATATATTTACTCCATTAAGAGTTTTTTTATTTGATGCTACCATTACAAGTTTACACATTTGCCATTAAATAATTGGTTTTATTTTATAATTTCATATCTTTTTAGAATAAATTTTTTTTCAAAATTAAATTCTTAATTTTATCACAAATTATTCTATGTGATCAATAAAAATAATTTTCTTGATAATATGGCCTTCATTGATGTTATGTACAGTTTATAGGGGAAATTATACAAAGATACATTATTTATTCATTCTCAATATAGTCTTTTTTTATGAAGAAATTGTGAAATGATTATAAACCTCATTTTTTCTTAGGTAATATGTTATGAATAAATACATAAGAAACGCATTTATTTTCATATGTTCTAATATAAATAATTATTTACGATCATAGAGATCATATATATATATTACATTAATTATTTTATGAGTTTAATAATATATCCATCTAATACATTGATTAAATATAGAATCATCTCAAGAGACAAACAACACTATAATGTGGATTGAACATAGTTCAGTAAGGTACAATTTCCACTATAATAGACTTGTGAGTGAAACAAGATTCCTATAATGTTTTGGTATGAAAACACTATCAAATAAGACATTAATGGAAATGAGGCATCAATGAAATGAAAGGTGTTTTTTTATTTTTATTTTTATGATATGTACTTATTCCTTATGACAATGTTTTCCTATCATAGATAGTTTCCTTTAATTACTTTATGATTCATATCATCTTTACTAAAATGATTTATTCTATAAAATGAAATTTTTATCATTAAAATAAATTTTTTGGTTTTCAAAATTTATGATCTCGTTATCATACCATTATGCTCATGAGATGATTATATGAAAAAAGTATATATAATTTTTTACCCTTACTAAGCATATGAGCTTATACTTCTCATATTTTGTCCATTCCACATCTTATGAAACAATTTATTAATTATGATATGTCTAAAATAGTTTCATTTCAAGATGAAATATGTTGGATATGATATAGTAATTTTATTAAATTTTATTAAAAAAATTATTTTCCAAAGATACTAGACCAAAAAAATCAAGCATGGTTCAATACATTATGTAATAATTATTCATCAACTAAAATTTGATATCTTTGTATGTATAGTATGTGTAAATATATTTGATATTATATCTTTTGTAACTAAATATTTTGGAACTAGGATGAGAAAAAAGATTCAGATCCCAATGGATATGTCCAAGGATATGACTATGTATTAGATAAAGTCATAACGTTTTGGTAATGATGAGAACTAAACTTGGTTGAAACAATGGTATTATAAAAGATTGTGTAGAAATCCAATAAATAGGTTTTCATTATTATATAGTTTCTCACCAAGATTATTTTTTTCCACGTTGTGGTTTTTTATTTTTATTAATTATTTGGAACATTTATGATCCTTCTAAATACTGAATGCGATGGAAAATGAAATAATTTTTTTATTGAGAAGCTGAATATTACGGGAGATGGAATTATAAAATCCAGTTTTTAATCTCACAAATCTTTTTGAAGATAATAATCATTATGAAATTTATGAAGCAATGGATGTAAAAACATATTGTTGATACCACTATGAGGAAATGAATAACTAATTTTAGTGTTTTTTCTCATCTATTAGTTTTTGAGTTGTGGATCTATACATTTAAAATAAATTTCATATTCCACTATGTCTTGAACATGAGTAAATTATTTGGTTGTTTATGAATTATAATTAAATAAAAATAAATTTTTTACACTTATTAAGAACATTAATGAATAAGAGGAAATTTTTTATATGGATCAGGATGAATTTAAAATCTTAATTTTCATTAGGTATTTTCCTCATATTATTTATAATAAAATATTGAATTAATTAAATAGTAAAATTTAGATGGATAACAAATCTATAGGAATTTATATAGAAATTTTTATAATACTTTTGGTGTACACTTATTATACCATCAACCAACCAGAATTTGAGAATGAATAATTCTTCAGTGACATTAAACCAAGTCTTATAATGGTGTTATCTATATGGGACATTAGTATAAATAGGAAAATTGTTTGATGTTCTGACAAGCAGTGGATGTAGATTAGTGTTAACCATAAATCTAGTGGTTTTGGAGAGACAAAAAAATAAAATTAAATGGAAGTTATAAAAACCATAGTGGGAAGAACATTAGATTTACTTTATCATAAAAATATTTAAGGAAGCCTCGAGGAAAAAAATCTTAAGGGTGGTGGTAAATATTTTATGTTATTAATGAATGGTTATTTGGGAATTGAATGGTTATGTGATGGGAAGTTGTTATCTTATGATGTAAATATAGAGAAAACTCTATTTAATTCTTCATACACAATCTAATATTTTAAATGCATGTAAAATGGGGATTTTTCTAACTAGTGCCCAAATATAATGGTTAATGATGGTGATCAAAGTCAACATCCATTTTATCCATGATAAAAATAAAAATATCATGTGATCATTATTTCTGATGAGGGGTACAATTACAATGGTGTGAAAGGTAGACATTCCATTGAATATATGGCTCCAAATGTCTTATTTTACTCATGATATACCCACTAATATATATGTAAGTACTCTTATAATGGTATTATAGTACGATCATAGATCTTAGTTATTTATTTAGTTGTAGAAATACCTAATGGTATGATGATCTCATCCCAAGTCTATAATTCTTTTATGGATGATGTTTTTAGGAATTTCTTTCTAACAAATATTTCTATTCTTCCACATGTAGAATTACACAATGCATCAATTACTAACCCCATATAAAAAATGAAAAATGGAATTTGAATCAAATGAATGATTTTGAGATTCTATAGATATTTTGTGAAAAATTATATACTCAAAGGAATGAATGTCGGATGTGGTAATTGAGTTAAATTCATTAGTGGAGACAGACCCCAAAATTAATGAAATTTTTCATCAGGTTGACATTAAAGATGAATAAGGTTCATTGATAAAAACTCAAGAATAAATTTTGATTCAATTATTAAAAGATTCTATGGTTAGAATAGAATATTATATCATTTATTTTTTAAAATTCCAATTCTTCTTTGATTACATTATCAATGGTAAACTAGTGAAAAAAGAGTTAACCATTTACTGAAAATTACATAGGTTATATGGAACAAATTTCATTATAAATTATTTTTTAAATGATCTAGGGATTTACAATGAATCTTAAACACATTTTCTAGTTGTTTTATGTCTGGGTTCTCTATCAACCATAAATATTAATTTATTTGAAATAAAATATATAATTTTACATCGATTCATACTAAGGATGGTTGGGTAATTATTTATAAAAGGAATGGTGTCTTCCCATAACAAATAATTTAAATGTTTTAATTTAACAATATGATAAATAAATTAGAGTTGTGAATCATCATAATGGATAGTACTCTATGATCCTATATTTCTAACGTATCCACTACATTACATTCCTTCTCAAGGTCATAGTGTATCATATGGTCAGGGTCCAAAATTCACATTAACCATCCCATTTTTCACATGTTGTTATCTTTTGGTGTTAATATACACTTCATAATCATTTGATCTATATATTATTGATAACATTCATTGTATTAATATTTTGTAAAATAATCATGGATAACATTACTTCTATTTAATATTGATCATGTGTTATATAATTTTTTATGTGTCATAAATTTCCTTAACATGTATGAAAATATTTTATCATTTTTTATAAATAATCATCTAAATTATTTCATTGATTAATAAATAAATATAAATAAATATAATTATCCCTTATATTTTCCCAATTGATTGATAATTTCTCTTAAGATGGGGATTAATTGAGTTCTTGAATTTTTCCCTTTAAAAATTTAACAAACATCTTCAACATTCTTGTTATAATCTATCCCTTTTCATAAAATATATTTATAGATGAAAAATATAACATTCATGTTCATATATATTTTTACAGTTGATCTATGTCACCATTATAAACCCATAATATATTTCACCATTTCTTAATTTAGGTATATTTTTTTTATTCATATCCTTTCCATATGGGTTTTATTATTGATGTTAATAAAATTACATTATTTTTTCCTTAATTACATGATAAACTAATAATTTCCTAAAAATATTATCTAACAAGGGCTCCCCATACTAGTATTATTAAGGATTGAAAATAGAAAATGATGAATAATATGTTTGGTAGTTGTAGTATAAAATTATGTAAATAAACCAGAAGTAGAATCTTATTCATAGTAACATATGTCTCCAAAGTGTATAGATAATGTTACTCACAGTCATATATAAATTACTCATGATAAATGTACCTTTTACTTATCTACATTCATTGGAGTCAAATACTATGTTGAATGTAATTTATTACACATACAGTATCATTTAATGGATTCTAATTATAATAATTTAAGACATTCACATATTAAAAAATAATCATCTAAAATTTATATATATTCATATTTCATATATTGGTTAAATATAATAACTCAGATATATTTTTAAAAAAACATTAAATTGATCGTATTCAACAATTTAAGAGTCTTCAAACCCATTGTAATAACAGTGGTCTTTCATAATAATATTTCTTATTTGGCTATGTAAAATATTCTTCAAAATGTTTTATGTTATTGAAATACTATTTAAAGGTTCAAAGATATTCTCTAATAAACCAACTATTAAGAGTCACCAAGAAAAAATTATCATATCAATCAATCAATTTATAACATATATTTTATTCTTTTTGTGACACATAACATTATAAAAATCGGATATGTTAGATTATATCATCTAAATTGAAGTCTTAATTAACCATAAGATGATGATGATTATGAATGGGTTGTATTTTTTGTCAAAGGATTATGGGAATATCAATTACTTTTTTGAAGTAAAATGTACTTTCCTATCTGTTTTCATGATATTGGTATACATGATACAGATATTCTAGAAGATCCAACAATCCAAATTAATAATTCGAATGACGTAAGATCTTCTTCTGGAAGTATACATTGAAAAAATTACCATATAACATAGTTCAAAGATATATAGATTATATACCCATAATTAATCGAGAAAATTGGAATTAATGAAGTCGATAGATGAAGGTAAAATAATTCAAAATATTTATAACTGGATTCAGCTATATATCTGACTATTTATTATATTAATCTTCACCGTACTCATGAAATTTTTGAATGATATAAAAGAGGTATCAACTAGATTTTATGTAAAATAGGGTAGAAAATTATATATATATATATATATATATATGGAAGATAAGAAATTATGAAATTAATTTTACAAATCATAGAGGAAGAATGTTCAATGTAATAGAAGACAAATTCATAAAATATATTAACTTCAAACTTAGTTGACTTTATTCATTATTTCCTTGTGTTAATGAGATGGGAGATATCTTCTTATGTAATATATTTTAAATAAAATGTATAAGGAATTATTATTTGAATATATGAAAATTCATGTGTTTGAGTTACAGAGAACATAATGTAACATGTAACTATGACACATCCACGAATTCAGTGGATTGAGATTCTGGATGTTTGGTCTGACATTGCAAATAACATTGAATATATTACGCATTATTCCAATGTAATATTATTTATCAAGAACCATTATAGTGGGTTTAATTCACAATAACATTGTATGTTTTACTATAATTATTTTTACATGAAAAACATAATAACATAAAATTTGACAGGATGATTGATTTTATGGAAATAATATAAAATTTTATTGGGATATAATTTGTAAAAAATGATGATACAATATCTAATGTTTTTGTGGTGGTCACATGATAATGTTGCACGATGAAAGATAATGTTCACCTATTTTTTTAATAGCAGTATGATGATTTGGAAATAAGAAATTGATGGGAATACATGGAAAAGATATTTTGATCAGAATCTATTTAGGGTATAAAAATTATGTGGCCCAAAAAGAATATATAAAATTTAGATAAAAGATATTAATACAATAAGTTGATGAATAATTATATTGGGAAAAAATAGGCATGAAATATATTCAAAATTACAGAATGATATAATCATTATCATTGAGTCCACCAAGATTAATGAAATGATTAACAAAATGTATTTACGAAATTGAATGCATTGATATAGTTTTTGAAAGAGATTAGCCATAGAATATATTTTTGGTATAGTATGTTATCTATAAAAAATTGAAAACCTAAAATGAATACCAAATATTTATTATCTAAATATGATGAGAACTTCATCATGGTACCATCACATGTAGTTTAAGTAGGGATTTTACAAACAAATATTAGATCACTAGTAGTAAAACATGAAAATTTAGATGAAATACATAGAGAGGATGTAAACATAGTTAGACATGAAGATACAGACATAAATCTTTTTGAATTAGGTAAATTTATTTTTGATGCAGGTTTTCACACTCCATGATTTTAGAACAACATGAAGTTTGATGGCATATAAATTACAGAACACCAAACTTACAATAACCACAAAATTTTATTATTAAAATTTTAATGTTATAACCAACCTACTAAATTGGGGGATATGATTTTTATAAACTAAATTATGAAATATATTTAAAGTGACAAATAAAAAAATATTGATTATTTTTTTATAAATAATGATTCAATTATTATTAAGTTCTTTTTATTCTCTAAAAAAACATTTTCATCATAAATGATTTTTTTTATTTTTGTGTGAAAATAAGATAAATAATTTTTTTATTGTTAGATAATGTATTTTATAAAATTAAATTATGTTCTGAAATCATAATGTTAAAATTACCTTATTGTGAATTTTTTGAATTTTTTAGAAGAAGATATATTTTCCATTAAATTGAAAAAAATATTATATTTTCTTAATAACTGTAGTTCTAATTAAATTATTTAAAAGGTATGTTTATTCAAAATGATTTTATTCTAAAATTATTTTAAATATATTATTGATAATTTAATTAAATTTGTTGAAATGATGAATATGATGGAATTTTGTAGAAAATATACATAAAAATTAATTTTCTAAAGAAATATGTTATCATTGTACTTTTAATTTTAATTTTTAATTAAATTATTCTTATTGTCAGGATTAAATATGATAAAATTTATTCATTATTTGGAATAATTTGGTTCAAATTTTGTAAAAAAATTTCTTTTTAAATTTAATCACTGTGAATATTTATCCCTGAAAATTTTGGCACTTAAATAAATGATAAATCAGGTTAATAGATATTAAAAACTAGTGATAATATCAAAATATTTATTCTTAATTATGTTTAAATGTGGTTAATTTTGAAATAATTATCTTATTCTGCAAATATATATTTTTATGTGGAAAATTCTATATAAAATTTCAAATATAATATATAAATCTATAAAAGTTACAAAATATCCATTTCTTAGTTATAAAAATATATTATGTGTTTCCATTGGAAAAAAGTATGTTATGAATGAATTTTAATTTAAATTTTTTGAAAAATATAATTAACTTCATTATGATAATTTTATTCCAAGTTTTTGGTATTTATATAATTACACAAAATTCATGTGAAACACTAATACAATCATTATTAAATTGATATGAAACAAAACTATATTATTTTCAAATTAAAAAAAGTGATATAATTTTATTTATTTATAGTGTTTCATAATTTTTTATATTAATATGACATATTAGTGATGATTAAATGAATTATATTCCAAATAAATCTTTTAGTGATATATTTGAATTTAATTGAGATGAATAGAGTGAAAACTAACATTAATGATAAGTAACGATAGTAAAATTTTATTAATAAATGAAAAATATTAAAAATATTTAACAATTACAATGGGTTAATATACAGTCTAAAAGACAATTAATATTCTATTTATGTGTCCATAGTTACCTTATATTAAAAATTATTATCTTTTAAAAGTGAAAAATATATTAGTTTGGTTAAAGATAAAATATGTTAACAATGGGATCAAACTAAACGATAAGGATAAAACATCCTAAAATACCTATCCATAAGTTATTTTTATGGTGTTTAAAAATTATTATACCATAGGTTTAATTACCTATCCATTTTTAGGGATTTCTCCTGGAAAATAACTTTATTATGTTTAATATTTAATTAAATTCTCAAAGTTCCTCTCACCTCAATTATAAAAGGACATGCATTAATTCAAATATTTATATAAAATTGAGATACTCTACTCATCCAATCCCTAAAAATAAAACTTTTAATCATAATTATACCTGTTCTTTTGGTTCTGGTCTCCCTAAAATACTAAAAATATTTTCCTTATGAAATGATATAAAGAAGGCCTCTTGAAGATGTGTTAATTGTCTTTCCCAACCTCTTACCTTTTGTTTTATTCTACCTATTCTAAATATCATTAATTTCTCATGAAATAATAATTTCAAGATCACATAACACACTAAAATGTTGTTATTATTATTATGAAACCAACATTGTCCCCATTTATTCCAATCAAATGGGAAGTGAAGATATTACTCATGCATAATAATGCCTTAATGTCATAATTTATAAATACATTTCATTTTTCATCACCATATTTTATAGATGGGTATTAAGATAGGTTGTGTTTTTATTTATTATAATTAGGAAATATTTATGATTATATAATTATAATATCAAATCTACATTCTATCCCTCTTAACCAATGGGAAAAGAAATCATCGCATGTTTGTGTGTGTGGGCCACCACCACCATAAAGCGATAAGAATCATTTTTCATGTCTATTTTACATGACTGTAAATGAAATTGTTTGGACCAATTTAAATGATTTAAATAATATTATAGTTTTATTATAAATTCTAAGTATTATTTATATTTGATTTATTCCCTCTTTTGAAAATTTAAAACAGCATCGATTCATACATATTGTCTCTCATATCTATTACTAATATAATTTATTTTTAATCCCTATATTTAATTGATTCATATAAATAAATTTATAATTCATATAATTGATATTAATATAACTATTAAAATTCTTGAGATTATGGAACCATAATCAAAGTACAAGTACAAATACTACCAAACAAAAACAAACATGAGAAATTAAATAGTTATTACCCAAAAAGAGTTATTTTAACAAAGAATTGTCAACAAACTAAGGATAAAATATTATACGTAACATTTCAAATAATATAATTTAGTATATTTCTAAAATATATTAATTATATATTTATATTTATTATTTATGAGTCCATTATGCATACAAGTGAAGTTCAACTAGGGGTAAGGGTTTATTTCATAGTCTTATTATTACTCAGTACTATTTGAGATTAAGTCCCTATTAAAGGGAATTTTTTATATATCCATCTAATATATTAAATTTTTAATATATATATATATATATATATATCTATAATGTTTTATTAATGATATTTTTACCAATTTATTATGTTTTAAAAAATTTCATGGAGGGAATGTTCTGATCATTTTCTGAATGAGGTACTTTTAAACCTTTTTATAATAGTTAGAAACGAATATTTTTTTATCTTCTACATATTTAATGAATTGTTCTTATATTGTAAATAATATTATATTGGAATCTTCATTTAATGGTTTATAAGTTTTTTTTTGAAAGAAAATTTTTCCCCTTTATATTTTTAAATTTAAAAAATAAGTTATTTGAATGTGGAAAAATTAAATATCCATCATTAATTTTGATATGATCATTCGAAATTATTTTCATCTATGTGAATATACATTTTGAGTTTTATTATGTATATAGTGTATAGTCTTTTGAAACCATCTATAATATTTTATTAAGTGGGTTTTAATCAGGATGGATGGATATATACTATTTTGATACCACACTCCATAATAATCTAGATGGATTGTGATTATTATTCTATATTGTGGTAGTTATTAATATTTTATATTCTAATTTCAATTAAAATATTTATGTTAATGATGTCTCACACCTTCAAATGAAAAATGTTTTGGACATAGTATATTGTATGTGGTTCGCACTATAGGCCCTCAATCCATTGGTAGGTCTCATGAGACAAACATGTTTATGTATTTGTTATTGATTTATCATTATAGTATCATTTAATGGAATAGTCCCAAAATAATATGTTTCTAATGAGAAATGTTATGATATTTTTCAATTGATGTCCATAAGATTATTTTATTAGTTATAACATCCGTGGATAAGATTAATGATCATGTAGTTTTTTATATGGGATTATTTTTTTTCATTTATTCATGAATAATTATTAGAATTCTTGTAGTTTTTATTAAATTCCATGTTTTTATGATAATTTCATTTAAAAATATTTTATTCCATAATTTTTCAGTTTTTCATTATATGTAATAATACCCATAGTAAGAATCAAATCTTACAAATTTAATATGTTTCTTTTTACCCAGGATTCCAGGATGTGTAGTATGATTGAAATTTAAGGAAATGAAAAAGGGAGTAATGGTTTACTGATACAAAATACATTGTTGTGTTTAGTCCTCAACTAAAATGTATTATTCAAATTTGTATCTTGTTTTCCTAATACTACTAAACTATTTATTTCATTGGGATGGGATTGAATGTATCTAGTGCCAATGAAATTAATTACCCACAAACTCTAGGCTACAAGTGTTGGTTTATTTCAAGTTGGTATCAGATCTAATAAGTAGAAACAATAAAGAAAAATATTTTAAAAAATTTATTATTGGGATTAACCCGAACATATTATTTTAAAATAATCTCAATGATATAAAACATAAGACTGTGAGATTACCGATAAATAAAGTATTCCATATTTTAGAGATTATAAACTATTATTCATAATGGTATGATCTAATATAGAATATTTAATCATCTAGAAATAGATCCTAAACAACGGAATAAATTGTATCAATTCACACGACCCATGTTGGTATTTCACATTGGGTCAATATAAAAAAAATTGAGCTAGAGGTGAAGAAATAATAACAAGTTTGGGGATGTAGACTCATGTTATGTGCAATAAATTTCCCATATAGATTATTTTTCTGACCTATAAAATGATGTAAAAAGGTCTTACCAATTAATTAATCAACAACCTCTATTGTAAAATGGCATTAAAAATCCATTTTTAGTTGATCAATCATATGTTTCTTAGCGAACTTGTTTTTAGATATGGGTAGTAATGATATAAAGAAGGTTTTCATGAAATTTTATACCCATTTAGAGTAGGAGGATTCATTATGGTTATTCCCTCAAAACCCTAAGAATTATTAGGGAATATCAATCATTGAATAGAAATATTTCAATTAACTTTTTATAAAAAATTATTTTCCTCATGAATAATGAAAATATATGGACATAATGTTTAGGAATCTGTGAAAAAGAGAAGGTAAAAATGTTTATATGTTTAAATATGACATTACATAGTTATAAAGAAATGTTTTAGACAATATATTTAATCCCAAGGGAATGATTTACTTTTATTATGGGTTAAATAAAATCCATCAAAGGGAACTAGTCTCCCAGACATTCTCATAATATAGAGATTTAGTATCTTAATTTATCAAGATAGAAAAATAATTATAAAATTATTTTGTCTTCAAAGAAATGAAATAAATGAAAATTATAGCTGATAAATCAAAAGATAAAGGTGAGAATGGAATAAATGATTCTTATATATGTAATAGTTTTGTAAATAAACACTATGATGATTTCATGATGTCACTGGGAGTTTTTATCATGTGTATAGAGAGAGAAATCATGGCCTATGATTTAAGGGAATGAATGAAGATTGAAATATCAATTGATTAATTATAGGGAGTTGGGGAACAATTAAAAATAATTCATCATAAATCAAGGGTGGATATCCTAGAATAATCTAAATGATAAATTCCATGATATTCTATTACAAATATTGATGAAGAATAATTAATGTTCTTGTGTATTTTCATTCACTAATTATGTTGTAAAATTAATTTAATCAATGATATTCTTGTTATCTGACTCATTAAATGTATATAGATTATATTAATGTAGATTTTCATTATAGATTTTTAAAAATAATTAACTTTATAGATAACCATTGAATGTGATTGTTTTGTAATGTGAATTTTTTTTGTAGAATAGATGAATAAATGAAATATAACCTTAATATTCTCATTATACAATTTTCAAAAAAAATTATTAAGAGATTATTTACATTGATTAAGAAAATGGGAGAGTATTTTATACCATGTAAATAGTATGTGATTTGACATAAAATTAATTAAAGATGAATTGAACTGAATTTTTGGATTAATAATTAACAACATTTTTTAGGGAATAAGGGGGTAGTATATTTTCTATTAATTATTTTTTTCATAAATGGTTTATAGTTTTTCAAATTATTAACCTGTGATAAATATAATTAAATATTACATTAAGAGTCACTTTATTGGTAATAAATGATTAGTTGATTTTTAAAATAGAGTGACCTTGTTCAAATATTTTTTTATTTTTCTAATTTTATATGAAAACATTGGTAGGATCTTTATGTATAACTTAGTATATTATGGACTTTTTTGAACAATTGATTTTATTATTTGACAGTAAAGTTGGATTTATCATATTATATAAGTTGTTTTAATTATTTTCTTGGTAAATGTTTAGGGGTCGGATTAATGGATTATAGATCTAATGATTCCTTAAAATATTAATTTATTCATATAGAAATAAATAAAATTCATCTCGAATACCAATTTTATTGTATAAGAGTAGAAGTGTAATCTAATAAAAGATTATCTAAATGTTGGTACTATGCTTATAGAAAGGAAAAAACTCATGTAAGTTTATTTTCAAGAGAAATTTGTACCTATAGTAAAAGTAACACTCAAAAATTTTAAAATATTCATTAAATAAAAATGTTATGTGTTTAATTTTCATTCTATGAAATCAAATTTCTTTTAAGACAAAACAAATTTATTTATTTCTGATGGTTAACATTATCATAATTATATTCCATATCATACAATATTAATCCACATGCATTAATTTTCTCCTCAATGTCTATATTCTCAATTTCATCATATATTATCCTATTCTATACCCAAGAAATGTGTTACACCAAATCATATTTTTATTTCCCCTTCCCTCATTTCAAGAGTGAGTTTTATTAACCCCTTTAAAGATATGGATATACCATTAAATAATTTTTCATATGTAAAACCATAGATTTTAAATAACATGTTCAAATTTAATGTAATATATTTATTTAATTGGGTATAATTTAATAAAAATATATTTTAAAAAATAATATGTTTTATATCATGTATAGTATGCACGGTCGATCATAAACGAAACATGAAATATTCTTATTTAAATATAACTTTTATAAACATGTTGTTGATTTTGTGGGTATGAATATTTTGAAAATTATGAATATATATATATATATATAGTTCATTCTCAATAAAAACTTATTGATAAATTTTCACGAAATAAACATTCATTGTTTTAGTAAAAACATTTTATTCCTTAAAAATACATTTTCATCTAACACATTATTTATTGATTTTTGTGAGAAAATAATATAATTAATGTTTTCCCAAACTAAGAAAATTAATATGTTTATATTAAATGTATTTTTGAAATTATCATATTAATATAATCAACGGGTGAAATTTTGGGTTTTTTTTGAAAAGATTGACTCCCATTAAATAGAGAAAAATAAAACTTTTTATTAAAAAATATGCTTTTGTTTCATGAATTTTGGAAAATATATTTCCCTAAAGATTTATTTGACATTAAAATTATTCCATTTATTTTATAAAAAATTATATTAATTATATTATAATCTATTTTATGATTGACTTTGGGAAAAAATTGTATACAAAAAATCCTTCAGAAAATACTTCATTACAAAACATTTTTACTTTTTTATTTTAAATAAAATTCTTCCATATATGAATATTTAATTTTATAAACTTTAATCTATATTTGGAATTAGATGTTTTGAAATTTGTAAAAAAGACATTTTTATTTTCAGACAATATCAATAGTAATCATGGTAAAATTTATCACCTTACTGAAAGGTAAATCAGGTTAATATTAGTTAAAACCATGTGATAAGGTCAAAATATTTCATATTATTTATTATCAATTAAATTATAAAATTATAATATAATACTCAAAATTTATATTTTTAATGGACACATGTCCATGGAATTGAAAAATATTACATTTAAATCAAAAACAATTTAAAAATGTCACTCTATTTGTTTTAAATATATATTATGATTTCATTGAGGGGAAAACATAATAATGAATATAAATTAATGTTATTTTAATAATTGAATTATATTAATGTTGATAATTTAATTATATTATTTTGTTACTATATCACTACATTAAATTATTATGAAACACTAATATATTCATTATTCAATTAATAGAAAACTAAATCAAATGATATTAAAAATATTCAATGTTTGGTAATTTGACTTAATTATATATTTAAATTAATTTTTAATATGACTACTTAATATAAATGACATTTAAATGAATTATATAAAAATTTAAACTTTCTCTTGACCTATTTTATCCAAATTAAATGAATAGTGTCATAATTGAAATTATTGATAAATTATCAAAATAAACTTTTTTAAATTATTTATAAATATTTAAATTTGTCACAAAGTAATATATGATAATATATGGTCTATAATTTATGCACTATTCAATTTATGATTCAATATTTACCTCATATGTAAAATTATAACCCATTAATAATGATAATTATGTTACCACAGTTACTGTTAAAAAGTTTATCTACAGGAAAAATCAAAAAAATAAGTTTTTAAAACACCAAAAAAACACTTGAGCATTTTATTTCATGATGAAATTTTAACCATTTCATTTCATAGGTTCAAATCCAAATATATTTGGATTCAATTTGTAATGATAATTATAGTATTATAATTAATATTTTATGAAATTCCAAAAGTTCCCCTCAACTAAAATATAAATAGAAAATCATTCTGTCACATAATAAGACCAATTTGAGTATCCTAAATCAACCAATACATACCCATTAATCATGTAACAGTTTTTTATCCATGTTGTGACGTTTTTGGTACCACAGAAACAAAATCCTTTTGTTCCTTAAAAAGGTCATTAAAGAAGGTCTTCTAAAGAAGAGGTAATTGTATTACCCAACTCCTTAAATTAATTTCCCCTTAAATTTATTCAAAATATGATGAATTATTCATAAAATAATTACTTAAGTATTATATATAAACATAAATTACATTATGATTATTAATCCACCATTATCCTCTCTTTCCTATTAAATGGATGTGAAACAATCACTCATGCATATATACTACTAATCGTCTCCACATAGTGGTACAATTTATTTTTGATCCTTATATTTTATAGATGGGTATTATACTCGATTAAATATATATAAATAATAATTATGTTTTTAAATATGATATCATTTCTTCTTTATTCCTTTGAAACCATTGGGAAATGATAACATCTATCATGTGTTTGTGTGGACTACCACGTCCACGAAATGTTATGAAGCGCTTTTTTTTCTATTTTAGTTGTTAGAAATAAGGATGTATTTGATGAATATTAAAAATATATATAATATAATAATTATTTTTTATTTGGGAATTATTATTTAGAATTATATAATTACATCTGTTGAAAAGTGAAAATTATATTCAGGGGTACGTACAACCAACCATCTCCATAAAGAATATAATTCATTTTATATCTATAAATTTTCATGATTAATATAAATACTTATATTATGATTATATAAGATATTTATATCAATATAAAAATTATATTGATTATTTGACCATAATAAATATATTATGATCAAATCTACCAAACCAAAACATGCAAGGAAAATGAATAAGATATTACCCGAAATAGGGATTTCAAACATGATTTGTTAAAAAAACTAAGATAAGAAATATATTTTTTTATGCGGTATAATATATATGCTTATGGTTATTTAATATATTTATAAAAAATATATTTTTAATTTATATTATTATCAATCATGGAAAAATGAATTCAAACATGAGGTAAGGTTTTGTATCATAATGTAATCATTATTTTAGATATTTTATGATTAAGTTCCCACTGTGTGAATAATTTTCTTCCATATCCATATTTTCAATAAAAAAAATTAACTAACTTTTCGATCACTCTCAAATGATACATTAATGGATTTACACTCATGTTTTACTTTTTAAAAATTGTGTAAAATGAGTTTCTTCTATCGTTTCCTCAATAAGGTAAATTTTAAACATTTTACAATAGTGTGAATGAAATGTTTTTTTAATTTATATTACATAAAAATATTATTCAACAATCATGAATTAAATTTTCATTGGATTTTTCATTATAATTTTAAAATTTTCTTTTCAGAGAAAATGATTTCTTTCACATTTGGGGATCCTTTAAAATAATTTAATTTAGGTGAAAATGGCTACTTTAATTTAGATTTTTTTCATGGTATTTATAACATATTTTACTCTATTTCAATATGTTATGTTGAATTTTTTTATTTAATGTGTTTATTTCCTTATAATAAATTATAGAATATTTTATTTTATGGTTTATGATCAGTTTGATTGGGGTTGTACTATTTTCATACCACTCTCCATATTACAATGGACTGTTAATGGCTATGTCTATTGATTGACTTAATTGTTAACATTTTCTATGATAGTTTCTATTTGAATATTTAGGTTGATTATTGTTCACCCTATTCATATGAGGAATTAATTGTACTTATTATTTTATTTTAGTGGTCCACTATAGCCCCTTAATGAATCAATAAATCTCTTGATAAAAACTAGTTTGTGTATTGACTGAGGATTTTTTGATTTATATAATATATCATTGAATGGTGCTTCAAGGATATTTTTTTTATATCTATAACTATACATTTACTTATTATGATATTAGTTATTTAATTTCCATGTGATTAATTTTTTTATGATATCTAGGAATACATTTCATGATCATGTGATTATTTATATGTAATTATTTTATCATCATTTATTCATATAATATTATTCATCAAGATTCTATTATTGATTAAATTACATGTTTTATCATAACATTACCTTTCCATAATTTTTATTCATTATTTATTCATGTTATCCTCAACTATAACAATACACTTACAGTGCATGAGAGCTGACTAATTTCTTCTATATATATTTTCCCATGATTCCGAGAAGTGTATTATGATTAATATAAAAATATATGATAAATGAAAAATTGATGTACAAAAATAAAATATTATGTTGCGTTATATCATCAAATGTAATAAAATATACCATTTTTTAAATTATTTTTCCCAAAATAATAAACTATTCATTTATTTTAGATAAGATAACAAGTATCTCTTTTCCATGTGAAAAAGTAATCACCGAATCTCATTTACTAGGATTATGGGACATATAGAGGGATAATGTACATTACCCAAAAATTAAACTAAAGGATGATGTTATTGATGATGAATAAAGAAATAATATGTCACATTAGATGATGGAGAATGAATTCAATGTTTAATGGATGTGATATCATTGAAAATACGATTAGCGTCACCAACATTAATATGAAATAAATAAATCTCCCAATGAAAAGCTACTGAGAGGAAGTGAATCTGAAAAAAAAAATTATAGTATATTACGGTGGTGAGTATATGAAAATGAATAAATGGTTTCATTACATTTTCGTGAGTTTTTATCTATTATGTGATCATAATGACTATAACATTTAAAGATTCTAGAATTTGGGTATTTGAGAATTTTGGGAAACATTAGACAATTTTTTCAGTCTATATAATTAAATAATATGATGAAACATAAATAAACATTAGTATAAGTATGTTTGGAAGATGCGGGATGTTGAAATATTTTAATCTACTTACAAATAACAACTTTCATAAGAATTAATATAATGAGATAGTTAACAAATATTTTAATGGAATCTTGGACATATGAAGTTCAATGAAAAATAAGCATAATGCACTCAACATAAATTAAATTCATTATTTCAATAGTTGTATATGAAAATTGAAGCTTATAAGGAAGTTTACTATTATATGGAATTATTAGTAGAAACAACAATCACAATAAAATTTTATTCCTGAAGATGAGATATATAAATGATAACGGTTGAAATATCGAGAAGAATGAAGATCTATGTGTACATAATTTTGCAATGGATAAGAGAGAGTATTATATTAACATGATGTTTGGTAAAATAACATTGATTATTTCAAAAAAGTAAGTGTGTTTTCATGAAGTTCTATTGGTAAATTGTCCAAAATACAATTTTTTTTCTATTATTAGGGATAATCTTACCAATAAATAGATATGGTTTATTGAATTCTGTATATGATACAACAATGATATTAAACAGTATAATTTTACTAAAACCACACACTCAATATTGAGGAACTAAATATTATGCTTCATTGTAACCAAATTTTTACTATGAGTGATACACTATGAACACCATTAAGAGTATAAATAATATATAAATAGAAAACAAATTATTTTTTCATAAATGTAAATGATTTTTGTGATCAATATATAAAACTTATTATGTCATGAATGAAAGAGTTTTGATAACTCTATAACTATGACTATGAGTGATATATATAGTGATGAAATTTCTAAAAAATATATATAAATATTGTTTAAAATAGATTATTGAAATTAATTTTTTGTAATTATAATTTATAGGACGTAAAAAAAATTATGAAGATTTTGAGTTTTACTACAAAATTAAAAAACTTAATTGAAAATTTTAAATATTCAAGAGTATTTTTTAATATAATTCCAAAAATTGAAAAGTCCATTGATTTTTTAAAAAATATATATCATTTCTATTTGTTGAAGGTATAAAATATTAATACATGAAAATTTTAGATATCAAATCACTAAATTTATCTATCAAATTTGATTATATAAAATGGGTCAATATAATTAAATAAAATATGATGAGAGTGGAAATAAATTATTTATAATTCATATATCCCCTTAGAAGATAAATTTTTAGTTGAATCAGTAGACCAATTACTTCATGAATGTTTTTGATGTGATTATATTTTGAGTAGAACAGAACATTGTATTTCATATAAGCTAAAAATGTCATTAGATTTATATGATCTAAATTAATGTTTTGATTCCTATAAATTTATTTTACCATGAGAAAAAAAATTAATGTTCAATTACACTGGTGTAGTATGATGTTGAAGTTGAGGAACTATCCAAGATTATAGGAACAATTTAAACTAATGGGTGTTACTATTATCTTAATTTGGGAGATATAATGTGTAGGATACACAATTTTTCCTCGTGATAAATACTACCCACTAAACCGATATTTATAAGAAGATATTTGTCTAAAATTAAATACTTTATAGGAGGAAACACGAAAAATATTTGTTTCTCACATTGAGGATGTACCTTCAAAAAAAATTTCTACTATTTAATTTTAGTATCATTATAAAGATCAATGAAAATAATTACGGATAATTAAAAGGATTAATTCTACATTATTAATGAAAAATGTTTGATCAATAAAATGTAATCAACAATTTAATTTTAACTTAATGAGTAAAAAAGTACCCAACCTCGATTCACTACCCACTCCCCCCTTAGGGTGACTTCCAGATTGATCAAAAGGGGATCATAATTTGTATAAGTGGTTGAGTTCCCTATAAATGAATCTATAATTTTAAATCCATGCTTTTTCAAAGGTATATGTGAATTGAATATTTTTTATTTCAATAAAATACTTTTCGAACAAAATTTATTTTCGTACATAATTTTTCCAAAATCGACAAATATGGATCTTTCAAAATTCCAAAAATGAATATATAACATAAACATAAGATAATACATTTTTGTTATAAAAAATATTCACATAAAAAGAAATTAATTAAAGATTTAGGATAAAAATGAAACTCATATTTTAATGAATATGGCCTCTCATGATTTGAGAATGGATGATCCATCACTATTAGATGATAAGGTTACTAGGAGAAATTATATTTAATTTGAAAAAATAAAACCATTGGAAGAAGTATAAACTCATTAATATTAATATTATTAGAATTTGACAACCCAATATTAGAATATAAATTATTCATTATTATATTTTTAATAAATTAAATTTTTATGATTTCTTGTGTTACATGCAACTCTATGTTTTAACAAACCGTGAGATATTATAAATATTAATATTTAATCATGACCATTATAAATAATACCTTAAACAAAGATATGTGAATATTAATAACTAGTTTTTTAATATTAATCATAATTATTTAATATTAATAAAATGTATTTATAAAAAATTAATTAACTCTTAGAAAAGTCATTATATGTTACTAAAATACTATTTTTATTGTATTTTTTTATTAAAATTACAAAAATACATTATGACACTATTTGAAAAATAAATTGATAAAATCAACTTATATTTTTATTCTTTATACAATAATTATCTTACGGAATTTTTTATTTTTTTGGAAAATATTTATTTTCTTGTGAATAATAACAAATAATGCATTTTATTGAAAATTTACTTTTCATTAAAATAATTTATAATTTTGTTCAGTTAAATAATTTTTTATGAAAGTTAAATTTGTTCAATTAAATACTAATTAATACAATTTAGTTCATTGTAATCCTCTTCATATTGGATTTTGGATGTAAAAACATTTCTACTTTTTGAAACTTTTCTCTTTGGAAAACCACTTTCTCATTAAACCTATGGGTTATATTTTAAATTTTCATTCCGTTATATGAAATTAATTGGTAAAAATTGATTCCATGTTCTTAATAAATATAAACAATATTATTTAACATGTTCTATTTAATATTTTTATAAATAATAATAAAAATGTTAAACATTATTTATTATTGTTAAGGTAAAAAAATTAATGATTGTAAAATAAAACCATATCAGTTAAAAAGATAAGAAAAACTAGTAAAACGCCCATCGGCTATACTAATTTTTAACATATCTCTTCATGGATCTATAATATTTAAATTTTGTGACTTATTGCATGATAAAACTATGGGTGCACATTTTCATTTCAAAAATACAAGTGTGTCACTCACCTCACTAATAAAGGTTATCCATTGTACTCTCCTATTAAATATTAAAAAACAATATTATTTATTCAAACCTGAAAAAATAAAATTCTTAATTTCCCACTCTCAACCTGGAAGACATCGAAAGAATCATTTATGGGGAAAACCAAAATAAGTTGTTTGAAGAATATGTTGAAGCCATAACCGAGTGTTTTATTTTATTTCTTCCACCACCACATCAATTAAAATTAAAACATTATTATATATCAATGTCAGAATATTCTATATAATGAGTTATTTTTATGTTAATATATTTTGTTAAAAACATCTCCTCTTCCATTATATGGGATACAATGTCATCATTTGTGTTTTTCGAGGACAACTACCTCGCGTATAGGTATTATTTATTTTCCATAACCACCTACCATTATTTTATTGAGTTATAAGTTAAATGACTATATATTGTATTTCTTATATTTTTATAAATTCAAAATTATTAAATAACATATAAATTTATAATTTATATTCACTCAGTATATAATAAAATTGTTTGTGTGTACAATGAACTATCACCTCGCAAAGCGATGTAATTCATTACAGATTTAAAATAAAGGTAATGATGATGGATTTAATGAAAAAATGTGATTTATATGAAAAAAATGATAATTTAATTGTTATGTATTCTGTAATTATATTTCATTATATCCATCTTTAAAATGGATATTTTGTTCATTTATACATATGACCTACAATCTCTAAGAACAATGAATTTAATTTTCTATCTCTAAATCAAATAGATTTCTCAAAATAAAATATTTAATAAATATATAATAAATTTATATAAAAATAACATTATGTATACAATTGAACCATGATTATATAAAGATCACCAAAAAGAAATAATCTAATCAAACATGAAAAACTAAGAGACTATTTCTGGAAACATGTCCTTAAAATAGAATATTTAATAAATATGTATTAAATGGTCATAGAAAATAGTATATTGATTTATATAAATATTTAAGTTTATATAATAGATTTATAATAAACATATATTTATTATACATGTGTTTTTTGAAATTAGGATTAATGTAGATACATAAGGAAAGGGATTTTGAACATAATTTTTCATTCCCTAAAACATATGTCATGTTATTCACCTGTCTTATTTTATGAGGTTTATATATATACCCTTTTACAAGTAATATCATGAATTTATTTATTCTAATTATTTTTAAGATTAATTTATTATTATTCTTTAGTAGGACTTATAATTCAATACTGCCAAAGTGGTAATGATGTTATTTTATAATCTGATCGATTATCAGGAATGTTTCTGATTAGTTTGTGGATGATAAAATAATATAATACATAAATAATGAAAACCATTATATATTTAAAATATACATATTTCATGAAAATATAGTTTTTTCCTTTATTTTATTATCATTAAATACTCAAGATATAAAAATAATGTTTTGAAAGAAATCCCTATTATTTCAAATTTTAGTCAAAATAATTTTTTCTTATAAATCACATTTTAAATAAAGATATTAATATTATATAAATTAATTATTAAATATTATACCATGTTTTTATTTTCAAAAAGAATATCTTCATCGAACACCCGTGTGTTTTCCAAAACATGGTAGGTGTGGTTTTTTTTTCAAAAATATAAATGGAAACTTTATTATAAAGTGTGTGGCATGAATATAATTCTCTAACATCATGACCAATAATTGAACTGAATATTGAATATTATAGTCCATGATTATTTTTAATGAATATAATTTTGAATTTTTTATATATTTCTTTTCAAATCGCAAAAAATATTTTTCCAAATAAGTTACTTAAATGATCATTAAAAGTTATTTTCCATCTGATATTTCAGTTATTTATCTTATTTATACCTTAAATTTCATATGATAGACAGATACCATAAAATTATTTTTTAATGGTTTCTGTTTATGGTGGAATGGCGCTTACAAAAACTAGTTCACTTATATAGTATATACCTTATAAGGAGCATCTATGATCTCTCCACACTCATGGTGGTGTTGTATCCCAGGTGAAAAAGTTTTTTTGTATTTTTCTTTATCTAAATTGTGGATCAATACAACTGTTCTTCATAACATGATTAGTGATTCCGAAAAGAAAAACTTTTAATAGAAATGTGTGGATTGTTCTTCACATGAAATTCTGCAGACTCGATTGAGATCTGTAATCATGGGTCAAGAACCATCCTCCTAGCTCCGAATATGTTGATGTAGTGAAGAAGGAAATTGATCATCCTGAACCCATCCTTGAGTATGATTGGGATTAATCCTTTTTCAATGCTCTCAAACACAAAAAATAATTATTTGGCACATCACTAACTGAGACAGGAGCAGTTGTGGTGTGAATAGTCTTGAATTTAGTGGTTCCATAAGGGTTATCATAATTCTATATTATTTCCGGATTTTATTGAAGAAAATATATTATATCATAACTATCATCTTTTGTGATAAAATGACCTATTATGATGATAGGGAACTGATTAGAGGCATTGATGAAACATAAATTAAAAAAAAATCTTACGAGTACAAATCTTAATATGCAAGCTTGCAACCCAAGTTGCATTGAGGAATTCATTGATGAAATGAATTTTGCAGTTTCATCCACTAAAATGATCATTTGGAAGCCTTAATTGATGAAAAGGAGATTTATTATGTGATGTGTGGTATTAATCTAGGGAGTTTCCCAACTCTGGATAGCATTATAGTGGTTTTCTACAGTACATATTGATAAATTTTTAGGCACAATTTGGTGAGGGTTATCTAAGTATTCATTAGTGGTGGTGGTATTCCTTGTCTGGCTAGAGTGACCACCCATGTGTTAATACCCAAAATTAATAATCCTCATCTATTTAGCATTATCATGAGATTATCATGTGTAACAATCCTTAGAATGTTCTCTCATGGATGATTAATATAATATTGTCCTCCTACCTCTATATATAGATCATGAATGGACAATATGGATTGGTTAAAGGTGGGATAGTTTATGGGGATATCTCTCTAGAATAAGAAGAGATCATTGATATTAATCAAAAGGTCACAGGTTCTAAAATGACTATCAAATTGGATATGGATATAGCATATTATTGTGTAGATTGTAACATTATTATATATGATTTTATAAAATTGGGATTCTCCTATCGGGACTCAGATCTCATGTTCAAGTGTTATAGTTACCCATGGATTTGTATCTCTTTTATGAGTAAAAGTTGTTGTTTTTTAATCTGACCAATCGACTCAAACAAGGGAATCCTTTATCCCTAACCTTTTTCATTAAAATTCATTATATTCTTATTCACATAGTTAATAGGAGTATCATGATGGGGAAAGAATTCTTTATAAATAGAAGATTCACTCCAACACAATATATAACTTTATATATAGTGATGATACAATAATATTTTTGAATTCCATAAAAAGATCAATATGGTGTATCAAAAGTGTTCTTTAATATTACTCAAAAACGAGTGGAAAGATCATCAACCGGGGGAAGAATATTTTCTATATCTCTAATAGATGCTTGGGAAGCCATGTTTCATCCATGGTTAATATCCCTAACATGAAAATAATAAATTATTCTATGGGATATCTTGGTGCATCTATATCTCCTACAAGGCCCTTCATTCAACACATTGATAAAACTATGGGAAGATTCAAAATGATAATTTTTTACAGGAAGAAACTATTTATATCCATTGGTCGAAAAATATGTCTACTTAATAGTGTGCCGATTGTTATCCCATTAAATTCTCTCTTAGATATTACAATGCTGAAGGTTGTGACTTCCCACATTGAAAAAACCCTGGATTCATTCTTCATGGATGTTAATATATAAAAAAAATCATAATTGGGATTCTTGGGATAGAATGGCCTGACCGATTTAGGCCTAAGGTATAAATGTTAGAAATCATTTGAATGTCCATTTGTGTATGAAATAAAAATTAGCATAAGAGGCTCTTGAGGAGAGAACCATTTGGGTTATATTCTTGGACATAAAATATTGTAAATTCGGCCCTAGAAAGAAAATGATACAATTATTTATGGCTTTTTATCAAACTTCATCTCTCAACCCTTAAGAGTAATTATCATTAGATTGTTGGAATGGATGAGTACTCATTTTGAAATCTTAATAATGTTTTCTCCTATCTTGGATTTAATGGAATTTCCAATCTATATTTCTTTATCCACAGTTATTACAAGAATTCAGTTTTCAGCAATACATTACTATACGAGCATCAACATACAGTATTTGAACTCATTGATATAAATAAGTAATGTTAAGAATGTGTTATTTCATGATCTTAATCATGAAAAATCGATGTGCAGTATATCCATATAATTATCTCCTAGTCTGATCAAGTTGAATATTGGGGTAACATGTTGTGGTGTAATGAGCTCCCCATAAAGCACAAAATCAGTATTCAAAGAATAAAAAATTAGAACTACCTATGGTTGAGAAAATTAAATTCTTGGGAACAAATCTAGTCTCCAGGTGACCAGGATGTGGAAATCACAAGGTGGAAATTAGGGTGCACCTATTCTTCCAATGAGGCTGGGCGTATGAGGTGTGGATATCGATTGGCGACTTCATATGTTTTGCATCTTAGAAGATGAAGGGGATTTATTTTCCCCATAAATGGTTCCATAGAGTCAGGTATTTAGGGTCAGATATGAATTTTAGATCAGTGGTACTTCTATATCGTTGTTGGTTATCATTGGAGGTTAAGAACAAAGCTCATTTTTTTGGCATTTCCAAAACTAGGCGGACCCTAGTTATTAGAACCCGCAAAATCCTGATTAATATGGTATGTCTCCACAAAAATTTCATTGATTATCCCACTATAAGACCACTCAAAACTATTATATCCCTCGCAGTGTTGAATCTTCTTTTCGACCTTTGTTTAATGGTAATATGATGTCCTCACAGCTCGGGTCTTAAACTTATCATGGATGGTCATACTACATAGGTGGTATGAAGGGAGGCGAAGTGATTAGTGACTCCTAGGGTGATTTTATTCATTAGCATAATATACACTCAAGTAGCTAAGACACATTATTGGAAGAGGCTAGAGCATTGGATATAGTTCTACTCGTATTAAGACAATATAAAATCTGTGCGGAGGTAGTTGAAATGGAATCAACAATGTTTTACAATTCCTAGCATGGCTCAGGTACTATCCATTGGTAAAATGAATATATCAATAGACCATGCTTGTGTTTAGTAAATTGTATTATGATAATCCTTTATACATAGAGAGAGGGTAATAAGGTAGTATAATTTAATGCCTAAATGGAAGAACAAATAAATTAAATTTATTACTTTATAAGCACAAACAATTTTTCATTTGATGAGATTAACCATGTGAGAGGGGATGCACATGCCTCAATTATTTCACCCCCCCCCCATTTTTTATTGTCCTTAGTTTTCAGTTCCATTTGTATATATTATCTTTGTAGAACTATAAGGACAATTAAATAAACATGTTGATGATGATGACAAATTTCTTTTTATTATTTTATTCATTAATTTATTATTTTGGCTCAAGATAATAAATAATATTGATTCTTCTGACTAAATAAATAAACGAGATAATTTGATTTCAATATATTGGTCACTTTCATAATAAATGACTCAACCTTAATTAAAAAATTCTTTCATTTAATTACAATGTCAAATACCTTAAATGACCATATTTCACTATTCACCAAAAATTCAATTTTGTAAATGAACACTAAAAATCATGCTATCCATTTTTAGACGTGTAGGTTTAAAAAAATGGAATCTATCTTATGAAAATAATTTTCAAAATATAATATATTTTATTTTTAATTAAAATTATCATTAATTCAAAAATTATCGATTTTAAAATTATGACTGATTTTATGACACTTTGATAACTAATTTATGTCGCATTAAATTATCTATCAATCATAATAAAACAAAATATTAATTTATGTCTCCCTTGTAGAAAGAAATATCCATTTGAAACATTATATAATTTAAAAAAAAATATTTTAACATTTATGTTTCAAAAAAATTTATTTCTTAATTTATCATTTTTAACTAATTTATTTCCTTATTTAACTATATAAATGTTTTATATTTTAAGTTATAAAATACCTAAATGTTATTTATGATTTCATAGGTGTGGTTACTATTGTATTAGTAGGATTATTATTTTTAATGGTTTCATTTCTATTGCAATGTTCATCTTAATATGTAATAGTATATAGTGGTTTCATTATGTTCAGTGCAGAAGCTATCAAAGATGTTATATTTAAAAGAGACATGGCATAAAATAATGTTGTGCTAAATTTTTTTTACAGATTATTATAAAATTAATACTTTCAAAATAGAATCTACAGAAATAAATAATATTTGATGTCAACCATTTGTGTTTTAATATATTTTTATATAAGGACACATAATGTTGTAATAATTATAAATAACATAAACTATTCATAAGATAAATATTTAGGTTGAAAAAAATATAAAGAAATGAAAAATATTGTTCTGTAAAAATAAGACTCACATAAAAGAAAAAAATATTTCACCATGAATACATTTTAATGTCCTGATAGATTCTATTATTATGGAAATAAAATTTGTAATGTTATGAGGAGTGTTGGTATATAATATCCAACAATAAATCATATTCTAATTATTATAAAATACCATAAAAACAGACAAAATTAAAATTGTGGTAAGTATACCTTGGTTAATAAAAATATTCTAAATAATTTACATCACAAAATAATTTTAAAAATGAAGTCACAATAAATAAGAAATTATGATTCTACTATTGATGGATATGACACACCATGGTCCATTATAAATTATCCTTGGGAACCAATGGTAATATGATAATGAATGAATCAATTATTGAATAATTATTGAAAATGAGTAAAATTTATAATGTTTTAAAAACATACAACATAAAAAAAATATTTCATGTGAGGTTTTCTAAAATGGACCACCTTATGAGTATTGGAGATCACTTTGGAAGTTTTAATATTTTCAATTATATGTAAAATAGGTTCATTAAATTGTTAACAATTAAATATGATTTTTGAAAAAAATTGACATAAAATATGAATCTTAGATACAAAAATGTTACATTGATGAAAAATATCATAATGAATATTATTGAAAATGTTCCAAAATAATTGAATTTCATATGCACAGAATAGTTCTATGTGGTTAATAAAATGTAGTGATCACATAAGACTGGTTATTCCTTGTTATCTAAAGTTATGAGTCATTTTCTATCATAGAATAATGTTATTGTGAACATGATATCCATGATTCCAAGTTTGTTTAATTTATGTAAAATAAATGAATAAAAAATTAAGAACTATGAAACTATAATGAAATTAGTATCTATGCTACATAATAAACCTCATATTTTTTCTCTAGATAATGATATAAGTGATAGTACACCATATTTCAATATATATATATATATGTATATGTATATGTATATGTATATGGTGTTTATTATTTTTTAAATTGAAAAGAATATAATTCTTGTTTTTGTATTTCCTAAAATATTTTAATGATTTCCTTATATTACTCAACAATTCATCCATTATGATGTAAAATATAGTATAAGGAAATCAATTTTAGATCTGGGAACAATCTTGTTTTAATAGTATTTAGATACTATTCTAGAATGTAGATCAACATTAATTAGAAATATTGAAGAGTAACCCTTGAGGTAGAGATAATAATATTATTCCACTATCATAGATTTATTATTTCATGTGAACAATTTGTTTCAGAAAACAGTTGATGATGTGGATATTTGAGTTTTAATGAATGTAATCTTGTTTTCATGTTGAACATGATCACATATCTATATGAGTGAAATAAAATCCAAAAAGATCTATATTTATTACTTTATGTCAAATGAAAAAAGGTATCTTCACAAAGGGTTAATCTTCTTTTTTTATGCATTTTTTTTAAAAAATTATTTGGATATATGAAAGTATTTAAAAATTGAAAATCACCCCATTAATGAAATAGAGGGATGGTATCACATGTTTGATTGTGTATGGACTATTTTTTGATCTACATTATAAAACTTTATTTTTTATACGAGGTCGTCACATGTACACAGAGGGTTAAAAAGTGAATGATTTAAATGTAAATCGATTTTTATTTTACCTTCCTCTCATGAATATAAATTAGTTTTCATTTCAACCAAAATATCCTACAATTGGTACTGCCAACTGAGATCTCTGAAAAAATATATTTGAGGTAGATAGTGTGTAATAAAGAAATATTAATTGTTTTTCAATTTTTATATATTGATGAGTAAAAATTTTTCCCTTTACGAACTATAACTTTTATGTTATTAAAATGGGAGATAAATAAGAAGATATAAAATCTATAATTTATAATGGAAATGATTTAGTGTAATATTTTGAGAAATATATGAGGAGGTCTATTTTTGAAATCGTGATGTTAATTTATAGTTTATTGATATAAATATATTTTTTATTTACTTTCCATTCATGTTGTTTTGTTTATGGAAAAGAGGATGTTATTTTTTCTATTATATATTTGAGTTTCAGTTCGTTGGATATATTTTTCTAGGCCTACATTATTGGACCCACTAGCCCCCCTCAAGGGAAATATAAACAATGATCCTTGACACAATATGGTATTGTGAGATAAAGGGAATACACATGAGTTGGTGTTTAATATTTTGGTTATATGAGTATCGTTTCTGAAATTGTGCAATCATAGAATACATGGGTCATCATAGTTGGTGGTTCAATGTGTGTGGTGATTCGATGAGTAGACACAACTACACATATCTAATGATATAATAGAGAGTTCCAATATATTTTATTTAATACATGGTTCTTGTAGAATGAGTATAATGAAAAATATAATGAAAATGTTTCATTTTTCTTTGACCCATGTCATCTTTTTTCAATTAAACATTATAAGATAACATGAGAAGATCTTTTTAGGACATCATGTGTTTTAGTTTTTCATGTCAGATTTTATACAACACCACACACTATATTAGAATATTAAAAATTAAATTTTATTTTATTTTAATACGTGATACACAGTGATGGATACATTTGTGATCAATAATAGATATTTTCTTCTTTCTTAATTTGAATAGATTTAGGGAAAGCTGCTCAAGAATATACATGTGTTTAGATAAGTAGGTATTGGAAACATATGGTTTAGAGTTATTATCATCAAGAAATGTTATTGTATTAAATTATATAAATACATTTTCAATTCCAAATTTATATGTTATATATAAGAGAATAAATGTTATAAAATTTGACTGAACAAGAAAATCATGAAAAACTTTTTTTCTCATATTTTGGGATATCATATTATTATCTATTTTATTTCTTAATATACATAAATAAGAGAGGGATCCATGAATTATTCTTTATATGGATGAAGGTATGATTAATGATATATCAATTTTTATAAGTTTTTTAACTATATAAAGATAAATACAAAAAGATGAATTGGGATGTTCCATTTGTAACGCATTTTGAGGTACTCGTTTACTTTCCCTGATCATGCATGAATATTAGATCCATCATGGGTATAAACAAACATGAATCGATCTATTATCATATTTCTTGATCAATATGTATTAATATTCCATTAATTAGTAGTATTAATATTTTTATGTACTATGCCTCAAGTATATGAATATTCTATTGTTATTTTTTCATTCCATATTCCATATATAGTGCCAGCACATAAATAATGATTCTATTAAGATTCACATGTATTAACAAAATAATTACTCTATGTGAAGAAATTATTGTAATAAGATATGAATCACAGTTTCCTTAAAATAGAATTTTGAATAAAACCCTTGATCATTCAAATGATTCCAAAATATTAAAGGAATATGATCCATGTAAATATAAAAGGTATTTATGAGGGGATATATATATATATATAAGGAAATGGGATACATATAATAAGTGAAAAAGATGTCATCTTTTAAAAAATTATGTTATGTTATATACATGAATGGGGTATAGTGAATTATTGTATAATGATTGTGTGAGGAAAATTCAAATAAATATGTATTGCAAGATATATTGAGAAAATAAGAGAGTATAATTATTTAATTAATACACTATAATGTGTTTTTTAGATAATAAACTAATTAACCTTGTTTTATAAATAATTTAGTTTATAGTATATACATGAGCTAAAATTGATGATTAAAATCAATTAAAAATAAAAACCATGAGAAGAGAGATAAGTAATAATATTGTTATACATGTAATTTTAGGATAGATAATGAGAAACATCTCATTTCAATATCTAGTGAATTAGTCTGATTTCGTAACAAGACTATTATAATGTATACGATATCATTTGTAACAGGGTTTGATACTCTTACATTTGGGAAAAAATGTCTCAACTCCCTCATAGAGAAGATGGTTTTATCCAGATTAAAAATGGAAAAGAAGAAATAGAATGGAAAAAATGATCCATCATTCGTGATTCAAATTCACTATAATTATATTCCAATAAACACATCCAAGAATATAAATTCAAATATATAAATTTACATTCCAATTATCATGTAAATTTATTGTGTTAACGAAGATGGATGAACCATTTTATGATTAGTGAGGCGTTCCTATATCATAGAGAGGTATTTTGACTTCGGTGATGAGTAGTAAAACCCTATAAATTTTTAAAAAATTGTTCATGGTATGGAGTTAATATTGATGAATGTCTTTAATACATTGAACTATTTAATATTAAATGATTTTTATCAACACATTTTACATGTGCTATCCATGGAAATATCAATTCTTGATAAACTTAATAAAATATGTGTTCCCTTTGTATGATTTACATTATTTCATATATAGTTTTTTGGTGTTCGTGATGAAATGTTATGCAGTTTGATTAATGTTCATAATAATATAGAAACAAGATCCTAAAATATAATTAAATAAGTAAAAGATATTTTTTAATTTTTATAATTCCCTAAATCTTCACCTCCCCCTAAATGAGTCCTAGGGTATAACATCATCCATGAACCTCACATGAAAATAAAATTAATGAACATATATCTTTTGTAATGGAGAACTTGAGGTTTTCACCTTATTTCATGGAAGAGTACTGAGTCTCTCCATTCATTTGAGCACGTAAAATATCATTCAATTTAAATAATGATGTTCCCTTGGGTTTATGAGTTTCCTTGTGGTTATTACCAATGACATTATTAAGTAGCGATGATCTTGGTCATTGGTCAAAGTATCCACATTTTGAATGAATCAGTTGTTGTGAATAATTTTTGGGTAATGGTATTGGATTTACAACAACTAAAATATCATATAGTACCACTATTAGCATTATCTGAAAATTAAAAAAATTATGAGATGAACATCATACGGTAACATGAATTTTTATGAAGGATTAACTCTAGCCTCTTCTTCAACAATATTAAGCAGACAACATTTTTGTTATAGTGAACAACATTGGGAGATGTTGTAATATCAAATATTTATTTAGATTATTTGAGTTTCATGAACCATGAATTAAAAGATCTGTATTCTAGTGTGAGGTTTCATATGAACAATTAAATCTTTTTTTAACAACAATAGGATGAAGATTCTATTATTTTTTTTGAAGTGTAGTTGAAACTCATATATACTAATTGTTGACTATACATGTTTTATGATATTGGAAAGAGTATGAAAAAGTATAATAAACTCCCAATTTTTTTTTGAGAGGTTAATAATTGATTGGGAATTATTGGATGCATCATAATGGAGACTTGATCTTGATTTATGAAGTTGGTGAGTTGACATACATAGTTTTGAGTTTGGAAATTTTTGGAAGATTTTAGTCGATCCATTCATCATCCTTTGATACTATTGATCCACTAACAACTCACGAAATAGGTCATTAAGTAGATCCATTATGTCATGAATTCAATCCATAGACTAATGGAAAGATAAATTGTCAATGTGTTTTTGATTCAGAGAATACACATTCAATTTCAGATGTAAGTACATCATTCCATGGTTTTATTCCCAACAACATGGTTATTTGGAATGACAAGTCAAATGGTAATGTCGTTGGTCATCATATTCCGGTGCTAAATCATCATCACTAGTATCATAGCTGCCTAAAATCGTGGTTAGTTTAAGGTTCATGATTTTGATCTAATACATATAGAAAATTTGATAATTATCTATAATATAAAACAATGAGAATTCAAAATTTAAAATCTAAACTATTAATTAAATGTGATGAGGCTTGGACAGATATTATGTGATCAAAATATACTGATCCTTTGAAGAGACATCATCAAATCTTGGATTGATAGAGATTATTTGATAAGGGTGATGTAGAGATCACCAATATAAATATTTGTCTAAGGATGTGTATGGGTTACACACAAGATATATAATGGAAGCAATGAATTATAATATTTTGTGTAAAGGAAACACTGTTGTAATTAGAGCGATGTAAAGGTGTATGGGAATCATTTAAGGGTAATGGGTCCCAATATAAAGGTAATTCAAAGAGAATTGGAGCTACATATTGGTCATTCATGAACTATATAAATGTTTGAGGATAATATACTAAGTAAGATGGATATTTCCAAAGGATGTATATGATTAAATGAGGACTAAAATAAAGCCTACATTGATGAATAAATATTTAAATAAAGGTTAAGTTCTCTTAAAATTGTGAGATATCCATATTTATTGTTTTTTTGTGAACAAATATAATTATGATGTTTTTAGATATTTTTTTATGGTTATAAATATCATCAATTGTTATGATTCATTCTTTAGGTAGATATGATGAATCATGATTTTTGGGATTTCATATTCTCTGATGAGCTAAGGAGGAAATATATAAATGGGGTCGTTTTTAATATTGATTATTAGAATATAGTAGAATTGAGTCTATTATATATGATAATGCTTATTGAGTGGGAATTCATGATAAATATCATTGTAAGTTAATCATTCTAATATGAAGATTATTTGTTGTCTAACTGTGGAGAGGATTATAATTACAACATTTGTATTTAATCAATTTCACAAGCTATTGTAAGATGAACAAAATAATTTATGTTAGGATTTATATTTTATATAATTAGAGAAAAATTATAATGTACATTTCATTGAATATAATATGTAAATATTTCATGGAAAGAAGTTCTTGATTTCTGAATATTTTATAATTTTAGAAAAATAGAGACATCTTGAGAGACATCAATAAGATAATGGTAATAGTCAAATTTCAATAACAGGTAGATCCTGATAATTCAGTGTGATCCTCTATGTTTTATAGTTTCTAGATAATTTTAATTGGGATGAATGGAATTATATTTCTAGGATACTTTAATAATCAATAATATCATATTTGTTTGATTAGAAATGAGAGAGACAATGATAAAAAAGTTAAATTAATGGTGTGACAAGAAGTTCACATGATATAACTATTTCAAAGGGTAAAGGAATATGTGGATCATGGGAAGTCCCACAAAATAAATAATGAGTGGGTATTAAACCACATCATGTTAATAAAATTAATGTGCATTATTTGAAATTCAAAAATGGATATATTAATTCTAGTTGACCTGTGTATATATCAAACATGATGGAGAGAGGGTTCAATATTTTAACAGGGGAAAGGAGATTTGTCGCAACATTTTAGGATATTTTCATATGAACTCTCTGACATAATAAAAAGGTTAAATAATTGGAGTTTACACTATATAGGTAAATCATTTTGTTCTCAAAGATTAAAGTTTTAGAATATAATCTTATGTTATTCTTTGTTACAGAACATTAAGAAGAATAAAAACAAATAATGGTTTTCCTACTCAATATAGTTTTATACATTTGTATCAATTCACTAGTAGAATGACAATAATTCAATTTATTAGAATGTAATAGTATGTAGTTTAGTGAAACAACCAAAATATCATATTCATTTTATTTTATATGAGGATTTGTGGTAAAATTGACCAAGTAAAAGATTATTCTAAATGTATTTGTAGAATCCCTATCCAAGAAGCCATTGGAAGTTTTCTATGATCTAGGATGGCCACATAACCTCATTTTCACCTTCCTGAATACTGCAGTCTTCCAATTAGAAGTGAGGACTTTTTTAACATTTCTGCCGGGAATATTATGCCTTTATAGTTGATATGTAATACACAGTGGAAGAAAATCAGTTTAGAACAAATAAAAGAACCATATAAATTAAAGAAATACAACATAAGAAATTAAAAAATTCCAACTAAATATACAAAGAGTGGAAACTTATAATTAAATAAAATACACGATGATTCCATACTTGTATGTCTGTATGGAAATGATAGTATGGAAAACAAGAAATATAAGCATGAAATAAAATCTAGAATGAATACAACATGAATAAAAACAAATGAATCATGAGCTAAAGAATATTTCTTTGTACCCATGATCAATCCTAAGAAGGAAGCCACACTCTTTAACTATAAGAAACATGGTTACCAATATCACTACATGAGAACATAATGTATACACAAGTACCAAATGTCACCCAAGTAGAGGGTGAGATAAAATCCTTGTACACTGACACCCAAAGTGTCTAAAACATCCATTTTATGCAATAGACAATAACAGTGTTCCACATATGATAAATGTATGAAATAAAATTAACATAATAAAATAATATATTTGGTATGGGTCATCAATAGCACCCATCCCATATCACCTAATTTATACCAAGCCAATAATCTGAAAAAGGTACCTATATTAAGTAGGGTTTATATATATATATATAATACAGGATCGAAATAAAGAGGTGGGAAAATAAAAATAGTACACAAAACATGTGCTTTTTCATGGAGTCTAGTTTATGTGTCAAAAAAGTGTGATTCATGCACTAGAAATGTGTCACAATTTATATAGGATACATTGATGCATAATTAAACACCTTCCATGAATCAAAATTATTATTAGTCTCATGTTTTAGAGTTGGAGTCTAATACCATCCCAAAAGTATCACTATGGTATATCCTTTAAGATATCTAGTACCACTGATCATGTCCATGGTAATCTTTTGATGACCAAGTATCGCTTGAGGCATGAATTTACCATGATTCCATCTTAATCTCGCACTGAAGGTGTCGAGTATGACCTGATGCTTGGAATATCCACTTTCAAATGGTTCATCCTTGTTGATCCCTTCATGAACCGGTGTCACCCAAAATTATATAGAAGCCCCGGAGAGGTACTTTTCTTGCAAAGCCTAAGACATCACCCCCACCATTTCATGAAGGTAACAACATAGGAATGGATAGTTCAATCCTACATACTTAATATAGAAACCCATTCTCTCACCACCCTGAATTTAATTAGATGTAACGTAAAAATTATCATAGAGTTTATTTTATAATTGAAAAACCAATGATCATTTAAACCATTATGTTCTTTCCAAAGAAATTTATCAGTGAAGCCAATATAAATGAACATATTACATTATAAAGGAAGAACATGAATATAATTGAAAAAGGAAAAAATAATTAGGAAATATTTAACCAACACATAAAAAGATCATTGTTCACAATTGCCCAAAATAATTTATTTAATTAAAACTCAATAAAAGAAATCACGCAACATGTGAAATTAATTAATTAATTTAATATGGGGCTAATGAAAAAAATGAAAAGTACGTTGGAACACCCAAAGGGGTATCCAACGATGTTGAAATAATTTAAAAAGGTTAAAAATACTCACACAAATCTGTGAAGGTTCAAAAAAGTAGTTTTTTAGTTATTAATGTATAAAAATTAGACCTTGCTGGTAGGAACCAATGAGAAATATGATGCGTGACTTAAATAACACAAATAAATTAAGGGATGAAGAGAATAAGCCCTAATTTATACTCTTATAGGATCAGATGCATGTAGATAATCCTTGATTTGATATAAAATTGATGAAATCAGATTATTTTAGAAAAACCCCAATTTCAGGTAAAACCATTCCATGATAGATTACATGACAGATTTAGAATGAGAATGAAATATTCATGGTCCATAAATTTATCCTTACCAAGAGATTAACATTACACGAGACAAAATGGAAATCAGAGGAGAAATGAGTCAGGTGCGATCACCCGAAGAAGGAAGAGGGTGGTGCACAACACCTAGCAGGGGGAGGTTCACCCCACACAAGAGAGGGTGAGGTAGATAGAAAGAGAGAAAATAAAAATAAAAACATAAAATTAAAAGAGAATAAAAATAATAAAATAAAGAAAATAGAAAAGGGAAAAAAAATATAATATATAAATAAATAGAAATAAAATTGGCAAGAGAAATAAATATAATTAAATAAAATGGGTTTACCCCATTTTAGTTATTTTATATTTCTCTCAAACCATCTTCATTTTTATTATTTATATTCATCCCCTTATAAAATTCTATTTAGATTCCATAAAATTATATTTATTCCTTTTAATATTTTAAATTATTTTATCCCAAACATTGCACTAAGACGTGGTGTAAAACATTACATAAGGCCTAAAAAATTATTTAATTATTTTAAATAGGTTCCTAGGACCGACAACATGGTGCATGGGTATGCACCCAGGGTTCTCTTATAGATTTTAACATGAAAAAATAATGGTATGAACCTTTATTAAATCTAAAAATGTTACAAAATCTACTCCATAAGACAACACATCTCTGAGTTTCCCTTTATAGGGTAGTGAAACATTGACTGAGAAAATTTCCATCCGTGGAGTACGCACATCACTCTCCATCACCTATATTTCATCATGAATGAGTATGTATTTCTATAAAACCATGACCAGAGGAACTAACCTACCTTAGAAAAAATTCTTGATATAGTCGATTATATAGTTTAGATTTTCTTTAATGGATTCATCCTCTTCTACCATGATGTTGTCATGATACAAAGTGATGGATAGGTCTGAGTGATACTGTCAAAGTTGAGATAAATAGAAGAAAGTGTGCATGACATGGTACCTCTGAGGTAGAAATAACCAATACTCCACTATCCCAACTATTTCTATTACCTCGAATGGCCCGACATATCTTGATGATAACTTCCATGTCTTATTATCCATCAATTACCCAACTATGGATAAACATGATGACAGAATCGATGAGCCACCTCCAACATAAGAGCTATGTGATGACAATTAGTATAAGATTTCTATTTGTACTGAGCTATAGTCATATGATTCTGAATTAGAATAACTTTCTCTATAGTCTCTTGAATGATAAGAGGAACCAATAGAGATGCCTCACCTACTTCGAGCCATCATAATGTTGAAAATCATTGTCTACCATAGAGAGCCTCATATAGAGACATTTCAATTGTCTCTTGGAAGCCATTAATATAGGTGAACACAAAAAGTGTAATATTTTTCTCCTAAAAACCTATAAAATCAATGATAAAAGCTCGTAGCATATCCTCTAACACTCAAATGGTTCAATCGGAATGCTCATCGGTCTATGGGCCATATACAGTACTCAAGAGTACCTTTGAACCCAATTATTTTTGAAACCCATTACAGAATAAAGTAAAGATGGATCTTTATATGATATAATAGAATGAGGTAATCCATGAAGTTGAACTATATCCCAGATATACATCCTTCCAAACTCCTCAATAGAAATGGTCTCTCATATAGTCATGAAATGTGTAACTTTGATCAACCTACTGACAATCATCCACACTAAATCACTTACCCGAGAAGATATTGTGAATATTGTAATAAAATATATCGTGATTTCATTCCATTTCCACTCAAGAATATATAGAGTTTGTAGAAGTCTATTAGCTCATTTGTTCTCGGCCTTCACATGCGACATGTGGAACAACATTTGATAAAACTTGTTATCCACTTCATCATACCTGACCACCAGTATTGATGACACATGTCTCTTTATATATTGTTATTTCCATGATGGTCCACCAAAATTGAGGTGTGATATTCCTTTATTGTCAAATTTTTATTTTATAAGGTACCCACACTCGACCATGATAAATCACAGTTTCACTGTTGTCAAAAACCCAACCAAGTAGAGGGTCCTCACCTGTGATGCTTTATCTCAAAACGATCACCTCCAGATTAGATAACTATCACATATAGACTCACTCTAGAGGAAAATATTTCACTCTAAAATCTTTTAGTATTGGTTTCCCATGTTTTTCTTGAACCTGTAGATGCATCTCAGAAAACAATGTCATCATCTTCCACTCACTACTCGCTGCTTAGGAGGCTTGTTTCTACGTCTTACTGCTCAATGATTCAGCGATGGAGTTTCCCTTACCAGGGTTATAAGAAATCTCCAAATAGTACAAATTAAGGTATTCAACCTCCCTGTTCTACCTTAAGTTAAATCCTCACTGTGTGGATATATATTTCAAGCTTTTATGATCTATGTAAACAATGAACCTCTCACTCAACAAGTAGTGTCTCTAGAATCATAAAGCATGAACCACATATGCTAACCTGAGGTTGTGTGAAGTGTTATTCTACTCATGAGGTTCATCTATAGGGACCCATAAGCCACAACTCGATTGACTTTCATAAAAATGACACCTAGACTGATTCATGAAGCCTCAAAGTAAATAGTATAGATTCTACCTAGACTATGAAGAATCAATTTACAAGATGAGGTTGGTCTTCCCTCTAACTCCTTAAAGTATTTTTTACAAGAATCTGACAAAATAAACTACACACACTACTTAAATATAGCTATATGGGGAACTACTATGCAAGGTAAATCAAAGATGAATCACCTATAATAGAAAACAAGTGCCAAGAAACTACATATGTCCAAATCATTATTAGGTTGCTACCATGATACTACGACACTCTCCATTTCTAGATTGACTAACATGCATGCCTTAGATAATTTTATAGCAATTATTTTTCTATAAATGTTATTTAAATTATTATTATAAAATGATTTTTCTTTTATCATGTATTGTGTGTGAATTATATAATAATATATTACTATGATTGACATATTCATAACATGTGATATTCCATTGATAAAATTATAGGTATTTACATTATTCCCACTTATAAAATTTCATCTTCAAAATTTTGTTCTACATACTAATGTGAAAAACTTTGAGGGTTGTTTTTATTCATTTATTCCTTTGCTTCTCATATCTCCTCTCTATATTATGGTTTCACCAAAATACTTTTACAATGGTATTTTTACTTTTTTGTATAAATTTATCTCTATGATCTACGATCTTCACCAAATACTCTCTATAAGACTTCTCATTTAATATTATTACCTCTTCAAAATTCTGTATAGGTGAGTGATCTGGTATGTACATCCTCAAGATAGATACATGGTACATGTCATTAAATTTAGATCGAGTTGGGGGGAGTTCTTATCAATAAACCATATCTGTGATCTGATTAATAATTATAAGGTCATAATGTACCAACTAATTATATTACTCTTCTTCCAAAATATCATGAGTCTCTTCTATGGAGATAAGTCGGAAATAGTTTATCTCCATTAATAAACTCTATTTCTCTTCATCAATTATTATCATATCTCCTTTGATGAGTTTGACCCGGATTTATGTAAATTATAATGGTCGCTAAAATTTCTACCATTTACTCAACCATTTTAGGACCCAAATCCATTTGTTCACTAACTTTATCCCATTATGTAGGTGCTTCAAATATCTTCCCTTAAATTGATTCATATGGGTCCACTTTGATGCTTGAATGGAAATTATTAATTTATAGGGACTTGACCAATGGAAAATGATGACACCATCATCCTTTGAAGATCAATGATCATGTTTTCAATATTTCATCTAATGTATCGATAATTATCTATGTCTAGACATCATGTTGAAGGTGGTATAATATATTGTTGATTAAATCAGTGTTTAGAGAATGTTGGAGTATATTAAACTATTATGTTATAAATCTCATATCTCAGTGTGATATAATTGATAGAGGTATTCCATGCCCTCTCACCACATTTTTAATATATATCCTTATAAGTTGATTGAGTGAGAAGCCCTCTCAAAAAGTTGGGAAATTTCATGTCCTTATAAAATGGACAACCATGAACAATTTTGAATTATTTTCTACTTATTTCATCAAAATATATTTGAGAATTTATATTTTTATGTTTTCACATTTATATGTTGGTTTCAGTAATAGTTTCATTGTTCCCTTGGATTTTTACCTTTTACCATTAACATGATAGCATTCAAGGAATATTGAAATATAATATGTTATATTTGACTTCATATTATCCAACCTATAGTTCACTCAAAAATATCAATACACCATAATGTTTCCAAGGTGGATGTAAAATTTCAGTCTATTTACATCATTCAACAACTCCTTTATCACATGTTTTTAAAGTACACAATGTAAAATCCCAAATCTAACAACTCCCCCTTGATCCATTTTGATCTGTAATTTTCCCCATTTTTATAACATATAATGTCATATTCATATACAATTAATCTCACTAGGAATACATTATCTATCTATAAGTTACAATTGAGAAATAATTCATGAAATGAATGATGATTTTCATTCCATTATGATTTACAGGTCGAACATGTTCACGTGTAATAACATTTCATCTTTTTCAATTATAACTATTGATAATGTTATAAGATCCTTTATTTTAAAGAATCTATCATTTTTATCCCCATCCATGGATAGTAATAGAATGAGTAGTCTTAGTCATCAATCATCCCTAACCATCTTCTCTAGCATAAATTAAGGTTCCTCTAAGTGAACATATACTTGTGGATATTATATTTATTATATATTTCAAATACCAGCACATTGATATAATTCTACCATATATTCAACATGATGACCACTATAGTCATCTCTAGATCACGCATTGGGTGGTTCTTTTAATGAACCTTCCAATGCCTTGTATTGGTTATCACTTTTCTATTATAAATTAGTATATATCCAAATAATATCTTTAATGAATCACTATATTCCATGATAAGTTCCCCACTTTAGATTGGTGTAAGTATCGATGTTGTGATAAGAAACTATTTCATTTCTATGATCCTCTCATCAAATTCATCTTTCCATGAAAACATTACATTATATCTAGTCTTCATGGTTAGCATGTTTTAAAATCATGATGATTTCTCACAAATCATTGGTAATATCCAGATAGTGCATGGAAAATACAGTTGTTTTTAATATATGTTTTTCTAGAAAACTATTCATTTTCATATGTCTTAGAATGATCCATATATAACCTTTTGTTGGTGATAATAAACTACAAGTATTATAAATAAACTATACAGAACTCACATTTACTGTACATTTCCTATAGATTCTCTATTTATAATCTCTTTATTATATTATTCTAATTCTCTTTATTCACTTCCTTTCTTTTGGTGCATATCAAAATATAATCTATAAAGTCTACCAAAAATCCAATATAATCTATAAATACTATATTATTTATGTGTAATAACCTAATATTTATAAAAAAATAATTTTTCATTTCTGTCAATATTTATGAATAATATATTATTTTTACACTAAATTGGAGACATTGTCTGATATCATACTCAACACACAAAAATAGGTTTAATTCAAATCACACATTTCCCACAACATTGATTTATTCTGAAAAATAATTCAATATTAATCTTATTTTAAATGGTAGTTAAAACTGGTTTATGTATTGGTGGTAATGAGTATAACTAACTATAATATGATGATACATGATTTTAAAATGTCTTTATATTTATCCGATAAATTTTAAGGGCTTAAATAAGAATGAATCTGATTTTATGAATGAAATACTCTATTATTTTTCAAATGTTATTTTACCACCTTTGGATGTTGAATCCTATTTAATTATAGTTGTTTTCATATTTATTTGTAATATTTGACAAAATTAACTTCTTTTATAGAATCAGGACATCAAAAGTTACTTTGGATAATTTTTAGGTAATTTTATAATAATGTTTATATTTAATGAATAGTAAATAATACCGCAATTTAAGTCAAACCAACCTTTTCATCTATAATATTTATATAGATATATTGTACCTTTAATTGATTATAAATTGTAATAAGATTATATTTTTAACATTTAATCCAATTTCGGTCATTGAAAGTAATTTCACTTTGAAATTGGACCTAAACACATATTAATCTTTTGGTAGTTTTTATTTCGTAAAAATAGGATGCTTGGTTTTGACAACAAGACATAATTTAAAATTATTTTTTGAAACTTATAGGTTTTGAATTTGTAAAAATAAATTTAATATTTGGAATCAAGGGATCAAAATTTTTTAAATAGGTACCTTTTATTTTTAGACATTATGAATAGTAACTTTAGTAATTATTTTATTTACTATGGTAAAATGGTTATTCATGTAATTAAGGGTAACATATAATATTGTAATAATATTGAACTACAATAACAGTTATAATAATAATATTGGATGAGATATGTCTGACCATGGGCATCCTTGGGAAGATTCTGGGATACCATGGATCCACATGGGAGTGATAATGACATGATATACTAATTATTATAATGTTGAGAAAAATATATACTAAACATTTCTTTTCACTAAATCAATTTTTATATGGGGTTATATAAGTGATATATTCAAATATAAATAGTAATTATAAATCTAAAACGACTTTCTACATCATGATATTTTATTTATAATTTTTAGACATCATATAAATAAATATATTTATGACATACTGGGGATGTAGTAATTACATTAAAATGAATCATTTAAATAAATGAGATTATAAATATTAAAATATATTCATTTTAAAACTATTTATTCCATTAAAGAATCATATGGATGATCATGAGTTTTTATATTTGAATTAATGATGTTTTTTATAAATAATGAAGTTGTTATGGATTTTTAAAAAGTCATGATATGAATAGTATCAAAATTTACCTCAATATGTTTTTTTAAAAATTCTATTTTAATAAATTATATAATAGTAATAATAATATTAAAATTTTCTAAATAACATAGAAAATGTTGAAAATTTTCTTATTGAAC
The DNA here is from genome assembly GCA_963277665.1 of Viscum album. Classification (NCBI taxonomy): domain Eukaryota; kingdom Viridiplantae; phylum Streptophyta; class Magnoliopsida; order Santalales; family Viscaceae; genus Viscum; species Viscum album. The sequence goes on from OY728157.1 coordinate 1,470,825,550, forward strand.
CATTTAATGTTCTATTGAAATTTTATAGTATCTATATTAACTATATAGTATGAATATACAAGAAGACTTGCTAAGAGTTAAATTAGTTAACTTAGCGTTAAAGCTAAAGGATAAGGTTATATTTGAAACATGGACAGGTCCTAATCCTATTGGTTTAGTTTTTTTAGACCTCAAACCATATTATATTGGTAATAGATGAATTTTGGACCATTTGGAAGAAAAAAATAATTTTATAATAAAATAATACTTTAAAACGTTCATAAAGTGCCTCTCCTCCATCTTATAAAATGGCATCACCCCTACCCATTTAATCACACCTCTAAAACCCCTTGGATCATCAGAACACTACCCAAATAAGCTCCCAACATCCATGTCTTCATTCTAGAAGTCTTACCTTGGGAATAATTCGATTCAATAATAGATTTTGGCTCAAATAAAATGGAGTTAAGCGTTTTAGGAGGTAGCATCTTCTCTAATGTTCATTTCAATTATTTTACCTCATCACTATGTATTCTATTCTATTTCATTTATTACATAACAAAAATAGTATCCACAATATTCTAGGAGGTTTTTATGGTAATTATTTAATCTACACAAAAAAAACCTCCACCTAATGGACATGAACATACTCATTCTGTGTACGATGAATTGTTGCCTCACGATGTGATGATAGTTCGATTTACCCTACAGATTCTCATGGAGGCCATTATGATTTCACTATATTTATATATAATATATATTATAATTATATTTTCTCTAAGATTCTGTTTTATTATTTAAATAATACCTATATGCTTTCAATAATGATTAAATATGGTAATTTCATTTATGTAAGTGCGCACTACCTCCCCCTCAAAATGAAATGACTCGTTAATTACATACATGAATTGTATAAAGGAAGGAGGTAATGAACATATGTAACATATATAAAATATGATATTATAATAGAACTATAATATACCTATGTATTATTTAGTTTCCATTCCTTTAAATATTAAAAACAAATGAAAGTAGCATTCATGTGTGCGTACGTCATACCATCTCCATGAACGGTGCATTTAATTCCAAATATACAAGTGAAAATTTGTATTATAAATACATATATATACTAGATTTATATAATATTAAAATCATGAATGTAATTCTATAGATAATGGAATTTTGAAAACATGGCTAATTTGTAATTATAACAAGTTCATTTTGGACTCAAGTACCGAATATAGACAAAATGACCCATATTAACATAAATAATTATGTAATGTTTATAATGTTGTAATAAGTGATTGAAAAGGAATAATAAACATGAAAAAGGTTCTGAATATTGTATAAATTAAGAAAATTTTATTATTCAGGAAAAATAAGGAACATTCGTGATTAGTTGGACTTAAGGTAATGGACATTGTATCAATCTCTTTCATCTAGGCATATTTTGATATATAAACGATATTCTTTTACATATTTTACTAACCCCATTGACATTTAATTTGTTTTAAAATGAATATTTTTTTTACGCGGTGTTTTATTAAATTAAAAATGGAATTTTTCTTTTTAACATAGGTAGTGACAATGACATGTTTTCCACTATGAGTATTATTTGATATTTGGTATCCTTAGTAAGCCGTAATGTTTTTAAAACAAAATGTTTACCATATAACTTTTTTTATGTATTTTGGTATTGAAAATAGTTTTGTGAAAAAAATGATTATGTCAATATCTTTAAATGATATTTGGTGATTTCAATGTGGAAATTTTATCATCCCATTATTATTTTTTAGGTGTTATGAATATGTTATGGTTCTTGGTAATTGTTTACAAATACTGGTGGTTCCATGATAAACATAGGGTGGGTGAGCCTGATATAGCACTACAAATTTTCAAGTAACATGAGAGAGGTAAATGTAAATGTTTCTCCTAAGAGATTAAGGGAATATGCTCAAATTAGTATTCCAAATGCAAGTCCATATGTAGCTGTGAAAGCTACAATGTAAGTATGTTATGGATGATTCATGTTACCTTTATGATTTATGATTTCTATGTGTTATTTATAAATTTGATGATTTCACTTATTATGTCAAAGAGATTATGTTTTATGAGTGAAAATTATTTTGTCATTTATTTTTATATAGTAATAGACTAATGTTTTTTTCCTTATTTTAAAACACTTACTCAGTTTTTTTTCTCATCCCATGTTTTGGAATTGTTTTTAAAAGGGTATTAGGAGTCCAACGAGAATGGAAGAATTCAAGATGATTTATATAAAGAAAATACTTCATGATTTACATAAGTATTTTTCTTCATGTGGAAAAAATTGGATAGATTAGAAGTGTCTACCATGTATTTTTTTGAGATGTAATGTAAATGTTATGGACTTATTCTCTAAAACCCTAAACTGCAAAAGCTCATCACTGTGAATTTTTGACAAAACTAAATATTATGTAATGTTTAAGGATAAGGTATTATAGTGGGTATCATAGGTCAGTTTAGACAACTTTAGGAGATTGGATATTTGTTAAATTAATATCCATAAATTAATTTATAGTAATATTGAAATGATATATCATTTGAATATTACCATGTTGCTTCATCGAAGATATTTTTGTGTTCCGAAGGGCTTTCTTCAGAGTAAATAAGGTAACATTGATGGGATGACATCAAAAAGAAAACAACCTTCCAAATCAGCAACTTGAGATGGTCAATATATGAACTAAAAAGTTTTTTACAGTGATAGAACAGTTGAATCATCCTATAGATAGTGGTGGAATCCATGAACAAGATCCACCAGATCAACCATAAGGAAAATATCAATTGGGTAGAATTTCAAGAGGCAACATCCCATGTCATTCAGAGGATCATCTGACCTGGTTCTAGTTAAATGGTAGATTAAAGAACTGAAAAATATTGTGGTTGTCAGGGGGAGTTCAGAACATCAAAAGGGCAGTCATACTGTTTACTATTTTGAAGGAGAAGTCGATTAGTTTTGGTTGATGGTTTAAAATATCAGGGATTTTGAGGAGATTGATTCTCTAGATTGGGATGAATTCAAAGGTATGAATGTTAAGAAGTATTTTCTTATGGAGTTTCGACATAGGATTGAAAACAAATAATTAGAATTTCGGTAGGTGGATGAATAAGTGGCTTCTTTTGAAGAAAAATTCACTCGACTGGCAATGTATTCTCCCAATATCATATGGGTTCTTGATAGTAAAATCAATCATTTTTACTCAAGATTAATTCCATTGTATCATTGGGATTTATCTTCTTGTGATATCAAAAGTTATAAAAAATTAGTTTGAATTGTAGTGAAGGTGGAAATCAAGTTTTTGGATGATTAGGTGTTCTATGACAAACAAAAGAATAGTAGGTTGAGGTGACAGACGATAGGTAAGAACTCTTCAAAAAGTATGATGGTATGAATCTTAAGATTAATGTTTCTGAAAATTGTGGTAACATGCACACTGGGGAATGGCTTATGAATTCTAGTAGTACATATTATGTGGAAAATTTGTATATATGGATCAGAATTTCACTAAAAAGATATGGGTAATGGTAAGAAAAAGTATGATTTACAGTCATTGAAATTTTTTAATTGCAACGAAATGGGTCATTATGAAAATGAGTGCCCAACTAAGAACCCAAATGAAATAAATATTATATACTACAAAATGAAATGGGTGGTGAAATAATTTCAATCTACATCAGCAGATGTTGGGCCATCAAATGATGTAGTATCAGGTACATTTTTTTATTCATACTATGAAAATGTGTTTGTTGACTTAGGGTCTACACATTCTTTAATTTCATTGAAACTTTCTTGTAAACTAGGAATTCCATCTTAAGATATGAATCCAAAAATTCTGGTAAAATCACCTTGATGAAAATTTAATACAGAAATAAATTACAATAACCTTCATATCCTTATGGGAAAAAAGGATATACAGACAAACCTTATTGTTTTTCTCCTTGTAGAGTTTGATGTTATTTTGGGTATGGATTGGATTTCAGTTTATCATTCTAATATTGAATACAGAGCTAAAGGGGTTTTGTTTCATAAATAATTTTAGTTTGTGTAGAAGAATAAACCCTTACATTTGATAACATTTCAAGTAGTCGAGAAACTCATAAAATATGAAAATGAATATTATGTTTCACATAATGTTGAAAACAGAGGAACTGTTCGGATTAATGATGTCCCAGTGGTAAACTAGTATCTTGAAATTTTTTTGATGAGTTACTTAGTATAATACCTGACCTGGAAGTTGAATTTATAGTTCACTAAGTTTCTGATACTAAACCAATTTCAAATCCCCCTTATCGAATGGCTCAAATTAAACTATTAGTGTTAAAGAATCAATTGAAGTATTTATTAGCTAAATGGTTCATTCAACCTAACACATCACCAAGGGGTTCTCATGTCATGTTTGTTAAAAAAGAATGATGGTTCAATGAGACTTTTAATTGATTATAGATCCTTAAATAAAATAATTATTACAAAAAAAGAATCATTTTCCCCATATCGATGATTTGTTTTATGAGCTCCAGGTAGAACATTATTTTTTGGATATTGATTTGAGATTAGGGTACCTTTAGTTGAAATTAATTTTAGAATAGATTTTGAATATTGTGTTTCATAATAGATATTGGCCATTATGAATTTTTTGTGATGCCTTTTCAGTTTACCAATGCACCTACTGTATTCATTGATCTTATTAATAAAATTTTTCTTGAGATCTTAGATATGGATGTGGATGTGTTTATTGATGATATTTTGGTATATTCCAAAATTAATGGGGGTTATGAAAGGAAATTAATGGATTTAATTAAAACATTAAACGAAAAGAAAGAGTATGGGAAATTCAGAAATTGTGAGTTTTGGTTACAACAAATATCATTCATTGGTAACGTTGTTTCGAATTATGGCATAACAGTTGATCATGCTAAAACAAAAGTTTTTGAAAAATGTTTAAGACCCATAAATATTACCAACATTCATAGTTTACATGGTTTAGCATGTTATTAAAAGAATTTTAATGAAAATGTTGCACGGTTACCTTGACCACTGACTATGTTTTCTCGAAAAGATTTTAAGATCATGTGGAAAAATGAATGTGAGGTATTTTTTCATAAATTAAAAAAGAATATTAGTGAATGCTGGAGTTTTGGAATTTCCTTCCAGAAATTGTGAACATCTTATCTATAATGATGCTTAGTAGAAAGAATGTGGATGTAACCTTATAAAGAATTATAATGTAATTTATTATGATTCACATCAGTTGAATCCCCATGAGTTAAATTACCTTACAAATGATTTAGAAATAGATTCTGTTGTTTTTTCATTAAAAATTTGGAGGCATCATTTAAATGGAATAATATGTGAAATATATACTGATCATAAAAGCTTGAAATATATATTAAATTATAAATAAGTAAACATGAGACATAGGAGATGTCTATAATTAATCATGGATTATTACTGCATGATTTATTACCATCAAATAAAGGAAAACATAATGGCGGAATCGTTTAGTCAAAAGAGTAATGCTACATTAACCATATTACATTTCAAACAAGATCCATTGGTTTTTGTTTGAATGAATTTCGGATTCGAAGTTGTTTGTGAAGGGAATTACTCTGTTTTTTTTCAAGTGGTAGTGAAATCATCTCTAGTAGACAGAATTAAGAAATCACAGAAAAAAGTTAGTGAATTATAGGAAAATGTAGAATGGGTTAAGAAGGGTACATTACCTGAATTTTACATTGATAAAGATTTGTTTTTGAGTCTCTGAAGGATGTTATTTCTGCCTTGTTCTTCACAGGTAATGAAAGAGTTGATATGTGAAATTCATAGTTAATCATTTTAAGTTCATCCAGGAAGTGCTAAAATGTACAGAGATCTTATGGAGTATTACTGTTGGTATGGAATGAAAAGTGATATTACTAACTCTACCTTGAGATGTTTGATTTGTCAACAAGTTATGTAAGAGCGACGGTTAGTGAAAGGGATGCTTCAATATTTTTCAATTATTGTGTGGAAATGGAAGATAAATTCCATGTATTTTAAACCAGGATTAACAAATACTGCTCTATGTTGTAATGCAATCCGGGTTATTGATGATCAGTTGAAAAAATCTACTAATTTTTATCCTATTTGAGATACTCATACTCTAGATCAAACTTCTAGATTATATATTAAAGAGATAGTCAGGTTACATGGAGTTCCCCTCTCCATTTTACATTATCATGATCCAAGGTTCACTTGAAACTTTTGGAAGGGCCTTCAGAAGTCATTGGAAACAGAAATAAATTTCAGTAAAGTTTTTCATCCTCAATTAGATGGAATGTCAAAAATAACAATTCAGATATTGAATGATATTATACATGCTTCTTCAATGTATTACCATAGAATTTGGGAATAACATCTCATTTTAGTTGAGATTTATTATAATAATTTTTCTCATTCAAGTATAAATTTAGAACCATTTGAGGTATTGTAAAGAAAGAGGGGTCAAACTCAAGATTTGTGGGATGATGTAGGTGAAATGAAGTAGATTGTACCAGAATTGGTATAAGATATGTCAAAAAAAGTTCAGTTGATTCAGAGGCACATGAGAACAACTTAGAGAATGTAGAAATGTTATGTGGACAATCAGATGAAGGATATTTTATTCGAGGTAGGTGAAAATTCTTTCCACATTGTTTCGTCATGGAAAAGTGTGATGCGTTTTGGTAAGAAGAGAAAACTGATTCAATGGTTTATTTGAACATATGAAGGCCTGGAAAAACCAGATTTAGTTTCCTACAAAATGGAATTACCTCTATGTTTATCTTTGGTATAAAAAAATTTTCGTGTTTCAATGTGGAGAAAGTATATGATGGATCCATCAGATGTTTTGAGCCCAAAGGTAGTTTAGTTTGAAGATAATATTTCTTATGAATAAAAAACTAGTCTAGATTATTGGTCAAATAGAGAAAGTGTTGTGGAATAATGTAATTCATTAGGAAATGATTTTTTGGAAAACCATATAGTGTAAGAGGTAACATTGTAATCTAAAAATCCATTTAAGGTTAAATAAGACCATTAATTTTATAAGTGAATAGAATTATTGATATGCAATTTCCAAAAGGGGGAAGGATGTAATAGCCTATGAAATTATAGAATAATAAATTTTCATTTATATTAATAATTATGAATAAGATATTATAATTAAAATAATGGGGATTATTTTTATGATTGCATACTCAAAACAAAACAATTGGTTTCTAATAAATCTTATGTTTCCCACAACTTTGTGTAATACCAAAAATGAATATAATATTATTATTATTTTAATTATAGTTAATGCCTAGTAGTTGTATTGTATTAAATAAATAGAAATATCTAAAATATTATTATACATGTTTGTTAAATGTCTTTACATTTATCTAATATATTTTAGAGGCGTAAAATAAGAATGAATCAGATTTTAAGAATGAAATACTCTAATATTTTTAAAAGGTCATTTTAACACCTTTTAATGGAAAACCCTTTCTAAATATATTTTTCCCATTTATATGTTCTATTTGGAAAAAAATATTCTATATAATCGAGCCATCATTTTTTTTTGAAAATGTTCTTTTAATTTTCTAATAAAGTTGATTTTTATGTGAATAGTGAAAAATAACACATTTTATGTCAAAACTGTCGTTCCATCTAATTTATTTATAAAGATAGATTTTATGATTAATTGGTTTTTGGGTTTATTTGTATTATATTTTATTATTTAATCCAATGTTTTTCATTGGAATAAATATCAATTTAAAATTGGACATAAACACATGTCAATAATTTTGTTGTTTTTAATTCTTAAAAACATGCTTTTTGGTTTTAACAATGGTAATTTTTTTAATCTAATTTATTAAACTTCTATAAATCGATTTTAGAAAAATATATTATATATTTGGAATCATGATGTCATAATTTTTTAAAGAGGTTCATTTTTTAGACATTAATAATAATAACATCAGTAATTATTTTATTTTCCATGGTAAAGGTAAATCGTGTAAATCAGGGTAAGAATAATTTTATAATAATATTAAACTACCATAAAATGTTTCCTAATCTTATTGGATGAGATATTTTTTACCATGGGCATCTTTGGGTCGATTTTGGTATCCCATGTATCCATTTAAGAGTGATAATGACATGTTATAGTAGTTAAATTACTGTAAATAAAAATATAACATAAACATGGCTTGTTTACAAAAAAATAATTAAATGGGGTTATATAAGAGATATATTCAACTATAAATAGTAATTATAAAGCTAAAAATATTTAATACATCATGGTATTTTATTTATAATTTTTAGTCATCATATGAAAAAATTTATTTAGGACACAATGAAGATGTAGTGATTACATTATTAATGAAAGATTTAAATAAATGTTATTATAAATATTAATCTAAAATAATATTAAAATATTTTATTCCATCCACGAATTTTGTACATTATTATGGATTTTTATATTTTAAATAATTACGTTTTATCTAAATAATCAATTTTTTATATATTTTAAAATATTCATGATAGGAATAATATAAAAATTTCCATAAATTTGTTTTTAAAACAAATTCTATTTTATTAAATAATATAATAGTCATAAAAATATAAAACTCATCCAAATGAAATAGATATTGTCTTAAATGTCATTAATGAACCACTTTATGTTCTATTGTCATTTTATAGTAAATATATTAACCTTATAGAATGTATATACAAGAAGACATGGTAAAAGTTAAATCAGTTAACTAATGGTTCAAGCTATAATATGTGGTTAAATTTGTGACACTGACATGTCTAAAAACGATTGGTTGAAATGTGTCAACCCAAAAGCATCTTAAGTTTGAAATAACTGACTTTGGGACAATTTGAATCCCAAAAATCATTTTACAATAAAATAATACTTCAAAAAATTCCTAAAGTGCCCCTCCTCCCTCTTTTAAAAGGGAATCACCCCCAACCCATTTTATCACACCTCTCAAGCCATTTGGATTGTCAAATATATTCCAAATTAATCTCCCAAAATCAATATATTCCTCTTAGAAGCCTTAATTTTGGCATTAAAAAATTCATGAAAACCATCTTGCTCAAATCAAAGGGAGTTATATGTTTTTCGATGTAGCATCTTCTCTAAAGTTTATTTCCATTATTTTACTTCAAAACTCACTTTTATATTCATATTATTTTATTAAATAACAACAAAAATATCATCGATATACTTCTATTTTTTTGTGATATGGATTATAGCTACACTTACAGTCACCTCCATCTAGTGGATACACACATACGTTTTCTGTGTACGGCGAACTGCTGCCTCATGAAATTATGTTTGTTCGATTTTCCCCTTCAACCTCTCATGGTGGAAATTATGATGAAAATATATCTATATTTGATTTATATTATATTTATATTTTCTCTATTATTATGTGGTTTTATTTAAAGAATACCTTTATAGTTTCTATAATGTGTTAATATGATAATTTCATTTAAGGATGTGCGGACTACCTCCCCCACAAAGTGATTTGACTTGTTCATGCCATAAATTGAACGTATAAAGGATGGAATTAATGAAAATATGTAGCATGTATTAAAGATTATATTATAATGCAATTATAATATAGTTAAGTATCTTTTAGTTTCTATTCCCTTAAAAATTTAAATAAATGAAAGTATTGTTTATGCATACGTATGGCTTACCGTCTCCATGAACGGTGCATTTCATTTCTTATCTCCATATTTTATTAACTATTATGAATAAATATATATACTGGAAATATTTTATATTTAAATCCAGAATATAATTCTTTAGATAATGTATTTATACTACATGGATAATTTTTAATTATAATATGTTCATTTTTGACTGAAGTACTGAATATCAAAAAAAAACAACCGATATTTACTTATAGAGTTATGTAATGTTTATAACATGGTAATAAGTGATATAAATGGAATAATAAGCATGAAAAAATGTTCCAAATCAAGTATAAATTATATTAATTTTATAATTTAGAAATAACAAGTAACATAAGTGATGAGTCAGACTCATGGTAGGGGACTTCGTATTAGTCCCCATTCATTGTGGAATATTTTAATTTATACACGACATTCGTTTTATGTTGTTTAAAACTCTATGAATTTTAATTTCGTTTATGAAGCATTTTGATAAATGACAATGGGAATGATTCTTTTTAACATACGTGGTGACAAAGACCTTTCTTCCGCAGTGAGTATTATTGGATATTTGGCTTCATTTAAAACCTGTATTGTTTTTCATATGATAATAAATACCATATAACTTTTTACGTATTTTGGAAATGAAAATTTTAATGCGAAATCATTTATTATGTATATATCTTGAAATTTATATATTATTATTTCAATTTTGAGATTTTATCTTTCCATTATGCTTGTTTATATGTTATGAATATGTTTGTGTTCTTGGGAATTTTTTATGTATATGGGTGGTTCAATGATAAAAAAGTGTGGGTAAGGTCAAGATAGCTATCCAATGTATTGGGTAACATGACACAGGTAAAAATTAATATATCTCATAAGAGATTTATGGAATATAGTGTGACGGGTATTAGAAATGTAACTCCTATATAGATGTGAATGCAACAAAATACGTATGTTATGGATGTCACAAGTTACCTATATGATTTAATATTCATGAGTATTATTCATAAATAATATTATTTCCTTAGGTATTTTAAATATATTATGTTTTATGCATTAAAATTATGGTTTCATTGATTTATATGTATTTATGGACTAATGTTTTGTTCTCTTATTTTATAACCCTTACTGATCTCTTTAGCTCATCCAATGTTTTTGAAATGTTTTTAACTGGGTATAAGGAAGGGTAAGAGAAATAAATAAATCAAGAAGAATTATATCTAGAAAATAATTCTGGTTTTACATAAGGAGTTCCATTATTGTGAATAAAATTGGATAGAGTCGAAGTGCCTAACTTTTAATTATTTGAGATGTAATCTAATATTTATAGGAAAAATCTCTAAAACTCTAGACCTCAGAAAATCATCAATGTGAATTCCTTAATTAAATCAAGATTATGTAATGTTTTAGGATGGAGCATTATATTATGTCTATATAGATTTATTTAACATTAGTGAGTTCTAAGTGAATCAATATGAACACATAGTTACAATACCATGATTAGAAGGAAGTCTTGTGAATATATTACGTGGTTGCATTTGATTGGGGAAATTCTAAATAACTGTCCACCTTAGAGAAAAATAGTGTCTTGTATAGTTGATCAAAAAATCAATTTATCTATTATAGGGGATAATTTTTATTTATTTTTATCTTTTTGAGTTCATGATAATCAATTATTTTGAACATTGTAAATCCTTCTTATTTTATAAAGAGAACCAAATCACCACATGGTGAAGAACCAATGCATATAAAAACTGTAACGCCCTAACCCCAGAAGCCGAGAGTCAGTGCATTATTATATATCATTTCCATGATACAATGAAATCATGTCCCAAAATACAAATCAGTTTAGTATCCTAAGAAATACTAGATACATTCAAAATATTTACATTACATTATAAAATTAAAAACTACATCAACATTGTTTCTATAGACCACACTCATATCCCCTCAGACTATCCCTTCAAGTCAGTCATAACATACTTCTTCGCATTCTAGAAAAAATAAAACAAATAAAGAGGCGAGCTCAGATGCTCAGTAAGGATAAAAATATAGTAGAAACATTATTAAATATGCTTAAAATTTTATGTAAATTTATAAGAATAAAACAATATCCTTTTAAACATGAACTTAAGAATAATATGGAAAAGATAAAAAAATTAATTCCATTTACTTATTCTCAAGGATATTCTACTAGCCGAATAATCACATGAAATATCAATAGCCACATTCATAATGATAGAATTCATAATTCCAGACTTCATGACCACATAGTAAAGGCCTTGTTCCATGACGAAAAATAAGATTTTTTCAAGGCCTTGGGCCAAGACCCTATTTTGTCTCATGATACCTACCGATTCATCGAGGATATATAACAGGCTCCACCCGTCAGTTACTATTTCCAATACATTCCACATATGAAATGGTTTAAACATAACAGAATCATTCATATTAAAACTAGTATATGAAATGTCAATACTTTATATATAAACCATGAATTGTATAAAAATAACACAACCATAGACAAACATATCAAAAAAACATCAATACAATAAGGTAGTTTTGTATCATAATAAAACGACTTAAAATTATCTTAAAATCCATCAAAGGATGTTGATAAAGATGATATCAAAACCTTTTTTATAGAAATATATCTTACTGTTTTGAAATCATTTAAAAGTCATATAATTATACTAGAAAAAAATTATTTTTAAAATAATCTTATAATAATGTAAGGGAATATTCAACATTGTTATAATGGCGGAAAATAGTTGCACCCACCGTATAAGTTAAAAAACATTCTTACCATAATTTTGTCGAAAAGTTCATAAAGTACCTTGTTTGGAAAATGATAGAACGATTCCTTTCAAACCATTTTATAAAAAGTCAAATAAGGGTATAAATGACTTTAACTCAAAGTCTAATAAATATTAAAAATGTTTTGAAGTACATTTTTATGAAACATGGATGTGAATGATAAAGAGGTCAGTGTAGATACTTACTTAAAAACAACCTCGGATAATAAAGAGACTGTGAAATTAACCCATACCTTGTATTTTTCCTTGGTTGAGGGTAGGTTAACATCCTTTATAATGGTGAAATAATTTTTATTAAATTATACAAGAATCACATACATTAATATGATATCATATATGATCTTTTAATATATATTTTTAATAATATTTTAGTATTATCGTTGTTTCGGGAGTTAACTTATTCATTTTCCTTTATATGATTTTTTAGGTAAGTAATGTTTGTTATGGATAGGATGTTTCTTATTAATATTCAGAATTATATTAAGTCTGTATACATTATTTTTTATCATCTAATTAAAATTAGTCTTGAATGGATACGATGGGGAATGAATCTCATCGCGTTCGTCGAGACGGTAATCCGCACGTACGCACGAGCGACAATATCATTATTTTTATATTAAAATAATATATAATTGGACGGTATATCATTTATACAGAATCATTGTCTTGTTATATTTATTATTTAAATCAAATACAAATCATTATTATACCAATCCAATGAATAATGTATTGATTAATAATTACACCATGATGTGGAGATGGTAAGTCGTACGTATGCACGTATTGTGACATGTCATTCAAAGAAGGATAGAATAATGAATATAGTTGTACAATATTTATAACAACATTATAATATATAAAAGATAATGGAGTTATAATTTTAGTGTGGAAACAATAAATAAAGACGAAGTCGAAGAAGAGAGGAACTTAAAAGAGGTGATGAAATATTTACATCTTCTTTGGGTTCTTCCTTTTAATTTGATCAAAGGGATCCATAGGTTGGCTTTCTAACTAAAGGAAGGCCTCTAAGATGAAGGGAGGATTGTTGAGAGGGTCTTTGGCAGGGGTTGGCCAATCCAAAAGGATTTAATGGTGTGAATTAAAAGAAATGGGGAGTGGTCTTTTATAAGAGGGGTAAGGGGAACCTTACGAAAAGTTAGAAATATTATTTTCTAATAAAATAATTTTCGGTTTATAATGGCTCCAAAATTAAATATGTAAAGGATAAAGTGGGGATGGGTTGAAAAACACTCAACCAATAGGTTTTAGATAGGTTCAGTTCACTATATTAACCTTATCTTTTAGAATTAACTCTTAGTTAAATAGTTTGACATTTACCATGTCTCTTTTTATTTTTATATTATATGGATAATAAATATACAATATACTTCCAAGAGACCCCAAGTGACTCATTAATGATTAAAATATCATTATATAAGTCTTTGGGCCAAACCATACATTTTGAGGAATAAATTATCAATTTATAATATAATATTTGTTTTAAGAACTCTTTTATGTCAATTTTGAAACTATTTGGTATTTTGTTTTTTCTAAATTCATAACAGCATTATTACATTGAAAAATTTCATCTAACCAATCCTAACATGTCATATGAACACAAAAAATTATTGGAATTCATAAAAAGACTCAAATTAAATTTATTTGGATAATAATAATATCAATTATTTTAATATTTCTTTAATTAGGTAATTACTGCATCATCAATGTGTGATAAATAAATTTTATTATATAATGTATAATAATTATAAATAAAATACCATTATGTATGAAATATTTGTAGATTTATAATGAATATTTATAGTCTAATTTAACTTATGTATAACCCTATAATAAAATAGTTTTAGTTATTAAACATTTATTTTTACTCTTTTGACTATTCTTTAAATTAAATCATAATAAATGTCCTAATCTAATCCAAGTAGACCTAAATTATTATATTTTATTCTAAAGGTTGTTTTTTGGTCGAATTTAACTTATCCAATCGAATTTGGACATGTGTTACTGTAACATCCTAGGTAAATAAATAAATAATACACTCTCTTTTTTATTAATATTTTGTGAATTAAATATTAATTTTACTTTAAAGGGGTTTCTATATTTGATGGCGTGCCCAATATGTAACAACGAGTTTCTTTGAAATCTTATCTTGCACACTAATAATATAATATTATTATTTTAAATGGTAGTTAATGCCTTGTTATTATATTGGCGGGAATGAATAGAACTAACTAAAATATGATTATACATGTTTGTTATATGTTTTTACATTTATCCAATAAAATTTAGGGGCTTAAAATATGAATGAGTCAAATTTTAAGCATAAATATTATAATATTCAGTAAAAAGTCGATTTACCACCTTTAGATGGTGAACCCTATTTAAATCTAGTTTTTTTAATTTGTATATGTTCTACTTGAAAAAATAAAATTCTTCTTTAGATTAGGGACATCAAAATTTACTTTGGGTAATTTTTTGGTATTTTTCTGATAATGTTCATTTATTAATGAATAGTGAAAAATATGGTATTTTAATTCAAAAGTGCATTTTAATCTAATTTATTTATATGGTTATATTATCTTTTTAATTCGTTTTAAAGTGTAATTATAATATATTTTTACCATTTTATCCAATGGTGTTTATTCTAATTAATTTCACTATGAAATAGGACATAAACAAGTATCGATCTTTTGATAATTATTGTTTCTAAAAAACACGCTATTTGTTTTGATAACAGGAATTAATTTTAAATTAAATAATGAAACATATATGTTTAGGATATGGTAAAAAAGACATAATTTTTAAATTCATAATATCAAATATAGATTGCGCTGAATTTTTGTTATTTTTTTTGAAAAACATCAATTTTTGATGCATTGGGAAACCACTTAGTAGTAGTTCAAAAACTGAATTCTTCATTAAAATGAAATTTTACCACTTCTGTGAATTTAACTTAAAAAGTCTGACTTTCATGGTTGTTATTTGTAATTAAAATGTGGTTCAAAAGATGAAAATAATTTTTGGTGAATAGTAACTTTTGCCTTTTATTTACCACGGTTAAAGGTAAATATGGTAATTTAAGGTAAATTTTTTTTTATAAAATATCAAATTAACATAACACTTCTGCTAACCTTATTGGTTGAGTCATTTATGACCATGTTCATCTTTATGTATATTTTGGCACCCCATGGAGCCTCTTGGGAGTGATAATGACACATTAAATTAATAAACTTAAAGTAATGGCCAAAATGACAATAACAAATATCTTTTAGTAAATTAATTTTTAGATGGGGTAATATAAGTTATCCATTCGACATTAAAAATAAATTAAGAAGATAAAAATATTTCCTACATCAGGGTATTTTTTAATAATTTTTGGCATCAAATAAGTTAAATTATATATGACATAATAATGATGCACTATGTACCTCATTTATAATTGATTTAAATAAATAAGATTATAATTATTAAATTAACATCCAATACCTATCCAATTATTTTTGAATGATTTTATATCGACCATGATTTATCATATATTCATCTTTAATGAGTTTCTAATCTTTATAAACCGAAGAAATGTTTATAATAAATTAATATTTTCAAACTTTCAAAAAGATCCCCTCCTCCCCCTTATAAAAGGACTCCACCTATAACTAATTTCTCACACATCTAAAGCCTTTTAGATCATTATACCTCTACAAAATTAATCTCCCTACATCCCTATCCTCCTTTTAGAAGCCTTACCTTATGAATAAGGCACTTCAAGAAGTCCTTTTTGTTCAAACCAAAAGAAGTTACCCAAATTAAAGGATATGATTCCTCTTAACTTTTTTTATTTTAATTCACTTCTCCAACCCCTAAACACTTTTTACTCCATTCATTTATAACAAAAATAGTATCCTCAATATACTAGGATGTTGTTATGAGATGTATTTTAACTACAATTACACACTCCTCCATCTAATGGGGGAAGAACATGTTGTTTCTGTTGATGGAAAACTAATACATCATGAAATTATGATTGTTTGATTATCTCCTACCACCTCTCATGGTGGCCATTAAGATGGAACTGTATTTATATATGATGTATATTATGTGTAACGCCCCGACCCCAGCTACCCAGAGTCGGTGCATTACTTCGTAACATTGGCATGATCACAAGAAGATCAAATCTCGAAAGACCGATTGGTTTAGTAGCCTTGGAAACACTAGATATATTCATAAAGTTTTACATTACATTTTAAAGTGAAAAACTACTACAAAAACAAAGTCTTCATAATTCACACTCATATCCCCACATACTATCCCTGCATGTCATTCATAACTTACTTCTTCACATCCTGGGAAAAATAAAACATAGAAAAGGGGTGAGCTCAAATGCCCAGTAAGGATAACAATAAAGAGGAACATTCAAAATAAGCATAAACATTTAAGGCAATTTATAACTAAAACAAAAGCCTTTTAAAATTGAACTTCAACATAGTATGGCATAAATAAAATTATATAATGCCATTTACTTGTTCACATGGATATTCTACTAATCGAATAATCACATGCAAAAATCAATAACCACTTTCATAATGTTGGAATGCATAATGCTAAACGTTAATTTCTTTGTCTAGGCCTCATCCCAAGACCTAGGGGTTACTTCTAACCGGAACCCAACCTGGAGTGCCTCTAATAACCGGACACCAACCCGGAGTGCCTCTAATAACCGGACACCAACCCGGAGTGCCTCTAATAACCGGACACCAACCCGGAGGGCATACTTTTACCAGTCCCTAACCTGGAGGGCTTACTTTAACCAGTCCCCAACCTGGAGGGCTTACTTTTACCAGTCCCCAACCTGGAGGGCTTACTTTTACCGGTCCCCAACCCGGAACATACTTGTTTAGCACATTCATCTGAAGAAAAGTTTGAAATATAACATAAACATTCGGATTAAAACTAGCATACGAAATGTCAATAGTTTCACCATAAACTATGAATGGTATAAAATAGCACATCCACAGTCAAACATATCACAAAACCTTCAATACAATATAGAAGTTTTGTATTATAATAAATCAACTTCAAATAAGCGTAAAATCCATTAAAGGATGTTGACATAGATGAAATCAAAACACTTTTTAGAGAAATATCTCTTTCTATTTTTGAAATCATTTAAGAGCCATATAAAATAAAACATTTTCTTGAAAATATTCTTTTAAGCTTATAAGGAAAGCTTTGACGATTTTATAATGGCGGAAAATAACCGCACCCGCCGTATAAGTAAAAAAAACATTCTTATCTCAATTCTGTCGAAAAGGTTAAAAAGGACCTTGTTTTGAAAACGACGGAAAGATTCCTTTATAAACCTCTTATAAAAAGTCAAACAAGGGTATAAATGACGTTAACCCATATTCTTGTAAATAGTAAAAATGTTTTGAAATACATTTCGAAGAAACATGGATGTGGATGATAAAGAGATCCCAGTAGATTATTACGTATAATACAACCTCGGATAATGAAGAGATTGTGAAATAACCCTTACCTTGTACTTTTCCTTGGTTGGGGTAGGTTAACCTCCTGTATAATGGTTAAATAATTGTTATTAAATTATACAAGAATCATATATATTAATATGATATCATATATGATCTTTTATCATTGATTTGTTAATAATATCTTAGAATTATCGTCGTTTCGGGTGTTAACTTTCTCATTTTCTTTTATATGTTTTGTTACATAAGTCATGTTTGTTGTATCTTATTCATATCCAGAATGATATAAAGTCCTTAAACATCATTTTTAAATCATTAAATGATAATTATACTTGAATGGATACGATGGAGAATGAATCTCATCGCGTTCGTGGAGTCGGTAGTCCGTACGTACGCACGAACGCTACTTCCATTTAATTTTTATTTTAAAAGAATCGAATCCAAATGATACATAGGTATATTACTATTCCAGTATAATATAATATTTTATATATGTTACTTAAGTTCATTAACACCATCCTTTATACGTTCCATGTGTGGTATGAACGAGTCATATCATTTTAAGGGGGCGGTAGTCCGCACTTCCTCAAATGAAATTATCGTATGTATATACAACATGAAACGAATAATGGTATGAAATAAAATGGAATTACAGAAGCTTATATATAAAATATATATCATTAATATCATATTTAATTACAGTGCCATCATAATGGCCACCATGAGAGGTGGTAAGATGTATTTGAACAATCATCGTTTCGTGAGGCGTTAGTTTGCCATCCACAGAAACATTATGTTCATCATCCATTAGATGGAGTTGTGTGTATGTGTAGTTTGAATCCTTCTTATAAAAACATCCTAGTATATTGTGGATACTGGTGTTGTTACAAAAGAAAGGAAATAAAAAGAGTTTGGGGGTTGGAGAAGCAAAATAAATGAAAATAATTTAAGAGAAATCGTTACCTTTAATCTAGGTAACTCACTTTGGTTGGAACCAAAGGACTTCTTGAAATGCTTTCTGTCTAAGGGGAAACTTCAAGGAGGAGGAGAGGGATGTGGGGAGCTTAGTTTGGCAGAGTTTTGACGAGCCAAGTGGCTTGAGAGGTGTGAAGAAATGAGAAGGGGGAGTGCCCTTTTATAAGAGGGGTGAGGGGCACCTTTGGAAAAGCTAGAAATATTAATTTATAATAAATTCATATTCGGTTTTCAAAGGCTCCAAAGTTGACTATTCAAAGGATGAGATGGGGATAGGTCGAAAACAACTCATCCAATAGAATTTAGACAGGTTTGGGTACTTATATTAACCTTATCTTTAAGTATTAACTCTAAGTTAATTAGTTTCACTTTTACAATGTCTCTTTGTATTTTTATATTATATGGTTAATAAACTTACCATATACATCCAAGCGACCCCCAAGTGGTCCATTAATGACTAACCTATCATGATATAAGTCTCTTGGCCGAACCTTAGATTTTTAGGAATTTAATATCAATTAATAATATAATATTTTTTTTAAGAACTCTTTTATGTCAATTTTGACACTATTCATTAGTTGATTTTTGTGAAACTCATAACAGATTGATTTCTTCAAACAAAGTCAATTAAAGCAATCCTAATATATCATATTATCCTATAAAATTAGTTTAATTCATTAAAAGTTTCATATTATATTTATTTGGGTATTTATAATATCACTTATTTTAATTTTTCACTATTATATTAATTACTGCATCATCATTGTGTCATTAATAATTTAACTTATTTGATGTCTAAAAATTATAAATAAAATATCATCATGTAGGAAATCTTTTTAGATTTCTAATGAATATTTATAATCGAAAATAAAGCATGTATAACCCTATGTAAAAATTGTTCTTTTAAAAGATGTAAGCTTATGCCATTTTTGTATTCATTTTAACTTAATTAAAATAAAGTGTCATTATCACTCACAAGTGGATCCATGGGGTCCCAAAATAGACCCAAAGATGCCCATGGTCGACCATGTATCAACCAATAGGGTTAAGACACGTTTTAGGGTAATTTAGTATTATTATAATATTATTTTGTTTACCCTTATTTACCGGATTTACCCTTAACCATGGTAAATAAAATATTTACCGCGGTAATTATTCAAAATGTCTAAAAATAAAAGTTACCTATTTACACAATTTGAACATCCTGATTCCAAATATGGAATCCATTTTTCTAAATTCAAAACACAGAAGTGGCAGAAATTAATTTAAAATTAATTCCCCCTGGCAAAACAAAAAGCGTGTTTTTAAGAGATAATAACTATCAAAAGATTGATACTTGTTTATGTTCGGTTTAATTGTAAAATTATGTCCAATGACCAACATTATATTAAGTGGTAAAAATATATTCTAAATATACTTTAAAACCACTAAAATTAATAATTTATCACTATTAATTATTTTGATTAAAAAAGTTGTTTTTAATTAAAATTTAGTAATTTTCACTATTCATCAAAATATTAAAGTTATCCGAAAAGTACCAAAACTTCACCTTAGGCTAAATTTGATATTCCGAATCCAAAAATGAAGTCCATTTTTAAAAATAAAATATATATAATTTCAAAAATTAGGTATTACTATTCATAACGGCAAGTTTGATCGGTTGTGGCACGTGTTAAAACACGAAGTTGCGTACAACACACGCTACTATTTTATTCAAAGGAAAGCGTACCGTGGAAGCTTGGGATGTTTCATTTTAAATTTTTTTGATGTCCCCATTTAGTCAAAAAGTTTAAAATATTGTATTTAAAAAGGTTTCACTATTAAATGTTGATAAAAGTGCAATACTGAAAATGAATCTGTTCTTGCATTATGACTAAGAAACTCATAATGTGGATTCTAAAATTATAAGGATTATATAAAGTTTAAAATTTAGTTAATACTATTCATCACCTCTTTTAATGGCCTTTTTTTGTAAGTCAAGGTGTGATTGAACTCGGTGTTGCGTGTAGTACAAGTTATTGAATTATTTTGAAGAAATAACACATTATGAATTCTTGGGGTGTTACATTCTCCCCTCCTTCAATAAATTGCGTCCTCGCAATTTGAAATTGTTCTTAGAAAATAAAAGGTTGAAAATAGAAAATATATTTGTGGGAAAACCCACATCGGAAATTGGGTTACTAAAATTTAGTCTTAATATGAGGAAAAGAGAAATGAAAGGGTCACCACCAAATTATGCTCTCGATTAGGAGAACATTGGTGGAAATTAGAGACATATAATTGGAGGAAAAACGTAAATATTTATAGGTAGTGATTGAGGTCATCAATCACAAACAAGTATAACATTGAGGTCCTTAAACTCATCAATTTATGATGATTTGAAATACCATTGGTTCAACAAAACATAGAATATTGGGATGACACATTTTTGACGTTTCAAAATATCTTAGTTGAAATCCCACATCGAAAACTGAATTAATGAGGCCTCTGTTTAAAATAAAGAGTGGAAAGTATGAAGATTACCGAAAATAACACATACTAGGGTTCCATGTAGGTAAATATGGATATGGAGGAGAAATCTAACCATCAATTATCTGATGGAGAGTGGTAGAGAACATGGCTATGAAAGGGCCAACAATCCCAAAGCCATAAATTAGTGATGATTTAAGGTACCATCTAGGACAACATTTTTGTTCTAAGTTCCTTTTCTTAACGTTGTGGAATTTATTTATTAGATTGGCTAAGATCATAAGGAGGTATACATACTTTATAATTAGAGTTTTATCCATTAATAAATTTCTACCACAAACTCATCTTTCACTCTAAAAGATAATAGAATGTAAAAAAAATCTATTAACACTATTCGTATAGGGTTCCAAAATAAACGAATTTATAATTCATCTACAAGATCTTTTAATAAAAACTGCATTATTTAATCTAGGACATCTCGTGGGCCAGTGGTAGGTGATACACCCTTGTCGCCCTTCGGTTGCGGGTTCAAGTCTCGTGGCCTTGCCGGACGCGACGGGTTGCCGCCCGACCTCCGGGTTGTCCTTTTATGGCCATCCAAAATTAATCTCAAACTAGAATTTATCCAAAATATTTCTGACCAAACTCACAGTCCAACATTTATAAGGAAGTTAAAAATAATGTAGATCCTTTTTACCACGTAATAGCATATGAATACCTTCATCATGTATTCTTTAAATACACTGAAA
Organism: Viscum album; assembly: GCA_963277665.1. NCBI lineage: Eukaryota > Viridiplantae > Streptophyta > Magnoliopsida > Santalales > Viscaceae > Viscum > Viscum album. Next base: position 1,470,847,775 of record OY728157.1, read on the forward strand.
CATCCTGAATTACCATATTCCTTATTGATTACATTCATGCTCCCTTATTCCATATAGAATGCTGGATATACCTCATCAATCCAAAAATGTTTTAAACCCCAACAATAATGGAATATACATATCATTAATCAGTTCCAAGGTAGTCAAGAATATCCAATATAATTTATCCAAAACAATCATGTATTATTCCAAAATCACTAACTCGGTATCAGAACTATATTATGGTTTATCATTCTCTCAACCATATATTTTCCAAAAATTTATCCTGCTATTGAGTCACTTTTCTTTGTTCCACACAATCTCAAGTCCTTAATGAAATAGTACTATAGTACAATCCTTATATACTCCATAATTATTATAACAAGTACATTGTTGATACAACACTGAATTGACATAATCAACATAAGAACTCTAATCATTCCTCTTCATCTGTGGTAGTATCATAACTTGATTATTATCCAATAGCATCATTTGCGGCATAGTCTGATTACTGGGGCATAGGTTCGCGTAGTGTCCAAACTCCTTGCAAATGAAGCATTGTACATTTGAAACCATTTTATCACCCTTGCAGTCATGTACTTTGTGCCCTTTTCCTCCACACTTATAACAAACTCCCATTCCTTTCAGGCAAGTTCCAGGGTGTTTCTTCCCACAGTTACCACATATGGGAAAATTCTTCTTTTCCCTCTTCCCTTTATCCATTTTTCTCTCTTCCATCCTTTTCTTCTCTTGCTTCCCTTCAAAGCCATAGGACTCAGTAAACTCTTTACTTATCTTATCAACACATGTTATTATTTCTTCATATGATGATAATACATGGGAGACTATTTCTCTTATAAATTCTAGCTTAAGACCATGAAAGATATGATCTTTCCTTCTCTTTGGATCATGTGCATTGTTAGAGTTCTCATTCCTTCTACTGGGCGCCATTTCTAAACAATTGCATATACTAGATCAGTTTATGAATCAAAATACATAATCCCATACTTATAAAACACTTAACATAAATTGAACTATTTATGGATATAATCCATAATCATAAAAATGTTTTCTTTGAGGAAGTATATACTCATAAACCCTTCATAATGATTTGTAAAGATAGTGAGAGTTATCCTAAGCATATCCCCCGGGAGTGTCGTAACCAAGAGTGCAGCAAGGCCCGTTGTCGTGCACCAGTTCCCGTTCGAGTCTAGCTCAAAGCGGTGTTTTCGGGTTTTACCCCTAGGTACATCTGTGCCAGAGCCGCCTCTACCTGCTCGTATCCAGACAGGGATGTATTGCTTGGAAAACTCACAAAATCTCTACAGTACCAAAATTCTAGGAAGTTCTTCTATACTAATTCTCAAAGTTCATCTTAGGTCTACGTGCTCTAATCAGAGTTTATCTAAATCTAGCTTCCAAGGTTTGTACTAAACTTCCTCTGATACCAACTGTAACGCCCCGACCCCAGCTACCCAGAGTCGGTGCATTACTTCGTAACATTGGCATGATCACAAGAAGATCAAATCTCGAAAGACCGATTGGTTTAGTAGCCTTGGAAACACTAGATATATTCATAAAGTTTTACATTACATTTTAAAGTGAAAAACTACTACAAAAACAAAGTCTTCATAATTCACACTCATATCCCCACATACTATCCCTGCATGTCATTCATAACTTACTTCTTCACATCCTGGGAAAAATAAAACATAGAAAAGGGGTGAGCTCAAATGCCCAGTAAGGATAACAATAAAGAGGAACATTCAAAATAAGCATAAACATTTAAGGCAATTTATAACTAAAACAAAAGCCTTTTAAAATTGAACTTCAACATAGTATGGCATAAATAAAATTATATAATGCCATTTACTTGTTCACATGGATATTCTACTAATCGAATAATCACATGCAAAAATCAATAACCACTTTCATAATGTTGGAATGCATAATGCTAAACGTTAATTTCTTTGTCTAGGCCTCATCCCAAGACCTAGGGGTTACTTCTAACCGGAACCCAACCTGGAGTGCCTCTAATAACCGGACACCAACCCGGAGTGCCTCTAATAACCGGACACCAACCCGGAGTGCCTCTAATAACCGGACACCAACCCGGAGGGCATACTTTTACCAGTCCCTAACCTGGAGGGCTTACTTTAACTAGTCCCCAACCTGGAGGGCTTACTTTTACCAGTCCCCAACCTGGAGGGCTTACTTTTACCGGTCCCCAACCCGGAACATACTTGTTTAGCACATTCATCTGAAGAAAAGTTTGAAATATAACATAAACATTCGGATTAAAACTAGCATACGAAATGTCAATAGTTTCACCATAAACTATGAATGGTATAAAATAGCACATCCACAGTCAAACATATCACAAAACCTTCAATACAATATAGAAGTTTTGTATTATAATAAATCAACTTCAAATAAGCGTAAAATCCATTAAAGGATGTTGACATAGATGAAATCAAAACACTTTTTAGAGAAATATCTCTTTCTATTTTTGAAATCATTTAAGAGCCATATAAAATAAAACATTTTCTTGAAAATATTCTTTTAAGCTTATAAGGAAAGCTTTGACGATTTTATAATGGCGGAAAATAACTGCACCCGCCGTATAAGTAAAAAAAACATTCTTATCTCAATTCTGTCGAAAAGGTTAAAAAGGACCTTGTTTTGAAAACGACGGAAAGATTCCTTTATAAACCTCTTATAAAAAGTCAAACAAGGGTATAAATGACGTTAACCCATATTCTTGTAAATAGTAAAAATGTTTTGAAATACATTTCGAAGAAACATGGATGTGGATGATAAAGAGATCCCAGTAGATTATTACGTATAATACAACCTCGGATAATGAAGAGATTGTGAAATCACCCTTACCTTGTACTTTTCCTTGGTTGGGGTAGGTTAACCTCCTGTATAATGGTTAAATAATTGTTATTAAATTATACAAGAATCATATATATTAATATGATATCATATATGATCTTTTAACATTGATTTGTTAATAATATCTTAGAATTATCGTCGTTTCGGGTGTTAACTTTCTCATTTTCTTTTATATGTTTTGTTACATAAGTCATGTTTGTTGTATCTTATTCATATCCAGAATGATATAAAGTCCTTAAACATCATTTTTAAATCATTAAATGATAATTATACTTGAATGGATACGATGGAGAATGAATCTCATCGCGTTCGTGGAGACGGTAGTCCGTACGTACGCACGAACGCTACTTCCATTTAATTTTTATTTTAAAAGAATCGAATCCAAATGATACATAGGTATATTACTATTCCAGTATAATATAATATTTTATATATGTTACTTAAGTTCATTAACACCATCCTTTATACGTTCCATGTGTGGTATGAACGAGTCATATCATTTTAAGGGGGCGGTAGTCCGCACTTCCTCAAATGAAATTATCGTATGTATATACAACATGAAACGAATAATGGTATGAAATAAAATGGAATTACAGAAGCTTATATATAAAATATATATCATTAATATCATATTTAATTACAGTGCCATCATAATGGCCACCATGAGAGGTGGTAAGATGTATTTGAACAATCATCGTTTCGTGAGGCGTTAGTTTGCCATCCACAGAAACATTATGTTCATCATCCATTAGATGGAGTTGTGTGTATGTGTAGTTTGAATCCTTCTTATAAAAACATCCTAGTATATTGTGGATACTGGTGTTGTTACAAAAGAAAGGAAATAAAAAGATTTTGGGGGTTGGAGAAGCAAAATAAATGAAAATAATTTAAGAGAAATCGTTACCTTTAATCTAGGTAACTCACTTTGGTTGGAACCAAAGGACTTCTTGAAATGCTTTCTGTCTAAGGGGAAACTTCAAGGAGGAGGAGAGGGATGTGGGGAGCTTAGTTTGGCAGAGTTTGGACGAGCCAAGTGGCTTGAGAGGTGTGAAGAAATGAGAAGGGGGAGTACCCTTTTATAAGAGGGGTGAGGGGCACCTTTGGAAAAGCTAGAAATATTAATTTATAATAAATTAATATTCGGTTTTCAAAGGCTCCAAAGTTGACTATTCAAAGGATGAGATGGGGATAGGTCGAAAACAACTCATCCAATAGAATTTAGACAGGTTTGGGTACTTATATTAACCTTATCTTTAAGTATTAACTCTAAGTTAATTAGTTTCACTTTTACAATGTCTCTTTGTATTTTTATATTATATGGTTAATAAACTTACCATATACATCCAAGAGACCCCCAATTGGTCCATTAATGACTAACCTATCATGATATAAGTCTCTTGGCCGAACCTTAGATTTTTAGGAATTTAATATCAATTAATAATATAATATTTTTTTTAAGAACTCTTTTATGTCAATTTTGACACTATTCATTAGTTGATTTTTGTGAAACTCATAACAGATTGATTTCTTCAAACAAAGTCAATTAAAGCAATCCTAATATATCATATTATCCTATAAAATTAGTTTAATTCATTAAAAGTTTCATATTATATTTATTTGGGTATTTATAATATCACTTATTTTAATTTTTCACTATTATATTAATTACTGCATCATCATTGTGTCATTAATAATTTAACTTATTTGATGTCTAAAAATTATAAATAAAATATCATCATGTAGGAAATCTTTTTAGCTTTCTAATGAATATTTATAATCGAAAATAAAGCATGTATAACCCTATGTAAAAATTGTTCTTTTAAAAGATGTAAGCTTATGCCATTTTTGTATTCATTTTAACTTAATTAAAATAAAGTGTCATTATCACTCACAAGTGGATCCATGGGGTCCCAAAATAGACCCAAAGATGCCCATGGTCGACCATGTATCAACCAATAGGGTTAAGACACGTTTTAGGGTAATTTAGTATTATTATAATATTATTTTGTTTACCCTTATTTACCGGATTTACCCTTAACCATGGTAAATAAAATATTTACCGCAGTAATTATTCAAAATGTCTAAAAATAAAAGTTACCTATTTACACAATTTGAACATCCTGATTCCAAATATGGAATCAATTTTTCTAAATTCAAAACACAGAAGTGGCAGAAATTAATTTAAAATTAATTCCCCCTGGCAAAACAAAAAGCGTGTTTTTAAGAGATAATAACTATCAAAAGATTGATACTTGTTTATGTTCGGTTTAATTGTAAAATTATGTCCAATGACCAACATTATATTAAGTGGTAAAAATATATTCTAAATATACTTTAAAACCACTAAAATTAATAATTTATCACTATTAATTATTTTGATTAAAAAAGTTGTTTTTAATTAAAATTTAGTAATTTTCACTATTCATCAAAATATTAAAGTTATCCGAAAAGTACCAAAATTTCACCTTAGGCTAAATTTGATATTCCGAATCCAAAAATGAAGTCCATTTTTAAAAATAAAATATATATAATTTCAAAAATTAGGTATTACTATTCATAACGGCAAGTTTGATCGGTTGTGGCACGTGTTAAAACACGAAGTTGCGTACAACACACGCTACTATTTTATTCAAAGGAAAGCATACCGTGGAAGCTTGGGATGTTTCATTTTAAATTTTTTTGATGTCCCCATTTAGTCAAAAAGTTTAAAATATTGTATTTAAAAAGGTTTCACTATTAAATGTTGATAAAAGTGCAATACTGAAAATGAATCTGTTCTTGCATTATGACTAAGAAACTCATAATGTGGATTCTAAAATTATAAGGATTATATAAAGTTTAAAATTTAGTTAATACTATTCATCACCTCTTTTAATGGCCTTTTTTTGTAAGTCAAGGTGTGATTGAACTCGGTGTTGCGTGTAGTACAAGTTATTGAATTATTTTGAAGAAATAACACATTATGAATTCTTGGGGTGTTACATTCTCCCCTCCTTCAATAAATTGCGTCCTCGCAATTTGAAATTGTTCTTAGAAAATAAAAGGTTGAAAATAGAAAATATATTTGTGGGAAAACCCACATCGGAAATTGGGTTACTAAAATTTAGTCTTAATATGAGGAAAAGAGAAATGAAAGGGTCACCACCAAATTATGCTCTCGATTAGGAGAACATTGGTGGAAATTAGAGACATATAATTGGAGGAAAAACGTAAATATTTATAGGTAGTGATTGAGGTCATCAATCACAAACAAGTATAACATTGAGGTCCTTAAACTCATCAATTTATGATGATTTGAAATACCATTGGTTCAACAAAACATAGAATATTGGGATGACACATTTTTGACGTTTCAAAATATCTTAGTTGAAATCCCACATCGAAAACTGAATTAATGAGGCCTCTGTTTAAAATAAAGAGTGGAAAGTATGAAGATTACCGAAAATAACACATACTAGGGTTCCATGTAGGTAAATATGGATATGGAGGAGAAATCTAACCATCAATTATCTGATGGAGAGTGGTAGAGAACATGGCTATGAAAGGGCCAACAATCCCAAAGCCATAAATTAGTGATGATTTAAGGTACCATCTAGGAGAACATTTTTGTTCTAAGTTCCTTTTCTTAACGTTGTGGAATTTATTTATTAGATTGGCTAAGATCATAAGGAGGTATACATACTTTATAATTAGAGTTTTATCCATTAATAAATTTCTACCACAAACTCATCTTTCACTCTAAAAGATAATAGAATGTAAAAAAAATCTATTAACACTATTCGTATAGGGTTCCAAAATAAACGAATTTATAATTCATCTACAAGATCTTTTAATAAAAACTGCATTATTTAATCTAGGACATCTCGTGGGCCAGTGGTAGGTGATACACCCTTGTCGCCCTTCGGTTGCGGGTTCAAGTCTCGTGGCCTTGCCGGACGCGACGGGTTGCCGCCCGACCTCCGGGTTGTCCTTTTATGGCCATCCAAAATTAATCTCAAACTAGAATTTATCCAAAATATTTCTGACCAAACTCACAGTCCAACATTTATAAGGAAGTTAAAAATAATGTAGATCCTTTTTACCACGTAATAGCATATGAATACCTTCATCATGTATTCTTTTAATACACTGAAACATCCTGAATTACCATATTCCTTATTGATTACATTCATGCTCCCTTATTCCATATAGAATGCTGGATATACCTCATCAATCCAAAAATGTTTTAAACCCCAACAATAATGGAATATACATATCATTAATCAGTTCCAAGGTAGTCAAGAATATCCAATATAATTTATCCAAAACAATCATGTATTATTCCAAAATCACTAACTCGGTATCAGAACTATATTATGGTTTATCATTCTCTCAACCATATATTTTCCAAAAATTTATCCTGCTATTGAGTCACTTTTCTTTGTTCCACACAATCTCAAGTCCTTAATGAAATAGTACTACAGTACAATCCTTATATACTCCATAATTATTATAACAAGTACATTGTTGATACAACACTGAATTGACATAATCAACATAAGAACTCTAATCATTCCTCTTCATCTGTGGTAGTATCATAACTTGATTATTATCCAATAGCATCATTTGCAGCATAGTCTGATTACTGGGGCATAGGTTCGCGTAGTGTCCAAACTCCTTGCAAATGAAGCATTGTACATTTGAAACCATTTTATCACCCTTGCAGTCATGTACTTTGTGCCCTTTTCCTCCACACTTATAACAAACTCCCATTCCTTTCAGGCAAGTTCCAGGGTGTTTCTTCCCACAGTTACCACATATGGGAAAATTCTTCTTTTCCCTCTTCCCTTTATCCATTTTTCTCTCTTCCATCCTTTTCTTCTCTTGCTTCCCTTCAAAGCCATAGGACTCAGTAAACTCTTTACTTATCTTATCAACACATGTTATTATTTCTTCATATGATGATAATACATGGGAGACTATTTCTCTTATAAATTCTAGCTTAAGACCATGAAAGATATGATCTTTCATTCTCTTTGGATCATGTGCATTGTTAGAGTTCTCATTCCTTCTACTGGGCGCCATTTCTAAACAATTGCATATACTAGATCAGTTTATGAATCAAAATACATAATCCCATACTTATAAAACACTTAACATAAATTGAACTATTTATGGATATAATCCATAATCATAAAAATGTTTTCTTTGAGGAAGTATATACTCATAAACCCTTCATAATGATTTGTAAAGATAGTGAGAGTTATCCTAAGCATATCCCCCGGGAGTGTCGTAACCAAGAGTGCAGCAAGGCCCGTTGTCGTGCACCAGTTCCCGTTCGAGTCTAGCTCAAAGCGGTGTTTTCGGGTTTTACCCCTAGGTACATCTGTGCCAGAGCCGCCTCTACCTGCTCGTATCCAGACAGGGATGTATTGCTTGGAAAACTCACAAAATCTCTACAGTACCAAAATTCTAGGAAGTTCTTCTATACTAATTCTCAAAGTTCATCTTAGGTCTACGTGCTCTAATCAGAGTTTATCTAAATCTAGCTTCCAAGGTTTGTACTAAACTTCCTCTGATACCAACTGTAACGCCCCGACCCCAGCTACCCAGAGTCGGTGCATTACTTCGTAACATTGGCATGATCACAAGAAGATCAAATCTCGAAAGACCGATTGGTTTAGTAGCCTTGGAAACACTAGATATATTCATAAAGTTTTACATTACATTTTAAAGTGAAAAACTACTACAACAACAAAGTCTTCATAATTCACACTCATATCCCCACATACTATCCCTGCATGTCATTCATAACTTACTTCTTCACATCCTGGGAAAAATAAAACATAGAAAAGGGGTGAGCTCAAATGCCCAGTAAGGATAACAATAAAGAGGAACATTCAAAATAAGCATAAACATTTAAGGCAATTTATAACTAAAACAAAAGCCTTTTAAAATTGAACTTCAACATAGTATGGCATAAATAAAATTAAATAATGCCATTTACTTGTTCACATGGATATTCTACTAATCGAATAATCACATGCAAAAATCAATAACCACTTTCATAATGTTGGAATGCATAATGCTAAACGTTAATTTCTTTGTCTAGGCCTCATCCCAAGACCTAGGGGTTACTTCTAACCGGAACCCAACCCGGAGTGCCTCTAATAACCGGACACCAACCCGGAGTGCCTCTAATAACCGGACACCAACCCGGAGTGCCTCTAATAACCGGACACCAACCCGGAGGGCATACTTTTACCAGTCCCTAACCTGGAGGGCTTACTTTAACCAGTCCCCAACCTGGAGGGCTTACTTTTACCAGTCCCCAACCTGGAGGGCTTACTTTTACCGGTCCCCAACCCGGAACATACTTGTTTAGCACATTCATCTGAAGAAAAGTTTGAAATATAACATAAACATTCGGATTAAAACTAGCATACGAAATGTCAATAGTTTCACCATAAACTATGAATGGTATAAAATAGCACATCCACAGTCAAACATATCACAAAACCTTCAATACAATATAGAAGTTTTGTATTATAATAAATCAACATCAAATAAGCGTAAAATCCATTAAAGGATGTTGACATAGATGAAATCAAAACACTTTTTAGAGAAATATCTCTTTCTATTTTTGAAATCATTTAAGAGCCATATAAAATAAAACATTTTCTTGAAAATATTCTTTTAAGCTTGTAAGGAAAGCTTTGACGATTTTATAATGGCGGAAAATAACCGCACCCGCCGTATAAGTAAAAAAAACATTCTTATCTCAATTCTGTCGAAAAGGTTAAAAAGGACCTTGTTTTGAAAACGACGGAAAGATTCCTTTATAAACCTCTTATAAAAAGTCAAAAAAGGGTATAAATGACTTTAACCCATATTCTTGTAAATAGTAAAAATGTTTTGAAATACATTTCGAAGAAACATGGATGTGGATGATAAAGAGATCCCAGTAGATTATTACGTATAATACAACCTCGGATAATGAAGAGATTGTGAAATAACCCTTACCTTGTACTTTTCCTTGGTTGGGGTAGGTTAACCTCCTGTATAATGGTTAAATAATTGTTATTAAATTATACAAGAATCATATATATTAATATGATATCATATATGATCTTTTAACATTGATTTGTTAATAATATCTTAGAATTATCGTCGTTTCGGGTGTTAACTTTCTCATTTTCTTTTATATGTTTTGTTACATAAGTCATGTTTGTTGTATCTTATTCATATCCAGAATGATATAAAGTCCTTAAACATAAATTTTAAATCATTAAATGATAATTATACTTGAATGGATACGATGGAGAATGAATCTCATCGCGTTCGTGGAGACGGTAGTCCGTACGTACGCACGAACGCTACTTCCATTTAATTTTTATTTTAAAAGAATCGAATCCAAATGATACATAGGTATATTACTATTCCAGTATAATATAATATTTTATATATGTTACTTAAGTTCATTAACACCATCCTTTATACGTTCCATGTGTGGTATGAACGAGTCATATCATTTTAAGGGGGCGGTAGTCCGCACTTCCTCAAATGAAATTATCGTATGTATATACAACATGAAACGAATAATGGTATGAAATAAAATGGAATTACAGAAGCTTATATATAAAATATATATCATTAATATCATATTTAATTACAGTGCCATCATAATGGCCACCATGAGAGGTGGTAAGATGTATTTGAACAATCATCGTTTCGTGAGGCGTTAGTTTGCCATCCACAGAAACATTATGTTCGTCATCCATTAGATGGAGTTGTGTGTATGTGTAGTTTTAATCCTTCTTATAAAAACATCCTAGTATATTGTGGATACTGGTGTTGTTACAAAAGAAAGGAAATAAAAAGAGTTTGGGGGTTGGAGAAGCAAAATAAATGAAAATAATTTAAGAGAAATCGTTACCTTTAATCTAGGTAACTCACTTTGGTTGGAACCAAAGGACTTCTTGAAATGCTTTCTGCCTAAGGGGAAACTTCAAGGAGGAGGAGAGGGATGTGGGGAGCTTAGTTTGGCAGAGTTTGGACGAGCCAAGTGGCTTGAGAGGTGTGAAGAAATGAGAAGGGGGAGTGCCCTTTTATAAGAGGGGTGAGGGGCACCTTTGGAAAAGCTAGAAATATTAATTTACAAGAAATTCATATTCGGTTTTCAAAGGCTCCAAAGTTGACTATTCAAAGGATGAGGTGGGAATAGGTCGAAAACAACTCATCCAATAGAATTTAGACAGGTTTGGGTACTTATATTAACCTTATCTTTAAGTATTAACTCTAAGTTAATTAGTTTCACTTTTACAATGTCTCTTTGTATTTTTATATTATATGGTTAATAAACATACCATATACATCCAAGCGACCCCCAAGTGGTCCATTAATGACTAAACTATCATGATATAAGTCTCTTGGCCGAACCTTAGATTTTTAGGAATTTAATATCAATTAATAATATAATATTTTTTTTAAGAACTCTTTTATGTCAATTTTGACACTATTCATTAGTTGATTTTTGTGAAACTCATAACAGATTTATTTCTTCAAACAAAGTCAATTAAATCAATCCTAATATATCATATTATCCTATAAAATTAGTTTAATTCATTAAAAGTTTTATATTATATTTATTTGGGTATTTATAATATCACTTATTTTAATTTTTCACTATTATATTAATTACTGCATCATCATTGTGTCATTAATAATTTAACTTATTTGATGACTAAAAATTATAAATAAAATATAATCATGTAGGAAATCTTTTTAGCTTTCTAATGAATATTTATAATCGAAAATACAACATGTATAACCCTATGTACAAATTGTTCTTTTAAAAGATGTAAGCTTATGCCATTTTTGTATTCATTTTAACTTAATTAAAATAAAGTGTCATTATCACTCACAAGTGGATCCATGGGGTCCCAAAATAGACCCAAAGATGCCCATGGTCGACCCTGTATCAACCAATAGGGTTAAGACACGTTTTAGGGTAATTTATTATTATTATAATATTATTTTGTTTACCCTTATTTACCGGATTTACCCTTAACCATGGTAAATAAAATATTTACCGCAGTAATTATTCAAAATGTCTAAAAATAAAAGTTACCTATTTACACAATTTGAACATCCTGATTCCAAATATGGAATCCATTTTTCTAAATTCAAAACACAGAAGTGGCAGAAATTAATTTAAAATTAATTCCCGCTGTCAAAACAAAAAGCGTGTTTTTAAGAGATAATAACTATCAAAAGATTGATACTTGTTTATGTTCGGTTTAATTGTAAAATTATGTCCAATGACCAACATTATATTAAGTGGTAAAAATATATTCTAAATATACTTTAAAACCACTAAAATTAATAATTTATCACTATTAATTATTTTGATTAAAAAAGTTGTTTTTAATTAAAATTTAGTAATTTTCACTATTCATCAAAATATTAAAGTTATCCGAAAAGTACCAAAATTTCACCTTAGGCTAAATTTGATATTCCGAATCCAAAAATGAAGTCCATTTTTAAAAATAAAATATATATAATTTCAAAAATTAGGTATTACTATTCATAACGGCAAGTTTGATCGGTTGTGGCACGTGTTAAAACACGAAGTTGCGTACAACACACGCTACTATTTTATTCAAAGGAAAGCGTACCGTGGAAGCTTGGGATGTTTCATTTTAAATTTTTTTGATGTCCCCATTTAGTCAAAAAGTTTAAAATATTTTATTTAAAAAGGTTTCACTATTAAATGTTGATAAAAGTGCAATACTGAAAATGAATCTGTTCTTGCATTATGACTAAGAAACTCATAATGTGGATTCTAAAATTATAAGGATTATATAAAGTTTAAAATTTAGTTAATACTATTCATCACCTCTTTTAATGGCCTTTTTTTGTAAGTCCAGGTGTGATTGAACTCGGTGTTGCGTGTAGTACAAGTTATTGAATTATTTTGAAGAAATAACACATTATGAATTCTTGGGGTGTTACATTATGTTTATGTTTTATTTATGATTCTGTATTTTACATTTATTGTAACACCCCAGATAAATAAAGAATATTACATTTTTATATTTATCCATATTTGTGAATAAAATATTAATATTACTTTCAAGGGAACGCTTTGCTCGATGGCGTACCCAATACCCGACAACGAGTTCATTTGAAATCTTACGTTGCACTCTAATAATAAAATAATATTATTTTAAATATTAGTTAACGCCTAGCCATTTTAATGGTGGGAAATAACAGAACCAACTATAAAATGATTATATATGTTTTTCAAATAGTTTTACTTTTATCCAATAAATGTTAGAGGCGTAAAATGCAAATGAATCCAATTTTAAGCATAAATCTTCTAATATTCTTTAAAAAGTCGATTAGCCTCATTTTGATAGAGAACCCTTTTTAAATATAATTTTTACAATTTTATATGTTGTATTTGACAAAAAAAAATCCTTTTTTAGAATCTAGGCATCAAAGTTTACTTTCGGTAAATTTTTGTTATTTTTCCGATAAAGATCATTTTTAGTGAAAATGTTGCATTTTAATTCAAAACCTCCTTTTAATATGATTTATTTATATGCATAGATTATATTTTTATTTGATATTAAATTGTATTTGGAATCTATTTTTACCATTTAACCCAATGGTGGTCATTGGAATTAATTTCACTTTGAAATTGGACTTAAAGTAGTGTTAATCTTTTAATAGATATTGTTTCTTAAAAACACGCAATTTATTTTGACAGCGGGAATTAATTATTAAATTTATTAATGAAACATATATGTTATGAATTATTTAAAATATACACCATTTTTTAATTCGGAATATCAAATATATCTTAGGGTGAATTTTTGGTATTTTTCTGTAAAACATCAATTTTTGATGAATAGTGAAACCACTAAGTGGAGTTAAAGAAACTGATTTTTTGTTTAAATAAAACTTTACCACTTCTGTGATTTTATTTTCAAAAATCCGACATACATTTTTTTTCATTAGGAAGTAAAATGTGGTTCAATGAGATTAAAATAATTTTTGGTCAATAGTAACTTTTAATTTTTATTAATCGCGATTAAAGGTAATTAGTGTAATTTAAGGTAAAAATAATGTTTTAATAATATGAAATTACCTTGACACATATCCTACCCTTATTGGAGGATTCATGGCCGTCCATGACAATCCATGGGTCAACTCGGGGACCCAATGGAGCCACTTTGGCTGGAAAATAACATTAATAACGTTTTATTTAAAGTTAAAATTAAAATGTCACAAACATGTGTTGTTTTACTAAAACAATTTTTACATGGGGTTATAAAAGTAATATTTTTGACTATAAATATTAATTAGAAATCTAAAACGATTTCCTATGTCATGATAATGTTTTTTATAGTTTTTAGACTTTAAATAAATTAAATTATTTTTGACACCATGATGATGCAGAGTTTACCTCATTATTTAACGATTTAAATAAAATGAAAAGGTAATGTAAAATATAAGAGATACACTTGTAAAAAACATATTTTATGGGTGGATTTAGAATCCTTATCACCTTATCCTCTAAATATTTCATTTTGGGACCTTTAAAATCCAAAAATCATTTTATAATAAAGTAATATTTTATAACTTTCCAAGAGTGCCCCTCCTCTTTTCTTATAAAAGGCCCCCACCTCTACCACCTTACCCACACTTCTCAAGCCTTTGTCTCAGCCAATCCCTTCCCATTTCATCTCTCCACATCCCTCTATTCATCATTGAATCCTCACCTTTGGGCAGAATCCTTTCCCAGGAAGCCTTTGAGCTCAAATAAAAAAGAGTTACCTGATTTAAAGGTAATGTCTTCCCTTGTGTTCTTTTTTTTATTTTGCTTCTCCAACCCTATAAAATCTTTTTATTCCTTTATTTTGTAATAACACTAGTATATTAAATATAATAGGTTGTTGTTATGTGAAGGATTCGAGCTACACTTACACACACCTTCATCTAATGGTTAAAGAACACACTGTTTCTGTGGATGGCGAATTCCTGCCTCATATAACGCTGATTGTTAAATCTTCTATTAACAAATTTCATGGTGGCCATTATGAGGTCACTATATTTTATATATGATATATATGGTATTTATTTTTCTATATGCTTCTTAATTTTATATTTAAAACATATCTTTATGCTTTTCATGTAGTGAAAATGCGATAATTTCATAAAGGAAGTGCGGGCTACCACCCCTTCAAGTGATGTGACTCATTCATGCAATACATGGAATGTATAAAGAATTAAATTAATGAACATATGTGACCTATATAACATATATATTATACTTGAATTATAATATATATATATATCTCTAAATTATTTTTAATTTTATTAATATAACAAAGAAATGAAAGTAGCGTTCATGCGTACGTACGGCCTACCGTCTCCATGAACGGTACATTTCATTTCTCTTTATCTCCAAATTTTATGGAGTAGTATAAAATGAATATTTACTGGATATATATGATATTTAAATCATTAATACTATTCTGGAGATGATTTACTTATAACTACATGGACAATCATTTTCAAACAAGTTCATTTTTGACTCATGTACCAAACATCGACAAAAACGTCTGATATGAACTCACATTATTAACCAATTATTATAACATTATAATATGTGATATGAACTGAATAATAATATTTAAAAGAGGTCCTTATGAAATTATAAATTGACCAAAGATTATTATTCAAGAATATAAAGAAACGAACAAGACAAGTCAGGCTTAAGGTAAGGGATCCTACCCCTCTCTTTTTTTTAAGTGCACACATTTATGTAATTCCTTTTATGGTCATCTTTCTTATGATTGGGATGTTATTTTTCTATTACTGTACTTTTTATGTTCATATGATGAGATACCCTATTTTCTCTCATTAATTCATTTTGGATGTTTTGAGTGGCGCTGTTAGGCTGCCGAATTTTCATAAAAGATCCAATCTCTCTCTTGTTAATTACTCTCTTTTATGTCACTTCTTTTAAGCTCATCTTTGTTATGCTGGGGGATGGTATTTTATATTCCTATTTCTGTAAAAATTATGTTAGTATTATGAGAGACCCTATTTGATATCATCAATCCATTTTTGTATGTTTTAAGTGGCGTCGTTAGGCTGCCAACTTTTCGTAAGGGATTTTCCATCTCACTTTTATTACTATGAGAATTATGCTACCTTTTCCACCATTTTCCTTTGAGTGGTGTATTTAATGCACATTATTATACTCTTTGTGTAATATAATTTAGTTTATGGGTATTTAAATCAATGTTTTATAGTCTTTATTTCATGGGGTGTACGTTTCGGAAGTTACCCAATTCGGTAAGGGAACCTTTCACCCTCCTCATTTTAAAATTCTTTTTTAGGTATTTTAATCTTATTATGATGGGATATGTTCTTATATATCCTTATTGATATAAATTTTATGGCCAAGTGATGAGATACCCCTTTTTATCTCTCATCAACTCATTTTCCGAATTTTGAAGTGATGTCGTTAGGCTGTCAAATTTATGTAAGGGAACTTCCTAACCCACTTTCAATTATTTGGGTTAAACCTATACTTATTGATTTTATTATGAGAATATAATGTGTGGAATCTCTATTTTATAATTTCCACAAAATTTTGTGTGGATATACTATTTCTACACATAATTATCTCATTGATAAACCCTGTCAAACCTTTATGGGAAATCATAACTCAATCTCATTTCATTGAGTTAAATATCTATGTCATTGGTATTGTTTTTCCAAGATTATGTGTGAATGTCCTCTGATTGTTTCACACATAATATCCACTTATATTTGGTTTATTTATATTTCTCACACATAATTATGTGATATATTTATCCTTAATTTAGGATACCATCTTTATAATGGATTTCATCTCAATTTACATTTCCATTGAGACTTCATTATTTTTATGCACCAATTCACTCTTATATGGTGCGTATACTATCCTTTGACATATTATATCATGAATACCTTTATTCTCATGATATTATAAAGTTCGGATTAACTATTATTCCGTAATTTTTTGTATTTAAGAGTCTCTCATTTTGTTGAAAACTCTTTAACAATAATATCATTTCAAATGATTTAAAGATTGAATATTCTAATACATTATCTTTAATGTACTTGTTTTCAAAATGGTTTTCAGTATTTATTTATATGGACATTAATGTTTTAAAACTATAATTCCATTAAAAGCTTCAAAGGGTTATTGGACAATTTGATTCAAAAATCCCTTTTAAATGATTTTTGAAAATGGATTGATTAATTCAATATCTTGGAATTACTTATTGGGATTGCAAATGAAATGTTGTTATTGAAATGTTTATATGTTCAATATTTTATGTGTAATAATGGTACTTGGACATTTTAAAGGTGGTTATGTGATAAACCATATAACGGGTGGTGTAGTGAATACCAGGACGGGTGGTTATGTTATAACCTCCAATGCATTGGGTATGGAAGACAGCCATATGGATATTTCATTAAGTGTTGGTGGAAGTCATCCGTAAGGCTATTACATTATGTATGTGTGGAAGTTAACCGTATGGTTATTCCATTTATGTATGTTAATGCCCCAAGTTACCTTTATATGTTATGTGTTCTTTATATGGGTTTTATGGTAATCTTTTGGTTACAAAAGGGTAATTAATAGTCTTTTATTTAGTGAAGAGTTTTAACTACTTCATAAAGGTGAAAAGTATTAGTTTGGTAAAGTACTCATGGTTTACTTGTTGTTTTGAAAAACTAATAGTTTTCCTTATTTATGTAGCCTTTACAAGGATTTTTATGCTCATCCCAAGTTTTTGAAATGTTTTCAACAGGACTTAAAGATAAATATATTCAAGGATGGGATCAAGGAAAGACATTCTATCTAAAACATGGAACTAGAAATATTTCTTTTAAAGTGTTTTTTTTTTTGATTTTATGGAAACTTAGTAGAAGTGTCTACTATGTAATCTTTTGAGATGTAATAGTTATGAACTAATTCTCTAAAACTCTAAAACTGAAAAGATCCTCTATGTGAATTATTCATTTAATTCATGATTAAGTAATGTTTAAGGATGGGGCCTTATAGTTGGTATCAGAGGTCGGTTTCGATAACTTTAGAGGTTAGGGTATTCTCTAAGCATAAGTGACATTACCATAATGGTTTGGATTTCAGAAAGATTCCTAGTTTTAGATAAAGTGAATGAGTAAGTATATCTTAGTGCTTATCTTCCTAATTAGTACATGATGGTTTTCTTGATATACTCACACTGACCTTTTTGGTTTTAGTAAATGGTTGGATCTAGAAGGCACCATAGTAACAGTGGATGTGAAGGAAACTGTGACAGTTTTCTGTGCGAGAAACTGAATGATATGGGATCTCCATTGAGAACTCTTGTGTTTATCCTCAAAAAACTATCTGGAGTCATGATTGACCACCTAAACCTTGGTGATTTCTATAAGGCATCATATATGCGAGAAAAAAATCCCTACGGAACTACAGGTAATAATCATAAAGGTATGTGAGTTCAAAAACCTATGTGTCAAAGACGTGGAAAGAAACACCTAGGAAAATTATTCAAAGGGACAAAAATATTCTATAGATGTGGAAATGAAGGTCATAAAGCAAGAACCTACCATGGAAAAAGGAAGAATCTAGTTGACTCGAGGAAAGGGAAAGAAGTTATTTCTAAGGGATCAATTGAATGTTTTAAATGTTGTGTGCATGGTAATTATGAAAACACATTTCCTATGAAGATGTTTCGGGAATGGGATCACCAAGATCATACAAATATTAATTTACCAATACCTAATTCCATTCCGATGGAGGATGAAGAAAGTGACAATGACCAATAAAAGGTATGGATTATTTCTTAACATTAGTTTTCTTATTTTGGAATCATAGGATATGATTCATGATTTTTTTTGTAGGAAATAATTATTTCAGAATAAGTTGGAATGGAATGGTTAATGGATCATGAAGAATGTTGACTGAGTAAGAGATCAACATATAAGGTATTCAAGAGTTATGGTGAAATTCATAAGAGTATTAAGTCTCTTTTGATGATGGGGTTACATTAGAAGACTTTTTATAGTATGTGTAACCCTGATGTTTGATAAATAAAATTTATTCAAGGAATAGTTATCTATTCTTTTGTGGACATAGTTATAAAGAACCATTTGGGTTTATATGATCCTTACTTTTGAGGTAATTGTGGGTTACTATATGTTATGATGGAAAGTGAAAGGCATGAGATAAAGTTGAGGTAAAATTATGTTATGGTTATTTTTGAATATTTTATCTCATTGTTGGGGAATGTTTTAAGAATTATATAGTTTTGGAAAAAGGACAACACACAAACCGTGTGACAACCCGTCGCGTCTGACAAAGCTACGGGAATCGAACCCACAACCAAAGTGCAACTGGTATTTATTGCCTACCACTGGACTACGTTAATTCCCTGGTTAGTTTTAATTATTCTTTTTAGTTAGATGATTTATTTTTGGGTTATCAATGGAAATTATTATCCTATCATGGAGGATATGTGATTAGGTTATTTACTTTTCAATATGAAACTTTAAGAGCAACTGATATTGTTTGGAGATAAATGTTATGATTTAACTTGGAATAATATGTGATTAAATCCTTCAAATATTGTGGTTTCAATCTTATTTTGGATTACTTTTGGTCTTCGTTGAACTTTGGGTCTTGTTGGACAAATTTTGGAGATTAATAATAGATTTCATTTTTATAAAGAATTACCCTTTTGGGTATTATCTTATCTCATACTAACCTTGTTGGTTTTAGTTTTGGTTAAGTAATAAAGACATGGGAAGTATACAATTCTCTTTTGTGGATTAGCTAATTCTCTAGATTATGATTATATCTCTCTTAATGTAAACAAGTCATCCTAAATACTCATTTTTGGAGAAAATATGAGTTCATGTAAGGAATCTAGTAAAAGTTGAATGTCAACATGACAAGTAAGTATGTTTCCTTATGTTTTAGTTAAGCTAAAAAATAAATTCCTCAATTAAAATTAACTAAAAAAAATGTTGTCCATTAAATTTTCTTATTGGGGAATCCAATAACGTTTAACCAATCACAAGTTTGTGATTTTATGGTGGTTAACTTTCTCCTAAACATGTTTTCTATCACACTCCCTCAGAACATGATCCTCTATTTTTTCTTCCATATACATGTTTTCATACATAGAATCCTAGTATGGTTTAACTCGGGTGACCTTTTTACTTCCCTTTCTTTCTTATAAAGTGATAGTTTAATTTACTCCTTTTCCAATGTGGGGCTTTCAATGAAGTTTCTGAGCCCAATTTTAAAATTGCGAGGACGCAATTCCCAAAAGGGGGGAAGGATTTAACACCCTAGGTAAATAAAGAATATGACATTTTTATATTTATCCATATTTGTGAATAAAATATTGATAATACTTTAAAGGGAATGCTAAGCTCGATGGCATACAGAATACACGACAACGAGTTCCTTTGAAATCTTACATTGCATTCTAATAATAAAATAATATTATTTTAAATGGTAGTTAATTCCTAGCCATTGTAATGGCGAGAAAGAACAGAACTAACTAAAAAATGATTATATATATTTGTGAAATATTTTACTTTTATCCAATAAATGTTAAAGGCGTAAAATGAAAATAAATCCAATTTTAAGCATAAATCTTCTAATATTCTTTAAAAGGTCGATTAACCGCCTTTTGATGGAGAACCCTTTTTAAATATACTTTTGACAATTTTATATGTTTTATTTGAAAAAATAAATTCCTTCTTCAGAATCTGGACATCAAAATTTACTTTGTGTAAATTTTTGTTATTTTTCTGATAAAGATCATTTTTAGTGAAAATGTTGCATTTTAATTCAAAACCTCCTTTTAATATAATTTATTTATATGGATAGATTATATTTTTAATTTATATTAATGTTTATTTGGAATATATTTTTACCATTTAACCCAATGGTGGTCATTGGAATTAATATCACTTTGAAATTGGACTTAAACTAGTGTTAATCTTTTACCAGATATTATTTTTTAAAAACACGCTATTTGTTTTGACAGTGGGAAATAATTATTAAATTAATTAATGAAACATATATGTTTTGAATTTTTTATAATAGACATCATTTTTGAATTCATAATATCAAATATGTCTTAGGGTGAATTTTGGGTATTTTTCTGGAAAACTTCAATTTTTGATGAATAGTGAAACCACTAAGTGGTAGTTAAAGAAACAGATTTTTCGTTTAAATGAAAGATTACCACTTCTGTGATTTGATTTTCCAAAAAACTGACATACATGGTTGTCTATAGTATGTAAAATGTGGTTCAATGAGATTACAATAATTTTTGGTGAATAGTAACTTTTAAGTTTATTAATCGCGATTAAAGGTAATTAGTATAATTTATGGTAAAAATAATGTTTTAATAATATTAAATGACCTTGACACAAGTCCTACCCTTATTGGATGAGTCGTGGATGACGCAGACAATCCATGGGTCAGCTTGCGGACCCAATGGAGCCACTTGGTTGGAAAATGACATTAATAACTTCTTTTTTAAAGTTAAAATTAAATTGTCACAAACATGTGTTGTTTTTCAAAGAAAATTTTTACATGGGGTGATACAAGTCATATTTTTTACTATAAATATTCATTAGAAAGATAAATCTATTTCCTACATCATGATATTTTTTTGTATAATTTTTAGAAATTAAATAAATTAAATTATATATGACACCATATTGATGCAACGTTTACCTCATTATTTAACGATTTAAATAAAATGAAAAGGTAATGTAAAATATAAGATTTACACTTTCCAAAAACCTATTGGATGGCTGGATTTCGAAACCATATCACCTTAGCATCTAAATATATCCTTTTGGGACCTTAAAAATCCGGAAATCATCTAATAATAAAGTAATATTTTATAACATTCCAAAAGTGCCCCTCCTCTTCTCTTATAAAAGGCCCCCCAACTCTACCACCTTACCAACAACTCTCAAGCCTTTGGCTGGGCCAAACACTACCCATTTCATCTCTACACATCCATCTCTTCATCATTGAATCCACACTTTTGGGCAGAATCCTTTCCAAGGAAGCCTTTGAGCTCAAATCAAAAAGAGTTACCCGATTTAAAGGTAATGTCTTCCCTTGTGTTCTTTTGTTTTATTTTTCTTCTCCAACCCTCTAAACTCTTTTTATACCTTTATTTTGTAACAAACCCAGTATCTTAAATATACTAGGATGTTTTTATGTGAATTATTCGAGCTACACTTACACACACCGTCATCTAATGGTTAAATAACATACTATTTTTGTGGATGGCGAATTTCTGCCTCACGAAACGATGATTGTTCAATATTCTCTTAACACCTTTCATGGTGGCCATTATGATGACACTATATTTTATATATGATAAATATGGTATTCATGTTTTCAATATTCTTATGAATTTTATATTTAAAACATGCCTTTATGCTTTTCATGTTGTGCAAATGTGATAATTTTATACGAGGAAGTGTGGACTACCGCCCCCTCAAGTGATGTGACTCATTCATGAAATACATGGAATTTATAAAGAATGAAATTAATGAACATATTTGACCTATATAACATATATATTATACTGGAATTATAATATATATAAATATCAATTATTTTTAATTCCATTAATATGAGAAAGAAATGAAAGTAGCGTTCATGCGTACGTACGGACTACCGTCTCCATGAATGCTGCATTTCATTTATTTTTATCTCCAAAAGATATGGAGTAGTATACAATGAATATGTACTGGATATATAATATATTTATATCATTAATACTATTCTGGATATGATTTACATATAACTACGTGGAAAATCATTTTCAAACAAGATCATTTTTACTCATGTACCAAACATCAACAAAAACGTCTGATATGAACTCACATTATTAACCAATTATTATAAAATTATAATATGTAATATGAACTGAATAATAATATTTAAAAGATTTCCATAAGAAATTATAAATTGGCCAATGTTTATTATTCAGTAATATAAAGAAACGAACAAGACAAGTCAGACTTGATGTACGGGATCCTACCCCTCTCATTCTTTTTAAGTACACTCTTTTATGTCATTCCTTTTAAGCTCATATTTCTTATGATTGGGATGCTATTTTTCTCTTACAATAATTTTTATGTTCATATGATGAGAGAACCTATTTTCTCTCATAAATTCATTTTGGATGTTTTGTGTGGGGCAATTAGGCTGCTAAATTATCTTAAGAGATCCAATCACTCTCTTTTTATGTACTCTCCTTTATGTCCTTTCTTTTAAGATCCTCTTTTTTATGTTGGGGGATGTTATTTTTTATTCCCCTTGGTTTAGACATTATGTTATTATGATGAGAGACCATATTTGATCTCATAAATCCATTTTGGGATGTTTTAAGTGCCATCGTTAAGCTGCCACGTTTTCGTAAGGGATTTTTCTTCTCACTTTTATTACTATGATATTTATGCTACATTTTCCACAATTTTCCATTGAGTGGTGTATTTAATGCCCATTATTCTACTCTTGGTGTAATATAATTTAGTTTATGGGTATTTACATCAATTTTGTATAGTCCTTCTTCCATGGGGTGTACGTTTCGGAAGTTACCCAATTCGGTAAGGGAACCTTTCACCCTCCTCATTTTAAAAGACTTTTTAGGTCTTTTAATTTTATTATGATGGTATATGTTATTATATATCCTTATTACTAAAAATTTTATGTCCAATTGATGAGATACCCCTTTTTATCTCTCATCAACTCATTTTCTGAATTTTGAAGTGACGTCGTTAGGCTGTCAAATTTCTATAAGGGAACTTCTTAACCCACTTTAAATTCTTTGGGTTAAACCTCTACTTCTTGATTTTATTATTCCAAGATTATGTGTGGATTATCTATGTTGTAATTTCCACAAACCTTTCTGTGGATATTCTATTTCTACACATAATCATCTCATTGATAAATTCTTACGAACTTTTATGGGAAATCATAACTCAATCAAATTTCATTGAGTTAAATATCTATGTCACTGGTTTTATTTTTCCAAGATTATGTGTTAATGTCCTATGATTGTTTCACACTTAATATCAACTTATATTGGGTGTATTTATATTTCTCACATATAATAATGTGATATATATGTCCTTAATTTATGGATACCATCTTTATAATGGATTTCATCTCAATTTACATTTCCATTGAAACTTAATTGTTTTATGCACCAATTCACTCTTATATGGTGTGTATACTGTCCTTTGACATTTTATATAATTAATCCCTTTATTCTCATGATATTATAAAGTTCGAATTAAATGTTATTCTGTAATTATTTATAATCAAGAGCCTCTCAATTTGTTAAAAACTCTTTAACAAAAATATCGTTTTAAATGTTTTAAAGATTCATTATTCTAAATCATTATCTTTAAAGTCCAGGTTTTCAAAATGGTTTTCGGTATTTATTTATATAGACATTAATGTTTTAAAATTATAATTCCATTAAAATCTTCAAAGTGGTATGGGACACTTTGATTCAAAAATCTCTTTTAAATGATTTTTTAAAATGGATTTATTAATTCAATATCTTGGAATTACTTATTGTGATTGAAAATGAAATGTTGTTATGGAAATGTTTATATTTTCAATATTTTATGTGTAATGATGGTACTTGGATATTTTACGGGTGGTTACGTGATAAACCATATGACGGGTGGTGCCATGAATACCAGGACGGGTGGTTATGTTATAACCTCCAATGCATTGGGTATAGAAGTCGGTTGTATAACTATTCCATTAAGTATGTGTGGAAGTCGGATGTATGGCTATTCCATTAAGTGCTTGTGGAAGTCGGCTGTATGGTTATTTTATTTAATTATTTTTATGTCCCAAGTTACCTTTATATGTTATGTGTTCTTTATATGGGTTTTTTGGTAATATTTTGGTTACAAAAGGGTATGTAATGGTCTTTTATTCGGTGAAGAGTTTTTACAACATCATAAATGTGAAAAGTATTACTTTGGTAAAGTACTCATGGTTTACTTGTAGTTTTGAAAAACTAATAGTTTTCCTTCTTTGTGTATCCTTTACTGGAATTTTTATGCCCATCCCATGTTTTTGAAATGTTTTCCACAGGACATAAAGATGAATAGGCTCAAGGATGGGATAAAGGAAAGATATTCTATCTAAAACATGGAACTAGACATGTTTCTTTTAAAGTGTTTTATTTTATTTTATGGTAACTTAGTAGAAGTGTCTACTATGTAATCTTTTGATATTTAATAGTTATGACCTAATTATCAAAAAACCATAACCTGAAAAGATACTCAATGTGAATTATTCATTTAATTCATGATTAAGTAATGTTTAAGGCCGGGGCATTATATTTATAGCCTACCTTTATGGTTTCCATAATGGGTAAACACGATAATTTCATTTGAGGAAGTGCGCACTACCGTGACCTTGTAGTGATATGAATCCTTATGACATATGTGAGAGATATAAAAGAAATAGTTAATGATATTATATATGATATTATAATATAATTATAATATACCTATGTATCATTATGTTTTAATTAAATTAAAAGAAAAAAATAGAAATGAAAGTATCGTTCATGCGTACGTACGACTTGTCGTCTCCATGAATGGTGCATTTCATTTCTAACGTCCAAATTTTATGTACAATTTTCAATACATGTATATACTAGATATATAATATATATATTATATCTAAATCATGAATATAATTTTGGATAGAATGATCTTTTTACCATGTGAACAACTAGTAATTTTAAGAATTCCATTTTTGACTCAAGTACTAAATATCAAAAAAATGAACTTTATTAACTTCAATGACTAAATAATGTTTATAACATAGTAATAAGTCATATAAAAGGAATAATAAACTTGAAAAAGGTTCTTATGAAATTATAAATTGACTTAATTTTATTATTCAATGGATTGAAGAACGAATGGGTCTAGTCGGACATGAGGTAAGGGTCCTCGTCTCAATATCCATTCATTGAATCATATTATGATAATATATACCTTCTTCCTTTACACGGTGTATACTACCCTTTGTCTTTTACATTGTTTTAAAGGGAATATTTTTCTGTGAAGCGTTTTATTAAAATACCAACGAAATTTTTTGTTTGTGGCGAAAATGAACTCTCCACCATCGTAATCGTTATTTGGCATCCTCTATAAGATTTAATGTTTTCTAAAATGAAATGGAAATCCCTTGTTTTGTTTTTGGGTGTTTTGGTATTGAAAATGGGTTTTTAAATGCATTAATAATTTCAATATCCTGAAATCATTTCTTTTGATTTCAAATTAAATGTTTTTAGTGAAATTTTTATATTTTTACTATTTTATGTGCTATGATATTATAATGGTACTTTGACATTTGATGGGTGGTTATGTGATAAACAAAATGATGGGTGGTGATGTCATAAACCAGGACAGGTTATTATGTTATAACATTCAATGCATTGGTTATGGAAGTTAGACATATGGCTATTTCATTTAGTGATATGTGTGGATGTAGACCGTAAGGTTATTTCATTTAAGTATGTTTAGGTCCCAAGTAACCATTATATGTTATGTGTTCTTGATAAGAGTTTATGGTAATATTTTGGTTACAAAAGGGTATGAAATGAACTTTTATTCAGAAAAGAGTATTTACTACATAAAAAAGGTAAAATATATTACTAATGATAAGTATTCATGGTTTAATTGTTGTTTTGAAAAACTAATAGTTTTTATTCTTTTTATATCCCTTAATGAGCTTTTTATGCTCATCCGAAGTTATGAAATGATTTTCACATGACTTAAAATGAATAGGGTCAAGGATGGGATCAATTGAAAGTATTCCTGTAAAAAACATGGAACTAGACATGACTCTTTTTTAGAAGAATTTTTATTTTATGAAAAAGTAGCTAATGTGTAGAATTTTCTACATGTAATATTGTTATTGTTATGTAAATTTAATGACCTAATTATCAAAAACTCTAAACTTGAAAATATCCTCAATTTGAATTTTACATTTAATTCAATAGTATGTAATGTTTAAGGCCGGTTTCTTATAGTTGGTATTAGAGGACGGTTTAGATAGCTTTGGGAGATAGGGTATTGATTAATTAATATCCATATGGAAATTTATGTAAATATTGAAATCATATAGCATTTAAATATTACCATGTTTTTATTCGAATAAAACTTTCTTTGTTCAGAAGGGTTTTCTGCTAAAGAAACAGGGCATCTATGTTGGGACGACATCCAGAAGAAGATAACCATCCAAATCATCATCCTGTGATGGTCAGAATAGGAACTGAACAGTTTTTTGTAGTGATGGAACAATTAACTCAGGCTATAAATGTTGGTGGTATCCAAGTATGAGATCAGGTAGATCAACCACAAAGGAACATGTCAGTAGTGGATCATTTCATGAGCCAACTTCCCCCATCATTCGGAGGGTCATCTGACCCGGTGCTAGCGGAAGTGTGGATTAAATCACTGGAGAAATTTTTTGATGTCATGGGTATTTCAGAACATCAAAATGGTTAGTCTCTCTGTTTACCATTTTGAAGGTGAAGCTTATCAGTGGTGGTCGATGGTGAAGAATATAATGGATTGTGAGGATATTGATGCTCTACATTGGGATGAATTCAAAGGTATGTGTGAAGAGAAATATTTTACTAAGGTGGTTCATCTTAGGATGGAAAAAATATTCTTGGAATTGAGGCAGTAGGATGATTATGTGGCTTCTTATGAAGAAAAAATAACTTGACTAGCAATTTATGCTCCAAATTTCATCTGAGATCTTGATAGAATGATAAATCGATTTTACTCAGTAATGAAGTCGTGATAATGAAGATCATTAGCCTCTCATGAGTTTAAAAGTTATGAAAAACGTGTTCGATGTTAAGAGAAGGTGGAAATGGAGTTTTTCGATTATCAGGTGATCTTTGAAAAACAATAGAACAAGTGGGCCAGTTGGCAAGCAATGGGAAAGAATTCATCAAAGAATCCTGGATGTAAAAAACTAAATATCCATCTTATGAGAATTGTTGTAAAACGATTCATGATAAATGTTTATCAAATCCTGATAAATGCTTTTGGTGTGGTTAGTTTGATCATATTGATCATAACTATAAGGAAGATGATCAAGCAGGAAATGAAATGCCAGTGGTAAGATATTTTAAGTGCAATGAAATGGGTCATTATGGAAATTAGTGTCCAACGAAGAACTCAACGGAGGGAAAGAAACCAGACTAAAAGTATAAAGGGGTGGTGAAGTCTGTTGCGACTACTTCAGCATATGTTGGGACATCAAATGAAGCAGTATCAGGTACACTATTTGCTTGTTCAGATTATTCCAATGTGTTTTTTGATTCATGGTCTACACATAATTTCATTTCTGAGAAGTTTTCTTGTAAATAAGAAAGTTCATCTCAAGATATGAATCTTGAACTTATGGTTATAACACTGGGGGGAAATGTTGAGACATTATAAAATTATAAGAACATTCCTATCCTTGTGTGCTGGAATAATCTACCTGCAAAACGTATTTTTTTCTTCTAGTTGAGTTTGATGTCATTTTGGGGATGGATTGGCTTTCTGTTTATCATGCAATGATTGACTACAGAGCTAAGGAGATTTCTCTTCCAAATTATTTTCAGTTTTCATACAACAATGAACCATTGCTTTCGATAACATATCAGGAATCTAAGAATCTATTCAAGGATGGAAATGAATGTTACCTTTCACATATTGTTGAAAATAATGGAACTGCTCAAATAAATGATGTTCTAGTTTAAAAGAATGACTTGATGTTTTTTTAATGAGTTTTCTGGTATTACACATGATCGGGAATTTGAATTTACTATTAGCTTAGTTCCTAATGCTAAACCAATTTCAAAACCCCCTTATCAAATTGCTTGAATTGAACTTTTAGTGTTAAAGAAGAAATTACTGGAGTTATTAGATACTGGTTTCATTCGACCTAGTACATAACAATTAGGTTCTCTTATATTTTTTTAAAAAAATAAATATGGTTCAATGAGATTTTTCATTGATTTTAGAGCATTTAATAACATCACTATTGATAACTATTATCCTTTGCCTAATATCGATGATTTCTTTGATCAGCTCCAGGGAGCTCAGTATTTTTTGAAGATTAACTCGATATTGAGGAACCATCAGTTGAATGTGAAAGAAGAAAACATTTCTAAGGCCGCATTTCATACTAGATATGGCCATTATGAATTTGTAGTTATGAAATTTTGTTTAACCAATGCACCTACCTTATTCATGGATCTTATGAATATAATTTTACATGAGTTCTTGGATAGTTTTTTTTTGTGTTCATTGAAGATAATTTGGTTTATGCCAAAAGTAATGAGGAACATGAAATTCATTCACGGTTAGTCTTGCAAACCTTAAAATAAAATAAAATATTTTGAAAATTAAGCATGTGTGAGTTTTGGTTACATCAAATTTTTTTCCTTTGTCACATTGTTTCAAAAAATGGCATAACTTTTGATCCTTTTAAAAAAATGTTGTTGAAGAATAGCCAAGAACCACAAATATAACCGAGATTCGTATTTTTCTTGGTTTGGTAGGTTATTATCGGTGATTTTTTAAGAATTTTTCACATTTATATAGTCCTATGACTAAGTTAACTCGAAAAGGTGTTAAATTCGTTTGGACAAAAGAATGTGATGTTTTTTTTCAGGAATTGAAAAGCATATTGGTGAAGGCATTGGTTTCGGCACTACCTTCCCAAAAAGGTGAGTTTATTATTTATAGTGATTCTTCGTTGAAAGGATGTGGATGTTTCCTTATGCAGAATGACCAGGTAGTTGCTTACGTTAGTTGAAACCTCACGAGTTAAACTACCCTACACATGATTTTGAATTATCTTCTGTTGATTTTTCTTTAAAAATTTGGAGGCATCATTTGTATAGAGTAAAATTTGATATATATATATATATATATATATATATATATATACTGACCTAAAATGTTTGAAGAATATGTTCACTCAGAAAAAATTGGACATGAGACAGAGGAGATGGTTGGATGTAATCAAGGATTATTATTGCATGATCCTTTACCATCCAGGAAAGGAAAATAAAGTGGATGATTATAAGGACCTGACCTTAACCATTACTTATTATTGAATTAAATGAATAATTTACATTGAGGATCTTTTCAGGTTTAGAGTTTTATAGAATTAGGACATAACTATTACATCTCAAAGATTACAAAGTAGACACATCTACTTAGATTCCATTTTTTCACAAAATTAAAACTCTTTAACAAAAGAGTCATGTCTAGTTCCATGTTTTAGACAGCCTGACATTTCCCTGATCTCATCCTTGACCTATTCAAATTTATATCCTATGAGAAACATTTCAAAAAAAACATGGGATGAGCATAAAAATCTCAGTAAGGGTTATAACAATACGGAAAGAAAACATTAGTCCATTTATACATTAGAATAAATGAAATCATACTTTACTCATAAAACATAAACAATTTATCATACCTCATGAAATCATAGGATCTATGAATAAATCATAGAAATCATAAGACATAAAGGTAAGTTGATGAATTCATAACATTAATATGTAGGGAGTAACCCTCATGGTAACGTTTGGAATACCCATCATAGTATATTCTCTAAATCTCTTCGGAGAAACCTTTTCGTTTAACCCCTTCGCGTTACCCAATGCATTGGAGAGCTATATCGGGCTCACCTGCCCTTAGTTTATCACGGAACCACCCCTCTTCATAAACAATGACCATGAACCATAACAAAATCATATAACATAACTTATTCATAAAGGAAAGATAACATTCCCACATTGAAATAAAAAGATAACATTTTCAGATAATGAATCCTTTCTAAAAACCATTTTCAAAAACAATAAAAAAATTTAATAAATAGATTTTTGAATCAAAGTTTCCCATACCACTTTGAAGTTTTTAAAATTTTAAACCATTAATATATATATAATTAAATCCATAAAACCATTTTTAAAACATGGATATTAATGAGAAATATTTATAAGAATAAATCATTAAAACATTTAAAATGATATTTTAGTTAAAGGGTTTTTATCAAAATGAGAGACACTTGAATACCATAATTGAGGAATAACATTTAATCAAAACTTTATAATATCATGAGAATAAATGTATTCATGATGTAATATTCCAAGGGACAGTATATACACCATATAATAGTGAATTGGTGCATAACAACAATGAAGTCTCAATAGAAATGTAAAATGAGATGAAATCCCTTATAAAGAAGGTATCCTTAAATTTAGGATAAATCAATCTCATAATTATGTGTGAAAAATATAAATACACCCAATATAAGTAGATATTAAGTGTAAAACAATCAAATGTCATTCACACATATTCAAATGATGACATATTCAATAACTAAATGTTGAACCCAAAGAAATCGAAATTGGGTTAAGAAGTTCCCTTGGTAAAATTCAACAGCCTAACGGTGTCACATTAAAATTCATAAAATTATTTAATGAGAGAGAAAATGGTATCACATCACTTGGACATAAAATTCACATTAATAAGGATATATAAGAACATATACCTACATAAAAAGATGTAAATTAAATGACATAACAAAATAAGTCTTTTAAAAAGAGGAGGGTGAAAGGTTCCCTTACCGATTTGGGAAACTTTTGAAACGTACACGCCATGAAAGAATGGTCATACAATGAGGATTTAACTACCCATAAATGAGAGTATATTATACAAATAGTAAAATAATGGGCATTACAAGCACCACACAAAATGAAATAGTGGCCAATGTAGCATGAATCTCACAGGAAATAAAAGTGAGATTAAAATCCCCTTATGTAAATTCGGCAGCCTAACGATGCCACATAAAACATCCAAAAATGGATTGATGAGATAAAATAGGGTCTCTAATATAAAATCTAAATTAATAGGAATATAATAGAAAATCCCTATACATAAGAAATAAGAGCTTAAAGAATGTTACATAAAAAGAGTAGTTAAAAACAAAGAGAGAGGTAGGATCACTTACCTCACGTCGGACTTGTCTTGTGCGTTTCATTATATTCCTTAATAATAAACTTTGGTCAATTTATAATTGATTAATGACCTCCTTTATGGATTATTATTCAGTTAATATCACATATTATAATGTTATAATAATTGGTTAATAATGTTAGTTCATATCAGATGTTTTTGTCGATGTTTGGTACATGAGTCAAAAATGAACTTGTTTGAAAATGATTGTCCATGTAGTTATAGGTAATCATCTACAGAAAAGTATTAATGATTTAAATATCATATATATCCAGAAAATATTCATTGTATACTATTCCATAACATTTGGAGATAAAAAATAAATGAAATCCACAGTTTATGGAGACGGTAGGCCGTACGTACGCATGAACACTACTTTCATTTCATTGACATATTAATTGAATTAAAAATAATTGAGAGATATATATAATAATTTCAGTATAATATATATGTTTTATTGGTCACATAAGTTCATTAATTTCATTTTTATACATTCCATGTATTGCATGAACGAGTCACATCACTTGAGGGGCTGTAGTCCACACTTCCTCGTATGAAATTATCGCATTTGCACAACATGCAACGCATAAAGGTGTGTTTTAACGATAAAATACAGAAGCATGTGGAAAACATAAATACCATATATATCATATATAAAATATTGTGACATCATAATTTCCACCTTTAATGGTGTTAAAAGAATATTGAACAATCTTCGTTTTGTGAGGCTGTAATTCACCATCCACAGAAACAGTATGTTCTTTAACCATTAGACGGATGTGTGTATAAGTGTAGATCGAATACATATTATAAAAACATCCTAGTACATTTAAGATACTGGTTTTTTTACAAAATAAAGGAATAAAAAGATTTTAGGGGGTTGGAGGAGAAAAATAATACATAAGAACACAAGAGAAGACACTACCTTTAAATCAGGTACCTCTTTTTGACTTGACCTCAAAGGCTTACTTGGAACGACTTCTGCCCAAAGTGAGGCTTATAGGAGTAATAAAGGGATGTGGAGAGACAAAATGGGCAGGGTTTGTCTGAGCCAAATATAAGGCCCCAGCCTAAAACCTTACTTAATATTGAATTAAATGAATAATTCACATTGAGGATCTTTTCAGGTTTAGAGTTTTAGAGAATTAGGACATAACTATTACATCTCAAAAGATTACAAAGTAGTCGCTTCTACTAAATTTCCATAAAATAAATACTCTTAAAAAGAAACATGTATAGTTTCATGTTTTAGGTAGCATGACTTTCCCTTGATCCCATCCTTGACCCTATTCCATGCTAAGTCATGTGAAAAACATTTCAAAAACTTGGGATGAGCATAAAAAGATCAGTAAGGGATACACAAATAATGAAAACTGTTAGTTTTTCAAAACAACAAGTAAACTATGTATACATTATCAAAGTAATACTTTTCACCTTCATGAAGTAGTAAAAACTCTTCACTGAAAAAAAGTATCATGACCTACCTTTTTGTAACCAAAGGATTACCATAAAACCCATATAAAGAACACATAACATATATAAAGGTATCTTGGGACATAAACATACTTAAGTGGAATAACCTTACGGTCGACTTCCACACATATCACTTAATGGAATATCCATACAGCCAATTTCCATACATACTTAATGGAATAGCCATACGGCCGACTTCCATACCCAATGCATTGGAGGTTATAACATAACCACCCGTCCTGGTATTCACGGCACCACCCGTCATATGGTTTATAACGTAACCACCCGTTAAAATGTCCAAGTACCAATATAAAATCATAAAACATAAAACCAATATAAAGGAATGATAACATTTCCACATTTCATTCACAATATATCATAAATATATTGACATAATAGAATCCTTTATCAAAACCATTTTCAATACCAAAATACATAAAAGAGTATATGGTATTTATTTTATTCTAAAAACATTACGGCTTTTTGAGGAAGCCAAAGACCAAATAATACTCGAGGCGGCGGAAAAGGTCATTGTCAGCGCATACGTTAAAAAAACATTCATTTTTGTCATTTAGTAAAACGCTTCATAGAAAAATATTCCTTTTGTAAAAAAAGTAAAAGTCGAAGGGGTTTATACACCATATAAAAGAAAGTTGTGTATAAAACGAAATATGCCTCAATGAAAGGAGATTGAGACGAAGTCCCTTACAAAGACGGTATCCTTGGTTAAAGGATAAATCAATTACATAATTATGTGTGAAAAACAAATACTCCAAATATAATTGGATATTAAGTGTAAAATAATCAATGGTCATTCAAAAATATTCAAAGGATGACATATTCAATAACTATATATTGAACCCAAAGAAATAGAAATTGGGTTAAGAAGTTCCCTTGACAGCCTAACAACGTCACATCAAAATGAGTTGATGAGAGATAAAAAGTGCATCTCATCACATGGACATAAAAGTTACATCAATAAGGATATATGATAAAATATCCAAACATAACAATATGTGAATTAAAAGACCCAACAAAATAAGTCTTTTAAAAAGTGGAGGGTGAAAGGTTCCCTTACCGACTTGGGTATCTTTCATAACATACACCCCATGAAAGAAGGAAAATACATAATTGGTGTAAATACTCATAAAAAGAACGTATATTACAAAAAGAGTAGAATAATGGGCCGTAAGTACACCACTCAATGGAAATTTTGGCAAATGTAGCATAAATCTCACGGGAATAAAAGTGAGATGAAAAATCCCTTACGAAAACTCGGCAGCCTAACGACGCCACATAAAACGTACAAAAATTGATTGATGAGATGAAATAGGGTATCTCATCATATTAACATAATGTTTATAGAAAGAGTAATATAAAATAACATCCCCCAACATAACAAAGAGGAGCTTAAAATAGGTGACATAAAGGAGAGTACTTAAAATGAAAGAGAGAGGTTAGATCTCTTACGAAAACTCGGCAGCCTAACGGCGCCACTCAAAACTTCCAAAATGGATTGATTAGAGGAAATAGGGTCTCTCATCATAGGAAAATAATAATTACAGTAGGAGTAATATAAAAGAACATCCAAATCATACGAAAGATGAGCTTAAAAGGAATGACATAAAAGAGTGTACTTAAAAAGAGAGAGAGGTGTAGGATCCCTTACCCCAGGTCTGACTTAACTCGATCATTCTTTAACATCCTGAATAATAAACTTGAGTTAATTTCTACTTTCTTATGAACCTTATTAAAGTTCAATATTCCTTTTATATCACTTATTTCAATGTTATGAACATTATTTAATCATTTAAGTTAATAATGTTTGTTTTTTCAATATTTGGTTCTTTAGTCGAAAATGGACTTCTTACAATTACATGTTGTTTGTGTGGTAAAAGGTTCATTATATCCAGAATGATATTCATGATTTTTATATCATATATATCATATATATCCAGAATATACATGTATTTATAATATTACATAATCATTTAGAGGTAAGAAATGAAATGCACCGTTCATGGAGACGGTAAGCCATACGTACGCATGAACGCTACATTCATTTCTATCTAATACTTTAATGGAATGAAACAATAATGATATTGAGGTATATTATAATTCCAGTATAACATCATATATAATAACTTTAAATCCATCCTTTATACGTCCCACGTATGGCATTAACGAATCAAATCACTTTGAGGGGGCGGTAGTCCGCACTTCCTAAAATGAAATTATCGTGTTTACCCACAAAAGAAACCATAAAGGTATGAAACAAATGAAAATACAGAATCTTAAGTAAAACATAAACATATTATATATCATATATAAAAATAGTGACATCATATTGTCCACCTTTGAAGGTGTTAAATTATTATTGAACAATCATCGTTTCGGGAGGCAGAATTTCTCCATTCACGGAAACCGTATGTTCTTTAACCATTTGATGTAGTTGTGTGAGAGTGTTGCTCGAATAAATCTTATAAAAACATCCTAGTATATTTAAGACACTGGTTTTGTTTCAAAAGATGTAAATAAAAAGATTTTATGGGGTTGGAGATGCAAAATAAAACAAATGAACATGAGAGAATGAATTACCTTTAAAAGTGTAACTCCTTTTGATTTGAGCCTAAAGGCTTCCGTTGAAAGTATTCTGTCCAAAGATAATCCTTTAGGATGAGGAGAGGGATGTTGAGAGAGTAAATGGGCAGGTTATGGCCGAGCCAAAGGCTTTAGGAGTGTGTGAAATGAGGTAGAGGTGGGGGCCTTTTATAAGAGGAGAGGAGGGGCACTTTTGGAAATCATGAAACTATTATTTTATTTTCAAAAGTGTTTCGAATTTATAAGGTCCCACTTTGATATATTTCTAAGCTAAGATGATAAGTATTTGAAATATTCCCATCCAATAGTTTTTGGAAAAGTGTAGGTCTTAGATTTTATATTATCGTTTCATATTATTTAAACTGTTCATTAATGAGGTCATCGTTGCATCATATGATGTCATAATTAAATTAATTTATTTAATGTATAAAAATTATAACAAAAATATAATGATGTAGGAAATCTTTTTATATTTCAAAATAGTATTTATAGAAAAAATTATTATTAGTATAACCCCTTCTAAAAATTGTTTTAGTAAAACAATTTATGTTAGTGTCATTTTCTCCTTTATTTAAAAAAAAGGCATTAAAGTCATTATCTCACCCAAGAGGCTCCATAGGGTCCCCTAAATCGACCCATGGGTTTTCTTGGTCGGCCATGAATCATCAAATAGGGGTAGGACAAGTGTCATGGTGTTTTTCATATTTTTATAATATCATTTTTACCTTAAATTACACTAATTACCTCTAATCGCGATTAATGAAAAAAAGTAACTATTCACCAAAAAATTATTTTCATCCCATTGAACCAGATTTTACTTCTTAATGACAACCATGTATGTCGGATTTTCAAAATTCAAAACACAATGATGGCAAAATTTCATTTAAACGGAAAATCAGTTTTTATAAGTACCACTTAGTGGTTTCACTATTCATCAAAAATTGAAGTTTTTCAGAAAATTACCAAAAATTCACCCTAAGCTATATTTGATATTCCTAATTCAAAAATGAAGTCTATTTTACAAAATTCAGAACATATAAAGTCACATTAATTAATTTAATAATTAATTCCCGCTGTCAGAGCAAATAGCGTGTTTTTATAAAACAATAAGTATCAAAAGATTAACACTAGTTTAAGTCTGATTTCAAAGTGAAATTAATTACAACGACCCCTATTGTATTTAATGGTAAAAATATATTCTAATTTCACTTTAAAACCTATTCAAAAGATAATCTAATCATATAAATAAATTAGATTAAAAAGAGGTTTTGAATTAAAATACAACATTTTACACTATTAATTAAAAAATGAACTTTATCAGAAAGATACCAAAAATATACACAAAGTAAATTTTGATGTCCCAATTCTTAAGAAGAGTTTTATTTGGTCCAAAAGAATGTATAAGAGTGAAAAAAACTATACTTAATGTCAGTTCTCCATCAAAAGGCGATAAGTGAACCTTTAGTGAAAACTAGGGCATATACACCTAAAATTGAATTCTTTCCGTATTTTAAGCCATTAGATTTTATTGGATAAATGTAAAAACATTAAAAAATCATATATTATCATATAATATTATTTCATTATTAAAGTGCAACATAATATTCCCAAGAAACTCGTTGTTGCGTGTTGGGTACGGCATCGAGCATAGCGTCCCCTTTAAAGTCATATTAATATTTTATTCACAAATATGGATAAATATGAAAATGTAATATTCTTTATTTACCTGGGGTGTTACATCCTTCCCCCCTTTTGGGAATTACATCCTCGCAATTTTTAAAATTGCGCTTGGAAACAACCTTGAAAATCCCACATCGGAACAAGATTCGGTAAAACAATCACTTTAAAATAAAGAAAGGGAAGTATTGAGGTCACCCGAGTTAACCCATACTAGTATTCCATGTAGGAAAACATGGACATGGAGGAGAAAACATAGGGTCATGTTCTTGAGGTAGAGTGATAGTAAACATGTCTAGGAGAAAGTTAACCATAAGAAAATCACAAACTTGTGATGGGTAAAATGGTATTCGATTCCCCATTAGGAAAAGTTAATAGACAAAATTTTTGTTTTAAGTTACTTTTTGTTGAGGAATTTATTTATAAGGAATCATAATCACTTATCATGTTGACTTTCAACCTTTACTAGATTCCTTAGTCAAACTCATATTTTCTCCAAAAGACGGGTCTTTAGGAAGACTTGTTTACATCAACTTCTAGAGAATCACTGTCACGAACCGAATCTGGTCCCCGCCAAAACCGGCACCAAACCCAGCCCGTGACATGACCCGAAGGGCTTTCCCTATCCCCACGGGCTGGCACAAGTGCCCGGGTATCATTTATTTATATTTGGGAACGATTTACCCGAATATGAAGGCATAAACCATTAAAAACAATCAATAAACTGAATCTGAAAAATTTATACCAAACGATGTTTAAACAAAAACCAGAACTGAATACATAGGTTTAAAGTCAATACAAAAGGTCCAAAGACACAATGGAATAGAAACAAAACAGCCCCATGGACTCCACATGACAAGGGGTCATCACCCCCAAGTCGTCTCCACTACTCCTCCCCAAGGATGAGGACTAACACCCTGAACCGTCAACACCCTTAGCCTTTCCTTTACCTGGGTCAAAAAAAAGGTCTACTTACACCCAAGGGGTGTATGTAGGGTGTGAGCCTAAGCCCAATAGGATACCACCCTATGATTCCAAGGTGAATGCAATACAAGGTGAAAAAGCAAACAGTTTTAATATGCAATTAAAAGCAGTGACAAATTCCACGAAATGAAACTTTAAATTGAAAACATTTTTCAAGATAAAACTTTCAGAATGTTAACAAATTTAAATAGGAATATTAGATACTGCATTATAATTCCAAAGAAACCCAAAAAAAGGGAAAATACCACAAATCCACTGAGTAACAAAACCGGGAACACCCCTAGGCACTAGATAGTCTCAGGCCCCATGTACCTCGT
The DNA here is from genome assembly GCA_963277665.1 of Viscum album. Taxonomy (NCBI): domain Eukaryota; kingdom Viridiplantae; phylum Streptophyta; class Magnoliopsida; order Santalales; family Viscaceae; genus Viscum; species Viscum album. The sequence continues at coordinate 1,470,886,885 of OY728157.1, forward strand.
ACCTCAGTGTAATGTAACCATAGTAAAATCATTTCTCGTGCACGAGCCACTAGTAGGGAACATACCCATAACCTAGTTGTCCCCAATAATCATCCACATAGTTTAGTTAGAGTTGTCGTTATCCAAATGCTAAGTGAAACAGGGACAAAACCCATCCGGTCCACTAGCCTTACTAGTACAAATCCTCCCCACCTAGGTACCCGGGCTTCCCCCTTTGTGCTCAAACAATTTCAGGATTTAACACACATACATTTTAATGTAAAACACCACTACTGGTCACATACACCAAATACAGTAGCTATCTCATTTTCTACCACTTAAAACACACAACAAACTCTTTGAATTTGAATAAATCAATTTCACAAAATCTCGTGTAGTTTTGCACACAAAACCCCTTAAGAAACCCACTTGTACACGATGTTCACAATTGTAAGTTACCAAAATAGTAAAGGCAGACCAATAAATATAAATTAAAAAAACAAATCAATTTTTGGTCATCCTCATGTTAAACAAGAAGTGTTCTCTTTGTAAAACCTTCATTTTCACACAAAAGTGGAACGAAAACTTCACTTTCTTTACATGCACAATTAAAACTCATTATTTGCAGCAATCACCAAAGGGGATAAACATTATAAACAATATTTTATGGCTTATTACAGATCAATAAAAACAACTAAGTATTTATAGGACATCCCCAAATAAACAAACAAAACACTTCTTTGGAAAACCCCCAATTTCACACCAAATTGGCATTTTAAATTCAATTGCAATGGAAACATCATTAGAACCAATTTTTGTACCAATAATAAAATTAAAAAATCTGAAAATATAATAAATACAGCATGCTAATACACAAAGATTGCATCAACATTGGAATCACCTACCAAATCAAATGAAACCATTGAATCCTTTGTGCGAAAACACAAACGCACCACCGCCGCACCTCAAGAAGGGTAGATCAAACCTAAAAATAGAAAATTGGACCAAGAAAACCCAAGGATAAACCTTAGGTTCGAACCCCTACCCACTGGTCATTGTTCACTTCAATAAAAAGGGAGGAAACCCTAAAAAAATAGAATGAAACCCTAATCAATTTGAAAGGGGAAAAGAAATGGACAAAATTACTTGAGAAATCTAGAATGAATCTCCCCAAAACACTAGTATCTGAAATTTAAAACGGCCAAAACTCAGGGGATGGTCTCACAAAAATTATTAGGTCATTTAGGAATTGGAATGGAGGGAAAATATTAAGAATAGAAGTAGTTATGAAAGGATCAATTTACCTCTCCAAAATCTGGACGATTTCTGAAATCCAGAAAGTTTCGACTATTTTCGCGACTCTATCGAGCTCCAAATTGTGGGAGGAGGGAATGGGGTCGCGCCTGGGATTCTTAGTGTCGATAGGGAGGTGGAATCACCGAAAAATACATTTTAATGAATAATATATTAATAATTTAATGAAACAATTTAAAACTGAAAAATAGGCCTTCGGGTTGGCCCAATTCTCAAATAAAAACAAAAATCTCCCATGATTATGGATTTATAAAGTCCCCAAATTTATATTTGGGGTTAATATATCAGGGGAGAACAATTAGGAGTTGGAATGAGTCAAAAATATTAAAAATGGAAAATGTTATAAATGAAACAAAATTTATTTTTAAATTTGAAATTGGGCTCGCAGTTTGGCCCAATTCATGAAAACTCACCTATTCTGAATAAAACCTTTGGAAACCACCAAAACAAATCATGAGTGGAAAATAAATTTAAAATAACCCTAAAATAGTTTACGTATGTGACAATTCTCTCCACCTTGAAAACTTTCCGCCCCGGAAAGTCACAGCAAGGTCAAAGCAACAACCAAACCCAACTGAGAAACCAATAGGTACACCTTTGCCAGGTTTCACCCCCAAAGGTCAAAACACCTCTAGTGATCAATGATGGAAGGAATACTGTCACAAACCAAACTTACACCACTTTCCTGAAACAATAAAGTACATTCAGGATTTATCCCAAATGAAAACTCCTCAAATACAATCTGAACAATACTCAATCAATTTACCCCAAAAAACAACAACATTGAACAAGGTTACACTTCCCTACTATAACTAAACCATTGGAAACTCTCCAATATCAATGTTTACCCAATGAATATGTAGGTAGTTAGATATCTTCGAATGATAATACCTACTTCCCAGACAAGTACAAAGAAAAAAAATATGAGTTACTCGTATGAAGAGACACAAATGGGCTCCCCACCATAAGAGACAACTTAAATTGTTTTCCTGAGACAGAATCAAGACACTAATAGTGGGAGGCCCAAACATAATCTCTAGTAAAAGGGATATACTTCCATTAAATGTTTATGAAGGAATATTCATGAGAATCATAGTGGGCCTCCCCACCATAAGAACTGACCATCTTAACCGACCAGCATGGGCCGACACAGAAAGACCCAAAAAGAAATCAAAGATTTAGAAAGGGCGCAGGATTAGTCTGCATGGTGTGGGAAACTGTGCACTAACTATGAATATAATTCTTTCTACATGGCTTCCTAGCACACGGACACTACTAAATGTGCACAAACTATGTTCTCAACCATGATGAAACCATAGGTTTTAACTATTCCCATCTTTCATACTAAGGATAGGACTTTGTACAAGGGTTTAAATGGCCCTGGGATTTTCCCTGACTACGAGCCAGCTTCTCTCCGAGACCTATGGCTGGAGCTCAAATGATTGAAGCATCTTCGGCCTCGTAGTTAATATTTGGAAACCCACTGAATGAGAAATCTTCTTTTCAGTGCCACCAAAAACTACACCGCAGTCCCAAATAAGTTTTCTAGACATAACACATTCCAAACTCACTTTACCTTATCCCGATAATTCACTGAAACAAGGGCTGAGAAGATACACACACATCACAACTTGTTTCATTAGGTGAGAAACAATAGAAGTAAAGAACACCTACACTCACATTCCTCTAAAATAGATGATTTTGAAGTTTCTCCAAGGGAGACATTAGCCCAACATAACAGGGACTCTCAGAGGATTTCACTACTTTCACCTATACAGTCAATCGAGTACATGACATCATAAGGCATCACCAAACATGACCATTTCAACAGATATAAACAATTCATGGAGAGGGACCTTATACAACATCCCCAAACAACACACAATTCTAGAAAGTGGCCACAATATCCTATCGTGACCATATTTCCCACACCGGTGGTTTAACATGAATTAATGCATCAATGAAACTTTGAAGAACCCAAAGGTCCTCTTAGACACCATTGAGACACTCATCCACACTTACAACCAAAGAACACTTCCACCTTCGATGAATCATGAAACATTAGAAACTAAGGTTTCTTTCAACCTTCCACAATAACTTTACCACTACAAGAGGATCCAAAAATCAACGAAATGAATGGGTGTAGACTCAATCAACAATGATCAATAAAATATTCCTTATATTGATCAACTGGAGGATTTTCCAATGGCGAAACAATATGGATTGCACTTCAGCTGTGCATTAACCCTTAATGGGGGCATACCTTATCCAATGAGAGAACCCAAGGACCCAACCAATCTGGTCCATTAGTCAAAACATGCCTCAAACCAGATCCAAACACATGAAGGGAACCACCGTAAAGGAATCCCAAAACATTTTTCAAAAGAGTCCACTAATCGTCCCTACAACACAACTTACTGACCAAACCCAATCCCAAAACACATTTCAAACAGGAGGGGTTCTTGGACTCAAAACATCTCACAACATCAACATTTTCTGAAAACACATAATATACACCATCCCAAAAAAATCATCAAGAAATCATGTTTTTTTTATTTAAAAACATTTCTTTGAAAACAAATGGTTCAGCGGTAACCGCATCCACCAATGGTACCCCATGGGCCTTACACATGCATGTTTCTATGCCACACCAGGAACCCTCCTCATTTCCATCCCAACACTCATCCAGTCATGTCATCAACCATCCCTCTTCCCATATAACCCCATGCATGTGGTTTCTCATGAAAATACCAAAGGTTAAAACAAAAATTCTTTCCACTTTTCAAAACCAAAATGGTCGACCAACACATCCTTTTTCTCAAAACCGCTAACCACGAGATCAAATTCCAACTCAAATCTTACAAAACTTTTCAGAAATGCACAACCATTTAAAAAAAATCACTGTCAATATATTCACATCAATTTCAAAACATCTCATCCCATTAAAACACTATTTGATTGTTTAGAAAACTCTATTGTAAACACTTTTCAAAACCAACTTCAATATAGTTCTTGCTTTCAAAAGAGGTGTAAAAACACCATTTTCCATTTCAAAACAATTCTAAAAATTCAGTTCCACCATTTCATAAATCAATCCATTCCTTATTTATTTGAAAATAATTTCAAAAAAAACATTATACTTCTTAAAACCAAGTCCTTTTAAAACCAAAGTTCCAAGATTGAAAAACTATAGTACAAAATAATCTGATAGGAAACTAGTTTCAGTGGGTGACTTGGACATATGGTTGGCGGCCATATTCCAATCACTTCACTATCACAGAGAGTGTTCTAGGGTATATCCCCAGCTCCACATGGCTTTCCAGGCCCTGCGAGCTTTGGGAGACCATTAACCCAACTCTCTTTTCATTTCCCCTAATCATCATTAAAACAAGAAAACCAAAGGACTTAGATAAATCCTGACTTCCCTAGGAAACTTGAATCATGTCATGAGGTGTGGTGATCAAGCACACTACCCATAACTATAATACCAAGTCCCTACAATCCTAACTCCATGATATCCTGACTCTTCCCGAAATAACATGACCCAAAGAGTTAACATGAACCTCCTCTGATACCATTTTGTCACGAACCGAATCTGGTCCCCGCCAAAACCGGCACCAAACCCAGCCTGTGACATGACCCGAAGGGAGTTCTCTATCCCCACGGGCTGACACAAGTGCCCGGGTATCATTTATTTAGGTTTGGGAATGATTTACCCGAATATGAAGGCATAAACCATTAAAAACAATCAATAAACTGAATCTGAAAAATTTATACCAAACGATGTTTAAACAAAAACCAGAACTGAATACATAGGTTTAGAGTCAATACAAAATGTCCAAAGACACAATGGAACAGAAACAAAACAGCCCCATGGACTCCACATGACAAGGGGTCATCACCCCCAAGTCGTCTCCACTACTCCTCCCCAAGGATGAGGACTAACACCCTGAACCGTCAACACCCTTAGCCTTTCCTTTACCTGGGTCAAAAAAAAGGTCTACTTACACCCAAGGGGTGTAAGTAGGGTGTGAGCCTAATCCCAATAGGATACCACCCTATGATTCAAGGTGCATGCAATACAAGGTGAAAAAGCAAGCAGTTTTAATATGCAATTAAAAGCGGTGACAAATTCCACGAAATGAAACTTTAAATTGAAAACATTTTTCAAGATAAAACATTCAGAATGTTTACACATTTAAATAGGAATATTAGATACTACATTATAATTCCAAAGACACCCAAAAACAACAGCAAATACCACAAATCCACTGAGAAACAAAACCGGGAACACCCCTAGGCACTAGATAGTCTCAGGCCCCATGTACCTCGTACCTCAGTGTAATGTAACCATAGTAAAATCCTTTCTCGTGCACGAGCCACTAGTAGGGAACATACCCATAACCTAGTGGTCCACAATAATCATCCAAATAGTTTAGTTAGAGTTGTCGTTATCTAAATTCTAAGTGAAACAGGGACAAAACTCATCCGGTCCACTAGCCGTACTAGTACAAATCCGCCCCACCTAGGTACCCGGGCTTCCCCCTTTGTGCTCAAACAATTTCAGGATTTAACACACATCCATTTTAATGTAAAACACCACTACTGGTCACATACACCAAATACAGTAGCTATCTCATTTTCTACCACTTAAAACACACAACAAACTCTTTGAATTTGAATAAATCAATTTCACAAAATCTCGTGTAGTTTTGCACACAAAACCCCTTAAGAAACCCACTTGTACATGATGTTCACAATTGTAAGTTACCAAAATAGTAAAGGCATCCCAATAAATATAAATTAAAACAACAAATCAATTTTTGGTCATCCTCATGTTAAACAAGAAGTGTTCTCTTTGTAAAACCTTCATTTTCACACAAAAGTGGAACCAAAACTTCACTTTCTTTACAAGCACAATTAAAACTAATTATTTGCAGCAATCACAAAAGGGGATAAACATTATAAACAGTATTTTATGCCTTATTATAGATCAATAAAAACAACTAAGTATTTATAGGACATCCCCAAATAAACAAACAAAACACTTATTTGGAAAACCCCCAATTTCACACCAAATTGGCATTTTAAATTCAATTGCAATGGAAACATCATTAGAACCAATTTTTTTAGCAATAATAAAATTATATAAATCTGAAAATATGATAAATACAGCATTGTAATACACAAATATTGCATCAACATTGGAATCACCTACAAAATCAAATGAAACCATTGAATCCTTTGTGCGAAAACACAAACGCACCACAGCCACACCTCAAGAAGGGTAGATCAAACCTAAAAATAGAAAATTGGACCACGAAAACCCAAGGATAAACCTTAGGTTAGAACCCCTACCCACTGGTCATTGTTCACTTCAATAAAAAGGGAGTAAACCCTAAAAAATTAGAATGAAACCCTAATCAATTTGAAATGGGAAAAGAAATGGACAAACTTACTTGAGAAATCTAGAATGAATCTCCCCAAAACACTAGTATCTGAAATTTAAAACGGCCGAAACTCTGGGGATGGTATCACAAGAATTATTAGGTCATTTAGGAATTGGAATGGAGGGAAAAGATTTAGAATAGAAGGAGTTATGAAAGGATCAATTTACCTCTCCAAAATCTGGACGATTTCTGAAATCCAGAAAGTTTCGACTATTTTCGCGACTCTATCGAGCTCCAAATTGTGGGAGGAGGGCATAGGGTCGCGCCGGGGATTCTTAGGGTCGATAGGGAGGTGGAATCACCGAAAAATCCATTTTAATGAATAAGATATTAATAAATTAATGAAACAATTTAAAACTGGAAAATGGGCCTTCGGGTTGGCCCAATTCTCAAATAAAAACAAAAATCCCCCATGATTATGGATTTATAAAGGCCCCAAATTTAAATTTGGGGTTAATATATCAGGGGAGAATAATTAGGAGTTGGAATGAGTCAAAAATATTAAAAATTTAAAAGGTTATAAATGAAACAAAATTTATTTTTAAATCTGGAATTGGGCTCGCAGTTTGGCCCAATTCATGAAAACTCACCTATTCTGAATAAAACCTTTGGAAACCACCAAAACAAATCATGAGTGGAAAATAAATTTAAAATAACCCTAAAATAGTTTATGTATGTGAAAATCACCTAATCCAACAAAGAGGACTATATACATCCCATGTTTTTAGGCTTTAACCAAAACCAAAACCAAAAAAATTAGTACAAGATCAGATAACCCAGAAAAGGATAACCCATTAGAAATAAAATCTATTCTTAATCTCCAAAATTTGTCCAACAAAACCCAAAGTTCAACAAGGACCATCCGATAAACAATTTGTTCATAAAATTCCTCAAAGTAAACCAATCTAAGATTGAAACCCAAACATTTCAAGGATTTAGTCACATAGTCTTCCAAGTTAAATCGTAACATTTATCTCCAAACAAAATCAGTTGCTCTTAAAGTCTCGCATTGAAAAGTAATTATCCTAATCACATATCCACCATAATTTTCATAAATAACCCAAAATAAACTTACTCTTAATTCATAAAATCATATAACTAAAGAGAATCAGTCAAACTAACCAGGGACTTCATGTAGTCCAGTGGTAGGCGATAAATACCAGTCGCACTTTGGTTGTGGTTTTGATTCCCGCAGCTTTGTCCGACGCGACGGGTTGTCACACGGTTTGCGTGTTGTCCTTTTTCCAAAACTATATAATTCTTAAAACATTCCCCAAAATGAGATAAAATATTCAAAGATGATCATAACATATTTTAACCTCAAGTTTATCTCATGCCTTTCATTTTCCATCATAACATATAGTAACCCATAATTACCTCAAAAGTAAGGATCATATAAACTCTAATGGTTACCTTTATAATTATTACCTGAACTTCCACATCGATTTTCAATCTCATTCATGATGCATTAAAGATCATACCAAGGATAAAGTGGATGATCATGACTCCTTGATAGTTGGTTTAGAACAACCACGAGTTTCCTCATTGAATCCCCCATTTTATCTAGTATCTTAATCATAGAACCACCACAGTTTTCTTCAAACCTGTTGTCTCTTTGGTGCCTTCTAGATCCATCCATTCACAAAAAATAGAAATGTCAGTGTGAGTATATCTACAAAACCATCATGTACTAATGAGGAAGGTAAACAATAAGATACACTTACTCATTTGCTCTATCTAAAACTAGGACTCCTTCTGAAATCCTAACCATTATGGTAATGTCACTTATGCTTAAAGAATACCCTAACCTCTAAATTTATCTAAACCGACCTTTGATACCAACTAAAAGGCCCCAGCCTTAAACCTTACTTAATATTGAATTAAACGAGTAATTCACATTGAGGATATTTTCAGGTTTAGAGTTTTAGAGAATTAGGACATAACTATTACATCTCAAAAGATTACAAAGTAGTATCTTCTACTAAATGTCCATAAAATAAATACTCTTAAAAAGAAACTTGTATAGTTCCATGTTTTAGGTAGCATGACTTTCCCTTTATCCCATCCTTGACCCTATTGCACGCTAAGTCATGTGAAAAACATTTCAAAAACTTGGGATGAGCATAAAAAGATTAGTAAGGGATACACAAATAATGAAAGCTGTTATTTTTTCAAAACAACAAGTAAACCATGTATACTTTATCAAAGTAATACTTTTCACCTTCATGAAGTAGTAAAAACTCTTCACTGAAAAAAATTATCATGACTTACCTTTTTGTAACCAAAGGATTACCAAAAAAACCCATATAAAGAACACATAACATATATAAAGGTAACTTGGGACATAAACATACTTAAGTGGAATAACCATACGGTCGACTTCCACACATATCACTTAATGGAATAGCCATACGGCCAATTTCCATACATACATAATGGAATAGCCATACGGCCGACTTCCATACCCAATGCATTGGAGGTTATAACGTAACCACCCGTCCTGGTATTCACGACACCACCCGTCATATGGTTTATAACGTAACCCCCGGTTAAAATGTCCAAGTACCAATATAAAATCATAAAACATAAAACCAATATAAAGTAATGATAACATTTCCACATTTAATTCACAATATATCGTAAATATATTGACATAATAGAATCCTTTATCAAAACCATTTTCAATACCAAAATACATAAAAGAGTATATGGTATTTATTTTATTCTAAAAACATTACGCCTTGTTGAGGAGTCCAAAGACCAAATAATACTCGAGGCGGCGGAAAAGGTCATTGTCAGCGCGTACGTTAAAAAAACATTCCTTTTTTTCGTTTAGTAAAACGCTTCATAGAAAAATATTCCTTCTGTAAAAAAAGTAAAAGTCAAAAGATTTTATACACCGTATAAAAGAAAGTTGTGTATAAAACGAAATATACCTCAATGAAAGGAGATTGAGATGAAGTCCCTTACAAAGACGGTATCCTTTGTTAAAGGATAAATCAATTACATAATTATGTGTGACAAACAAATACACCAAATATAAGTGGATATTAAGTGTAAAATAATCAATGGTCATTCAAACATATTCAAAGGATGACATATTCAATAACTATATATTGAACCCAAAGAAATCGAAATTGGGTTATGAAGTTCCCTTGACAGCCTAACGGTGTCACATCAAAATGAGTTGATGAGAGATAAAAAGTGAATCTCATCACATGGACATAAAAGTTACATCAATAAGGATATATGAGAACATATCCCAACATAACAATATGTGAATTAAAAGACCCAACAAAATAAGTCTTTTAAAAAGAGGAGGGTGAAAGGTTCCCTTACCGACTTGGGTATCTTTCAAAACATACACCCCATGAAAGAAGGAAAATACATCATTGGTGTAAATACTCATAAAAAGAAAATATATTAAAAAAAGAATAGAATAATGGGCAGTACATACACCACTAAAAGTAAATTGTGGCAAATGTAGCATAAATCTCACGGGAATAAAAGTGAGATGAAAAATCCCTTACGAAAACTCGGCAGCCTAACGGCGCCACATAAAACTTACAAAAATGGATTGATGAGATCAAATAGGGTATCTCATCATATTAACATAAAGTTTATAGAAATAGGAATATAAAATAAAATCCCTCAACATAACAATGAGGAGCTTAAAAGAGGTGACATAAAAGAGAGTACTTAAAATGAAAGAGAGAGGTTAGATCTCTTACGAAAACTCCGCAGCCTAACGGCGCCACTGAAAACATCCAAAATTGATTGATGAGATGAAATAGGGTCTCTCATCATATGAACATAATAATTACAGTATGTGTAATATAAAAGAACATCCAAATCATACGAAAGGTGATCTTAAAAGGAATAACATAAAAGAGTGTACTTAAAAAGAGAGAGAGGTGTAGGATCCCTTACCTCAGGTCCGACTTGACTTGATCGTTCTTTAACGTCCTGAATAATAAACTTGAGTTAATTTATACGTTCTTATGAACCTTCTTAAAGTTAATTATTCCTTTTATATCACTTATTTCAATGTTATAAACATTATGTAATCATTTAAGTTAATAATGTTTGTTTTTTCAATATTTTGTTCTTTAGTCGAAAATGGACTTCTTACAATTACATGTTGTTTGTGTGGTCAAAGGTTCATTATATCCAGAATGATATTCATGATTTTGATATCATATATATCATATATATCCAGCATATACATGTATTTATAATATTACATAATCATTTAGAGGTAAGAAATGAAATGCACCGTTCATGGAGACGGTAAGCTGTACGTACGCATGAACGCTACATTCATTTCTATCTCACACTTTAATGGAAAGAAACAATAATTATATAGAGGTATATTATAATTCTAGTATAACATCATATATAATAACTTTAAATCCATCCTTTATACGTCCCACGTATGGCATTAACGAATCAAATCACTTTGAGGGCGCGGTAGTCCGCACTTCCTAAAATGAAATTATCGTGTTTAACCACAATGGAAACCATAAAGGTATGAAACAAATGAAAATACAGAATCTTAAGTAAAACATAAACATATTATATATCATATATAAAAATAGTTACATCATAATTTCCCCCTTTGAAGGTGTTAAATGAGTATTGAACAATCATCGTTTCGGGAGGCAGAATTTCGCCATCCACAGAAACCGTATGTTCTTTAACCATTTGATGTAGTTGTGTGAGAGTGTAGCTAGAATAAATCTTATAAAAACATACTAGTATATTGAAGGTACTGGTGTTGTTACAAAAGAAGTAAATAAAAAGTGTTTATGGGGTTGGAGAAGCAAAATAAAACAAATGAACATGAGAGAATGAATTACCTTTAAAAGTGTAACTTCTTTTGATTTGAGCCTAAAGGCTTCCGTTGAAAGTATTCTGCCCAAAGGGAATCCTCTAGGATTAGGAGAAGGATGTGGAGAGAGAAAATGTGCAGGGTATGGCCGAGCCAAAGGCTTGAGAAGTGTGTGAAATGAGGTAGAGGTGGGGGCCTTTTATAAGAGGAGAGGAGGGGCACTTTTGGAAATCATGAAACTATTATTTTATTTTCAAAGGTGTTTCGAATTTATAAGGTCCCACATTGATATATTTAGAAGATAATATGATAAGTCTTTGAAATATTCCCATACAATAGTTTTTGGACAAGTTTAGGTCTTAGATTTTATATTATCGTTACATTTTTTTTAAACTGTTCATTAATGAGGTCATCGTTGCATCATCATGATGTCATAATTAAATTAATTTATTTATTGTCTAAAAATTATAAAAAAAATCTTGATGTAGGAAATCTTTTTATATTTCCAAAGAGTATTTATAGTCAAAATTATGATTAGTATAACCCCTTCTAATTTTTTTTAGTAAAACAATTTATGTTATTGTCATTTTAACCTTTATTTAAAAAAAGGCATTAAAGTCATTATCTCACCCAAAAGGCTTTATAGGGTCCCCTAAATCGACCCATGGGTTTTCTTGGTCGTCCATGACTCATAAAATAGGGGTAGGACAAGTGTCATGGTTTTTTTCATATTTTTATAATATCATTTTTACCTTAAATTACACTAATTACCTCGAATCGTGATTAATGAAAAAAACGTAACTATTCACCAAAAATTATTTTCATCCCATTGAACCACATTTTACTTCTTAATGACAACGATGTATGTCGGATTTTCAAAATTCAAAATACAATGATGGCAAAATTTCATTTAAACGGAAAATCAGTTTTTATAAGTACCACTTAGTGGTTTCACTATTCATCAAAATTTGAAGTTTTTCAGAAAATTACCAAAAATTCACCCTAAGCTATATTTGATATTCCGAATTCAAAAATGAAGTCTATTTTAGAAAATTCAAAACTTATAAGTCACATTAATTAATTTAATAATTAATTCCCACTGTCAGAGCAAATAGCGTGTTTTTATAAAACAATAAGTATCAAAAGATTGACACTAGATTAAGTCTGATTTCAAAGTAAAATTAATTCCAACGACCACTATTGGATTTAATGGTAAAAATATATTCTAATTTCACTTTAAAACCAATTCAAAAGATAATCTAATCATATAAATAAATTAGATTAAAAAGAGGGTTTGAATTAAAATACAACATTTTACACTATTAATTAAAAAATGAACTTTATCAGAAATATACCAAAAATTTACACAAAGTAAATTTTGATGTCCCAATTCTTAAGAAGAGTTTTATTTGTTCCAAAAGAATGTATAAGAGTGAACAAAACTATATTTAATGGAAGTTCTCCATCAAAAGGTGATAAGTGAACTTTTAGTGAAAACTAGGGCATATACACCTAAAATTGAATTCTTTCCGTATTTTAAGCCATTAGATTTTATTGGATAAATGTAAAAACATTAAAAAAACATATATAATCATATAATATTATTTTATTATTAAAGTGCAATGTAAGATTCCCAAGAAACTCGTTGTTGCGTGTTGGATACGCCATCGAGCATAGCGTCCCCTTTAAAGTCATATTAATATTTTATTCACAAATATGGATAAATATGAAAATGACATATTCATTGTTTACCTGGGGTGTTAAACCAAAGGCTTGAGAGGTGTGAGTAAGGTGGTAGACGTGGGGGGCTTTTATAAGAGGATAGGAGGGGCACTCTTGGAAATTCTGGAAAATTAACATTATTATAAAATGTTATTCGGATATTAAAGGTCCCACAATTATATATTTCGGGGATAAGGTGATAAGAGTTCTAAATCCACATATCCAATCGGTTTTTGACAAGTATAGGTCTTAGATTTAACATTATCTTTTCATTTTATTTAAATTCCTAAATAATGAGGTAATCACTACATCGTCATGGTGTCGTAAATAATTTAATTTATTTAATGTCTAAAATTTATAAAAAAAATATCATGATGTAGGAAATAATTTTATCATTATAATGAATATTTATAGTCAAAAATATGTCTTGTATAACCCCATGTAAAAATTGTTTTAGTAAAACAAAACATGTTTATGACATTTTAATTTTAACATTAAATAAAAAGATATTAATGTCATTTTCCTACCAATGTGGCTCCATGGGGTCCCCAAGTTGACCCATGGATTGTATTGGTCGGCCATGACACACCCAATAAGGGTAGGACTTCTTTCAAGGTCATTTCATATTATTAAAACATTATTTTTACCTTAAATTACACTAATTACCTCTAATCGTGATTAAAAACATAAAAGTTACTACGGACCAAAAATATATTTTAATCCCATTGAACCACATTTTGCATCCTAATGACAACCATGTATGTCGGATTTTTAAAATTAAAATCACAGAAGTGGCAAAGTTTCATTTAAACGAAAAAACTATTTTTAAACTACCACTTAGTGGTTTTACTATTCATCAAAAATTGATGTTTTTCAGAAAAATAACAAAAATTCACCCAAATCTATATTTGATATTAGGAATTCAAAATTGATTTCTATTTTAAAAAATTCAAAACATATAAGTTACATTAAGTAATTTAATAATTAATTCCCACTGTCAGAACAAATAGCGTGTTTTTATGAAACAACGTATATCAAAAGATTGACACTACTTTAAGTCCAATTTCAAAGTGAAATTAATTTCAATGACCACTATTGGATTAAATGGTACAAATATATTCATATTTCACTTTAAAACCAATTCAATAAATAATCTAATCATATAAATAAATTAGTTTGAAAATATGTTTTGAATTAAAATAAAACATTTTTCACTATTCATTAAAAAATGAACTTTATCGGAAAAATACCAAAAATTTACAAGAAGTAAATTTTGATGTCCCGATTCTAAAAAAGAATTTTATTTTGTCAAATATAACACATAAAATTTTCAACAAGTGGATTTAAAAGGGGTTCACCCTTAAAAGGCGGTTAATCGACATTTCATAGAATATTAGAATGTTTACGCTTAAAGTTGGATTCATTCGCATTTTTAATCCTGCAGAATTTACTGTAAAAAGTAAAAATATTTGACAAACATATATAATCATTTTGTAGTTAATTCTATTTATTCCTTCCATTACAACGGCTAGATGTTAACTACCAGTTAAAATAAAATTATTTTATTATGAGGGTGCAACATAAGATTTCAAAAGAACTCGTTGTTGCATATTGGGTAAGCCATCGAGCATAGAATTGCTTTTAAATTAATATTACCATTTTATTCACAAATAGGGATAAAAAAATTTCATATTAATTATTTACCTAGGGTGTTACATCCTTCCCCCCTTTTGGGAATTGTGTCCTCGCAATTTTAAAATTGGGCTCAGAAACATCATTGAAAGTCACACATCGGAACAAGAGTCGGTAAAACAATCACTTTAAAAGAATGAATGAGAAGTACAGAGGTCACCCGAGTTAACCCATACTAGGATTCCATGTAGGATAACATGGACATGGAGGAGAAAACAAAGGGCCATGTTCTGATGGAGAGTGATCGAAAACATGTTTATGAGAAAGTTATCCACAAAAAAATCACAAACTTGTGATTGGTTAAACGGTATTTGATTCCCCAGTAGGAAAAATTAAAAGAAATTTTTTTTGTTTTAAGTTACTTTTCATTGAGGAATTTATTTATGAGCTTTAATAAAACATAAGGAAACATACTTACTTGTCATGTTGAATTTCAAATTTTACTTGATTTCTTACACGAACTCATATTTTCTCTAAAAGACGAGTATTTAGGATCACTTGTTCACATTAAGAGAGCTATAATAAAATTCTAGAGAATCACCTAATCCACAAAATAGAACTATATATTTCCCATGTATTTAGACCCTTACCAAAACCAAAATTGTTAGAACAAGACCAGATAATCCAGAAAAGGATAACCCTTTATAAAAATAAAATCTGTTCTTAATATCCAAAATTTGTCCAAAAAACCCCAAAGATCAATGAGGACCATTCAATATACAATTTGCCCATGAAATTATTCAAAGTAATCAAAACTAAGATTGAAACCCAAATATTTGAAGGATTTAGTCACATAGTATTCCAAGGTACAAATTAACACTTATCTCTAAATAACATCAGTTGCTATAAAAGTCTCATATTGAAAAGTAATTAACCTAATCACATATCCTCCATGATAGGTTAATAATTTCTATAGATAACCCAAAATCCACTTATTCTAGATTAATAATATCATCTAACTAAAAAGAATTAGTCAAAATAACCAGGTAATTCACATAGTATAGTGGTAGGCGATAAATACCAGTCTCACTTTGGTTGTGGGTTCGATTCCCGCAGCTTCGTTCGACGCGATGTGTTGTCCCACGGTCTGCGTGTTGTCCTTTTCCCAAAACTATATAATTCTTATAACATTCCCCAAAAAGTGATAAAATCATCAAAAATAACCATAACATAATTTAATCTCAAATTTATCTCATGTTTTTCATATTCCATAATAACATATAGTAACCCATAATTACCACAAAAGTAAGGATCATATAAACCATAATTGTTACCTTTATAATTATTACCTGAACATCCACGTCGAGATGGTTCTCTCATACCTGATGCATTAGAGAACTCACCAAGGTTCAAGTGGTTGATTAGGACTCCTGATAGTTGGTTTAGAATAACCACAAGATTTCTCATTGAATCCCCCATTTCATCCAGTCTCTTAATCAGAAAACCACCACAGTTTCCTTCAAACCCATTGTCTCATTGGTGCCTGCTAGATCCATCCATTTACTAAAAAAATGTCAGGGTGATTATATCAACAAAATAATCATGTACTAATGAGGAACATAAACACTAAGATATACTTACTCATTAACTTTATCTAAAAACTATGACTCTTTCTGGATTCCTAGCCATTATTGTAATGTCACTTATGCTTAAAGATGACACTAACTTCTAAAGTTTTCTAAACCAACCTCTGATACCAACTATAAGGACTCGACCTTAAACATTACTTATTATTGAATTAAATGAATAATTCACATTGAGGATCTTTTCAGGTTTAGATTTTTAGAGAATTATGACATAACTATTACATATCAAAGATTACAAAGTAGACACATATACTCAGCTTCCATTTTTTCACAAAATATAAACACTTTAATAAAAGAGTCATGTCTAGATCCTTGTTTTAGACAGCCTGACATTTCCTTGATCTCATCCTTGACCCTATTCAAATTTATGTACACTGAAAAAAATTTCAAAAAAAACTTGGGATGAGAATAAAAAGCTCAGTAAGGGTTAAACAATACGGAAAGAAAACAGTAGTCCATGTATACATAATAATCAATGAAATCATACTTTACTCATAAAACATAAGCAATTTAACATACCACATGATATCATAGGATTTACGAATAACTCATAGAAATCATAAGACATAAAGGTAACATGATGCATTCATAACATTCTTATGTAGGGAGTAACCCTAATGGTTACGTTTGGAATACCCATCACAGTATATTCCCTAAATCTCTTCGGAGAAACCTTACCGTTTAACCCCTTCACGTTACCTAATGCATTGTAGAGCTATATCGGGTTCACCCGTCATTAGTTTATCACAAAACCACCCCTCTTCATAAAAAATTCCCAAGAACCATAAAATAATCATAGCAAATAACTTAAGAATAAAGGAAAGATAAAATTCCCACACTGCAATAACAATATAACATTTTAAGATAGTGAATCCATTCTAAAAACCATTTTCAAAACCATTTAAAACATTTAATAAAGATATTTTTTAATCAAAGTGTCGCATACCACTTTGATGTTTTTAACATTTTAAACCATTAATATCGATATAATTAAATCCTTAAAACAATTTTTAAAACATGAATATTAATGATAAATATTTATAAGAATAAATCATTAAAACATTTAAAACGATATTAAGGGTTTTTATCAAAATGAGAGACACTTGAATACCATAATTGAGGAATAACGTTTAATCAAAACATTAAAGTAGCATGAGAATAAATATATTAATGATATAATATTCCAAGGGATAGTATATATACCATATAATAGTGAATTGGTTCATAACAGCAATAATGTCTCAGTAGAAATGTAAAATAAGATGAAATCCCTTATAAAGAAGGTATCCTTAAATTAAGGACAAATAAATCTCATAATTATATGTGACAAATATAAATACACCCAATATAAGTGGATATTTTGTGTAAAACAATCAATGGTCATTCACACATATTCAAAGGATTACATATTCAATAACTACATGTTGAACCCAAAGAAATCAAAATTGGGTTAAGAAGTTCCCTTGGTAAAATTCGACAGCCTAACGACGTCACTTTAAAATTCATAAAATTAGTTGATGAGAGAGAAAATTGTATCTCACCACTTGGAAAAAAAATTTACATCAATAAGGATATATAAGAACATATCCCAACCTAAAAAGATGTAAAATAAAAGACATAACAAAAGAAGTCTTTTAAAAAGAAGAGGGTGAAAGGTTCCCTTACCGATTTGGGCAACTTTCGAAACGTACACCCCATGAAAGAAGGGTCGTACAATGAAGATGTAACTACCCATAAATGATATTATATTATACAAATTGTAAAATAATGGGAAGTACATACCCCACACAAAAGGAAATAGTGGCCAATATAGCATGAATCTCACGGGAATAAAAAGTGAGATGAAAATCCCCTTATGAAAATTTGGCAGCCTAACGACGCCACATAAAACATCCAAAATTGGATTGATGAGATAAAATAGGGTCTCTCATCATATTAACATAAAATTTAAATCAATAGGAATATAAAATAACATCACCCAAAATAAGAAAGAGGATCATTAAGTAAGTTACATAAAAAGAGTACTTAAAAACCAAGGGAGATGTTGGATCTCATACCTCAAGTCCAACTTGTCTTGTTCGTTTCATTATATTCCTGAATAATAAACTTTGGTCAATTTATAATTTCTTAAGAAAAACCATTAAGGATTTTTATTCAGTTCATATAACATATTATAATGTTATAATAATTTTTTAATAATGTTAGTTCATATCAGATGTTTTTGTCGACGTTTGGTACATGAGTCAAAAATGAACTTGTTTGAAAAAGATTGTCCATGTAGTTATAAGTAAATAATCTCCAGAATAGTATTAATGATTTAAATATCATATATATCCAGTAAAAATTAATTTTATACTATTCCATAACATTTGGAGATAAAAATAAATGAATTGCACCGTTCATGGATACGGTAGGCCGTACGTACACATGAACGCTACTTTCATTTCATTGACATATTAATGGAATTAAAAATAATTGAAAGAGATATATATTATAATTACAGTATAATATATATGTTTTATAGGTCACATAAGTTTATTAATTTCATTCTTTATACATTCCATGTATTTCATGAACGAGTCAGATCACTTGAGGGGGTGGTAGTCCACACTTCCTCGTATTAAATTATCGCATTTGCACAACATGAAAAGCATAAAGGTATGTTTTAAATATAAAATACAGAAGCATATGGGAAACATAAATACCATATATATCATATATAAAATATAGTGACATCATAATGTCCACTTTTAAAGGAGTTAAAAGAGTATTGAACAATCATCGTTTCATGAAGCAGTAATTCTCCATCCACAGAAACAATCTGTTCTTTAACCATTAGACAGATGTGTGTGTAATTTTAGCTCGAATACTTCTTATAAAAACATCCGGGTACATTAAATATACTGGTGTTGTTACAAATGAAAGGAATAAAATGATTTTAGGGTGTTGTAGAAGCAAAATAATACATAATAACACAAGAGAAGACACTACCTTTAAATTGGTTAACTCTTTTTGATTTGAGCTCAAAGGCTTACTTGGAAAGACTTCTGCACAAAGTGAGGCTTCTAGGAGTAAGAAAGGGATATGGAGAGACAAAATGGGTAGGGTTTGTCCGACTCAAAGGCTTGAGAAGTATGGGTAAGGTGGTATACGTGGGGGCCTTTTATAAGAGGAGAGGAGGGGCACTCTTGGAATGTCTTGAAAATTAACATTATTATAAAATGTTTTTTGGATATTAAAGGACCCACAATTATATATTTTGAGTATAATGTGATAAGAGGTCGAAATCCACCCATCCAATAAGTTTTTTACAAATTTAGGTCTTATATTTAACATTATATTTTCATTTTATTTAAATTGTTAAATAATGAGGTAATCGCTGCATCATCATGGTGTCATAAATAATTTAATTTATTTAATGTCTAAAAATTAATAAAAAAATATCATGATGTAGGAAATATTTTTAGATTTATAATTAATATTTATAGTCAAAAATATTACTTGTATAACCCCATGTAAAAATTGTTTTAGTAAAACAACACATGTTTGTGACATTTTAATTTTAACATAAATAAAAAGTTATTAATGTCATTTTCCTACCAAAGTGGCTCCATGGGGTCCCCAAGTTGACCCATGGATATTCTTGGTCGGCCATGACACACCCAAAATGTTTGTAGGACTTGTTTCAAGGTCATTTCATATTATTAAAACATTATTTTTACCTTAAATTACACTAATTACCTCTAATCGCGATTAAGAAATTAAAAGTTACTATTCACCAAAAAAATATTTTAATCCCATTGAACCAAATTTTACATCCTAATGAAAACCATGTATGTCAGATTTTTAAAATTCAAATCACAGAAGTGTTAAAGTTTCATTTAAATGAAAAATCGGTTTTTAAACAACCAATTAGTGGTTTTACTATTCATAAAAAATTGACATTTTTTAGAAAAATACCAAAAATTCACCCTAAGCTATATTTGATATTCCGAATAAAAAAATGATGTCTATTTTAAAAAACTCAAAACATATAAGTTACATTAATTAATTTAATAATTAATTCCCGCTGTTAGAACAAATAGCGTGTTTTTATGAAACAATATATATCAAAAGATTGACACTAGTTTAAATCCAATTTCAAAGTGAAATTAATTCCAATGACCACTATTGGATTAATGGTAAAAATATATTCTATTTTTACTTTAAAACCAATTCAATAAAGAATCTAATAATATAAATAAATTAGATTAAATATAGGTTTTGAATTAAAATACAACTTTTTTTCACAATTCATTAAAAAATGAACTTTATCGGGAAAATACCAAAAATTTAAACAATGTAAATTTTGATGTCCCGATTATAAAGCAGAATTTTATTTTGTCAAATATAACACATAAAATTGTCAACAAGTGGATTTAAAAGAGGTTCACCATTAAAAGGTGTTTAATCGACCTTTTAAAGAATATTATAATGTTTTCGCTTAAAGTTGGATTCCTTCGCATTTTTAATCCTCAAACATTTATTGTAAAAAGTAAAAATATTTGACAAACACATATAATCATTTTGTAGTTAGTTCTATTCATTCCCTCTATTACAATGGCTAGTTGTTAACTACCATTTAAAATAAAATTATTTTATTATTAGAGTGCAACGTAAGATTTCAAAGGAACTTGTTGTTGCATATTGGGTAAGCCATCGAGCATAGTGTTCCTTTTAAATTAATATCCACATTTTATTCAAAAATAGTGATAAAAATTTTCATATTCTTTATTTACCTCGGGTGTTACAATGATGCTTTGAATGGAAAAATTAATGCTTCATTTACCATGCTATGTTTGAAATGTGATACTTTGGTTATTGATTTTATAAACATTGGCATAAAAGTTGTTGGTGAAGTAAATTCTTTTGTTGTGTTTCATGTGTCACTGAAATCATCTATATTAGACATAACAAAGGAATAGAAAAATGAAGACAGTGAGATGCAGAAAAAGGTAGAGTTGGTTCAAAAGAATATGTTCCCTGATTTTTACATTGATAATGATTGTGTTTTGAAGTTTGAAAATAGATTATGTGTGCCTTGTGATTCATAGTTAATGAATGTGTTGCTATGTGAAGCTCATAGTTCCATGTTTTCAGTTCATCCTAGAAATACAAAGATGCATAGAGATCATCAGTAGTATTACTGGTGGGATGGAATAAAAAGAAATATTTCTAATTTTACTATGAAGTGTATGACTTTTCAATAGGTTAAAGTAGAGCAGCTGTTACCAAAATGGAATCTTCAGTCTTTACCGGTACCGGAGTGGAAATGGGAAAATATATCCATGGACTTCATTGTGGTATTACTAAAGACATCTAAAGGTAATAATGAAATCATGGTTATTGTTAATCAGTTGACTAAATCTTCTCATTTCATTTTTATTAGAGATACTTTGTCTCTAGATCTACTTTCTCGATTCTATGTTAAAGATATTGTTAGGTAGCATGGAGTTCCCCTCTCTACAGTATCTGATCGTGATCTCTGGTTTACATCTAACTTTGGTAAAGGCCTTCGAAAGTTGTCAGGTACTAAATTAAATTTTAGTATAGATTTTCATCCACAATTAGACGGGTAGTCAGAATAAAAAATTGATACCCTAGAGGATATGCTACGTGCTTGTTAATTAGATTACTAGGGATGTTGGAACCAACATTTTTCTTGGGTTGAATTTTATTATAAAAAACAGTTTTCATTCCAGTATACAGATGGCTCTATTTGAGGTATTATATGGAAAGCGTTGTCGAAATCCAGAATTTTGGGATAAAGTAGGTGAATGGAAGCTGATGAGACTTGAATTGGTAGAAGAGATAGCAGAAAAAGTACAGTTGACGAGACCGGAGGAAGGATCGTTATTTTGAGGTAGGTGATCATGTCTTTCTCAATGTTTCTCCATGAAAAAATGTGATGCATTTTGGAATGAAGGGAAAGTTGAGTCCAAGGCTCATTGGACCTTATGAAATCCTTGAGAATGTTTGATTAGTTTCATACAAAGTGTTTTATCCTCCATGTTTATCATAGGTACATAATGTTTTTCATGGTTCAATTTTGAGAAAATTTATGCCAGATCCATCTTAGGTTTTGAGTCTATAGGGAGTTCAGTTGGAAGTGAATCTCTCTTCTGAGGAACAACCAGTCCAGATTTTTGACCGTAGAAAGAAGGTGCTTCGGAATAACGAAATTCACTAGGTAATGGATTTGTGGAAAACATATATGGTTGATGTGGAAACATGGGAATATTAAAATGCTATAAGTGATAAATACCCCCACTTATTTGATAAGTGATTAAAATTTCGAGGATGAAATTTCCAAAAAGTGGGAAAGGATGTAACTTCCTGGGTAAATAAAGAAATAATTCATTCTCTTTTTTATTAATATTTTGTGATTTAAATATTCATTTTACTTTAAAGGGGGTTTCTATGTTCGATGGCATACCTGATATGCAACAACGAGTTTCTTTTAAATCTTATGTTTCACACTAATAATATAATATTCTTATTTTAAATGGTAGTTAATGTCTATCTATTGTATTGGCGTGATTGAATAGAACTAACTACAATATGATTATACATTTTTTTTAATTTTTTTTTACATTTATCCAATAAAATATAGGGGCTTAAAATATGAATGAATCTAATTTGAAACATAAATACTATAATATTCAGTAAATTGTCGATTTTCCTCCTTTTGATGGAAAACCGAATTTAAATCTTGGTTTGGTAATTTTTATATGTTATATTTGACAAAATAAATTTTTTTTTTAGATTTCGGATATCAAAATTTACTTTGGGAAATTTTTTGTTATTAATCTGATAAAGGTCATTTTTAATGAATAGTGAAAAATACTGTCTTTTAATTCAAAAGTGCTTTTTAGTCTATTTTATTTATATTGTAAATTATATTTTTAAGTGGATTTAAAGTTTAATTATAATATAATTTTACCATTTAATCCAATTATGTTTATTATAATTAATTTCACATTCAAATTTGATATAAACAAGTATCAATCTTTAGATAGTTATTGATTCTTAAAAACACGCTATTTGTTTTGATAACAGGAATTAATTTTAAATTAATTAATGCAACATATATGTTTAAAATATTATAAAATAGACAACATGTTTTAATTCAGAATATCAAATATTGGTTAGCCTTAATTTTTGAATCTTTCTATGAAAATCACCAATTTCGATGAATAGTGAAACCACAAAGTTGTAGTTAAAAAATTGACTTTTTCATTAAAATGTAATATTACCACTTCTGTGAATTGAATTTAGAAAATCCTAAATACATGGTTATTATTAGTATGTAAAATCTGGTTCAATAAGATTAATATAATTTTTTTATGAATAGTTACTTTTGTCTTTTATTTACCACGATTAGAGATAAATAAGATAATTCAAGGTAAAAAGAATATTATAAAAATATAAAATTACCTTAACACTTGTCATAACAATATTGGTTGATTCATTTACAAACATGGGTATATTTTTGTTGATTATAATGTTAATAATTTGATTACAAAGTTAACACTGGTTTCATTTATAATAGTTAACTATGTTACTTATTTGATGAGTTTTTATATTTTTTTCTATATAATATATTTAAAATATTTCATAATGATATCATTGATGTTTTGATGTGTGGGGAAATCATTGTTACAATGTTATAGTTATATTATTTATATTTAAATTCCATATATAAATATAATTTCATTATGAAACTTATCTTATATAAAGTTATTTTGGTAATTTTATAATAAGGAATCATCAAACTATTTTGTATAAGATATGATTCCACATTTTTTTGGTTTTATGTTTCTTGAAAAAATTTCATCAATTGTGAAATACATGGGCCAAGGTTCCAAAATTGAATATATATCTGAAATATTTACCAACATACAGAGAAAAATTTCATTTTTTCTATTCTATGACCGGTAAGAACACATATATAATTTAGAAACACTATTCATTATACTATTATTAAATCATAAATTTTAATATATCAGTGAAAATTTCAAGTGAATAAAATTTGTCAATGAGTATTTCGAGACATTTAGTTTATCCAATTTATTGGTTTGTGTTTAAAGGGGATATAAAATGTTGTTAAATACAATATAAATATTAAATTTTATTAGTTCTATATTCATAAAAGATTTATTTTATATCTAAATGGATCATTAAAATTTAAAATTAATTATTTTATGAATTAAGAATAATATTACTCACATTCTATTTATTGAACAATAAAATTTAATCTGAGATATTTCATATATATAAATTTTAATACAAGGGATTAATTATTTCACATATATGTCTATTATTTATATTTTGAAGATACTTTTTCATAAATACAGTTATATTATCTAATAGTTGTTTTTTAGTATTGATATTTTGCTTTACGATTAATTTTTAACATATTCATGATGAAAACAACAGCATATTTGGAAATGGTTAACTTCTTTATAACAATTATAATGTAAATAAATATATTTTATTTTCTAATTCATTATGATTTATTTTTTAATTTTTAAATTATATATCCACAAACATTCCAAAAAACATTACATGGTAAAAAGTATATTTATAGTCTATTTTCTATGTTTGACTAATTTATAAATATTGATTTATTTTGTTTTATATTATTTTTTTAAAGTTTTGTGTATATTTTCAATTATATTTTCCTCTTCTATTTGAATTACTTTTTTATTGTTGTATGGATTTCTGGTTTATATTGAACAATTATATATTCATGAATGTTAATATATTTATTATAAAAACAATTATCACTCATCATTGGTTTCAATAAAAATGTTCAAGGACTTTCCTAGAGGGATTGAAATGTCAATTTTTCTTGTAACTTATTTAAAAAGGATATTTGGACATAAATTTTAATAAAAATGTCATTAAAATACAAGTATTATTTCTTTTAATGCTGTTATTAATAAAAATAATAGCTCAAATATTTCTGTATTTCATTATTTAAATAGGATTTCAATAACATATTTTATTAAAACTGATGTTGAATGACATACATTTTAGGTCATGTAAATTAAAATATTTTTTAAATAAATAATAAAAGGAAAGAAATAAACTTTCATGTTGTTTTTTCACAACTTCAAATCATTATATACATATATTACTCATTTAAATCGCATTTTTTAAAAATGGTTACACAATACCATGGATTTGTTGGGGGTTATTTCCTTTTTATCCTTGATATCATGGTGGAATTATGTGTATGCTTTATATTGAATTAAGATATTTGTTTAAATTTTTAATAATTTATAAATGGTATAGAATGTTTGGTTTCTTTTAAAAAGAAAATTGAAATTTTTTTTAAATGAATTTGAGAAATCAATTTGGTAAAATAGATAGATTTTTTTTGTCTTAAATTTTAGACTCTACATTTCGATGATTTGAAATATATTTTAAGGTAATATTCTAATATATTTATTTTTCTATAAAACAATGTTTTTATTTTTGATTCACCGAATGTTTTACAATGTAATTATAATGGCTTTATAAAGGATGATATAATTCAAGACATTTGTATTTTTATTATTTCACATAGTAAAAATATAATGGAAAAAAAATTTCATACTATAATTTATAGATTTTAATTTGAATGGAACTATATAGATTCATTCCTGAAGTATTGTTTTTCATGTTCGGATCACACCCTGCATATATACCCTTGATTACTTTTGTTAATATCTTTAGTTCTATCTTACATTCCCATTATTTTTATCTAGTCATTTGTGTTTTATTTTATATGTAGTTTAAATATAGTGAGATATGGTGTGTGACTATAGGTAATATTTCATTGAGGAGTCAGGAAATATTTTTTAAATTATGAATCTGGAAATTCATCTAACTATATTTTATCATTCACATTTGTTGTTTTTAATTCTTATATAATTTTATTTGGTGGTCTAATTTTCTGTTTTGGATGGATTTTTATTTACTTATTTGGTGTTTTAATTGATGAATAATCTTGTTTTTCCTATATTATATACATAAACCACTAATGCATTCCTTGTTCATGCTGGATTAGTGGTAGATATGTATAATTTTTATCATTATATGATGTTGAAATCATTCTCATCAGGGTATGTTTATTCCATGGGAATATTTGAACAGCTCATTGGGAACATAAATCCACTTCATAACTAGTAAAATAGAAAATTCATAATTAGTTTTGTGGTATACAATGATAGATTGTAACAAAATAGTATCAAATCCTATATTTTAAAAATGATATAGGTTCTTGAAATTCTATTTTTTCCATGTGTCATGGTAAAATGTATATTATGATCTTCATTGGGACTCTGAGGGTTGGTAATGAGTAAGTTATTGATCACCATCTTTCATGATGATTATAGGATTTCTATATTTGATTGGGATTTGATTTTTTCTGATTATTCTATTGGATTATGATTTGATATTATTTATTTTTAATTATAATTGGAAAAACATTAGTTTCCTTGGGTGATTTTTTGGATTTTTGATGAAAAAAGAAAATTAATTAGTGTTCCATAGTTACCCCACATGATTGAAAACAAGAAAAGGCTGGATTAATGATTTTGTAACTGGTTTAGATCTTGTTTCATGATTGGTGTAATGTATATCAAACAAGATTCCCAATTCATTCGTGGTACTTCCTATCAAATTGTAGTGGGAACTTATTTTTTGTGAGAAAAATTATAAAAACTTTTTTGTGTAATTAAAATTATACCTTGATCCTTATTATAAAAAGGAATTAATTTTTTTAATTTTTTATACATTGATATTTATATAATGAAAAACAAAAAAATGTATTAAAACTAAATTTGTCGGTGGTTTATAAATTCCCCTAACCTTCATAGTTTGGGTTCCCAATAGAGATCCATTACAAAATTGAAATTCTGAATTTTTTAAAAGGAATGTGGAATTTAATAAATAATACTGTAATAATGATATTATTTCTGAAAATCATGTGTGTTAATTATATTAAATGTAAATTTGTGGCCATTAAAGATATGTAAATGTTTAACAATTACATTAGATAAATGGTATTTATAAATGAAGTAGAATGTTTTCATAAGATTAGTTGATTTTGAAATTATGAGTGTTTCTATAATAATATTATAATTATTTATGCAGTTTTAGGGTTTATAATATAATGTTCTGTTTTAAAGAGTTTTTACTTTTTCAGTGAGTCAATTCGAATTCTATCCCTTGATGTGGGTTAGTATTGGAAAATATAGTTTTGAAAAAAAGGATTTATTTTGATTCATTTTTCTTATTTCTTGAGTAATGTCTCCCAATAAAGTTTGTATAGAAGTTATTATTCCAATATATTGGGATTTATTTTTTGGGTGAATCCTCTTATTTCGTGAGATTAAAAATTTTGGGGTTTAGTACATTCATGGATCTTGGTAGAGTGGAAATTTTATTATATATAATTATGTTCTAAAGAATCATTGGACTTATTCAAGATGATGTTTAATTATAGGAATTATCCCAAGACTATATTGGAGGGGAATCTAATGAGTATGTGAGGCTACTTATAGGTTTAGAAAGTGGATAATTTCATTATAATTTTTTATTAGTTAATTTTGAGGTGGTCAATATAAAGATCTATGATTTATTGGCTGTTCAATTGTGGAGACACTGGGAATTCAATACATTATGGTTATAATATCTTGTTATAGGTTTTAGGTTATTATTTTTTTCATTAAGAGTTCTTTTGTGGAGGTCATGTTGGATGAGTGTTAGATGTGGTCAAAATTTGGGTGATGACATTTTGGTGATTCTTCCTCAAGGAGATTATACTGTTGGATGTTGTGAGATAACATTTATCATGTGAATCCCTTTATTGTTGATTTCATTTGTCTCATGTGAATGTTTTTTCTTATATCTATTCCTAATTAATTGGTTTTATGTTATGAATTATTTTTTATTCTATCTCTGTGTTGAAATATATGCATGAGGCTTCTTTGACAAATATCAAGGTAATTCCTTGAGAGAAAGATAGTGTTATGAGAATTTTTAAAAGTTTTATGGTTATTCAATGATACAAACATGTTTCGATTTTCTCCTGGGATAACTATTATATTGTGATCCATGAGTTTATCCCCAGTATACCATTTTTATTATTTCATGAACTGATCTGAGAACCATGTTGTGGAATTATAGTGATCAGTTGAGTTCTATCCATATCTTTAGGTTTTTTTCATCAATGAGATAATTTTTTAATCATATTAATTCCTATAGTGGTGTGTTATTTCATAACGTAGTTGAGGTAATTTTTTTTAAAATTTTCTATAGTTTTTCAAATATTATAATTTCCATTTAAAAAAGTGAAAATTCGGACAATTGGAAATATTTATTCATGGTTATGTCTATCAATTTTTTCACCATGTTTTGTTCATTGTAAATGGTGGTCAGAACTATTCTAGGTCTCTACTTTCTTAAAAGTGCATGTTTAATAATTATGATATGGAATATGTTTTATGTTGTTGGATTTTTTTAATGTTTGTTTTTTATGGATGAGAATCCTTTATATGGGTTTCAAGTAATGGTGGATTGTGTGTACTTTACATCTAAAGTGATATATCTCAATACCACCCCCCACACACACACCACTTATTCTTAGGTGGGATGTTTTCCATTTTTTATTCCACATTTATTAATGACATTATTTGAGAAGATAGGTGCAGGGTTATGTGAATTATTACAACCACATGTCATTATTGTATTATTTATTTTTATAATTTTTTTGGTATTTAATATAAATTAGGGTGAGGTTTAAAATTTAAAAAAGTTGTTAATTTATTTTTTTATTGAGTGACAAAAATGAATTGTTAAGATATATTGTTGAACATTCAAAATTAATGGATATATTTGGTTTATATTTTCTAATGAGTGCATATGTATCCCAAGTTTGGGTTAAAACCATACAAAATTTAGTGTAAAATGTATGTAAACATTTTCATTGGGGTCTTAGTTCATTAATTATCCAATTTTAATCGAACACATGTGACTTTCTATGATTTATCTCTTTAGTTTCTTACATTTATTTTTTCATAGTTGGTATGAGGTTTGGTAAAACATTGAACTAAATCTTGTAGGGGTATTTAGCATGTCGAGGATCGACTACATTGTTGGGGAATGGTTTACTGAATCATGCAACCTAACTATGTAATAAACCCAATTTGATTGAAACATGTATCATTATTTTTTTCAATCTTGAATGATTATATTTTTAGCCTCATAATCCCCCATTTTCATTCATACATCACTTTGAAACTTCTAAAAAATCTATGTGCACCATTATTATTGAATTTTCTAGCCATATTTAAACAACTTAAATATGGTTTCACCGGGTAATCTCATATTTTCCACATCAAATCTTAACCCTATAATTTCATCCTTCAGTTTCTATCCCATCATAAACCCTAACCATTGTACGAGTTGGGATTAGGGTTTATGACACGTATAATAATGGGGAATGGTTTTATTACAGATTGTAGACTTCATATCAATCATTGGATGTGTATTATTCTATTATATATACATGTTGTTACTCATTCATTCTTGAATGATATTGATATTTTTGTGTTATTCAATTATATTTCATGTCATGAGATGATTCAATGTATAGAAAATTCATCTCCAGCAAAACAATACATGTATGTGTTATTAATGATGGTTTGAAAATGGGTTTTAATGGTTTTCTTCATTTTTTAAAGAGTTTCTATTTACTAAGTGTTGGATAAAATTACTTCCTATCTCTTTTAACTGAATTAATGTATTTGGAAGGCTTTAAGAAACCTAATTGTTTTTAAAAATGGATGTTGATCATTATAAAGGGTTTCCTCATTAAAAATTATTTTATTGGTCCATATTTAATTATAAAAAGGGTTATTGTTCTGAATGTGTTTTAATGTGATTTATAGGGGAAATATGACATTTTAAAGTGGTTCAAAATTCTAGATGATTTTATTTTTTTCATTCGTTAGTTTCAATGGTTTATTGAATAGAATATACCACAAGAATTGTTTTCAAAGGATAGTTTGGAACTATTTAAAAAAGGTATGATATGAAATTACGGTTTCAGTAATTTTTTATAAAAATTTTTCATATTATTCATTGTTGATTTTTTCTTCAAGGGGTGTTTTAAGGATACTTATGAATCCATCTTAAGGGGTCCATTTACTTTCATGTTGTTGGAGTTAATATATTGATCAATGTTTTTATATTAAATATTGATTTTTATGATGATATTATGATCCTTTTTGTTTTCTAAAATCCTGGTGATGTTAATAATAAATCAATTTAATTTTTTGTTAATATAAATTATTATGTTTTATGGAGTCACATTCAATATATTAATTCTATATAATTTTTATTCCAAAGATAACTAGATTTGTTATATCTAAATTATTTTCTATGTATTATATGATTTTAATAAAATGCTAAAATAATAAAATTTAGAAATTGAATTCAATTTTCTACTAGAATATTGAAATATCCCAAAGGATCTATACCCAAATTTCTGAAAAACTGTGGGTATATGGTTCTTCTCCAAGTCCATACCAAGAGGTTTTTAAAAACTATTGGTATGGGTTGTTCTACAGCAATGGTTTTTTGAGGATGTTAGTATTGTATTCTCAATATTGTATGCCAAGTTGGGATCCCCCTTTGCTAGTCCCCAGTCAAACCCTACTAACCACCTTTAATGCTTCCATGCATCCCCTCCCCTCAAGAAGCCTCTGTCGGCCTCCTCCTTCCCCTCTAGTGATTTTGTCTACCCCACTCCCGTCTTTTGGAAAAATTGGCTACCCCATTACTATCCACAATTGATTCCATCTTCCCCACTTCCCTCTTCACTCAATTTCATACAACCCATTCATTTTTTGGAGATTTTATATCAAAATATTTGACATGTATCATTTTCTTCCCTCTTCATTTTTCTTCTCTTTAGTTTTTAAATATTTTCCATGTATTTTATTGTTGTCCACATGGTTTGGATGTTCACTATTGATATATTTATTTCATTTGATTTTATTGAACAGTTAAAATTAAACTACAGTTTTATAAAGATATATTTGGACTAAATATCAAGTATTTGGACAATTTATATGGTCAATTTGGTATTTCCTTAATTTATTTATTTTCTCATGTGGAAAATGGGTGTAATTTCAAAATTTAAAAGGAATCTTGATGAGAAAAGGTTCTTTTTAATTCGATATTTTTGATAAAATTATATGGTGTTGGTTGGAGTAATTTACTCAATAGGGGAGGGGTGAATTGAGTAACTATAAAAATTTTGGTGAAAAAATATTGTTTTAAGAGAATTGGTTTTCCCCAAAAAGTAGATACAACCCAGTTAATCATGGATATACTGTTTAAGAGTTTGACTGTTTAAAAAACTTCATAGAATATTGATTAATTCTTAGTAATTTTAATATGTATTATTAATATTACTTTTGAACTTATCCTACTAAGACAAATCAGTTATAACTTCTTAACAATAATAACTATCAAATTGAAATTAGAGTTTTCTGGATTATGCAATAAAGAATTAAAATATAGAAGACTAAATTTAAATAGCATAGTAGATATGAAACAAGTGGTTCAGTCTCTAGCCGAGACCTAATCCACTCAACATGGTGATAACCTACCACCAAGTAGTTTATATAAATAAACATTGATCCACACCCTATATCGGGGTTAAAAATAGTACACAGACATTCTAGGTCACACAGGGACCTCTTCTAATGTTTTTGTGGGTAAACAAAAATAATAACTAGGCCACACAGGGACCTCTTCCACAGTTTTCATGGGTAAAAAAATTATAAAGAGTTTAGTGTAAGGATTTTGAAATCCTTCAGTTTATAATAGGAGTCAGTGTGTGTATGGAATATACTGATTACACACACTACTCAAAAGTAAGTAAAAGAATCACTGAGAGAGAGTAGATATTTTTTTAGAATTCTCTAGTGATTTTAAGTGCAGCTCTGGACTCCTTTGATTAAACATAGATGCTTTTGAGTCCTTCTCTGGTTTTTGTCTTGAAAAACCGAGTGTCGTAATTCAGCTTGTGTTCTTCACAAGTGTTTATAATATGAAGATGTTCTCTAGAATCCACCGTACTTCATATGTTCTTTAGTAGTGTTGGATTGTATGTATGAGACAATGCTTTCTTTGAAAATCTTTCAATGTTTTCCTTCTGGTTGTGATTACAAGATTTTTTTTCATTCAGTATCGCGCATTTTGGTTGTTGGGAACTCTTCACTCTTTATCTTCGAATGCATGTTTTTTTGCTATCAGGTTCCATGAGTTTCGTACCCCGTACCATGTAATATGTCTAAAAAACATTAATTATGTCTTTGTATTCAAGTCATCAAATATGACTGTTAAAAATTAAATTGAAAGACGACAAAATATTTTAAGAAACGGTGTAACTGTATGATATGAAAATGGTGTCTCCTTCACACAGTGTCGGAGTGTCACAGTTTGAGTTTCATAGTGTATTGTTTATAGTGTCTTGCTCACGGTGTCATGATCACGGTGTCTTACTCATTGTGTCTTTCTTCTGGTTTCTTGCTCACGGTGTCTTGCGTACAGTGTCTTTCCTTGACGGTGTCTCGCTTTATGGTGTCTCTCTTACGGTGTCTGGATTACTGTGTCTGGCATCATGGTGTCTAGCTTATGGTGTCAGGCTTCACGATGTCAAGCTTCACGGTGTCTTGTACTTAGGAAAATAACATTATTCAGACATAAATAGTAATATTCATGAAATGGATTCATCTTAACCATTATAAATCATGTGTTAAATTGAAAAATAAAATCCCATGATTGGATATAATTTATGAGTTAACTAGGTTGAATGAGATTTTGTGAACATTGATGTGATTTGTGATCATTAAAACATTATTAATACACGAGGAGTCCAACAATATCCCCCTATTTGATAATCACAAATCATGTATAGTTAAAGTGTAAATTTGATGCAACTATAGAGAAAATAACATATAGAAACATTATACAGAAACATCTCCCTATTATGGGATTATCAACAGGTGGATATAAGAGAGGGTAAACAAGGCACAATCCATTAAGAGTAAATAGTGCAGTACAAAATAAAAGGTAATGAAAAATAATGACATCCCCATCAAAAAATGAGTAAGCACTGGTCTTATTTATGGATTGGTCTACTCTTTGCCTTTATCAGCAGCAAAAGTAGAATCCATAGGGGAATTGGTTGATGTAGAATAAGGCAGAGAGGTGATAGATAGAGAGGGTAAAGGCAGACCTTCAAAGACTGAGAAATCCATGGAAGGGGTAGTAGAAGATCGATGTAGTTGATGATATAGAATTATAGGCCTGATCTGATTGAGAGCTTGGCCAACAGACATGGTAGTTGAGGCTAAGGAAGAGGTGAATATAGCCAGTCCAGGTCTGAGAGGTGTAGCTACAGGAGAAACAATTATTCTACTCTAGTCATGAAGATAAGGTCTCTGGAGTTTGATGATGTTTGCAATAATTTCTCCACCATACTGCATGTCTTTTTCAAAGTCATCTTTGTTTTCCATGAACTTGTCCAACAATCTGGTAATCTCAGTTAGCTTTTGGACTTGGTATTTAAAGGCTTGAGTTAAAGGAGGAATTATCAGATTCTATACAAGGTATTTGAAGTAGTTGGTCCTATCAATCTAGGAGAAAATTTGGTTGAAATAGAAATACACTTTCTTAGAAATATCCTACTGGGCATCATTTGCAATATTGGAATGAATTTGCACAAGGTCGATAACTCTATCATTGTTCTTGAAAACATCTGAGAAAGAAGCCAAATTAAAGAAACTGAAAGCATTCTGAATTTCTTCTTTGACTATAGATATGAGCAAAGAACTGTCCAAGGAAGGTGTAGAGGATTCACAAGAGGTATTAGAAGCTTTGACGACTGTGGTAAGAGATTTGAGTTGATTCAGTACCTTTTAAATACAACTAGTATACTCATCAGTGGGTATATTCAAGTTCACCACAAGCTATCTCATTTAATTCAACAATTTTTTATGCCTTAAAACAATCTTTTCATTGAAGTATAACAAATAAAGGTGAATCTAAGACACAACATCTTGAGATATTTGATAAATAGTGGGGTCTAGAGGACCAGTAGTAGGCTTTGATCTTGAATGCAACTCTTTCTGAATGTCTTCCACCATTCTTCTCAGGGTTGTGAATTCATTACTAAGTAGCTTATTTTCAACTCGAACTTATTGAATTTCATGGAGTATATTTGGTTGTATTTCCCAGATAATTTTATCCAAAAGTAGTGAGGCATCTCTCTCACTCATATTTCTCACAACACGAGTTTAGGAGTTCATAAGCTTCTCAACTCCAGATAAGATAATGTCTCTAAAGTCCTTCAAATAATCGTTACTGACAAAAGACATTAGTTCAGGTAATGGTTCAGGTGTAAGAATTCATACAGGGGCAGGTTCTAGTTCTGGTTCCTTCTCAGGTGCAAAGATAGAAACTGACTTCGACTTAAATAAGGAAGAGAGATCAAGCCCAGTTGTAGTAACCTTCTAAGACTCACTGACATCAATTAAAACTAATAAATTTGTACAGAGTGTCCACAGGACATGACTCAGTTGTATGTGAGGCTTAATCAGACTAATGATTTTTGGTTTCCTCCCCCTAAATGGGTGCTTCCTTTTCAAGATTGAGAGGCTCAGGACCTTGGTCCAAATCCATAGTTTTATCTCTATGTTCTTCATTCATCTCTTGTCTAGCCATCAGAAAGGATATCTCTATACTCTCTTTAGCAGAGGTTATTATTTTAGGAATAGGTTGTTCCTCAGGGAGTTCTTCCATATTTTCCCCTTACATAACAGGAAGTTCGTCCAGATTTGCTTCTTACACACAAGGGAGTTCATCTACTCTAGACTCTTCCAAGGCTTGCTGCTCAGATTCTGTCACACTTGATTCGTTTTCAGCCTCAGGTTGGATTTTAAGATTAACATCTTCACTAGGGGAAGGAACTTCTTTTTCAAGGACAATAGGGGTAACAATAGTCCTTTCTTATTCAACAATAAATTCGTCCCTATGAAGTACTTTATCTTATTCTTCCTCTTCTTCTAAATACTCACCATGTTCATCTGGTTCCAAACCAGGATCTGAAATGTCTTTCGACCTTGATGGATAATCCACATGATTAAACTTCTCATAAACCTTATCACTATCTTCCACCCATTCCTTTTTCCATGGATTCTAGTTTATCTTCATTCTCTTGATGGTGGATTTATAGGGACAATACTCACAGTCCACAAGCACATCTTCATTAGGTCCAAAAATGACTTTTGCAACAAGAATGGCTAATATTAGCTTAGAGTAGAACAGAGAATTGGACTTGGATGCAACCTTGATCAACTCAAACATATAATGAATGATTTACTTTCACAGGTTAATCTGGTATCTTTTCTTCATAATATGAATTAAAATCACATCTTGATACTTTAA
Organism: Viscum album; assembly: GCA_963277665.1. NCBI lineage: Eukaryota > Viridiplantae > Streptophyta > Magnoliopsida > Santalales > Viscaceae > Viscum > Viscum album. The sequence continues at coordinate 1,470,923,013 of OY728157.1, forward strand.
CACAGCAAAGTCACCTTTTCATGGACTAAATAGATTGTGAACAAACTTAAACAGCATCCTTGTTTCCGCATCAAGTTCAGCAGCTATGGCCCTTCTTTTGGTTCCATTTCTGGTTAGGGTTTTCAGATCATCTTCAAGGTAAAAGAAGTTTTTTGTAGGTGGAAGTTCTCTCTGTAAATCATCACAAATTCCTTCATGAGGTATCCTAAGCCATGCATCATGTAACCTCGATGAGAAAAAGAATCTTTGGCCATTAATCCATCTCCTTACAATAAAACATTCACCAGAGTCAAAAGAGAAATGCGTGTACTGGAAGAACTGTGCTACTAACATGGGATATATAGGTTTGTTCTCTCTTGAAAACCACTCTAACCAGCCTTGTTCTTTTAACACTATCAAGAATAAAGATTTTCTAGTTAAAAGCCATTCGGGGAAGATTTATTTCTCTGGAACAACACTTTTATTTACAAGTTTCAGATTCAAAGGTCCATCAGGAGTAATCTTAGGTGTTATCTTCTTCTTCTTCATACAGCACATCTTAGGTATGGATGAAGAAAGACGTTTCATTCTTGGTATCCACTGCAGGTTGAAGAGAGAGAAAGAGAAAGAGAGAAGGGTTTTCATGGTTGAAAGGGTTCGAAATGGGAGAGTCCAAGTGAAGAACCGAGTGAAAATTTTTGTTTTATCATTTGGGAATGTCAAATGTCACAAAAAAATGCGGGAAAGTAAAAGAGGTAAAATAAAAATTACTGTGATATGGGTTTAATAAAAATCGTAAATAATTTTCACAGTGAGACTGTGAATGGTTGTTACAGTGAGACAGTGATCAGTCATCATGGTGAGACAGTGAGTGGTCATTACAATGAGACTATGAGTAAACGTCATGGTGAGACAGTGAGTTTACTTTTCAGTGCACGTTACGGTGAGACAGTAAGTGTCAGACCGTATGTACAAGTGCTAACAGTGAGACCGTAAACATGAGAGACAGTAAATGAGAAACTACAATCATGAAACAGTAATGTAAAACATAGTAAAATGTTGAACAGTAAGACAAGTAAGATATCTCTTTGAGATATATCATGCCAAGATCATGTATGATGTAGTCTATGCTCTCATAATTTAATGGTTTAGTGATTATATCTGCATGCTGATATTCAGTACCAATTAATTCCAAGGTGATATCACTTTTTGGATAGTAATCTCTCAATAATTGATGTCTTACATCAATATATTTTGTCATATAATTTGACACATCAGTTTTTGAGATGTTAATAGAACTTTTGTTGTCACAATATATTGGTACATGTCTGAATTGATATCCATAATCTAATAATGTGTGTTTCATCCACAAAATTTGTACACAACAACTTCCAGCAACAATATATTCATCTTCTGTATTTTATAATGCAAAAGAATACTGCTTCATACTACACCATGATACTATTGACTTTCCTAAAAGGTTACATGTTCTATAGGTACTCTTTATATCTAACTTACAGCCACCAAAGTCAGCGTCCGAATAACTGACTAGTTCAAATGATTTTCCTTTAGGATAGAACAGTCCTAGATTGGGTGTATGCTTGAGGTATTTTAAAATTCTCATTACATCATTTAAATGAGATTCTTTAGGATTTTCTTAAAAACGAGCACACATACACACACTAAACATAATTTCCAGACGAGTAAAAGTTAAGTAGACTAACCATCCAATCATTCTTCTATAATTGGTTTGATCAAAATATTTTTCTTCTTCATCAATGTCCAATATACATGTGGTACTCATGGGAGTGTCACTACTTTTAGTTCTATCCAATCCAAAACGGTTGAGAATATCTCTAGTGTTCTTATATTGAGTTAATCCAATTCCATCATTATTTTTAATTATTTGAAATCCAATAAAAAAATTTAGTTCACCCATTAAACTCATTTCAAATTTGTTTTGCATCATTTTAGAAAAGTCAACACAGAATGAATTTTTTGAAGATCCAAAAATAAGATAATCTATATAGATTTTAACAATAAAATCATCCTTAGAAATTTGTTTTATAAAGCAGGTAGGATCAGCAATTCCTTTTGTAAAACCTTTGGAAAGAATAAAAGTACTCAATTTTTTATACCAAGCTCATGGAGCTTGTTTTAAACAATATAAAGCTTTATATAGTTTGAAAATATGATTGGAAAATGAGGATTTATAAATATAGGGGGTTGTTAAAAAAATATCCTCAACTCTATACCCATTTAAGAATGCACTCTTAACATTCATTTATTATAGTTTGAAATTCAGATGTGCAGCATAAGAAAGTAGGATTTTAATGGCTTCAAGTCTGGCTACTAGACCAAAGTTCTCCTCAAATTAAATTGCTTCTTCTTGACTATATCCTTCTGCAACTAATCTAGCCTTATTTCTAACTATATTTTAATCTTTATCTACCTTATTTCTAAATAGCCATTTAGTGCCTACGATGAACGTGTCCTTGGGTCTTTCAACATGTTTCCTAACTTTGTTTCTTTCAAACTGATTATGTTCTTCTTGCATAGAAATTACCCAAAATTCATCTTTGATGGAAGCATCAATGTTTTTAGGTTCATGTTGTGACATAAATGCTTCATGTTCTATGAAATTTCTAAGAGAAACTCTATTTTGTGTTCCTTTATCTAGGTCTCCTAAAACATCATCTAAGGGATGATTTTTAAGGGTTCTAAACTTTCTAGAAAAAGAGGGACTTGTAATTTCAGGTTCATCAACAAATTTTGGTTCATTATGAGTCGATTGTAGAGAATTTCAATAATTGGATGTTTTCACAGATTCTTTCAGAGGAGAATTTGAGAATATTTAGTTGATGTTCAGATTTGATACATCATCCGCTAGATTTTCTAGGATGGTTCTAGGCTCATGTGGATCTATTTCATCAATCTTGATATGAATAGATTCTTCAACACATTTAGTTCTCTTAATTAATATTCTAAATTCATTACTTAATATAGTGTAACCTAGTAAAATTCCATTATCACTTTTCGATGAAAATTTTTCAAGATTATCCTTAGTGTTGATAATAACGAATTTTCATCCAAAAAATCTAAAGTAATTAACCTTAGGCTTCCTATTGTTTCAGAGTTCATACGGGGTCTTTTTGAGAATTGGTCTAATCAAGACTGTATTGATTATGTAGCATGGTGTATTAATATCTTCAGCCCAAAAGTAAGTAGGTATATCAAATTCCCTAAGAATTGTTCTAGCAATTTCTTGTAGGGTTCTATTTATTCTTTCTACGAAAACATTCTAGTGAGGTGTTCTAGAGGCAGAGAAATTGTGACTATAACCATTTTGTAGGAAAAAGGATTCAAACTCTTGATTTTCAAAATCATGGCCGTGATCACTTCTTAATGATTTAACTTTAAGGACACTAATATTTTCTACAGACTTGGAATACTTAGTAAAATAAGATAAGGCTTCACTTTTGTGGTCCATTATCAAGGTCTAGGTATATCTAGAAAAATCATCTACCATAACGTAAACATAGTGCTTCCTATTTAAATTAGAAACTCTAGATGGTCCAATCAAATCCATGTGAACCAATTCGAGAAGTTTAGAAGTAGAATCATCTTTCATTGATTTGAATGATATTTTGTGTTGATTTTCCTTTTGATAAGGATTACACACTTTTTCATTTGGCAACTCAAGTTTCGGTAAGTCTTTAACTAGGCCTTTTCTAGTTAGCTTTCTAAGGGAGTCAACATTGCAGTGTCCTAGTCTCCTATGCCAGAGCCAAGATTCATTATGAAATAAATTTAAGCATAAAACATTTTGAGAAGCTAAGGAATATAAATTAACAGAATAAACATTCTCATTCCTTGATGCAAAAAATACTAATTCTTCTTTAGAATTAAAGACATTACAAGCATCATTTTTAAATTTAAAATGATATCCATCATCACAAAATTGTGAGATACTAAGCATATTTTATTTTAATGCATTAAAAAATAATACTTTAGAAATTAAAATTGATTCAGTGTTACAAATACGGCCTAATACACTGATCTTCCCATTGGCATTTTCAACAAATGTGACATTTCCTCCATCTAATTTTATTAGGTTCTTAAAGCATGAGTAGTATCCTGTAATGTACCTTCAACATCCACTGTCCATGTACCATAGTTTTTGCAGGAGCTCTTTAAGAATATTTCCTATAACATGATCAAGAAAAGACAGATTTTGGTACCCATACTTGTTTGGGTCCAGTAACATTAGTAATAAGTGGATTAGGAATCATTATTTGTCTCATAGGTTTACTATAAGAATTATGTAAATTGTTTAACAAATAAACAGTATTTGGTCCAAAAAAACTTGAAACAGTAGAGTATGTGCCATGACTTGAACTAGTTGAGTTGTGTCCAGAATAGGGAAAAAAATTATATGTCCTATATTTTGAAACAAAATTCGTTCTACCAAGGTTTCTTTTACCAGCTTGATAACCAATGCCAGTATTATATTTGGGGGAAATTTGTTTTACTAGAATTTGGGTAAGGGTATTTTTCCCATTAGTAAACTTTTCTATTTCACTTTTTAGTTTCTCATTAGAAATTATTAATTCATTTATTTCATTGAGCAGCTGAGCATTTTTCTCATTTTCATTAGTAAGTTCATATCTGACATTTACAGTGAGAGCATGCAGTTTCTTCAATGATTTATATTTATCTTTTAATTCATTTCATGTCTCTTCCATAATGTTACAATCTTCAAACATTTTTTCATTAGTCATATTTTCAGAGTCACTTTACTCTTTAGAATAGTATGAATTATGTACATAAGAGTTCAGTGTTACCTCATATGTATTTGTCATAAAACACATATTGGATTTTTTAGCCTGTTCATCATGTGATGTCTCTGAGCCTCTTGAACTATACTCAGAGGCACTCCACGATTCCTTCATTTTCTTTTTTTACTTCTTAACATTGTCCTCAGATTTATTCTTATACTTGAGCTTGAGATTGTTAGCCTTTATATGTACTTTGCGCTTACATTCATAGCATAAAATTTCATTAGTTTTGTCACCTCTATTCCAGTCATTTTTATAACTTAAATTTAGATCATACATGCCATTGAAGTTAGGATTTCTGAAAAAGTTCTTCTTTTTGTAGAATCATTTTAATCGTCGGGCTAGATGAGCCATCTCCTCATCACTTTCAGAAGATTATTGTTAAGTGGTTGAACATTCTATAGAAGCTTCCAGTTTCACTTTATCATTGTACTTCAAGAAGGTGGTCCTGAATGCTACATATTTACTCTTAGGTTCCTCCTCCTCTTCTTTATTGACTTTCATCTCTTCCTCAAACATCATCAGTTCCCCAATGAGGTCTTTTATATGTACCTTGATGATGTGACATGATTCTCTAATTAAGACAGAGGTTCCCCTCCATCTGTCAGGTAGATATCAATGGATTCTCATGATTTGTTCTTTGGTAGTGAATTCTCTTCTATGAGAAATCATTGTTTTGACATCTCATTGAACCCGAGAAACATGTTAGAAATAGGCTCATCAAGTTTCATTTTAAAATTATCATATTTTATAGTATAATTATTACGTCTTATTTCCTTTACACTAGATGTGCCTTTATGTGAGACAGACAAGGTATCCCAAATTTCATGGGTAGTTTTACAAGCAGAAATCCTATTAAATTATTCATCTCCTAAGGAATAGTATTGAGCATTAATGGAATTTTAATTGTTATTATAAGAATGTTTTTTATCTTCATCCCAGGTAATTCTATATGTCACATAATGTTTGTATTCATCTATAATGGATGACCAAATTTCTAATCTCATACTCTCTGGATGCTTTTTCATTTAAATTTACCATTGAGCATAATTGGTTCCAATAAAGAATGGTGGTATATTGGTTGTTGCTCCATCCAATCTATTATACATAGTATCAAATTACTTTAATAGAGCTAGAAATTTAGAATTAATAGAAATTTATAGATATGTAAAGCACAACTACAATCACAGTTGAGTAAGATTACACAAAGTACTAATTAATCAACCTTTGATACCAAATTTTGGTCGGAGTAGTTTACTCTTGAGGGGAGCGGTTAATTGAGTTACTATAAAAATTTATGTTCTAAAAATATTGTTTTAAGAGAAATGGTTTTCCCTAAAAATATAGATACAACCCAGTTAATCAAGATTATACTATTGTAAGAGTTTGACTGCTTAAAAAACATCATAGAAGATTGATTAATTCTTAACAATCATAATATGTATTATTAATATTACTTTTGAAGTTATCCAAATAATAAAAAATAGTTATAAAATCATATCAAGAGTAACTATCGAAGTGAAATTAGAGTTTTCTGGATTATGCAATAAAGTAGTAAAATAGTGAATACTAAATTTAAATAGCACAGCGGATATGAAACAGGTGGATCAGTCTAAAGATGAGACCTAATCCACTCAACTTGGTGATCACCTGCTACTAAGAAGTTTATATAAATAAACATTAATCCACACCCTGGATCAGGGTTAACAACATTACATAGATAGTCCAGGTCACACAGGGACCGCATACTAAGTTTTTGTGGGTAAAAAAATAATAACCAGGCCACACAGGGACCTCTTCCACAGTTGGAATGGGTAAACAAAAGTATAAAGAGTTTAGTGTAAGGATTTAGAAATCCTTCAGTTTAGCACAAGAGTTAGTGTGTGTATGGAATATAAAAAGTACACACACTAATAAAAAGTAACTAAAATAATAACTGAGAGAGAGTAGATATGAGTTTATAATGATCTAGTGATTTTAAGTGCAACACTGGACTCCTTTGATTAAATAGCGATGCTTGTGAGTCCTTCTCTGGTTTTTGTCTTGAAAAATAGAGAGTCGTAATTCATCTTGTGTTATTCACGAGTGTTGATAATGTGAATATGTTATCTAGATTCCAGTGCACTTAGTATGTTCTTTACTAGTGTTGGATTGCATGTATGAGACAATTCGTTCTTTGAAAATCATTCAATGTGTTCTTTGTGGTCGTGCTCACTAGCTTCTTTTTCGTTCATTATCACGTGCTGTGGTTGTTGGGGACTCTACACTCTTTATCTTTGAATTCATGTGTTTTAGCTGACAAGTTCCATGTGTTTCATACCTCGTACCTCGTACTATGTCTACAAAGAAACATTAATTATGTCTGTGTATTAAATTCATCAAATATGGCTGTTAAACATGAACTTGAAAGATGACAAAATAGTTTATGAAATGGTGTCATAGTGTGTTATGCAAATAGTGTCTCCTTCATACAGTGTGTGAGTGTCACGGTTTGAGTATGACTGGGTCTTGTTTACAGTGTCTTGCTAACTGTGTCTTACTCACTAGGTCTTTCTCACTGTGTCTTTCTCATGGTTTCTTTCTTACAGTGTCTTGCTCATGGTGACTTTCTTACGGTGTATTGTCTTCACGGTGTCTCGCTTTACGGTGTCTCGCTTTCCGTTTCTGGATTACTATGCCAGGCTTCATGGTGTATGGCTTACGGTGTCAGGCTTCACGGTGTCTGTATTATGGTGTGAAGCTTCACGATGTCTTGTACATAGTCAAATAATACTATTTAGACATAAACAATAATATGCATGAAATTGATTGATCTTAAAAATTATAAAGCATGAGTGATCTTGAAACATAAACACACCTGATTGGATATAATTTAGGAGTTTACTAAGTAGAATGAGATATTTCATAATTAATGAGATTTGTGATCATTAAAACATGATTAATACACGAGGAGTCCAATATATGGTTTTTTCATTATGAAACACATATTATTTTCATATTATAAGAAAAATTAGGCATCCAAGTGGGTTATTTTTTTAAAATGAGGTATTTCCAGTTTTTATGGAATTTTTGGATTGAAAATATGCACGAAGGTATCCCATTATTTGTGTGGATACAATTTTTCATGAATATATTTTCTTTAATAATTATTTTTCATGGATTATTGTTTTGTACAAAAATTTCAAAATGTTTTATATCGTATGTGTAATATGGATGGACCAGTTAGCACATTTTTATTAGGTGATCATTAATGGTTCCCTTTTTGGTCCCTATTAATTTTTTTATGTTTTTCTTAATCATGTAATTGATTATTGGTTAGATGAAGCATGTTATAATTTTTTTTTGTGGGCCACATTGATCATAGTGTATGATATGGGGATGACATGATATTTTTGTTATCTATATAGGCTTGTTATTTTCAATAGATGGTGTTATTTTACATGGTCTCCCTAATTTTTAATTCCATGAGGAGACCAAGGCTTATAAGTGAGTATTTATGGGACATTTATGGAATGTGTGATAATGATTTGAAACTAAAATCCCTAAAATCTCTTGATTATCACATTCTTCATTATGAATTGATTCTAATGGAAATTCAGAATTATTAATCCAATAATTTTATGGTTATAGTGATTTGATTGAGATATTTTATTGAGACAATTATTCTAAAGGGTTATCCAAGGAATTGTAGATAAAAATGATGCTTAAGGCACCATAAATTTTTTGTGAGATAGAAAAAAAATTCTACCACACATTTTCACATGCATGTTGCATTTAACGGTCCATATTAAAATTAAAACACTTGTTGGGGGCTGTTTTATTTTAGATGGATGTATCCTACTAAAATATATATGTTCATGATGTAATTATATGGTTAAAATATGTTTTTTCCTAAATTTTCAATTGTGATAGGTTATCGGGATCAAGAATGTATGGACTATTGTTCGATGTATTTCTTTGATGTGAGAACTAGACATAAATAGACAAAAACATTTGAATATGACTAGTATGGATATATTGATACCTCATTTCAATATCTTCAATGAATAAGAGGAATTTTTTGGTCTTATAGAATGGATACATTATGCCTTGAGGAGTGTGATACGAAATAACGTAAAATCTTCTATAATTGTGGTTTGTTCAATGACTATATAATGTGCATAATTTTGATATTTATATTTTATCTCATATATTGATATTTCACATATTCCTAAGAATTTTTTTATCATTTTATTTAGGTATCATAAACAAATTATAAGTATAGTTCAAAGATCATTTCATTTGAGAGGGATATAGACTTTACATAGCCTAGAGATTCCTGCTTGGAGGACGAAAAATTATCACAATTACATTAATGATATTAAAATACAAATATCCATTTAATTGTATTATTCAAAAATATTTTTGGTCTTGATTTTACCTATTAACTCAGTTTCTCATGAATTAAGGCTGTTGAATTTTGGTATGAATTCTTTTGTTTGTAAATGAAAATCTATAATAATCAATGGGTATAAATTTGATACCACTAATGGAAATGGGAAAATAAAAACATAGCATTGTGTAATTATGATTACTAATACAAATTATTGTTATGTAAGTGAATTTTATAGTTGTCCTTGATATGAAGATGTGAATTATTATAAACCTTTTGAGAAAATATTGTAATTGGATTACTATACTCATGGTCAGGTCACTGTGATGAAATGTAAGTGGTGTGATTTAATAATGTGACACGGTAAATTTATAGATGTATGTCGATTCATAGTTATTTACATGATTCAATTCATTCAAACTAATAAACCCTATGTTTTGGAATCAATTGCACAACATGTTTTTTTAAATAGCATCTGGTCCTGATTATGGTTTCATTAATGATATAATATCAAGCCATTTGTTTCATGATGTTGTTGGTGAAATTGACACCATTGACACCCCCATTGCGGTTGACCAAAAAAATTATTTTATGATTAAAATTTTCCCACTGTGGTAGTTGATTTTCAACCTGATGTGTTGGTTGGTAATATAAAAAATCAACCATATATTTTCACTTTTATTCAATTAAGTTGATGTGTATTTCATAGGATTGTATTATAGTAACTACATTAGTTTAATTTCAGTTTGAAAAGATTTTTCTATTATAGTATTATCTAGTTTTGTTTTATTTAATTATATTTATTTTAATTTATAAAAATGTGTTTAAATGAGTTTTTTAATATAACCTAGTTTTAAATCATCGTTAATAAAATATTTTATGACATTGCATATGCATTATTTTACTTTATGGTTTTATGTATGATTTATAAAAACTATTTCTAAAAAATAAACATTTCATTCATATGAGGATTATTCAAAATACTTTAGAACTTCGAAGGAAGTGACTATTTGATCTGGATTGACAAGTGCACGAGTTTGCGTTGCCTCCTTCGCTTCCCTTAGTGATTATAATAATTGTAATGTTTTTATTATAAATTATATATAATTTCATGTAAATATTCATTATATATATTTTTAGGTACCTTAATTTCCACCATAGTCGAATCCTCGTCCTGCTATCATGTGTCTAATTGTAGAAGCTCATAGACCAAGATATAGCACCCGACATACTCATTCCCACACCAACCCATCTATAATCACCCCATCTACCAATCCTTTCCTTTATCCACACGATTCTAGAAGGATATTTTTATCTATTTCTCCATCATCATTCTAGCTTCCCTTTAATTCACCTACCAATTCTGTATCATATCCTTGGATGGTCCCACTGATTCCTCTATCATCTTATTTAGCCTATTCATCACATACCATGTCTACACCGCCTCCATGGATGTTCCCAAATTTACCATACCCCAATTGTATCCCTCACAATACTTCCCATATTCTTCAATATCTATGATTCATTCAATTACATCCATCAATCTCAAATTTGAGGATTTTTCTCCTTTATCTTCCCCTCTAGTGAATGCAGCCTACCTAGAGAATTCATTAGAACAGGCACTTCATTCAGTGTTTGTTGATCTAGGAGATAAAAAAGATCCATCGTACTATATTTGGTATCTTATATTAGGTTATTTTATTATAAAAATGTAAAATTATATCACATTATTTTATCATGTTGTATCATGACTTAATTCTTCCTTTTTCCAACATTTCGTATTCATTGAAATTTTTTCCATGGTGAAGTGGGTACACTCATATGAAAGAAGCATTTAATCATCAAACAATTATATAGCGGATTAAAATGATGAAAATTAAATGGTTGAATTAAACGAAATGCAGGTTTGAATTTTAGAAGACACTTATTCCAAATATGATAGAATCATTCGGGTGGAACCGGTCTCATAGAGACATCACACTAAAAAATGAAAAAAAATGGGAGAAGATATGGGATAGAATGTTTTATAAAATTTTATCAATATTATTGTTTTATTTATATGAAATTACATGTTTTTCCATAGTGATTTTGACTTTCCTGATTGAAAAGATTCTAAGACCTAATTGTTGATAAATGTTGGTGTGTTGTGGCCAATATAAAAGCATGATTTGAATGTTGGTTACATGAAATGAGTAGGTTATGATTTAGAGGTTTTAACGACAATCCTTTACTGTCCAAAAACTCAGTATCAAAAAATGATTTCACATTGGATGTCTAATGAGTTTAAGGAATTCCAAATCTATAAGGGTTTTCATATAAAATTTAACTCTTGTTACATGTATTAGAATTTTGTTTAGGAAGAATAGGAAAAAAACAAAAAATATTCAATGACATATGTACAAACATTGGGGCACACTACAATGCATGAGTATGAGAAGTTCACAGTACCTTAATCTGAAATAAAATAATGTAATTATTTATATTTTCAATTATTTAGCCTTTTATTCTAAGTTATATGTTTTATTACCATTAATACCTTTAATAAAAGGTAGAAAATACACCATTAAAATGGACATTAGGCCTGTAGGATAATTTTAAATCATGCCAATAGGCCAATTTTCATATTTTACTAATGTCCAATTGGCCAATTATGCTTGATGTCCAATTGACCAATAGGACTAATGGACTATTGGCCATTAGGCCTAATATCCAATTAGCCTATATGAATAATATAAAATAATCCAATTAGGCCTAATGAAAAATGGGAATATTGGTATTATATTCCAATTTCCCATTAGGTATATAGGCTAATTTTATATTAGACCTATAGCCCAATTGATCATTATGTCATTAGGCCAAATGAACATTTAATCTATAGACTGAATAATCCTACTAGACATTACACCTATAGGACAACTCTCCATTAGGCATATAGGCCAATTGGGAATTATGCCTAATTGTTGATTTGTTCATTATGACTATAGTCTAATTGGCCATTAGTCCTATATGTCAATTGTCTAATTAGGAATATAGGATAATTGGACATTATGCCTATATTCTAATTGGCAGTAGCCATGTGTAATAATTGTCCATTATTCCTATTGGCCAATTTCCATGGTGGCCTATATGCCAATTTTACTTTATTCTGTTAGGCCTAATGGAAAATTTCCCAATTGTACAATTATGCCTAATGCAATAATGACCTATTAAACTTTATCCCTAATGGGAAATATCCCAATAAGAATAATAGGTCAATTATCCATTACGAATATAGGACAATTTCTCATTAGTCCTATGTTCCTAATGAAAAATTGAACTATAGGCCTAATGTTAAATTGTAATATTAGGATGAATGGAATAATGAAAAATTGTTCATTTGGTCGATAGGCTTAATGGCATAATGTCCAATTGGACTGTTGGCCTAATTTTCCATTAGCCTTTAGGACTAAAGGTTAATTGGCCATTAGGCCTATAAGAAAAGTTTCCATCATAACTATTAGATAATTAGAAATTAATATTATAGGACAATTGTACATTATTCGATTAGTCCAAATGGAATAATGTCAAATTAGCCTCTATGCATTTTGGAAAATTTCCCAATAGTCCTAATGGACAATTATTCCTGAATGTTTATAACATTAATTATGAATTTTTTATTTATTTAGATGTTTTTATTTTTTATTATAATTAAATATTATAAAATTTTTACATTTTTAATATGTGTATACTAATTAATTTCATTTTCATCAAGCTATATTGGGCATCGATGGTCATCTACCTGAAGATAAATTATTTTACTCAAGTATGATAGAAAAAAAGGATGTGTAGTAAATGAAAAAATAGATGACAATATTATATAAATATTTTATTAATATTTTAAATATTTATACCAAATTATTAATTAATTATCTTTTCTATATATTCAAAATATTTATATGGGCACCCTTGATGATAAAGAAGTTGAAAATTCAAGACGAATGATAATTTTTTTTTTGGTTTTAGGTAATGTGCACCAGGAAAGATTCTGATGTCGACCAGGGAAAAACATCATACCCTCTAGGTATTGGTCCTCATCGGGCTCCTCAAATGGTTCCCAGACCGCCTAGATACAAATAACTAATGTAGAATCAGCTGAAGTAAAAAATAGATTTAAAGGAGTGAAAATAGGTAAACAAGAGCATAAAAAAATAAGATGATCTCCGAAAAAATCAGGATATCTATGTCGGTTTTCAGTCAATCACATACATTAGAGGATGATAATATTATTGATTCATATATTTAATCGATGTGTTATATAAATAACTCCACGAGTGATGAAAATGATGATCTTAATGGCGATCGATCTGACGGTGGTGGTGATGATGTTGTTGATGATGTTGCTACTTCAGATGATGTTGTTTGTCTGGATGTTGCTGATGATGATGAGGATGATGATTTTAGTAATGGTGAGGATAAGTATGTTATAAATGGGGGAGATATAGATCCCATTATTTTTTGAAATAGAATGAAGGATACATGTGCAATTTTTTAATAACATAAATTGAGTTTTTATTGATCAATATGTATATTTCAGTATTTTATACAGTTTTTAAATTTTTAAAACATTTTATTTGGATTATAAATATATAAAATATGTAATTTATAGAAATTATATTGTATGGTTTAGTTGATTTATATGTTTATTCATTTGGGGAAGAAGGTGGTGGGGCAGAGGCCAAATATAGGAAGCAACCTATACACAAGTTTTATAAAACCATGTTTATAAGTTCTCTACTGGGAATACATATACCCATTTTTTAAAACCATTGGTATATATCTATACCCATGGTCCATTAAAATCATGGGTATATGAAAATCCATGTCACCTTTACAAATGTTGGCACTAGCCACGTTTTTGAAAACCATATCCATAGACTCCACCCATTGTTTTGGGGGATATACCCATGTTTTAAAAACATGGGTATATTTTCCTTTTCCAGTAGTTATTCTAATGATTTAATTATTTTCCAAAATAACAAATATATCATAATGTGAATTTTTTATGTTTCTCAAAATGATTTGATTTTTGAGTGAATCAGGAAAATGATGATTTTTCAAATACATTCATTTTTATCAAATTTCTAAGATATAATATTGACATAATAAATTTAGAAACCTTTTTATTCTTCTATTATTTATTAAATGAGAAAAAATATTTATTTTGAAACATTATTTTGAAATTCAGAACCCAATATTAACTTTTGTGAACAAAATTTATATTTTATTCATAGTAAAATCTATTTTGTCTCATTTAATTTAACAGTATGGCTGGAAGGTTATTTTCAACATCATATTTATGTAAATTTATGTTAACAAAAATTTATTTTCTATTATAAAAACATGAAAATTACCCAATTATTTTCGTTTATGGTTAAATTATTTCAAAACATAAATCATTTATTTTCTTGAAAAATTGTTTCCATGCATTTGGATCACATATATTAAATGTAATTTCATCCACTTAATGATTATAAATATTATAAAATGTTTTCAAAATTTATAAAAAGTATTTAAATTTTTTTGAAGCATACTTTGAATTTTTTACATTTAAAAAAGTGGTCATGGTAAAAATATTAGTTTTCATGTTTAAGGTTAAATATGTTATTAAGGGGTTTTAACTCATAGATTAAGATTAAAATGTCTCCAAACCCTTCTTAAGTATGATTAGATACGATTATTCTTACCCTAGAAAATTTTATCAATTCATTTGGGTTCCATTATAGCAACAGACCATGAATATCACCTTATATTTATTTAAAACATTTAATAATTACTACAGTGACATTCCATACAATTACAAAATGTAACCACTTATCATATCATCATCCAAAATATTTAGCCACTCATATCAAAAAATACATACTAATTGAATGAAAAAACATACAATTCAAATCCTAGAGGCATTGGAATTATCAAAACACATCCTTATATCAATTAATGTGTAATCAAAAGGATGTTTTCCAAGTATTATATATAACTCTTAACCATTTATGTTCGTTTTATTTCATCAAATAACTCATTTAAATATAACTACACCATGATGATAAAATATCATCACTTTCACTAATATAAAAAATTATTATTATGTTTTGTTTATAACCCTTTTTCTTCTTCATTTCTATCTTATGGGGAATAAAAACAACATTCATACTTATGTGAATACTTTCACCATCATGAAGCAATGTCCTTCCTTTTCCATAACCGCCTGTCATGGTTGTTTATAATTATAGATTTAATATATATATATATAATATTAATTAAATTATTATAATCTTCAGAGATAGTATATCTTCATTTTTATTTCAATTCCTTCCATTGTAAAAATTGTTATTTTGTTTTTCTCGAACGTGTGGATTACCACCTCAATAAAGTGATGTTATTCAATTATTAGGTTTTCCTTTTATGGATTGTTTTAAAATTGAATTTAATGTTTAAATGTAATAATAACACTATTATTAATGTTCTAGATAAGATAACATAATTATTCCTCTGACCATGGTCAGAAAAATGATTTCTTTTTTTGGATTAGGAACCAAACATCCTCAAAACATTTGACATGATTTTTTCTTATTTAATAATTATATAAAGAGTGGTAATAAATGAAATAAAAGGTATAAAAAAAGTTAATAAACCTGATATAGATTATTAAAGATGTATAGAACTTAAAAATGTTTATAATAGCATTTTTTCAGTGTGTTCATGGAGAGACGGACTTGAGGTATGAGATTTTTATTTAAATCATTTTTTAATGTTTTAATTATTTTCTTATATTCCCTTCATCTCTATGTTATTTAAATATTTTTTGTTTTTATATTTTTATTATTAATTTTCTTTTCAAATTAATTTTATTTCATTTTTGAACATTTCATATAATTTTTTAAAAGGATTCTACTCTATGATTTATAAATAGGTTATTTTTTACCCTTTTTCAAATGTGTGAATATATTTTTTTAACATATAAGAAATTTTTATGATTTCCATATATATTGGAGGTTATTATATAATAATTATTATATTAATGTTTTCATATTTCATAAATATAATATCCTATTTCCCATTCATCATTGATGTTTGTACGTGTTTTTTAATGAAATTGGTTTTTTCCTTATTTTGTACATGAAACCCACAAGACCTAATTCATCATTGTTAAATGGAGCAATTAATAATATTTTATTAAATAAAAGAAATATATTCAGTTTTTTATGTATTTGATTTCCATTAAAAAATTTCCTTGATGATTTTTTATCCATATATCTCTCTCAAATGTATTTTTTTAATGATTATGTCATACGAACAATAATACTGGAATTAAGAAAATAGGTTATTCTATTTATAATAGTGCTTGTGAGAGTGATTATAAGGTTAATATGAAGATGATTTTAAAAGGTACCTCTATAATATTTTTTGGAAATTTATTTTGCATAGAATTATTTTTATTTCATAGAATTTAAAATTAGAATATGTTTATAGGAATGTTTATGCTTCATTTAATGATGAAAAGTTTGTTTTTCATGAAAAAGTATTCATAAGTGAAATTTTTTACAATAAACCCTCTCTGTTATGATTTTCCTTTTTAATATTTCTTATGAGATGTTTTTTTAATATTTTTTTTAAGTAAGGAATATTTCATGAGTAAGATAACAAGTATTTGAAATAAGAGTTTACAATGTAAAACGTATAAATGTCTTACAGAATTTCATGATTTTTAAAATGAAATAATGGGATTATTTATTTTCATATCCACTAGTGAGTTCTTTATACTCTTCACAATTTTTCAAAGGATTTTATCGTTGCCTAAGGATGAGTAGTAACTATATAAATATCCCTCATTCCACTATGGGGTTTTATATTTAATAAATAGAACATGATTTCAAAGAAACATGAGTTTAAATTTAGGTTTCCACTTTTGTTTGGAAAAAATGGGTATCATTTTATGTGTCTAATTTTTATAATAAGGATATGATATTTAGGTTTTTTTCCTAATTAAAAAAAAATAAACAAAAAATATAATTTAAATGTATGAAATTGAAACCATTGTTATAAATCATGTAATTATGGGTTGTTTTTTTATAGGGTGTTATATATTACATCAGATGAAAGGATGAGATGAAATTAAAGGATGGGCTGTTATTAATAAAATCATTTAAATATATTTTAATCTATGGATTATATTATCCTGATACATCATTAAGGGTATTATATTTTATCATATAATACATGAATGTTTTTATATGGGTTTCCACTGTGGAAATAAGGTGAATGATGTGGAATGGAATTAAGAAGACAATTCCCTTGAAAATTAGAATATTGGACTACATTGAAATTGAATAAATACTTTTTTAGGAATGCTAAATCATTTGATTGGTGATTTTATAAGTGGTGTCAAATTACAAGAGTGATTGAACTATCGATGGAGAAAAATATCTATATTGGCAAATTTAATGAAATGACACCCTCAAACTTTTGTTCCAACACCTGATCCAAAAGTAGTTTTCTATAACTAATATCCAATGATTTTGGTTGATTTAAAAATCAAATAATAATTATTTCCATTTACTAGTTTGGAGGTGATTTCAATCAGTGGTGGTATATATTTAAAAATACGAAAAAAGATATGATTTATTCTATGGAGTTGAGAGTATTTAATAATATTTTACTTGATAATTATTCTATAATTGTAATTCAACTTAAGATGGAAAGCTAATATTTTGAACTGGAGAAAAAAAGAGGAGTTCTTAGTTTCTGCCTTGGAAGATAAATTTAATATATTTGTTATGTATGCACAAAATCTTATATTAGAACAATAAAGTAAAATTTATTGGTTTTAATTTGGATTGAATCCATTTTTATAAAATGTTGAAAGAGATGAGTTGGAGTTTAAAAAAATAAATAATATTGACTAAAAATAATCCTTGTTCCAGGAAATGGGAATGTTATCATTAATAAAATCTGAATTTAAGGTGCATAAATTTCCCTCTTATGATAAGTGAAGTATAAATCATAACTAGGAATATAATTTAAAATCTTTTATATGTTTTGGATATGGTATTATGAAAAATTTTGCTCAACAGTGAAAAGGAAATAGATTGGGTAATTGTTAGGATAAATATGATTAGAAGATTGTGAAATATTTTAATAGGGGTGAGGTAGGATATTATTAAGATGTATTTTGATGCAAAATCGGACATCCCTAAACCAATTACCTGACCCAATCTATGGGGTTTGGAAATACTATTTTTTCCATGCCACAGATCATCTTGTGTGGCCAATTTTCACACCCAGTAGTTCATGTTATTTCTTATGTTAGGGTTTTTTTGGGAATCTCATTCCTTTCATTGAGTTCCAGTTGATATGGTGATTTAATTTTTGTGTCTTTATTTGTCTCTTTTTTTCCTAGGGAATTAGTTCATTTAATTTAAGAGTTTTTGTAGAAAAGGGGGAAATTATCTCTTGGAAATGATATTTTCATGGTCAGTGAATGATTTGATAAATTGTGGGTGAACACATGTAATCATGCTGCAAGTGGTGGGTTTGGGTAGAACCAAATGAATAGTATGTGAAACCATGTGGGTTATTTGTGTTTTCAATCACTTCACAGGAAGTGGCTTCCACACAGTTTGATAAACCATGCTGACAAAATGTGTGTGTTTCCCATAATATAAAATTCTTGAAAACCGAGAACTATTCCTATCAGTATTTTAATCCAAATCATATTGTTTCTCCCCCACTTGGATCATTCGACCCTTTGAGAGATCTCCCCTCATCCCCACAACTCCCACATCCTTCTGAGGTGATTCTGAGCGGTTTTCTTCAAGGTTTGGGCTATATCATCGATATAAATTCCCTCATATCTTCTCTCTCTTACTCATACCATTTATTCCAAAGATTATCTTTCCCCAAGTTCATGTTAACATATGGTTTATTCTTCATTAGATTCATGTTAGTGATTTTTTGTTATTTTTGGGTTTTACATGGTATTTCTTTGATCAATATACCATTGTGGGGTTATTTTGGGCGTGCGTTGTTGATACACCATGGATTGAAGGTAGTTTTCCATTTTAAATGCCTTTTTAATTTAAGATTCATTAATTTCAGGCTTTGAAAACCTTATTTTTTTAATAAATATATTTTTATTACCCTTAGATAATTTTTATTTTGGTTTCAAATGTGGTTGTTTATACCATTATTATATGATAAATTTTGTTGAATTTTTATGTTGTGTACACCAAGTGTTTCATTAAATGCCTAATTAGATTTTTTGAGTGAATTGAAAGAAAACGAATCATTGATATTTTTAAATACATCAGTGTCATGTGAAATGGCGTCTTTTGTTTCTTATATTGGTTTCCCAATAGGTTTTGGTTTTTATAAGGAATGTGTATGGGATTTTATAGTGATTAGGCAAGTATTACTAGTTAGAGGCCTAATTGGCATTTTTTGTAAAATTGGCCTTCACTCGAAGGTTTGATGTAAATTTTTTAATAGGGTTTTCAAAATAATTTTAAATCCAAAATGATGTTTTTTCAATATTTATTAATATTGGATTTTAATACTTAATAAATATTGGTTTTGAGAAAAATTCATAAAATTCTTGTTTGAAAACATTCTGAAAAAAGTTGAAGGTGTTTATTATGAAAAACATTATTTAATTATTTACTAGCCTTATATATGTTTAATGGATGGTATTTCTTTGTTGTGTAATCTTTTGGATCAATTTTTGGTGATCCTTGATACCAACTCCTTGTGTTCAACTTGTTTAATGGCATCAGATCTATCTTTGGAGTGACTTGGGGTGGGTCCTATTGTTGAATTATTATTATTATATGCTTATGAATGTATGATCAGATGGAATAAATTTTTTCACCCTATTTATACATGATACATAGGGACCTGTCATAGTTAGATAATTTTTTAGAAGAATTGTCACACTGGCTAGTTTACACACTAGCTGGTGTCCCATAGTAGGTGGATGTATTTTGGATTATTGCTTGGGGTTTTCCCCTTGGTAATTTTTTAGTTAGGGTGGAATAGTGTGTTAGGGTATTATTTATTTCATCATATGTGCCATTATATTGGGTATGAGACACATGTATTAGTATGTTTTGGATTATTCATGATCTCCTAGGTTCACCCATGTCAATTAGCACATAGCTTCATGTAGTGATGATTGAGATACTTGTATGCTTATTTCCATTTTTCTTTTTATATGATCTTTATGGTCCTTCTTATGTGGTGTTTTTCAGGGAAGTTTATGTATTTGTTTAAAAAAATTATGGAAAAAATTAAGGAAAACTGTTTTATCCACTATTGCAAGTTGAAATTATAAGGATCAATTTCTCATGAAAATGATAATGTTTCACTATTGGTAATGAACCTAAATCTAATATGAATAAGGGAAATGGGCTATTTTTTATAATTATATAAGATGTGTACAGAAGATTATTTTTATATAATTTTTTTCAAACCTGAAATATATATATCTTTTATCTTAACGTAAGTGCATTGGGAATAAAATATCCAGATAGCATACTAATTTTTAATACTCATGCCTATAGTTCCTTTTTGTTTTTATCCATTGGTGTAGGTTTCATCTTTAGTTTGATGAAATTAGGAAATATTTGATCTTTTTTTTGGAGAGTGACTCGTGGGATCACATGGAGATCATGTGGTCGTCTAGTTTGATTGGTCTTATTGTGTAGTTTGGTAGTATTTTCATATTTAATATAAATTAAGTTCAGATCTATTTTAGTTATATTGTGATACGTTATTCAACATTCCATAATAATGTTTATTTATTATTTATTTGGATAAATTGTTACCCTTATGTACTTTATTGATGCCCAACACTAGTTTGTAGCCCATGGGGATCGAGAATGCCCTTCGAGCCAAGTCACAGATCTACTCGGTTAGCGGGTTTAGGGTTGATTCAGGTTTGTCCCTAAAAAAGTGGTATAAAACGGATTTTTTTCATATATAATACCATAATTTTTAGAGTTTCCTTTAACAGTTTTGGATGTTAAGGTAGATGGATTGTGATTTTAGGGACGTGATAGGTAAGAGTGAGAATACTAATAGGAAATTCTGTTTGTTCTTATCATTAGATTTCTTGGGGAAGTCTGGACTGGTTTATTTCATTGGTCTTTAGGGATTGTTTGGTGATTGGGATACCAAAATATTTTTGGGATAATGGTCTTTGTGATCTTGTTTGATGTGTAATGCCATGGGGAGCAATGGACATGGTCCTTAAAGGATCTCTAGGTTAGTGGTGTGTTTGGCATATGGAAACAAACTATATGTCCAAAGTCTCCCACTGACACTAGATCCCTGTTATGAGTTTTTCTGAGTCCACTTTTAATTTTCAAAAAAATTGACAACATTTTTAGGATTTTTGAAATAGTCGTTTTAGTGTATATGGATGAATTTTTGACAATGAAAAAAGGGTATTTTTCTAATTAACCCTGTGGAAGTCTATAGAAAAATTATATTTTATAAAATGATGTTTTCGCAATAAAATTAAAATGTTTTAATGAAATATAAATTTAATAAATTATACTCAGAATTTATGGAAACATGATTATTGTTTTTCAATTTTTTTCAAATGAAAACGAGTGAGTTTTTAATCAAATGGTTTGCACTGATATGAGATTTTATCAATTCCTTTAAAATGTATTCAATGAAATGAAATGAATTTTTTAAGAGAACATATGTGGATTTATTTTTCAATAATGGAAAAATAGTTCTATGTCTGTAATATGAAATTATTTATTGACTCAATGGTTAGTGTTCCATTGGAAGGTACATGGTTTTGAAATTGAGTTGAATGACTTTTTTAGAAATGATGAGGTTTTTTTTATCCTAGGTATTCTCATGGGTTCTCACATGCATGGTGGTATATGTAAATATGGAAGGATTCCTACTGTGGCATGGTTGATGGGTGCCCAAGGTAGCACAGAAATAAACATTTGAGTGATCCCCTAATGAATGCCAATGTAGAATAATCAAATGAAGAATTTTTTGTTAAAATTAAAAACATTTTCAAAAGGAATGTTTTAATGATTATTAGTTCCTTTTTTTAAAATGTTAAAATATTGATGCATATGTGGTGTTTTTTCTTTAGGATATTCATTTTTGAGTTGTTCTTGATATTGTTCTTAGATCTCCTATTATTTATAAATTTTTCCCATGGAGCATCAATGTGTAATCATATTGTGGGTATGGGTTATTTCCTATTATTGAGATTCCCAATTAACCAACCTACGGATTTTGTTTTTGAATTAGGAAAGATAAATCCACCACTATTTTATGAAAAAATGCATCCTATCAGAGAAGAAGAGTATGCGCAATGATTGAAAGGATATTTTTTCACATAGATTTTCTAGAGTTATTAAAGGTAATGTTTGAAACATTCATTCTTGATGGTTTGACATGGAGGTGGTGGAAGTTAGTGTCTTGGAATAAGCCTCATGAAAATCTTACCTGTTAGTTCGTCAAGGCATTGTTCATTCGCCAATGTTTTTTTGACAAAAAAAGGCTAAGATATGAGATGCAGATGTGTTGTTTTCAGTAGTGTGATAGACCGATGTAAGGGTATTTCCATCATTATATGGACCTAATTCCTCCCCAATCAGATTATATTATGAATTATTCCATAAAGGCTGGGCATTTCGAGTTTTGGATTCCTTTTGATCTGCATTCTATGGTGTTATAGGTAAATCTAACTTCTTTTTCTGATGTGGTGAGGAAATATTTTTTTATTGAAGTTATGACTGATGGAATTCAAGATGTTTTCCTATCTCATTCATTCCCATGAATCATTGGGGAAAATTATAATAAGGATATTTTGAAGAAGTTGAAATTTGATGGATTGGGTCATGGAATCAAATGGCATCAAGATACTTCATAAACTACCTCTATGAATGAGATCTAGTTATTTTAAAATTGTTGCAAGCTAGGAAATTAAATTGTATCATTTACTAGTACGGAAAAACCATGCCATGATTTTGGACGCATGGGTCACCTACTGCAATTTTTTCATTGAATGGCTAAAAATATTTGTGGAGCCAACCCAAAGAATTGATGTGTGTTTGTGAACTCTTTTAAAGTGAGTTTTCTTAAGTTTCCCCCATATTTTATGGGTTTTTTTCATAGGTCTTGTTGGTGGTATTTTGGTGTTTGATATGTATGATATTTTGTGAGTCTTTTGATAAACTCATGGTTTCATTGGAACTGTGGTTTTCATTTCATAAATTCTGGTTTTCTTATTTTTATCTAATTGGGTTTTGTGTGTTCTTGGTAAAGATTTCTGATCGCGAACAGCGGGTAAGTAGATGTTATAATAATAATATCTCTATCCTTAGGCCCTGGGGTGATTTCTACAGGTAGTAAGGAACTGTAGGGGTTGAAGGGTGTGTAATATCAGTTTTTCCTTCTGTTTGAGAGTGTTTGGTTTAAATTTTATTTTTTGTATCCGTCTTAGTTTTGGTTGGTAGGCTGGGGTTGAATTGTTTTTGTTTGCCACTATTTTAAAGGCCAGGTGTTGGATCGTGTTGAGTTTCTGTTTGGTTGGTTCTAGTTAGTTCATAATGGTGGGGAGAACTACCATTGGTCTCATTGAATATTCACTTAAAAGGCTGTTGAATGCTGGTTTTTTTCTAGTGGTAGGCAGTCCATTCCGACCCACCAAGATGTATTCAGTGTTTCTTTGTTTTTTAGATTTGGCGATCATTGGGATTCATGTGAGAATTATCATTGGCCTTATTATTGGTATGGTTGTGGATATAGTGGCTTGATCTTTTTTGTTGATTTTGTAGAAGTTATTTTGGTTTTGTTTCATGTTGTTATTCTATTTCTGGTAAGAGGCATAATTTTCATTGGTAGTGGGTGAAATTTCCATGACATAAGATATTGGATCATGTAGTTTTGTAATCCTTATATATTTATCACCAAATTCTAGAATGATATGGATTTCTATGTGTAGAAAGATTTAATGGTGAGGAGAATATTCACACTCTATTTTTCAAGTCTTATATTATATTCTGATTCCTTGAGAATCTTGGTAATTTTCATGAGTTTCGAGTGTGATGGGGGTTCCATTTTGAAGTGTTTCATTATCATGTCTGTGCATTATTAAATTGCAACAATTTTTTTGGGACAAAATATATATTTTTTGTCTTTGTAGTGACTTGTGCATTGTTTTGAAAATTGTGATATCAAAATGACTTAACTATAAGGTAGGTGGTGGGTTTGGAAAGAACTTACCACAATGTTTACAAATTGTATGTGGAATCATTCAGGTTGGACTTGTAGTCAATCTATTTAATGGAAGTGGCTGCAAAACCGTTTTTGTTCTAACTGATAAACTATGTGGACAAACCAAGGATGTTTCTCAGAACATAAAATTCTTGAAAACCCTAAAATACCCCTTTCACGCTTTTAACCCAAATCACACTCTTCCATCCCCAATAATCTTGTTTGACTTAGGAGGGATCACCCCTCTTATTGACACCTCCCACCCCCTTCTAAAATGCATTCAATTGGATTTTATTAAGGGTTAGGCTAGACATTCAAGTTAAATTCTCTCATTTCATCTCCCTGTACCTCCTCCTACCATTTCGTATTGATTTTCTCATTCCTCAAGGCCATGTTTGGTTAGGGTTTAAGTTTCTTTATCTTTTGGAGTGGATTTTGTTCTATTGGGTTTTATCTTGTTAAATATTAGATCTACAAACGTTTTTGGACTGATTTTGGGAATTTTTTGTGGTTGTGCCATGGCTTCAAGATATGATTCCCTTGGCTCCTACCTTTTTGATTTATGATTCTGCAATTTCATACTTTTCAGACATCCTTTCATAAATAAATATTGATATATGACCCTTATATTAATTTTTTGGAGGGAAAATGGGTTTTTGACCATTTTTTATGATAAATTATTTTTATACATTATAATGTTCCCACCAAGTGTTTGATTAAATACATATTTGGATTTTATAAGTGATTTAGATATAAAAACAATGTTTGGGATTGGTATATATGTTGTTGTTAGGTTAAATTACGTATGGGGTTCCATGTATTGTATTCCCATTAGGTTTTTCTTTTTATAAAGGAATGTATATTTGATTTTATGGTGATTTGGCCCGTATTTTCGGTTGGTGGCTCGATTGGCATTTTTTTAGGAAAATTACCTTTGATGGAAAGTGAGATGTTAATTTTTTAAAAGGGGTTTTAAATGATTTTTAAATGGAAAATGGTGTGTTTACACTCTTTATGAAATGTTTGTTAATATCAATGATAATTTTTTGTTTTGATAAAAATGATTAATGGCCTATTTAAACACATTTTGAAAATGGAAAAGGTGTTTGTTATGAAAACCTCCATTGAAGGATTCTCTTGAATTTTCAACATTTAATGGCTTGGATTTCCTCACTATGGAATTCATGTGATCTATAGTTAGAGATTCTATGTATATAATCCAAGGTTTCTTTTTTCCTATGTCATGATATCTCCTTTGGAGTGACTCTTGGTGAGGCCTATTATTGAATTGTTATTATTATTATTATATGCTACTGATTGGATTCTCTACTAGCATAAGTTGTCTCACCCCCTCTATACTTTATATATGGGAACCTGACATAGTGAGATAATTTTTAGATAGATATTATTTCACTTGCTAGTTTATGCCCTAAATGGTGGGCCAATATTGGTGGATATATTTGTGCTTTCTGCTATGAGATTTTCCCCTTGGTTTGTCTTGAGTTAGTGTGGATAAGAGTGTTAGTGAGTTTATGATTTCATCTGCAGTGGAATTCTTCTAGGTATGGGTCTGGTGAATTATTATGTTTTGTATTATTCCTGATCTCCAAGGTTCACCGATATCTATTATAACTTAGTTTCTTTTAGTGATGATTGAGATACTTGAAATCTTATTTCCATTGCTCTTGTTATATGACCATTAAGGTGCTTTCATCTGTGGTTTTTTCCATTGAAGGTGATGTGTTGCTTTAAAAATAGTTTATAAAAGAATAAATGTTTTTTAAGAATAGCAGTTTATCCTCTTTTATGGAAGTTGCAAATGTAAGCATCGTTTTCCCCTGGAAAATGTTAATGTTTCACTATTGGAAATGAACCTCGTTTTGATATGAACATGGGAAATGAGAAACAGTTTGTTAATAAGTAAAATGTGTTGAGGAAAATAATTTTATACATCATATATCAAACATGTAATTGATGTTTCTTGTATCTTAATGCAATTTCATTTGGAATATAATATTGGGCATTCCTACAGAGTTTTAATAGTATGGCCTATAGTTCTTTTCTGTTTTTATCGCTTGATGTAGGTTTCATCAAGATTTCTAATGCCTTGGGATACAGTTGATCTTTTTGTTGGAGAGTAACCCGCATGGTCACATGGAGATCGTGTGGTCATCTGGTTCAGTTGGGCTTATTGCCCAGTTTTGTTTTGTTTTCAAATTTTGTATAAAATATGATCAGTTTAGTTTTAATTATATTTGGATGCATTATTTAGGTTTTTTTATTTTCTTTATTATTTATTGGGTGAAAATTTTCCCATTGTGTACTCTATTGATTCCTGGCACTAGTTTCAGCATTTGGTGATCTGGAATTCCCTTTAGACAATGCCATGAATCTACTCGGGGGACCATTTCAGAGTTGATCGAGGTTAGTTAATAAAAAAATAGAAAAATGTGGTGGTTGTCTCTAAGAGGAAGCTAATTTTATGATTTACCATTTTACTTGGGTATCCAAGTTTGATGGGGTAGGATTTTCATGTCATGAGAGATAGGTATTGGTAGAGCATCATGAACTTTTTCTAATTCTGATAATTTGATTTCCATGAGTTATCTGTTTTTATAAATTTTGTTGTCATTATGGATTTTTTGGTGGTTGCAATACAAAAAGGGGAGTTTGGATAATGGTCTTCATGAGCTCTTAGGTCCTTTCAAGGCATGTTGATCTAGGGGAGTTGTCCAAGAAGGATCTCTATGTTAGAGGTATGATTGGGATATGGAATCAAACAATATATCCAAATCACCCACAGACATTGTCTCCCTTTAATGAGTTGTTTTCTATATTCTTTGAATTCTAAAATTTTCTTTAAAACCCTTGTGTTGGATTTGATAAATCATGGATTTAGTGGAAATGGATGAATTTTGGAAGGTGGGAAAAAAAATTATAATTAACCTTCTGGAAGACTTTAGAAAAATGATATTTTATAAAATGACATATTTTTTGTAAAATTGAATTGATTTAATGATATTGTCCTTTTATGAAAAAAACATGGAGTTAATGGGAAATGGATATTTTTTTTAAACTATTTTCTAATGAAATTGAGTGAGTTTTTTACCAAATGGTTATTGATTAAATTAAATTTGTTCTATTGCTGTAGAAATGTTTTGAATGGAATGAAATGGATTTTTGATGGAAATCTATGGGGATTTATTTTTCATGAATGGTAAATTGGTTTGGTGTGTTTATTCAAAAAAAAAATTAACTTAGGGGATAGTGTTCCTTTGGAAGGAATATGATTATGAAATAGGATTGAATTATTTTTTTCATAAATGAGGATGTTCTATTTTAGCCTTAGAATTATTATGGGTTCTCACATGAATGGTGGTATATGGAAATGTGGAATGATGTATGGTGTTCCATGGTGGATGGGTGACCAGCGATGAAAGGAAATTTTCATGTGAGTGAGACTCTATGGAATTACAATAATGAATATTCAACTCATTAGATTTATTTTCAAATAAAAAATGTTTTCAAAAAGAATTTTTTTTTGATTAATAGTTTCTCGCATTTCTATATCCAATTTTGACACTTATGTGGTTTTTGTTCTTGAGGATATTGATTGTTGAGTTCCACTTGATTTTGTTCTTGTCTTTCCTTTTGTCAGGAAATTTCCCCCATGGAGATTCTATGGGTGATAATAATGTGGCTACAGGTGATTCCATGTCAGCAGGAATTCAAATTAATCAACCTAATGACATCATTCCTATGTTTTGAAAGCTAAACCCACATCAATTTTATGGAAAAACAGATCCTCTAAAATTTGAAGAGTAAATGAAAAAGATCTAATGTTATATTAGCCTGATTTAGTTCCATTAGTTGTACAAGGTTATGTTTTTAACTTCAATGATTTAGGGTTCACTGTAGAAGTGGTGGATATTAGTATCTCAGAACAATCCTTGTGAGGAATTTACATGGGAGTTCTTCAAGTCTTCGTTCGTCTGTCAGCATTATTTTGAGAAAGAAAGGGTGAGAAGGGGGTGGAGAATTTATTTTTCAGAAAGATGGTGGATTGGAGATGGAGTATTTTTGTCATTTTATGTACCTAGTTCCTTACCATCCAGATAATGTTTCTAGTCATTCCATGAAGTCTTTAAATTTTGAGTTTTGGATTCATCTCGATATGTAGTCGAAGGTGTCGAAGTTATATCTATCATCTTTTATCTGATGTGGTGAGTCAGTATTTTCATATTGAAGCTATGAAGAAGATCATGAATGAGGTAGTCCTACCTCTTCGAATCCTAGAAAGCTATGTGGAAAATTATGATAAGGAGATGAGGAAGAGATTGAATGTTTATGGAGGGGATCACTGAATCAAAAAGCCTCGGGATCATTCTTCAACGTCCTTAAGGAATAAGATCCTAGTGTGTTACTAGTTTTTCATTCTAGTAAATAATACTTCATTATTTTTTGTACTCCAAAACACCTACAAGCTTGTGTATGCATGGGTAATATTGATGAGTATTTTCAAGGATCTTAAAAAAGCATCATGGATCCATCTATTAGAAGTTATTTGATGTTGGAAACTCATTTAATCTGTTCTTTGGATTTAAGTGTCTACAATGTTATGTGGGATCTTTTTTCTTGGTGGTTGTGATGGTGGTGTTTTGGTGTTTGATATGTAATTGATGTTGCGAGTCTTTTGACAAACATTAGTTTTCAATGGAATTGTGTTTTTCATTTAATAAGTTGCGATTTTCTTTTTTTATCTAATAAGGTGATGTGTGTTCTTGGTTGAGATTATTGATTCATGACTGCAATTTGGAAGATTATTTAATCAAATAATCTCCAGAATTAGGTCCCAGAGTGATGCTGGAATGTATTTTAAAACATTAGGGTTTTGGGGGATTGTTAGCTAATTTTTTTGTATTCATTTAGGGGGTGGGTGGTTTAAATTATCTGGTGGATTTCATCTTAGTTTTGGTTGGTAGGCGGATGTAGAAGGTTTTGGTTGGTCTATTTTGTAAAATCCAAGTTCTGGATTATGTTGAGTTTCCAATTGTTATGTTCTACTTAGTTAGTAATTACCAGGATACCTACCACCAATCTTGTTGATATTTCTCATAAAACGCTATCAGATGCTTGTTATTTTCTAGTGGAGGGGAGTCTATTCTGGCCTCCTATAATGTCATTGTTTTTTTTGTGTGCTTTTAGGTGTGGGTGAGTGTTGGGATTCATGGGTGAATTCCCAATTTTATTTTTCATGCCATGGTTATGTATATATTCAATTTATCTTTCCTATTGATTTTTGATAAGTTGCTTCATGTTGGTTTGATGTTGTTAATCTGTTTCAAGATGGAGGCATAAGTTCCAAAGGTAGTGGGTGAAATGCCCTTGGATAAAGAGGTTGAATTGATTGGTTGTGAAATACTTAGGTTTTGGTTGATCAAATGGATAGTTTTCTTGATTTCTGGGGGTGGAGAGCATTAATGGTATGGAGAATTGTCACACCTCATTTTCATGTCTTGTTTTATGTTTCGTTTCATTGGGAATCACTATCTTTATCTCATGTTCTGAGTGTTATATAGGTTCTATTTTGGTGTATTTATTTGTCTATTCTGTGTCATGTGGACATTCTTCAGTTAATTTGGGTGTTTTTGGAGAAAATAGTGATATTTGGGCTTGGTAGTGAACTACACACGGTCAATGCATGGTTTGGTAAATCATGTTGTCGAACCCATCTAACCATGTGGAATGTGGTGGGTTCAAGTAGACCTTCTACACAATATGTTCATGGTATGTAAAACGTTGTGGGTTGTTTGGGAGGTTTATCTCTTCATGTGAAGTTATTTTTTTGTAGCTTCCATGATGTTTGATAAATCTTGCGGACAAACCATATGTTTTTCCTAGATCATAATATTATGGAAACCCCTAAACTACCCCTTGTGTAATTTTTTACCTAAATCACCCTCCTCCTCCCCCACTCAGCTCGTTCAACCCTATAAGGGCTCTCCCAAAATCCTCAAGCCTCCCACGTCCTTCTAGAATGATTATTAGTGGTTTTTTCAAGGGTTGGGCTATATCTTCCAGGTAAATTCTTTTTTTCTTCTCCCTCTTCCTTATCCTCCCATTTATTTTTCATATTGTCTTTTCCCAAGTTCATTTTGACATAGGGGTTATGTTTATTTGAATTTATGTTGGGGTTTTTTGTTGTTTTATGGTTTTTCATGGCCGTTCATGGATCTAGTGACCTTCATGGAGTGATTTTTGGTGTGCATTTTAGATGCACCATGGATTTGAGCAAGGTTTCCCTATCCACATTCCTTTTTAAATTAACTTTCATTTGATTCATGATTTTTACACCTCCCCTTTTTAATAAATATTTATGTATCACCCTTAGATTAATTTTATGGTGTTCAAAGTTGTGGTTTATACCATATTTTATGATAAATAGTGTTGTTTTGTTATATTTCAATCAACAAGTGTTTTATTAAATTCCTGGTTAGCTTTTATGAGTTATTTTGTTATAAGAAGAATATATTGGATTTTTGGTTTCAAGTGAAATTATTTATTCAGTTCCTTCTATAGGTTTCCCATGTTATATTGGTTTTTATAACTGAATGTGTATTGGCTTTTATGGTGAATTGGAAAAAAAATTTGTTAGTGGCCCAATTGACATTTTTTTAAAGAATTATATTGGATGGAAATTTTGATGTAAATGTTATAGAAGGGATTTTAAATGATTATGAAATGAAAAATCTTGTGACTACACTCTTTTTGAAAGTTGTATTTGTATTCTTGATAAACATTGGTTTTGAGAAAAATTATTACATGGTCCATTTAGAAACAAGGTGAAAATGGTGTATGTGTTTATTATGAAAAACTCCATTGAATGATTATTATATGTTTCTGATTAGATGTTTGATTTTCATCCGTGGGATTCCCCTTAGTATATCTTGATTTATGGTGGCTGAGAGTGTTAGGGAATATTATATTTTATTGTGTGTGGAATGATATTGGGGATGGGTCTAATGAATTAGTTTGTTCTTCATTATTCATGATCTCGTAGGATCACCCATGTCTTTTAGCACTTAGATTCTTATTTTAATGATTGACACACTTGTATTCTTATTTCCATTTCTCTTGATATATGATCATAAGGGTGCCTTCTTTGGTGGTATTTTTAATGGAAACTTGTGTGTTGGTTTAAAAAGAGATTACAAAACAAAATATTTTTAATGAATAGTGTTTTATCATCTTTTTTACAAGTTGAAAATGTAATCATCACTTCCCCTTTAAAAATTTAAATTTTTACCTCTTGGTAATGAACCTAGTTTTGAAAATGAATTGGGAAAATAGGTCACAATTCGTTATTATATAAAATGTTTAGAAATGATTATTTTTAAACATTTTTTTTCAAAGATAAAATAGATGTTTCTTTTATATTAATGGAAGAGTATTTGGAAATAGAATATAATGACAACATACCTAGTTTTAATACTCATTCCAATAGTTATTTTTAAATTTTTAAAAGTTAGTACATGTTTCTACTTGAGTTTTATCGCCTTGGGTGACAGTTGATCTTTGTGTCGGAGAGTGAGCTATAGGGTCGCATAGAGATCATGTCGTCATCTGGTTTGGTTGGTCTTGTTGTGTAGTTTGGTTATATTATTAGTTTTGGTATAAAATATGTTTAGTTCAGTCTTAGTTATATTGGGTTTCATAAATCTTATTTTCGATGTCTTGTTTGTTTGTTGTTTATTGGGTGAAATTGTTCCCTTTGTGTACTATATTGATGGTCGGCACTAGTTTTAAACCTGTGGTAATCAGGAACACCCTTCGGTCCATGCCACATATTAGCTCCGGAGACAAGTACATGGCTGAATCCGGATGTTTCATCTCATGATGTCTTCCAAATAAAAATTTGGAATGATTTGAATCCTAAAAAGAATAAGTATAATGGGCATATAATTTTATTCACAGCTACCTAAGATAATACTAGACCATAAATTTATATAGTTATTAATACATTATTTTTTTCTCATATCATGTAACAACCATAACTCAAGTTTCCCAAAGATAGTATTTAATTTATTAAATTAAAATAATTTACAAAATATCACATCCCAATGGAATTAATGTTTTTTTAGTATTGGAAAACTAGATAAATGTTTTAATTTCACATTAAATTTGAAATATATATATTAAAACATATTGAAGGTAAATAATTAGCATCCTTAAACTCATTAAAATAATTATTATTCATATCCTAGGGTTTGAAAACCAAATATGGGTGATCAAAAATACAAAATAAGTTTTATATATAGTGAAATCAATTATTACTAAATTGTAACACCCCAAGATTTCATAGTGTGTTATTTCTTCAAAATAATTCAATAACTTGCACTACACGCAACACCGAGTTCAATTGCACCATGAATTATAAAAAAAAGCCATTAAAAGAGGTCATGAATAGCATTAACTACATTTTTAACTTTATATAATCCTTATAATTTTAGAATCCATATTATGAGTTTCTTAGTCATAATGCAAGAACAGATTCATTTTCAGTATTGCACTTTTATCAACTTTTGATAGTGAAACCTTTTTAAATACAATATTTTAAGCTTTTTGACTAAATGGAGACATCAAAAAATTTATAATGAAACATCCCAAGCTTCCACGGTACGCTTTCCTTTGAATAAAACAGTAGCGTGTGTTGTACGCAACGTCGAGTTTTAACACACACCACAACCGATCAAACTAGCCGTTATGAATAGTAATACCTAAATTTTGAAATTATATATATTTTATATTTTGAAATGGACTTCATTTTTGGATTCGGAATATCGAATTTATCCTAAGGTGAAATTTTGGTACTTTTCGGATAACTTTCATATTTTGATGAATAGTGAAAATTACTAAATTTTAATTAAAAACAACTTTTTTAATCAAAATAATTAATAGTGATAAATTATGAATTTGAGTGGTTTTAAAGTATATTTAGAATATATTTTTACAATTTAATATAATGTTGGTCATTAGACATAATTTTACAATTAAACCGAACATAAACAAGTGTCAATCTTTTGATAGTTATTATCTCTTAAAAACACGCTTTTTGTTTTGACAGCGGGAATTAATTTTAAATTAATTTCTGCCACTTCTGTGTTTTGAATTTATAAAAATGGATTCCATATTTGGAATCAGGATGTTAAAATTTTGTAAATAGGTAACTTTTATTTTTAGACATTTTAAATAATTACTGCGGTAAATATTTTATTTACCATGGTTAAGGGTAAATCCGGTAAATAAGGGTTAAAAAAATAATATTATAATAATACTAAATTACCCTAAAAACGTGTCTTAACCCTATTGGTGATACATGTTCGACCATGGGAATCTTTGGGTCTATTTTGGGACCTCATGGATCCACTTGTAAGTGATAATGACACTTTATTTTAATTTAGTTAAAATAAATACAAAAATGACACAAGCATATATCTTTTAGAACAACAATTGTTACATAGTGTTATATATGTTGGTATTTATATTATAAATATTAATTAGAAAGATAAAAAGATTTCCTACATAATGATATTTTATTTATAATTTTTAGACATTAAATAATTTATTTTATTTATGACACAATGATGATGTAGTAATTACTATAATAGTGCAAAATTAAAATAATTGATACTATAAATACACAAATAAATATAATATGAAACTTTTAATGAATTAAACTAATTTTATAGGATAATATGATATATTAGTATTGATTTAATTGACTTTGTTCGAAGTAATCAATCTGTTTTGAGTTTCACAAAAATCAACTATTGAATAGTGTCAAAATTGACATAAAAGAGATCTTAAAACAAATATTATATTATTAATTGATATTAAATTCCTAAAAATCTACGGTTCGGCCAAGAGACTTATATCATGATAGTTTCATCATTAATGGACCACTTGGGGGTCGCTTGGATGTATATAGTATGTTTATTAACCATATTATATAAAAATACAAAGAGACATTGTAAAAGTGAAACTAATTAACTTAGAGTTAATACTTAAAGATAAGGTTAATATAAGTACCCAAACCTGTCTAAATTCTATTGGTTGAGTGTTTTTAGACCTATACCCACCTTAACCTTTGAATAATCAACTTTGGAGCCATTAGAAACCGAATAAGTATTTATTATAAATTAATATTTCTAGCTTTTCCAAAGGTGCCCCTCACCCCTCTTATAAAAGGGCACTCCTCCTTCTCATTTCTTCACACCTTCAAAGCCTTTTGGTTCGGCCAAACTCTGCCCAAATACTCTCCCAACATCCCTCACTACAACCTAGAGGCCTTAGTTTGATCAGAAAGCCAACCTAAGGATCCATTTTGATCAAATCAAAAGGAAGAACCCGAAGAAGAGGTAATGATTTCACCACCCTTTTCCAAGTTCCTTTCTTCTTCCACTTCCTCTTTCTTTGTTATTACCATTCTAAAATAATAACTCCAGTATCTTACATATACTGTGATGTTATTATAAATATGGTACAACCATATTCAGTATTCTATCCACCCTTTGAATAACATGTCACCATACGTGCGTACGAACGGCTTACTGTCTCCACGTCGTGGTGTAATTGTTATTCAATATATTATTATTTGGATGGGTATAATAATGATGTGTAACTCATGTAAATAATAAATATAACATGTTAATGATTCTGTATATATGATATACCATCCATTTATATATTATTTTAATATCAAAAGAATTATATTGTCGCTCGTGCGTACGTACGGACTACCGTCTCCACGAAGGCGATGAGATTCATTCTCCATCGTATCCATTCAAGTATAATTATCATTTGATGATTTAAAAATGATGTTTAAGGACTAGATATCATTCTGGATATGAATAAGATACGACAACCATGGCTTATGTAACAAAACATATCAAAGAAAATGAGTAAGTTAACTCCCGAAACGACGATAATTCTAAGATATTATTAACAAATCAATGTTAAAAGATCATATATGATATCATATTAATATATATATGATTCTTGTATAATTTAATAACAATTATTTCACCATTATACAAGAGGTTAACCTACCCCAACCAAGGAAAAGTACAAGGTAAGGGATTTTCTTATCTCACATTCAATTCCGTGAGATTTCCATTGTTCGCCACTAAATTATTGAAAGTGGTGTATTGTGTACTGCCATTTGATATATATTATCATGATTCTCTTTATATTCATGTTATTCTGTAAATATTTTGGTTGTTATTAACTTTTGGCCATACGACTCGGTTGATTAACGTGGTAAGGGGTTTTCATCTCACTCTTTATTCCTGTGAGATTCATGCCATATTGCCACCATTACCTTTTGTGTGGTGTATGTACTTCCCATAATTATATTCTTTGTGTAATACACTCTAATTTATGTTTATTTACATATTCATTGTATGATACCTCTTTCATGGGTTGTATGTTTCATAAGTTACCAAATTGGTAAGGGTTATTTCACAATCTCTTCATTATCCGAGGTTGTTTATTTGTAATAATCTACTGGGATCTCTTTATCATCCACATCCATGTTTCTTCAAAATGTATTTCAAAACATTTTTATTATTTACAAGAATATGGGTTAAAGTCATTTATACCCTTTTTTGACTTTTTATAAGAGGTTTATAAAGGAATCATTCCATCGTTTTCAAAACAAGGTCATTTTTAACCTTTTCGACAGAATTAAGGTAAGAACGTTTTTTTAAACTTATACGGCGGGTGCGGATAATTTCCACCGTTATAAAATCTTCAAAACTTCCCTTACAAGCTTATAAGAATATTTTCAAAGAAAATGTTTTATTTTATATGGATCTTAAATTATTTCAAAATAAAAGGAGATATTTCTTTTAAAAGAATTTTGATTTCATCTATGTCAACATCCTTTGACGGATTTTAAGATTATTTGAAGTTGATTTATTATGATACAAAACTTCTATATTGTATTGAAGGTTTTGTGATATGTTTGACTGTGGATGTGCTATTTTTATACCATTCCTAGTTTATGGTGAAAGTATTGACATTTCGTATGCTAGTTTTAATACGAATGTTTATGTTATGTTTAAACCTTTTCATATGGGAATGCATTGGACTTAATATGTGACGGGTGGAGCCCGTTATAGCTCCTCGATGCATCGGTAGGTCTCATGAGACAAACTAGTGTCTTGGCACAAGGCCTTGACAAAATATTATTTGTAGTCTTGGCACGAGGCCTTGACTATGTGGTTATAATAGTCTGGCATTATGCATTCCATGATTATGAAAGTGGTTATTGATTTTTGCATGTGATTATTCGATTAGTATAATATCCATGTGAATAAGTAAATGGCATTATTTCATTTTATTTATGACATACCACGTTGAAAGTTAATATTTAAAAGGCTTTTGTTTTAGTTATACATTGCCTTAAATGTTTATTCTTATTTATAAAAGTTTCCGCTATATTGTTATCCTTACTGGACATTTGAGCTCACCCCTTTTCTATGTTTTATTTTTCCCAGGATGTGAAGAAGTAAGTTATGAATGACCTGCAGGGATTTTATGAGGGGTTAATAGTGTGGATTGTGGAAACATTATGTTGTTGTAGTAGTTTTTCATTTTATAATGTAATTTAAAACTTATGAATATATCTAGTGTTTCCAAGGCTACTAAACCAATCAGTCTTTCGAGATTTGATCTTTCTTGTGATCATGCCAATGTTACGAAGTAATGCAGCAACTCTGGGTAGCTGGGGTCGAGGCGTTATAGTTGGTATCAAAGGAAGTTTAGTACAAACCTTGGAAACTAGATTTAGATAAACTCTGATTAGAGCACGTAGACCTAAGATGAACTTTGAGGATTAGTATAGAAGAACTTCCTAGAATTTTGGTATCGTAGTGATTTTGTGAGTTTTCCGAGCAATACATCCCTGTCTGGATACGAGCAGGTAGAGGCGGCTCTGGCACAGATGTACCTAGGGGTAAAATCCGAAAACACTGCTTTGAGCTAGACTCGAACGGGAACGGGTGCACGACAATAGGCCTTGCTGCACTCTTGGTTACGACACTCCCGGGGGATATGCTTAGGATAACTCTCATTTTCTTTACAAATCATTTTGAAGGGATTATGAGTATATACTTCCTCAAAGAAAACATTCTTATGATTATGGATTATATCCATAAATAGTTCAATTTATGTTAAGTGTTTTATAAGTATGGGATTATGTGTTTTGATTCATAAACTGATCTAGTTTATGCCATGGTATAGAAATGGCGCCCAGTAGAAGGAATGAGAACTCCAGAAATACACATGATTCAAAGAGAAGGAAGGATCATATCTTTCATGGTCTTAAGCTAGAATTTATAAGAGAAATAGTCTCCCATGTATTATCATCATATGAAGAAATAATATCATGTGTTGATAAGATAAGTAAAGAGTTTACTGAGTCCTATGGCTTTGAAGGGAAGCAAGAGAAGAAAAGGATGGAAGAGAGAAAGATGGATAAAGGGAAGAGGGAAAAGAAGAATTTTCCCATATGTGGTAACTGTGGAAAGAAACACCCTGGAACTTGCCTAAAAGGAATGGGAGTTTGTTATAAGTGTGGAGGAAAAGGGCACAAAGTACGTGACTGCAAGGGTAAGAAAATGGTTTCAAATGTACAATGCTTCATTTGCAAGGAGTTTGGACACTACGCGAACCTATGTCCCAGTCATCAGACTATGCCGCAAATGATGTTATTGGATAATAATCATGTTATGATACTACCACAGATGAAGAGGAATGATTAGAGTTCTTATGTTGATTATGTCAATTGAGTGTTGTATCAACAATGTACTTGTTACAATAATCATGGAGTATATAAGGATTGTACTGTAGTATTATTTCATTAAGGACTTGAGATGGTGTGGAACAAAGAAAAGTGACTCAGTAGTAGGTTAAATGTTTGGAAAATATATGGTTGAGAGAAAGATAAACCATAATATGGTTCAGATACCGAGGTGGTGATTTTAGAATAATACATGATTGATTTGGATAAATTATATTGGATATTATTGACTACCTTGAAGCTGATTAATGATTTGTATATTCCATCATTTTTGGGGTTTGAAACATTTTTTGATTAATGAAGTATATCCAGCATTCTATATGGAATAAGGGAACATGAATGTAATCAATAAGGAATATGGTAATACATGATGAAGGTATTCATATGCTATTACGGGGTAAAAAGGATCTATATTATGTTTACCTTCCTTATAAATGTTGGACTGTGAGTTTGGATAGAAGTATTTTGGATAGTTCTAGTTTGGATTATTTTGGATTTCCATAAAAGGACAACCCGGAGGTCGGGCGGCAACCCGTCGCGTCCGGCAAGGCTGCGAGACTTGAACCCGCAACCGAATGGCGACAAGGGTGTATCACCTACCACTAGCCCACGAGATGTCCTGGATTAAATAATGTAGTTTTTATTAAAAGATCTTTTAGATTAATTATAAATTCGTTTATTTTGGAACCCTATACGAATAGTGTAAATAGAATTCTTTTTTACATTCTATTATCTTTTAGAGTGAAAGATGAGTATGTGGTAGAAATTTATTAATGGATAAAACTCTAATTATAAAGTAAGTATATCTCCATATGATCTTATCCAATCTCATAAAAAATTCCTCAATATTAAGAAAAGCAAATTAGAACAAATTTTTTTTCCTAGATGGTACCTTAAATCATCACTAATTTATGGCTTTGGGATTGTTGGCCTTTTCATAGCCATGTTCTCTACCACTCTCCATCAGGTAATTGATGGTTAGATTTTTCTTCCATATCCATATTTTCTTACATGGAACCCTAGTATGTGTTATTTTCGGTAATCTTCATACTTTCGACTCGTTATTTTAAATAGAGGCCTCGTTAATTCATTTTTCGATGTGGGATTTCAACTACGATATTTTGAAACGTCAAAAATGTGTTATCCCAATACCCTATATTTTGTTGAACCGATGGTACTTCAAATCATCATAGATTGATGATTTTAAGGACCTCAATTATACACTTGTTTGTGATTGATGACCTCAATCACTACCTATAAATATTTACGTTTTTCCTCCGATTATATGTCTCTAATTGCCACCAATGTTCTCCTAATCAAGATCATAATTTGGTGGTGACCATTTCATTTCTCTTTTCCTCATATTAAGACTAAATTTTAGTAACCCAATTTCCGATGTGGGTTTTCCCACAAATATATTATCTATTTTCAACCTTTTATTTTCGAAGAACAATTTCAAATTGCGAGGATGCAATTTATTGAAGGAGGGGAGAATGTAACACCCCAAGATTTCATAGTGTGTTATTTCTTCAAAATAATTCAATAACTTGCACTACACGCAACACCGAGTTCAATTGCACCATGACTTACCAAAAAAAGCCATTAAAAGAGGTCATGAATAGCATTAACTACATTTTTAACTTTATATAATCCTTATAATTTTAGAATCCATATTATGAGTTTCTTAGTCATAATGCAAGAACATATTCATTTTCAGTATTGCACTTTTATCAACTTTTGATAGTGAAACCTTTTTAAATACAATATTTTAAGCTTTTTGACTAAATGGAGACATCAAAAAATTTAGAATGAAACATCCCAAGCTTCCTCTGTACGCTTTCCTTTGAATAAAACAGTAGCGTGTGTTGTACGCAACGTCGAGTTTTAACACACACCACAACCGATCAAACTAGCCGTTATGAATAGTAATAGCTAAATTTTGAAATTATATATATTTTATATTTTTAAATGGACTTCATTTTTGGATTCGGAATATCAAATTTAGCCTAAGGTGAAATTTTGGTACTTTTCGGATAACTTTCATATTTTGATGAATAGTGAAAATTACTAAATTTTAATTAAAAACAACTTTTTTAATCAAAATAATTAATAGTGATAAATTATGAATTTGAGTGGTTTTAAAGTATATATAGAGTATATTTTTACAATATAATATAATGTTGGTCATTAGACATAATTTTACAATTAAACCGAACATAAACAAGTGTCAATCTTTTGATAGTTATTATCTCTTAAAAACACACTTTTTGTTTTGACAGCGGGAATTAATTTTAAATTAATTTCTGACACTTCTGTGTTTTGAATTTAGAAAAATGGATTCCATATTTAGAATCAGGATGTTCAAATTGTGTAAATAGGTAACTTTTATTTTTAGACATTTTGAATAATTACTGCGGTAAATATTTTATTTACCATGGTTAAGGGTAAATCCGGTAAATAAGGGTTAAAACAAATAATATTATAATAATACTAAATTACCCTAAAAACGTGTCTTAACCCTATTGGTTGATACATGGTCGACCATGGGAATCTTTGGGTCTATTTTGGGACCCCATGGATCCACTTGTAAGTGATAATGACACTTTATTTTAATTTAGTTAAAATAAATACAAAAATGACACAAGCATATATCTTTTAGAACAACAATTGTTACATAGTGTTATATATGTTGGATTTTAGATTATAAATATTAATTAGAAAGATAAAAAGATTTCCTACATAATGATATTTTATTTATAAATTTTAGACATTAAATAATTTATTTTATTTATGACACAATTATGATGCAGTAATTACTATAATAGTGAAAAATTAAAATAATTGATATTATAAATACCCAAATAAATATAATATGAAACTTTTAATGAA
The DNA here is from genome assembly GCA_963277665.1 of Viscum album. Classification (NCBI taxonomy): domain Eukaryota; kingdom Viridiplantae; phylum Streptophyta; class Magnoliopsida; order Santalales; family Viscaceae; genus Viscum; species Viscum album. The sequence continues at coordinate 1,470,964,243 of OY728157.1, forward strand.
TTAAACTAATTTTTTAGGATAATATGATATATTAGGATTTATTTAATTGACTTTGTTCGAAGTAATCAATCTGTTTTGAGTTTCACAAAAATCAACTATTGAATAGTGTCAAAATTGACATAAAAGAGTTCTTAAAAAAAATATTATATTATTAATTGATATTAAATTTCTAAAAATCTAATGTTCGGACAAGAGACTTATATCATGATAGTTTCATCATTAATGGACCACTTGGGGGTCTCTTGGATGTTTATAGTAAGTTTATTAACCATATTATATAAAAATACAAAGAGACATTGTAAAAGTGAAACTAATTAACTTAGAGTTAATACTTAAAGATAAGGTTAATATAAGTACCCAAACCTGTCTAAATTCTATTGGTTGAGTGTTTTTCGACCTATCCCTAACTTAAACTTTTAATAATAAACTTTTGAGCCATTAGAAACCGAATATGAATTTATTATAAATTAATATTTCTAGCTTTTCCCAAGGTGCCCCTCACCCCTCTTATAAAAGGGAACTCCTCCTTCTCATTTCTTCACACCTTCAAAGCCTTTTGGTTCGGCCAAAATCTCCCCAAATACTCTCTCAACATCCCTCACTACAACCTAGAGGCCTTAGTTTGATCAGAAAGCCAACCTAAGGATCCCTTTTGATCAAATCAAAAGGAAGAACCCGAAGAAGAGGTAATGATTTCACCACCCTTTTCCAAGTTCCTTTCTTCTTCCACTTTCTCTTTCTTTGTTCTTACCATTCTAAAATAATAACTCCAGTATCTTAAATATACTGTGATGTTATTATAAATATGGTACAACCATATTCAGTATTCTATCCACCCTTTGAATAACATGTCACCATATGTGCGTACGTACGGCTTACCGTCTCCACGTCGTGGTTAAATTGTTATTCAATATATTATTATTTGGATGGGTATAATAATGATGTGTAACTCATGTAAATAATAAATATAACATGTTAATGATTCTTTATATATGATATAACATCCATTTATATATTATTTTAATATCAAATGAATTATATTGTCGCTCGTGTGTACGTACGGACTACCGTCTCCACGAACGCGATGAGATTCATTCTCCATCGTATCCATTCAAGTATAATTATCATTTGATGATTTAAAAATGATGTTTAAGGAATAGATATCATTCTGGATATGAATAAGATACGACAACCATGTCTTATGTAACAAAACATATAAAAGAAAATGAGTAAGTTAACTCCCGAAACAACGATAATTCTAAGATATTATTAACAAATCAATGTTAAAAGATCATATATGATATCATATTAATATATATGATTCTTGTATAATTTAATAACAATTATTTCACCATTATACAGGAGGTTAACCTACCCCAACCGAGGAAAAGTACAAGGTAAGGGATTTTCTTATCTCACATTCAATTCCGTGAGATTTCCATTGTTCGCCACTAAATTATTGAAAGTGGTGTATTGTGTACTGCCATTTGATATATATTATCATGATTCTATTTATATTCATGTTATTCTGTAAATCATTTGGTTGTTATTAACTTTTGGCCATATGACTCGGTTGATTAACGTGGTAAGGGGTTTTCATCTCACTCTTTATTCCCGTGAGATTCATGCCATATTGCCACCATTACCTTTTGTGTGGTGTATGTACTTCCCATAATTATATTCTTTGTGTAATACACTCTAATTTATGTGTATTTACATATTCATTGTATGATACCTCTTTCATGGGTTGTATGTTTCATAAGTTACCAAATTGGTAAGGGTTATTTCACAATCTCTTCATTATCCGAGGTTGTTTATTTGTAATAATCTACTGGGATCTCTTTATCATCCACATCCATGTTTCTTCAAAATGTATTTCAAAACATTTTTATTATTTACAAGAATATGGGTTAAAGTCATTTATACCCTTGTTTGACTTTTTATAAGAGGTTTATAAAGGAATCTTTCTGTCGTTTTCAAAACAAGGTCATTTTTAACCATTTCGACAGAATTAAGGTAAGAACGTTTTTTTTAAACTTATACGGCGGGTGCGGCTAATTTCCACCGTTATAAAATCTTCAAAACTTCCCTTACAAGCTTATAAGAATATTTTCAAAGAAAATGTTTTATTTTATATGGATCTTAAATTATTTCAAAATAAAAGGAGATATTTCTTTTAAAAGAATTTTGATTTCATCTATGTCAACATCCTTTGATGGATTTTAAGATTATTTGAAGTTGATTTATTATGATACAAAACTTCTATATTGTATTGAAGGTTCTGTGATATGTTTTACTGTGGATGTCCTATTTTTATACCATTCATAGTTTATGGTGAAAGTATTGACATTTCGTATGCTAGTTTTAATACGAATGTTTATGTTATGTTTAAACCTTTTCATATGGGAATGCATTGGACTTAATATGTGACGGGTGGAGCTCGCTATAGCTCCTCGATGCATCGGTAGGTCTCATGAGACAAACTAGTGTCTTGGCACAAGGCCTTGACAAAATATTATTTGTAGTCTTGGCACGAGGCCTTGACTATGTGGTTATGATAGTCTGGCATTATGCATTCCAACATTATGAAAGTGGTTATTGATTTTTGCATGTGATTATTCGATTAGTAGAATATCCATGTGAATATGTAAATGGCATTATTTCATTTTATTTATGCCATACCACGTTGAAAGATAATATTTAAAAGGCTTTTGTTTTAGTTATACATTGCCTTAAATGTTTATTCTTATTTATAAAAGTTTCCGCTATATTGTTATCCTTACTGGGCATTTGAGCTCACCCCTTTTCTATGTTTTATTTTTCCTAGGATGTGAAGAAGTAAGTTATGAATGACCTGCAGGAATTTTATGAGGGGTTAATAGTGTGGATTGTGGAAACATTATGTTGTTGTAGTAGTTTTTCATTTTATAATGTAATGTAAAACTTATGAATATATCTAGTGTTTCCAAGGCTACTAAACCAATCGGTCTTTCGAGATTTGATCTTTCTTGTGATCATGCCAATGTTACGAAGTAATGCACCGACTCTGGGTAGCTGGGGTCGGGGCGTTACATAAATAATTATTTATAAATATGGAATAGTAAATAACATAAAATACATACCATTTAATGAATAACATGAGTATTAATTACATTCACAAAAGAAATAAAATGAAATAATCTCATAGTTAATAATAAATAAATTATCAATGAAGTAAATTAGTAGTATTGGGCTACATGATTGAATATATCTTGATATTTGTAACATAAATACCCTACTCTATGAAAATTTAAAAATATGGGTTAAATCCCATTCAATACAAGATTAATAATTTTTCTCATGAGACATGTCGATGGATAAAGGGTTTATATAATTCTGAGACCCAACCATCATTATAGGTCAAAATGTTTCCCTCATATATGAAAAGATAAAATTAATTCATGATTAATATTACTCATTAGTTAAAGACCATATTGGAAGAATACTATGAAATATCAATATTACCCAAATCAATCAAACAAATTTTAATGTAAAATATTTTATCTAGAAATGACATATGGATTCAAAACTAAGAATATTAAAGAGAAAGAGTGTGGATATCTAATGGAAATGAAATTTTGAGTGAATTTTTATTATAATAAATTTATTTTCTCAAGGAAAAGGTAATAACCAATACATAAATCAAGAGATTATGGGTGTTATATTTGTTAGGAATATAGACGAAAAATATTGAAATAAGATTCTGTAAAATAGTTTTCTTTATAAAATCATTGAAAACGATTATGAAAGGCTATTTTTAAAAAAATTGTCCTAAATTTAGAGATTTGTGGTCTCTGTTTCAGATGGAGGGAACCCACCCTCACATTGATTAATAAGATACTAATGGGATGGATCATAAAAAAAGTTTGCAATCCCTTGTTATATAAAATTCATATGTAGTAGTTGATAGGCTGCTGATGGTTAATAATTATTTCATTCCTAGTCTTGTGCTTAGAAAGGTGGAAAATCATTAAATATTGGTTAATCATTTTTAATAGTTTTTTTGATTTGGGGGTTTTCTGACCGGTGCTCTATTTCAATCGGTCATGGTTTTTTCACTGATTATTCTACTCTTATGATCTGAAGCAGTAATAAAAGATATTTGGTTATTTGAAATTGTATCCAAGTACTCTTCGTATCCATGATTGTATCCTTTATTTCAACATTTCAAGTTTTTGAAATGCGTTTTCTCATATATGGGTCATGATATATTGTATTAATTGGATCATGTGGAAAAAAATATTTTTTATCACATCGCTACTAAAATTTGAGTTTTGATCTAGCTGGATAGGGAGACTGAGTAGTTGTGCTTCAGAAACATTGCCCATTAATTTGTGGAGTTAGATCTGAGTGCTAATATAGTTCATATGATAACTCTTCACACTCCTGATAATGATATTAATCTATGAATTCAATATAAAAATTGTCATCTTTATTGTCTGAATTGTATGTCTATTGTAAATTTTATAGAAATATGCCACGGGAAGGTCCTCTATGTTAAATGAAATGAAAATTTTCACTTGGAAAGTGTTTTCAGGAAGTTAGTGGTTCTTGTTCTGGGAGTCTTTTTCTAGCAAGATGTTTTAGGAAGTTCACCACATGTCTCAGAGATGCAATCTACACGAATTGATGATCCTCTAAATTTAAATGCGGAGAAGGTTTTCTCTCCACATGGTGAGTACAATTTCGATCAAGCTATACATGGTAGCTTATCCATAAATAATCCCATGTTCCAAGATAATAAGGACTCATTGGAAAAAGATTTTTATTTAGGTAAATCTCAATGAGATTCATTTCCTCAAGAAATAGTGTATCGTTGGAAAGATATTAATAACATCCAAAGGAAATGAAAGTTGGGTGTTTTGGATTATGATGGAATTCAATTGGTTTTTCATAGTATGTCTAGGACTTCTACCTAGCATGTTAATAGACAGGACCGGCCACCTTTCATTAGCGAGGATTTTTCTTTTTCTATGCCAGATTCTTCTTTACAGGATCTTGTTCTGAATGAAAACATTAGAGGTGAATATGGTCAATGTGTGTATCGTGAGGATATGGTGGAATCTGAATAGGGTTTCAATGTGGACTCTAGTGCCAAAAAATTATACATATTTATATTATTAACAAATCATTTAGAAATTATTATTTTTGGGAGGAATTTTGAAATCTTGGAGCTAAAGTGGAACCTTCAAATACTAAGGAGAATGCACTAGTTGATGATGACCATGTTAATTTTCTCACTAATGAGGTCGATGAAGCATCAAATATGGGAGACATGTCTACCTAGAAATCCCCAAAAAATGGAAATGAGGAAGACACTCGAGGGGTCTGAAAAGCTCTCATGAAAGGCACTGTAAACATAAAAAAGATTATTATTTTCTGTTGTCTTTTCTGGTGGTTGATCACTATGTTTTACATTTTAACTAATTTTCCATCTAATTTTTATAGCATGTTCTTTCTTTATAAAATTTTTTTATGGATCATGGATTTTATCAATGATTCACATCAATTGGCTATCCTTTGAAAAATATTATTAAAATTCTTTTCAAATTATTTTTATTATAAAATGATTGCATAAAATTTTCATAATAAATCATTTGAGTAAATAACAGGACTCTTGTAAAATGAATTTGAATAACATGGAAGAAACATATATATAATTAATCAGGAAATAAAATTGGTTTTTATATTACAGACTAATTTTTCTGAAACAGGTAAAAAATAGATTAAATGTAGGAATAAAATATGGAATCTCTATAAATATTCAGTATATAAGATATTTAATGGATCTTATTAATGGTAAATGATAATATTACTTCAATAAATATAAAATCAATCCGAAATGAAACTGTGATATTAAAATAGAACCCTAACTATTTGGAAAATTTTAAAATTCATACCCTTAAATGAATAGACATTATTTGAAACATTAATCAATGTGAATAAATAGGAATTCATATTAAATACAAAAAAATGGTTAGTATATAAACCACATATATTTGGATTTGTTCATAATAATTAATATTTCTCAAATTAATGGAAATTAAGATGAAATTCCTTACCCAGATCATTACATTGAAGAGAGAGATAATAAATGTATATCTTTTGTATATCAAACATAAATCCACATAAAAGAACTATAAATACCACATAAAATAATAAAAAATCATCACAAAAACAATCTTATAACTTAAAATACAATGAGGATGTATTATTTACCAATCAAAAAAAATTGATCGATGAATCTTATTACCACATGGTTAAATTAAAAGAAAATACTATTAGATATATTAAAAATATTATTAAATTAAAATACCATGAATTATAAATTACCCAATACGTAATATAAAAGGGGGATAGTATATAAACAATATAAAATAAATTAGTTCTATCACATTAAAATATGCCTCAATGAAGGGAAATTATAACAAAGTCCCTTACCTCATGCTTTTCTTTAGTTTAAAATGACATTACATCATTTATAATGAATTTAATATTTTTATTAGTTAATTTTCAAACCATTTTAATATTAATAATATCATTTATGGTCTTTTAATAAAATCCTACCACCTGTTCGTTAAAAAATATTTCATTATTTTTATTGTATTGAGTGTTTATGGATTCATTTTATCATGTATGTTAATTTATGGAAATTCTAATTGTTTCATAATATATATATTTATAATTTATAAAATTATAACAATTATATATATATAATATTTATTTGTAAGTGAACATTTTAGTAATCATACTTGAATTTTGGAAATGGGAAATGAATCGCATGTCTTAGTAGAGATGGTAGGATATGTCTGCACATGATAGAAGATATCATTATCTTAATGGGTGAATGTATAAGTAAGTAATTCATATATAAATATTTTATTATTAATATCATTTTATATGTATCAAAAATATTAATTATTTTCTTCATATTGACAATCCTTATGATTCAGTGATGATAAACAATTTATATCAATTTGCGAGGCAGTAGTCATATATACTCAGTAGTGGTGGATTTGTTTCCCATTTAATCGAGAAATAGATTTATAAATATTAATACATAAAAATAATAATTTATCATATTATATTATATACTTGATTTGTTATATTGGAATAGTTAATACTAAATTAACGGTTATAAAAGAAGAAGTAAAAAAGGAAGAAGCCTAGTGAAGATGATTATATTCTCTTATAGAAACCACATTTCGATATCATACTAATAACTCTAGGATTAGTCTTCCAAAAATAAAAAACCTATATAATTTGAATAAGTATGTCAGGGATATATTTTGGTAGGTTTTTATTTGGTAATGTCTCTGGATAGGTGAGAATAAATGATGTGATGGGTTCACTTTTATAATTGACAAAAAGGATACATTTTTAAAGTGCTCAAAACTATTCAATAATTGGAATTCACTCACTCCCCAATGGAATACAACATTGATAAATAATGGAGTTATAGTATTTTAAGGTCAAATGATATCTCTACCAAAAAATAAAAATGTTTTAAACATTTTATTTCCTTACTGTCTATGTATTTCTACATTTACGATTATAGTTTTCACCACGATAATTTTTTTTAATCCCCAGAAATTTATCATTTAAGAATAAAATAAAAAGTCCCCTATTACATTATTCTGAATAACTGATTGATAATATTAAATAGGACTTATAAAATAAAAATTTCAAGTATGTGGAAAATTTATTTTAACACTATCGGATGTAACCTAGAAAACATTATCTCAACCTTCATCATGACAAATAAATTTTACTATATTTAATAATAATTATGATAAAAGATTGTGTTGAACATATTATATGATATTAATTATAATTATTCAAAATATTTAATCAATTTTATGAAATTTAGTTGTTATTATTTATATAATTTAATTAAAAAAACACTTAACTTGTATAGAAAATGATTTGTACAAAATGATTTTTTCATGAATAAAATGATCTCAAATAAACCGTATGATTATTAGTCATCATTATAAAGATATTAATTCCTATATTTATATTAATAATATATAATTTTCATTTAAATTATTCTTCATTATGGGTTATTTTAATTAGTTAATATAGATATATGTTATTCAAAATAATCTATTTTTATAAAAATATATCTTTTTAATCCTACAAATAAATTTATACCATGATTGGGAATAAAGATGAATAATATTAAATTATTTGTTTTAAATTTATCTAAATACTAATTATGTTAATTTTAAATAATATTACATGAATAATGATAAAAATGATTACTTAATTTAATTAAAATTATTAATTGTTCCTCAAGAATTAGTATTTTCACTATTCCCTGAAAAATCAACCGTTTCCAAAAAATATAAATATTTCACCAAAAAATAATTTTTAAATAATGATATTAAATATGATATTTCTATATCAAATTAAATATCAAATGATTTCAGAAATTATTTAAAATATTTTCTCATAAAATGATAAAAAATGAATTTTTGTGAAAACTTATTTTTGAATAAGAAAATTATATCGCTTAAAATTTATGTGATTATTTATTAATAATTTATCTATAAATTAGTCTGGATTTGAAAATAAATAAATAAATATCATAATTTATTTAATCATATTAATACCCTCTAATTCAAGAGTTAGTTTATAATGGTCATATTTAAATAATATTTTTTGTGGTTTGTTTAAGCTCAGTCTTGGTTTTCATATATTCTATTCAGTAAAAGGATCTTATTTTAAGATAACATGGTGTCACATTATACCCATCATCAATAAATTTAATCATTTCAATTGTCACTTGTTCTAAACAATAATGAGTTTTTTATTTTTAAATACCTTTTCTGAAAACACACATAAAAATTATTAATAAAACTTCCTTTTAAATGGGGGAATGAGAAATAAAAAGGTCATATAGAATCCAAAATATCAAGGTTTTCATGAAAGTGAAAATTGGTGGGATGTGAGAATATGAAATATAACAAAAACCTAAATAATTGTAAATAATGATAGTGGTCATTGATCACATGAAGGTTAATTATATAGAGAAATCTAAAGAACCAAAATCCATTAATCTAAAATCAGTTAAACGATCATGGACTGATCAGATATGCATGTAAAAGTATAACATTTTTGATTCGTGATTATTTTATTATTCTTTATGAATTATTTTACTATAATAATATATAGAATTATAATATATACATACTGAATATATTTCAAATTTTTCAAACACTATTGCATCTTTCATTTGTCCTTAGATCAATAGTCACTTCTTTTCTTTCTCTATGAAATGAATATCAAAGATGTATTTTATGATGACACGATAACTAAATTAAACTTTTCATGAATCATCATATCCCTTAGAGCTTAATAATATATTCATTATACAATTAAATATTAATCAAAAATGAAATGGTTAGCATGAGGTAAGATGAAAATAAAAAATGATACTCATTTATATAGATAAATAATACGTTTTCATCCAAATTTACAACTAAAGTTCAATTTAGATTATTCCAAAAATAAATAACCCTACATCAAAATTAACTTCTATATTCAAATCATTAGAGAATTTTTTTTTCATAAATTTTATGTTATAACTTTAACTTAAATACCCAAAATTTTAATTTCACTATTTTTGAATAATCTTATATGGTAAAACAAAGGTTTATATATAAAACAACAAAATAAAATGTATCCTAAATTTAATTTATTATTTTAACATAAAACATTTTTAATTTAAAAAAATATCAAACTAACCAGAACATCTTATTGGCCACTGGCAGGCACCTCACACTTTTCACCATTCGATTTTGAATTGAAGCCCCACAACCTTACCAGATGTGATGGGATGTCACCTGGCATATGGGTTGTGTTTTTCCAATAAAAATATTAATATAGTTACTATAAAATTACCAAAAATATGATGAACATCCTCCAAAATAACATTAATCATAGAATTACTTATTAATAATCAAAATTTTCTATACTATATATTTTTTGAAAAAACTAAATAATATTAATTAACAATTTGTATTATAATGTCAATGGTCATATTAACGCTAATGGTTGTCAATAATTTCATTTTTATATCTAAAAAAGATAAAATAATTATTTCTTATATAGGCTTATCAATAAAACAAAATTTACACAAATGGTTACATATACATAAATCATCAATTAGAAATTAGTAAATGTTTCTTTGGGAATTCATTAAAATGAATAATATCAAGTAGTATCTTAAACATACAAAATTATAATCAACCTTAGACTTATTAAACCTAGGTGGTCACTAAAAATATTTAAAAATCCTCATATAAATCATAAATAGTGTCTCATTGGGGATATAATTATTTTCAAATCATTCATATTGTTTGTAAATAAAATACTAATTTTCAAAAGAAAATACCTCAAGATTGTAAAACCACGTGTGACAAAATGAATGTTTTCTTCTAAAAGGTGGTGAATGAGTCAAATCCCAATTCACTTTTTTAATGTTATTTTCCCTAAATATAAATATTCTAGATCCATATCTAATTATATTTTTCAGAAAGGGATTTAATTAATGGGAAAACTCGTGTAATATTTTCATTACCAAAACTGTGTTATTTTCCTCTTTACTTATCCTCAAAATTTGTTACAGGTTTATATTCCATAATCAATTTTTTAAAAAATCTAGTTTCTGAGGTTTCTACTAAACTTCCTACGATACCAACTATAACAACCCCAAATTAAGTAGCCTAGATCTAGTGGTTACTTTATATTTTGTTCATAAGATACAAGAGATCACAACCCAATTGACCAGATAGTTTATTATCCTTGGTATCATAGATACAAAGTAGAGTTTAACATTCCATTTAAAAATATAAATTTCAAAATGGTGAAAGAAAATAGTAAAAACATGGAACCCATTCAATGAATTTTTATTCATTTTTTTATGAGGAAAAAATATAATAGTGATATCAAATACACAGTGAGGGTTATGTACAAAATCTATCATTAGTAAATAATACTTAATAAATATTGAAATTCAAATAACTAAATACACAGTCCATTTAATCAATAACATTATAAATAGATTCATCTATTAATAATATAAATGGTATATTATTTTGGGAAAAAAATAAATTAATTTTAAACGAAGGAAATTATAAATATTGGACATCCAGATATCGATCAACATAATATCTACACCATCAAGACCTTGAACTGAGATTTTTTAATACCATGGGAGAAACCCCATTTTATGTTAGATTACATATTTGTCACATAAGGCCTATCAATAAAATGGGGGGTTGTATATTACGACCCCCATCTGTCATAGTTGGTCTCAAGAATTACACATATTTCTAATGATCAATTAAATTCATCAACAATATTTTTTATTAATAAATGTCTTCACTAAATAATGAATATTAAATATCCTTATTTCCATAGTTAATTAAAAAACATTAAAATTAAAACACTGAATATAGATTTGATATAGGATTTTTGAGGTAATAATATTCAAGATAAATAATAAGTATATATAATTGAAATTTAAAGTAAAATTAAACATTATCATAATAAAATTATTACATCAAGAAATATATAATGAACAATAGATTAATCAAGAGTAGAGGGTTCTACATTGATTTTTTTGGAATATATGTTTCTCAAAAAAATAACATCTACTAAAATAATAAACAAAATATATTTAAAATATTAAAATATTATTTCCTAATTGATTTGTTTCATAAAACTATAGAAAAATTATAAAAGAAGATATTTTTTAAAATTATTATTATAGTTGGGAATATTGAATCATAATGTTTATTTAGATGACACAATACAAGAGGGGGTGAATTTTATGTTTAAAAAAATTTCTTTTTTATCCATAGAGAATTTAGTTTAAATAATTTGAAATAATTCAATTCAAAATACATCATCATAAATTAAAGCATTAATCAGATATAGTCCTCATTCCAGTTATAAAATTATTGTAATTTGTTTGACTGTGATACTGTAACACCTAGGTCAAAAATGAAATTATTTATATTCACGATTGAAATGATTTAAAAATAGTAAGTGTGTAATAGATCGTAATCATTGTGGTTACGATGATAGGAGTATTACAATAAAAATATTCAATCATAAAGCATACTAAATCATATTTAAGATAGAAAAATTATTGTAATCACTATAATTGTAATTAAAAAGATCATAATCAGAGTATATTAGAAAATTAACATAATCCGGTGGGTTATAATAAAAAAATATAAAAAAAAGGAATAACTAAAACAATTTAATTGTTATTATAATGTAGCGGAAATATAAAATAATACCATTCGTTTAACGAAAATAAAAAGATATCTAAAAACATTAGATAATAGTCCATTGATATATACATTTAAAAATGATTGTCTTACCCACCAAAGGTTAATCCCTTGATATGTTGATCGGCTTCTATCTTTCTATCCCCACAAGCCCTTGATAAATAAGTTGATCAACACCTATATCATCCTACCCACGGAATCCCTTGATCTGTAAAAAATCAGTACATCTGTCTTCTTATCCATTTATTTTATTTATCATATTCACTAATGATCTGTATCCCACTAGGAAATGAAAAATTCATGAGATTAACAAGTATTTATAATAAGAATCTAGAAACATGACTTTAAATTCTTTTTCATGAAGTATAGATTAGACAGATCTCTCACATGATGTCCCAAATTCATCAAAATATATGATCTCATCCCAATGACCTAGTATTTATAGGCCAATATCTCAATGGACATAAAGGATTCTAATGGTCATATTTTCTCCACAAAATGTGGAGGGACTTAGAACCTTGGCAATAAAACAACCATATTAGAACTAAAATATCAAAATCATTTTATTATACATATTGAAACATCATACATGAAATTATTTAGATAAATAGGTTTTTCTTTCGATTCAATACTTTTTTCTGGATGTGATAAAATTGGTCTGAAAAGAATTTATATCTTCTGATAAAATAGAATGTGAATAGTAAATGAGTAGGATTATTTTAGTTAAGACAATGAATATGATTTCTCTATTCAATCTAATATTGAATGGTTCATATGATTGAAATCATAATCGGTGCGACTAATTAAAATCATATACAGTGAGTACGATGTCAATAATATTAGGGGTCCTAATGATAATCAAGTAATATATTAATACTTATGGGTATGATTATAAACGTAATAATAAGAAAATTTTATATGAATAAAAGTAAAAACAAATATCCTTGATGTAAATAAAATATATGAATAGATTTGGAACGAGAGATTTTGATTTCCAAACCAAATAGAAAAAGAAAATTCTGAAGAAAACTTTTTCTCAAAAATCTCACCCTTTTCAGAATTCATGGATAATATAAATTTTCCACAATAAACCATTTTATTATTTTATTGACTTTTTAAATCAATTTTCTAAGACATGGAAGAAAAATTTATATCATAAAATTAGAAATAAAATTATTTCTTAATTTAAAATTATTTTTCTCAGAACAGGTGAAATGGAGGGATTTTTTTTTAAGAAAATATGGAAACTCTATTACAATTCATTGTCAATGAAAATTATTTTACCTTATTAAAGATAATTGGTAGGATTACCTAAAATAAAATAAAATATTTCCTAAAATAAATTGGGATTATCAAATATATTCTTTCCTCTTTGGGATCTTTTAAATTATATACCATTGCAACAATAATACTTATAATAAATATTATTAATCATTAATAAATAATAATTCAGTTATAATACAAAAAAATTTATTCTGTACACCACATAAATTTCAAAGGTGAAAAATAAAAACTACGTCCCAATGAAGTAATTGTGCCGGAATACCTTATATTGATCACACCATTGATGTGAGAATTAAGCATGGAATTTATTATGACTATTAAATTTAAATACAAATAAAAAGTGTATAAAATTAATATATAATAGTACATATTCATTAGCCACATAATCTTATAATATCAAATAGATTTATATTTAATTATAATCTAATAAAAATAAATTGAGTTATGAAACCCCTTACCTGTTGGTAAAATTAAAATATATCCTCTTTGGATGAATTAACATGAATATAATCTTAATAAAATGAATTATGAAGTTTTTATGATATTATTTTAAAATTTTTAGTGTAAAAAATATATAAATGAAATTACCTCAATAAATGGTAATTTAGATGAACTCCATTACCTCACATTTCCCTTTTGTTAGTTTTTTATTAAATGCACAAATAACATATTCAATAATTTTATTAATTTATACATGAAAAATATTTCTTTTTTTAATTTCATATATGATACTTTAATAACATCTTACCACTCTTTAATTAAAAATATTTCATTATAGTAAATGTTTCAGTTATTAATTACTTAATTTTCTCATATATTTTTTGTCCGGAAAATTATGATTCATTTTCATAGGTCATTGATACATCATCTCCATAATGATATTAATTTAATAAATATCATATTTTATCATTATGTAATGGTTTATATTCATTCATGAATTTTATACATGGAAAACAAATTGTACCACTTTATGAAGATGAAAGGTTGTACATACACACAAGTGGATATACTATTAAATTAATGTGTGAAAGGGTAAGTAATATGATGATATATTAAATTTATAGGACTTATATGATGAAAATTATATAATATATATATTTATTAGTTCCATTATTATTATTATCAATGAGTTTTTGTAATGGAAAAAAATTAAATCAGTTCTTGAGGAGGTAGTCTTATCATACACCAGAGGGATGTCATTATTTCCAATTTGAATGAGTGGGAGAAGGATAAAAATTATAAAATAAACATAATAATAACTCATCATATGGTAAATACTGGTGTTATTAGATTACAATTTTTATGAAATAATATAAGATGATTTAAAAGGTAAAAAAAGTGGGAGCTTAGTAAAGATGATTACTATCTCTATGAGAAAGATTTTTTGGATCTATAAATAAAAACATTTCATGGGTATTTTGGGAATACTGGGACATCTAGGATGAATATAAGGATGCAATGGATTTATTTATTTATGTCTTATTCAATATTAATGTCTTTATATGTTGGATTATGTTAAGGGAGGGGACCCTTTTATTATTTAAAGGAGTAGAATTTATTAAATACTGAAAATGTTTTAAATAATTGGAAGTCACTCACACCATTAGTGACCCCAAAATTGGTAAACAATATATTGGAGAAATGATAATATGAAAAACCAATTTTTTTAAAAAATTATTATATGATTTATTACAAAAGAATACAAAAAATATAACCCATCAGATCGATAAGTCATGTTTTAAAGGTATTTAGCTGCGTTAAATAAAAACATAAAATAGGGGATACATCGACATTATTGAAAATTACCTTAACATGAACATATTATTCGATCTTTCTAAAGACTTCATGGGATAACATGGGCACATAAATAAGAATAGGGTGAGCTATTAATCCCAAAAGGTAATAAGAAAATAATAACATGAAAGTGGTATTACTTGTATAAAATTAATAATATAAAGAGATATAAAATAATTGACACTTGTACACATGAACAATGAGGCATGATATAGAACACTAACAAACAAACTATATAAGAATGTGGAAAAAATTCTAAACATGAATTCATAAACATAAGTCGACGTTAACCACCAATAAAAAAACATAATGTGATTAGGATAACCTCTCATATGCTAATCATGTAATCTCATGATAATAAAGCATTACCCAATTCATTGGGGAGATATCTGGGTTCTCCTATCATAATCATATCATTTACCTGCATAACTATGAAAAAAAGAACTTATTACATATGAATATATTTCCTTGAATTTAATCCCCCAATTAAATAATGTGGGTCACATACATAGAGGAACCAAATAAAATAGTTATATTTATAACAAGGTGGCTACCATTGAGTTAAAATTTGTTCGTGTACACACTTCATAAATGTTTTGGAAAGAAATTCATAGTGAAATTCGGACATCATAACTAAAATACATAAAGATTAATAAAATGGATTAATGAGCTAAAATGGGGTCTGTCCTCACATAATAGTAAAAATAAATAGTATTAAGGATATGTATGAAAATAATCCAACAAGAAAATTTTGTAATTTAATAGGTATAAGATAAAAAGGGTTCTTGAATAAAAAAACATGGCATGGGAAAATCATAGGATAATTTTGGTAGTATAAGAGGGGAATATATTGAAACATGGGAGGAATTTTTTAGAGTTATTGTGGTCATTCATATGTTGGATGTCAAAGGGATAGTAATTGGGACGTTTAAAATAATTTCCCATCAATAATTATTAGAATAAAAATTACATTATATAAATATGGTTCATTAAAAAATGGAAGAAAGAGAGGATCCATTAATAAATTTCAACATTCTAACAATTTGGGTAATGATATAATGAGTGGTAAAAAAATTATATATCATTATTAGGAAATAAATGTTATATTATATTAATATTTATAAATTCATGAAAAAACAAACAATTGAGATATAAAAGGCAAATTACAATGAAGGTGTTTGAAGGGAAATGAAGAGAGGGAAACCCCTTACTAAATTTCAGCATGGTAACAACATAAGTAAAATTAAAAATGAGAGGGGATAATTTGTCTTTCGCTAAAGTAACATAAATTTTAATTTTAATATAATTTTATAAATTCATTAAAATATAACCAATTGATAATCGAAAGGATAATTTGATATATGGTGACTAATATGAAAGGAAGAGAGGAAGATCTATTACCTTGAGAGGGTGATTCTAGAAGATTGATAGGATCTTCTTGCGATATTGGTGGCTCATTTATATGAATATACTATGGTGAGGGAACAATAATAAAATTCTTCATGGTTTTCCATTGAAGTGTTATAGAAAATCTGGTGGGTTTATATAGGAAAAGTGAGAGGAGTTCATTATTTGTTCCAAAAATTATGTTTTAGACTCTATATAATAAAATAATCAAAATCACAACCCATTCGATATTTTTTACAATTTTTAATACTGAAGATGAGTTTTTTCATTATTTTATAATTTTTTGGTCCAAACTAATTATCATATTATCATTGCTTATGTATAAGTGAGTCATGATCTTGAAGAAATTATTTTAAAACATTAAAATATAATATAGGGTTTGGAATATTAATAATGTATTTATAAAATTAATCCAAATAAAATAAAGATTTATTATTATTTATATACATATATATTTCCATTTATACTATTTCTTTTCTTTACTACATCACTTTTCAAATTTTTTGATGCAATAACACATAATGATATTTAAACCAGATTTAATTGTTTCCTGATTGTCTTGAAAATTTATGAAAATCATACCATTGTATGATTTCATTATTCTTATTCGAAATATTATATAAATTTTATAAAAATAAATATCTAAATATGATACATTTTACTTTCAAATTAAAATCCCCATATATTAAATAATATAGATTTTTTAAAATAACTATTTTTTCATCCCATATACAAATTATATTTCCACTTCTTAAATTATATTATCATTTATAATTAATATTTAATAATTAATAAAACATTTAATTAAAATATTAATTTTAAAAATTATTTGAATTAATTAAAAATAATTTCATGATTATTCCTTTATTTTACACTAAATATAATTTACAATCTTACCAATCATAGACCTAATTTTATCAAAATTGTTTCTTAATACATTGTAAAGTAAAATCTACAAATTAAAAATATTATTATAATTAAATTAAAATATAAATATTCTTATCATTGGGTTTCTGGGTTTTTATTCCTTGATCAAAAAATTACACATAATTCACCTATTTTCCTTTTACCGTGGTAATAAATATTTACTTTGATAATTTTTCAAACTATCCAACAATTAAGTCCACCTTGTTACCTAATATATATTATAAGGATTAAAAAATGGGATCCAATTTAACTAAATCAGTTCATATAAGTGGATGAATTTAATTTAATATAATCCCAAAAATCATGGTGGAAACAGTTTTCTGAAAAAATACATTTTACAAGGAAATGATGATTTCCTTTTACTCAACAACTTGTAAAATTAAATATTTTAATTTTAATACAAAATTATAGATATATAATATTATTAAAAAATTAACATGTTCCCCCTTATTGTTTATCTAATTAATTATAATAGATAAACATTTCTTAATTTATTAGAGTTTTCAGAAGAAACAAAATTTTGTTTTATGTTTAAAAATTACATTATATTGTCATATGGTATAAAAATGATTTAATATTAATTAATTAAATTAAATGAAACTAAATAATAAGTATTTTTACATGAAAACAAATAAAAACAATAATGTGACCTTTAAATTATAGAATTTATCGAAATAAATGACAATTTAATACAAAAAATGGTATTTTTCCTTATTTATTGAAAAATATTTATTTTATAAAAAATACCAAAATTTCACCCTAAGATAATTTTGAAATAATTATATAATAATTGGAGTAAAATATATCGAATTAATTTTCTAAATCTTCTTTTACATTACTATAATAATATTTAAAAAATAAGATAAAATTGTTTTTCATGAAGATGTGTTCTGAAAAAAATAAGACATTACCAATAATTGAGTGATTATTTACTTTGAATTTATCAATACCATTATGTTGAGTAATATTGATATATATATATATTCCATAATTTCATTCACCATATTTATGACTATAAATTTAACGGATTGGTAATAATAGTTATATTAAAATTATTTTGGTTTGTTCTGGTTTATTTTTGCATATATCATATGTTATCAAAGATAATTTTCTATTTATAAATATTAGTAAATTAAATTATTCCCACATTAATAAATTGTTTACACTAAATTTAATCATTATCTCTATATGAATGTTTTGAAACATGAATATATATTTATTGGAATCCCAAATGATAAATAGTGTAAATAAAACATCTACATTAAAGTAGATAAAGAATATTATCATGTTCATCACGTGAAAATACTTCCTAGTGTGGGAAAAAATTTGGAAGTGTCAACGTAGACATACAAGAAAAAAAAACTAATGCCAAATAAATAATAATGAGTGATCAATTACATGGTTAATGGAAATTCAATGAATAAAAAACTGTAAATATAGTATGGATGAAAGGACCACAAATTCATTAAATTTGATCAAAATATGTCATAACATTTCTTGTTTTGGGATTATATTTATAGAGATACATATCTCCATAAACATGTAGACAAGGAACATAACAATTGAAACCTACTTATAAATTATGATTTCATCTTTTAAAAAATTTCTACTACAAAATCATTTTTTCCCCAAATAATTAATTCTCAAGATATATTTTTTCATGAGGGCTAGAATAATTTTCTTATAGATGATATAATCTACTAAAGAATACCAATCTATTCTTTCTACCTTTAATAAAACCCAAATGGAAATCCTAATGGAATATAAAATAGAAAATTAAAAAACAATAATACATTAATCTAAAAACTAAACAAAAATCCCAAAGTACTAAAGTAGATCATACCATAAATTAATACACTTATATCCCAAATAACACAAAAAAATATTAAAAATAGTTAATCTCAATGGTTTTCTTGTTAACTTTATCTTACACCGCTAAAAATTTGATAATATTATTCTAAAATAATAATTTATATTAATGCTTATAGGAATAAATACCTCAACCCAAATAAAACATCTCCCCAAATATAATTAATCACTTAAAATTAAAAATATTTAATCATTTAATATGTTTACCAAAATATCCATGATCAAGATAAACTTACACCACATATGTCCTCAAAGTTGGTATCGATGATTTTCGACATAAGATTATCCTTATACATATCATCAATAAAATATTTAGTTTTATACCTATATCAAAGACATATTAAGGGTTATCAATCACGTAATCATGTTTTTTCTAGAATATCACATTATCACTAAACCACTTTTATAATTTATTGGTACTATTCAACATAAGTTTCAAATCTATAAAGAAAACAAAATGTGGATCAATCCCTATATATTTCATGATTATTATTTTCATAATGTCATTGATATATTACTTTATAAATATAACTCTAAAATAATAGTACATAAAAACATTAATCCTTACACTACAACAGTTTACATAGCATCGACTATTAGTATAGTAATTGACCATTATATTAGGGTATTGAATCAGATAATGCCCATAGTTTCAACACATAAATCATTGATAAAAAAATAGTTCCATGGGATTTTATTTATTATATTCTACCATACTATAAATTTATATATTGAATGTACCTAGGTTATCACCTATTTTTTAATACATAAACACTTTCATGTTCCTTTGTGGCATTTCCCTTAGTGATGCTTTCCATGTTTTTACATGCATGGGATTGAATTCTCTTTCACTTTCACTATTGTCAAATGAATTTCCTTTAGAATACCTCACCATAATCATTTATTTATTTTAACATTAAACTATTTTATAATTGGTAATTGTGATTCTTGATAGTTGGTATGGCATAATAACAATATTCCTTACTTGATCTCCTATCATGTTGGGCATCTCATTTAGGGAGTCATCACATTGTGCATCACATTGGTTTACGACATGCTTCCTCCTATTACCATCAATTAACTAGAATGAAGGAAAAATAAAGGATGATTATTTAGAAATGGTTAAACTCATGAATGGTGAACTATTATTTTCAATGTGATAACTCATAAATTATATATATAATTTAATATATGAATTTTTTGGGTTCACAATATGTTATACATTATCTATTTCATAACATAGACCCTTTTCCGCATTTCTGTTCCCTTAATAATGGCTTGTAATGTTATTTTTATTTTTAAAAAGAATATCCCATGGGAGTGTCAAACCTGGTGTGTAGAAATACACGTTTTTGGTTCACTAGTTCCCAATCGAATCTTGATCAATATTGTGTTTTGAGGTGTTACACCAAGGTACATCGGTTCAAGATCCACATAATAATATTGTATATAGATAGGTATGTAATTTCATTGAAACCAATTATTCTATAATTTACCAAAATGTTTTTATTTCTTCTTATTCTTAGTCTTATCCAAAAATTATTCAATAGAGTTTTCAAATCCTAATATGAAAAATAACTAAACATTATTTTGATACCAACTTTTAGAATCCTTATGTTTATTACAAATTTATTCATGATTTATTACATAACAACACACACAATATATCATATATGATCAGGAATACTAGTTTATTTGGTAATAATGAACATTACTTAACAACTTAAAATAGTCTACGAATTGTCATTTTTTTAAAAATCCAAAACGTGCACATATTTTATCATCATTTATAAAACTGCATGGGATAACCTGAGAAAATACATAAGAAAGGGGTTATCTATAAATAATAGTAAGATGATATATAAAATAACATGAAACGGTTACTACATGTTATTAAATATCCTTATCAATGGGACATAAAAGGGTTGAGATTCACGAACATGAAGAATGAGCCATGACAAAGCATGATAACAAAAAGAAAACATTGAAATGTTGAAATAACATTTAACATGACATCATTAAGATAATTCATGGCTACCAAAAAAATAAAAAATTACATAATTTTCTTTTTATAACTAAAAATGTCATATACATAGAAGATCATTAGTATAAAACATTAGACAATACATTGGATCTCTATATAGGCACATTCATCATATGCATATCACGTACATTGATAATTGTTCCACAATGATTATATAACATATGAGAATATTTCATCACATTTATTACCATTATTAGGGAATATAGGTTACATACATGGATTTATATAATAAGTTAATTATATGTAATTCTATGCGAATACCATTGAGTAAGGATAGATTCAGGTATACACTTCACAAAAGTTGAGCATTGAAATTTATAGTGGAATTTCTTCTACAAAACGACAGTACTTAAAAATTCATAAAATGGTTTATTGATAGAGAAAATGGGCTCTAATATCTTTTAATTAAAATGGAAAGTATTATTTCTTTTTAATAACATATTCTAACATGAAAATTTTGGAATTTAATAGGCATATGAAAAGAGGGTGGTTAAATAAAAACCTAGCATTGGAAATCACTGGTTAATTTCAGTAGCATAACGGGTGTACATAATGAATCATGGGATTAATTAATGATATTTAAAGGGGCCATGCATGTGTTTGAGTTAATTATTTAATTAAAGTGAAGGTCTAACTATTGGGGAAAAATACCTAAAGGTAACATAGAATCACTATTGAGTTTATTGTGTGTGTTGAAAAAGCAGGTATTTATTGTATATTGTGGAACTTATATGATATTATACACATGGTATGTTGACAAAGATCTAAGATAATGTAATGAATTCCCTATAAGTGTTACAAATAAATTATTACATAAGTTGATGTAGTTTCCCAGGGCTTTCCAAATTTTTTGGATCCAAAATTTAGAATATTGTCCACATTTCGAAAATTTGTTATCTCTGAAGGCCTTATAAAAATTTGGTTAAGACATGATTTTCAAGATGAATGATATTCATGAGGGTGGTTTCATGATGGCACAAATAATTTGATAGTAATATCTATGACTTGGACAAGTACCTCTAATGGAATATTCACAAGGTTCTTCACAAGATATGGGGCATTGATAATGAAATTATGGAGCATCATAAAATGGTGATGAATGGTCTAGAATCTTTTGGATTCAGTGGAAATTCCTATAAATAGGCCTTTACTGACATCGTAACTTTAGGGAGTTAATGAAGATTCTGAGTATCTGGATTCATGAAGGTGGTTGGTGAAGGTGGTTCTTGGGAAAATTTTCACAAATAAAAAAGATTTGTGAAGGATATAAATACTTACCGAAACATGTGGGTATCTCCAAAGTGTTGAAGTTAACATAATCTATAAAAATAAAATTGAATTTTGTGAGCTTGGTAAAGGCTATTTGAGCTTCGTGAAATATGTGACCTTCGCGTAGTCAATTTGATCTATGTTAAAGAGTGGTGCTTCATAATGGAATTAATAATCACAAAAGTTTTCAAAAAATATTTCCTAGTAAATCTATGGTAATGTGGTATTCCTCAATTGGTTGAAAATGGGACACCAATAGAGTATCTATCTAAAATTGGGGATATATTCATTAGTGATAATCAATAGTTGTACAAGTCCATAAAATGATGGTGAATACATTCTAAGAGTAGTGAAAATGGAAGAAGTAGGTGATCCTTTCCACCAAAAATGTGCTAGATAGACAGACTCTACAAGTGACCCTTAGAAAATTAGTGATCAAACCCTTAATCATGTACATGTAGTTATCTTAGGCATAGAACATATCTTGATCGAACCATATATTAGAAGCAATCCTTAGTGGATTTGGTACATTAGAACATTGTCATATATGATCTTGGATGTATCCCAGTGTGGGTGAACCAAGTAAAAATGTGTGTTTCATTTTATTTTATTTATTTATTTTCTTTATATTCATTATCATCTAATAAATTATCAAATGATAAGGTAAATATAATCACTAAAGGTCAAATTAATTGAACCCTATAAAAAAGTGATCCAGATCCAGTGGGGTAGGAAGAATTTCAAAAATAATATCCATACCCTAATTCATCCCCCTGGGTATATCGGTCCCTTTTGGACGTAGGAAAAATCATTTTCTATCATTAGGAATTTTAATAAAAATAATTTCCCAAAAAGATGTTCATGTATAAAGAGTAGAAAGAAAGGATCCCTTAATACATTTTGGCATACTAATTACTTAGGTAAATTCTATAATTAGGGGAACAAATGATAACACCATAATAGTATATAAATAGTATAGTAAATTAATCTATATAAATTTATGAAATAATAATATATTTAGATTTAAAAGTCTAATTGTAAAGATGTTTCTTAAATGGAAAATAAGAGAGAGAAATACCTTACTAAATTTCAATATTTTAACGGCTTTGGTAAAGGAAAAAATGAGGGGGATAAATGGTATATAATTCATATAACATCAATTGGATGGTAAATGTATGTTTATAAATTCATTAAAATAAAACCAATTGATATTCAAAGGCATTATTTTAATGATGGTTCTTGAATTGAAAATAAGAGAGGAAAGTCCATTACCCTCAGATAGTGATTCGAAAATATTGGAGGAGCTTATTGAAAGAATGGTGAAATGTAGGAGGATTAAAGAGAGGGGGTAATATTAAATATTTTTTCTATGGTTTTTTAGTTTAGGGGAGCCAAAAATTGTGTTGGTTTATATAAGAATGAAGTGGGGACTTCTTTATTATTTCCAAAACATAGGTTTTCGACTCTATAAAAAAAATAATCAAAACAAAATTACATGGTACATTCCAATTTTTTCAACCAAAGAGTAGTGTTTTTATTTAATTTATGTTAACAAGGTCTTATATCATTAAAATATTAGATTTTTTTATGTGTATGTGAGTCATGATCTTAAGGAAATGGTTTTCAAACATTAAAATATAATATATGTTTTTGACAATTCATAAAGGCTATATAAAATTAATAAATTTTATTAAAAAAATTATTTTAAATGTTAAATATATATTTTATTGTGAATAACATTTATTTAAATTATAACATCACTTTTGGGAATTTATGATACAATAATACATGCAGTATATTTATATAGTATTTAATTGTTACTCGAAAATTAAATTTTCGTAGAAAATTCTGGATAAATAATAATTATATAATTTGGATGAGATGAATCCAAAAATTATATTTATATTATTAAAAAATTCTCTAAATATTAGAATATTATATTTTAAATTAAAATCCTAAATTATTAACAAATTCTGTTATTTTTCAAATAATATTTTTTTGGGCCTTTTAGAAAATATGTTTTCACTTCAGAAATTTATATTATAATTTACATTTAATATATATTATTTAATAATATTATATATTTTTAATATTTATTAAAAATATTTTTAATTATTCAAAATTTTATTTTTCATTAAAACTATACTTTTCCCCAAATACAATTTATGTATTTATATATGAGAAATATAATTTTATCATAATCATTATATAATATTTGTAAATTAGAAAAATGATATAATAATTATTATTATTAACATAAATATAAATATTTTTAACATTATATTTACATTATATCTAGTAATTGAGAAGTTATTTATAATCTTCTTTAATCTATGTTCTGTTTATCATGGTAATAAATATTAACAATGATTACTATTCAAACTATCTAAAAATTGTTCGAACTTGTTACCAAATATGAATTATTATTAGTCCAAATTGGATATCAATTTTATGAAAATTTATACATAGATGTTGTGAAATTTGATTTAATATAGAACCCACAAGCACGATGGGAAGCAGGTTTCTGAAAAAATGCATTTTTCAAAGAAAATACGACCTTACCTTATTCCTATAACTTGTGATATTAATTATATGAATATAATGAATCATTTAAAGATATATAATCTAATAAAAATCATTTAAATATATCTTCATTATGGTTTATTAAATTAATTATAATTCAGAAAAATTATTTTCCATTAATTTTTTTTCAAAAAATGCATTTTTAAGTCTAAAAATAAACTCATTTTTTCATCCAATATAATGTTTAATTAAATATAATTAACTTCATTATATTTAAATAAAAAATAATTATATTATTATTACATAAAATTAAAATAATAATGTGACTTAAATTTCTTTATTTGTCAATAGAATTGACATTTTTAAATAAAAAATAATATTTTTTACTATCCATTAGAAAATGAATATTTCTCAAAACAAATTGTAAAATTTAACAATAGGTTATTTAATATATTATTATATTAAAAATTGAGATCATTTTACCCAATAAAGTTTCTAAATGTTCTAGAAATAATTATTATATTTTTTTAAAAAACAGGTAAAAATCACTATTGAATAAAACATATTTTGAGGAACAAATGGACATAAAAAATTATGATTTATTACCTATAAATAATTTAGAAAGATATTTATTTTTAGTTGGATATATATATATATATATATATATCATAAATTAGTTAATTTTATTCATATCAACAATTTTAAGGGCTTGGTTACAGTAGTTATATTAAAATAATCCGGGTTTTTGAGGGTTCAGTCTAACGTATCGCATACGATATCCAATAAAAAATTTCTTTTAAAATATAATGGTGATATAGATATGGTATATCGTGACCACTGACACAAAAAAATAATTTTTTCTTAAACATTTCATTCCCTAATATTCAAAATTTACTTTTCCAACTATAGTTTTCAACATAGTTATTAGTTTTCTAACATGTGCAATTTACCCATCAAGACAAAAATAAAATAATCATTTTTGGATAATATGGACCAAATGATTATTAAAGTTATATAAATCCTATAATACATAAAAATATATTGAAAATTAATTTTAACATAATCACATGTAAAATGAAATACCCTGTTATAACCTTAATTTCATTAAATAAATTTTACTAATATTAATAGTGATTATGAAAAATAAAATAGTTTTACATAATATATAATTACTATAATAATTATTTATAATTCTGAATCCATTTTATTAAATTAGTTTCATATAATTTGTTGAAAATAATTTTAAAAAATCCACATATCATTTCAAAAATATATTTTTTAAAAATGCATTTTCAAACATAATATCATCAGACATATAGTATATAACTAGTAATAATCATTAGATGTATTTAAATTCATATATTTAAATATATCATATAAAAAATTCTTTATAATAATTTTTTGTTATGGATTATTTCAATTAACTGAAATGGATAAACCTTATTCAATTAAAAAAATTCATACAAATTGTGTTTTTATGCCTTAAAATAAACTAATACCAAAATTGGGTCAAAACATGATTCAAATAAAATTAACTATATTAAATCAAAATAATTAATACATTGGGTAATTAAAAATAAAATTCATGTCATAATTGAACTTTAAAATTAGTTTATTTAACAAAAAGAAATAAAATTATTTAAACATTAATATTTTTTCACTATTTAATAGAAAATAAACCTTTTTAGAAAAAATCATAATTTTCAAATAACATAATTTTGATATGATGATTTCAAAAATCATATCTAATTTTGAAATAAAATTTCAAAAAGTTATGTAAATTAATTATAATGTTTTTCCAAAAAAAAATTGAATGATTTTTTAATAAAAACATTTTCTTACAAAAAGAGACTTTACTAAAAATTAAGAAGATTATTTAATATGAATTTATCAATAATTTTTTAGATATTTAGACATATATATATATATATATATATATTAATTTACATAAACTTATTCATACCCACTAATACGACCGGTATTTTATAATGGTGTTATTTAAAAATATATTGGATTGGGCCTTTTAGGCTTGTCATTATGTGTCATATACACCATTGACCAAAATTTTCTTATCTTAAAATGTTAGGGTGTTACATTCTGTCCACCTTTAGAAAATTTCATCCTCAACATTTTTACATTCACTGAAAAAAATGAAGGGTATTAAATTTTAAAATATCTTTTTTACAACCCATAATTTAAAAATGGTTAATAATGCATTTTCGTAAAGGTAAGGAAATAAGAAAATGGATATCTGAAATAACACATAACTAGGATTTAAATTATCAGAAAATGGTGAGAATTGAGAAAATGGAAATGGAAGAATATCTTAAATAATTATGATGAGTGCTAAAGTTCATGGATCCTGAGATATTAAACTATCAAGATAAAGTTGAAAACTGAATATAATAAATCTATGATTAGTTAAAATACCATTGATTCAGCTGGTATGAGGGTAATATAAAATCATTATTTCAAGATTGGTTTCCTTGTGTAACATGCCATCACGGATTCCACTAAATTTTTCCATGAGTGGGTGGGTCACATGGACTCACATGAACCTCCCATTACACAAAATTTATCATACTAGTAGTGAGGACCTAAAGTGTTTTTGTAAGGATAATATTCTCTTTTCATAGAGTGTAACATTGGGGTATTTAACATAGTAATCATTAGTGTAAGTATTAAATCATCCTGGGTAGAGATACAAAATCTGAGATAAATATATATATAAACACTTAAATTAATATCAATTAAAATGATGTGTGGTATCATCTCTTTACAAATATTTTAAGAACCCTGTCCTTAGTTTTGATGTATGGGCTTCTTCTTCTCTGTTTTCCATAAGTTTTTTTGAGAAAATATGGAAAATGGGGAAAAATACCAAAATTTGGAAAGTGCATGCCGTGTACTTTGTCCACACGGAGTGTACTTTTGGCCGTGTGGAATGAGTACAAAGGGTGTGTGGCTGTGTCAGCGATGAAGGGTGTAGGAACCAACTACATGTCGTGTAGTGTTCCCTTACATGCCGTGTAGTTAATCGGCGGGTGACTAAAAAGGAGGTGGCTAGCTGGCCAACTAAACATACGGTGTACACAAGGAGACACACTGTGTAGTCACATCAGAAGATGAACAGTGCCACACTGGTGGGATGCCGCTAGAGGAACAGTTTAAAAATTGGAAGTACACACCTTGTACTTGGAAATACACACCGTGTACTTCATTTTTTTTTTTGCTTAAAATGGGCAGTAGCCTCCCCTATTCACAGGGAAGGATTAGAATGGGAACAGGGATCCCGGTAGAGGAGGCCAAAACTTCAGAGATCCAGCGAGCGTTCTTTGGGAATCCGTTTCTGCCTCAGACGATCTCGTTGGAACCGCACGGGTAATCTCTTCTCTATTCTTCAACAGTTCATGCCAATTCTTCCCCTAACTTGAGTTATTTGTGTTTGAGAGTGATTTAATTTACCTTAGATCTACGGTTTTCTTGGAAGTTTCTGGAATATTCGTTCGTGTATAACGTTCATTGGCTTATAAGGTAGGTGGCTTGGTGTTAATTTTTCCAACTATTGTGCATTTTGTGCATTATGTGTGTTTTGTGCGTTTTTGTGCCACGAACCCATGGTGGGGTGTCGTGTGGCTGAGGCCATGGCTATTTTGAATACCTAGAATTGTATAGGTAATTAAATGTGATATTTAAATGATTTTTGGGATTGTTGCTTGGATCCAGAACCATCCTGAGGGGTGTGTTCCTCTGTTTAGCCATTTGGCCAAGATACCTGAGGACATGCCATGTTTAATTATGAATTACTTTTTTCGTGAGAGTAATTGTGTGTAAATTGAATTTCTATATGTTGGGAATGGACTTGTTACTTATGCCTGAGGGAAGTGTTTTACTATAGCCTGAGGGCATGACTGTATTATCCGGAGGGTGATGTTCTATTTTGCCTGAGGGAAACCTTTCATGCCTGAGGGATTAACTTCTGTGCCTGAGGGCAACACTTCGTACGCCTGAGAGAAAATTTTTTTACGCCTAAGGGAAATACCTGTGGGTTGGATTATGATTACAAGAGGGTAAGGTTTTACTTGTTTGAGGACGCTGACTGATTACATAGAAATGCACTGTGGTGGTTTCATATTAATTAATAATAAAATGGATATTAAAATGGAAATATAACTGGTATGTTAGTTACTTTTCAGTACTCCATAGTTTATTGAATTTACTTTTGCCCACTATTGTTGCATGTTTTACACACAGTTGATCACATACCTTTGGTGGGTGCCTATTGAGATTTATTTCTCACACCCTATTTGGTTCATGATTTTCGGCCCAAACTGATTACGTTTCTGCAGGTGTAGATAAGGGCAAGGGCCCTTATACAGGTACGTGATTGATGTTGAGGAGTAGGGGAGCATGAGACCGAGATCAGGCACGCAAAGCTATCAGCTGTTTCATTTTTCCATGTTGTACCTTGTATTGTATTGTACTGATGTGTAACCTGTTCTGGCTATTTTATTAGTTTTTGAGTCATGTTGCACCATTACCTATATACTGGTTGGTTATACCTACTGCAGTTGTTTATTTTTGTTGTTTATTGTTTACTGCTTCCTTTGTTGTTGTATGTTTCTTTGTATTCCACTGTGCTACACTTTGACAAATGAGGGCATAGTTTCCCCACTATCAGACCTGGGCCCTCGCTACTAGTCGGCAGCCTCTGGCATTTGGGGATATGTGCTTGAGGTCACGTGGAGAAACGGGTTCGGGGCACCCGTTGAGTGGCACCCGGAACCGGGACGTTACAAAGTGGTAGCAGAGGAGTTCTTTTCATTGACATACTCTTTGGAGCCTTAGTCAGGGATAGGACGAGAACGATAGCTGGTAATAAGCTATGCCCGGGCATTGCTAACCCATGTACAGGGAAAAGCCAATTTTCCTTGTATTGCAAATTTTCTGGTTTTTCAATTTTACAGTTGATTTGTTTTCACCAAAGGGTGACACACGTGTATTGTGTTGTTTATATTTTATCATTGGTTTCTATTTAGTTGCAACCCGATGAAATGAGGGTATTCCATCTCATGCATCATTTAGGTACATGCTAGAATGAACGCCAAACTTTGATTTTTGGTGAGTATGGGCCCCCATTGACCAGAATTTGGTGGATCTTTGACCCTTTATCATGTTATAACATAGATAAGCTGTCAAACATTGATTCATGGGGAGTATGGGCCCTCATGGATCGGAATTTGACACTTAGGTGTTGTTTTTCAATGTTTTCTAGGTTCCGGGGATGTTTCTGAGGAATAAAGTCTGGAAACCTAGTATACACGCCATATTGTACTGTAGACACACCGTGTATGTTCTTCTGTTCAGGATGAAAAATAACCTTTTTGAGTACATGCCGTGTACCCAGAGTACACACTTTGTAGTCTCTTCCCGTGTCACAATCCGTGTGGGTGGTGACATGGGGAAGGGATGAGCTTGGGGTAAACTTTCCGTGTAGTTTCTGTATACGCCGTGTAGTGTTCACCTGGTGTCCGCTGTGTAACTACAACATGGGCGGATGAAAACTTAAGACATACACATCTTGTCCACTGTGGAACACGCCGTGTAGTGTGGCATGGGAACCCGGCCATGTAACTAACAACACAGGTCATGATAAACCTTTCGATTACACGTCGTGTGTATATTGAACATGCCGTGTAGGTTGAGCTGTGTAACCGGCCGTGTAACTAACAACATGGGTCGGTGGAGATCGTCTAGTACACACCGTGTACCTATGGGGCACGCCATGTTGTCTTGTCCGATAACAGACCGTGTGGAGCAAGCCGTGTGGCTGGGAAACGAGGTGGTGTACACTCCGTGTGGGGTGTAACACATCGTGTAGTGTCAAACCGAGTAGTCGGTCATGTCACAAGAGACACAGGCAGTTGGAAAAGACACCATACACACCATGTAGTCAGTATACACGCCGTGTAGATTTTTTCAAACGGGAGTTGTGTGGCTAAGCCATACAGAAGAACCCGGGAAAGGGAACGGGAGTCAAGTACACACCGTGTAGTCAGTATACACGCCGTTTAGTCTTGTTTTGAAAATTTTGAATGCCTTCTTCCTCCTCTTCCCTTTTCGGTTTCTTCATTTTCGGTCTTGTAAATCTTGTTCTAAAGGCGTGTTTTTGAACTTGTATTGTCATTCCTTATAGATGACTGAGTGTTGTTCCCCAGGAGAGTGGCAATGAGTATACACCAGATATGGTGGGCCATGGGCTACCAGTGGATCCACCAGTAGAGCCAGATGTGGCTCCAGCCGTTATACCGGATACAGGCCCGGAGGCTCAGTTCCGTGAAGTCTTCATGCGGTGCATGCAGACCTTTCAGAGAGCACCGCCAGCTGCCACATCTATGGCTGAGCTGAGTTGTATATTTCAGCAGTAGCATCTGCCTACGTTTTCATGGGATGGCAGACCACGGGCTGCGGAGTCTCGGCTCAGATCGATGGAGACTATTTTTGAACATCTTGAGACGCCTCCAGGGTGGAGGGTCAATATTGGGACATACATGTTGTGTGATTCCGCCAAGATGTGGTGGGATGTTACCACCCAGTCAGATCATCTCAGAGAAATGGCGTGGGAGGATTTTCAGGCAGTATTCTATGACTTCTTCATCCCAGAGACGCTAAGGGAAGATAGAGCTCGAGTGTTCATCAATCTACAGTAGGGCGCTATGTCGGTGATGGACTATTCTGCTCACTTTACTAAGCTTCAGTTTTTTGCACCTGTTCTAGTGGGTGATGAGATGCTGAATGACAAACTCTTTGATGATGGTGTTCGTTATGACATCCGGGCACTGGTGAATGTTTTTAGGTTGCCTTCATTACATGATATTTTGAACCAGCTGCTGATTATAGAAAGGAAACTGCGGGAAGCTAGTGGTGTGGGCCAGGGCAGTTCAACACCAGTTTCTGGTACTATTTCTACTGAAAGAGGGAGAGACAGATGGAATTCTCTTAGGGTGGCAGTACCAGCCAGTCAGCTTCCTCAGGTGGCCCGATCAGGTGCTACTAGTGTGGTAAGGAGGGTCACAAAAGACCGCAGTGTCCACGATACCTAGTGGAGTGGCGAGCTTGTGGCAAGATGGGTCATTTTGCAGCGCTTTTGCATGGCGTTTCCACCGATGGCTAGTGAGAGGGGTTCTGTGCAGACTCCGTGTGCAGGAGCATGGACTAGTGGCTTCTTACCAGTCAAGGAACTGGAATATGTCAAGGTATGCAGGAAGGGATGGTAGTCGTGGATGTGGTAGCCAGACACTAGGATCTCAGAGGCCATAGGGCGGGACAGATCAGGGTAGTTAGGCTGTGTCGCAGGGCCGTGGCACTGGGTAGACATATGCAGTGCAACAGACCCAGCAAGAGCAGGATCCCGGACCGTCTACAGTCAGAGGTACTATTCTAGTAGCTTCTATCTTGTCATCATTAATTTTTGATACGGGTGCTACACATAGTTTTATATCCGTTCCTGTTGTGGAGATCCTTGGGATCTATGTTTCTTCTTATTCTGATATCATGATGCTAGACACTCTGTTGGGGACTATAACGGATGGTGTGCGTCAATTCAAGGATTTCCCCTTGATGTTGGTGGGTTTCACTTCCTTTGGGGCCTCTATGTCTTAGAGATAACGAGCTATGATGTCATTATCGGGATTGACTGGTTTGTTCCCTTTTGAGCCATTGTAGACTTCTATCTTCGTAGGGTGAGTTTCATGTCACCAGAGGGCAGAGAGTTTCTATACAAGGGCGAGGGGGATGTTTAGGAGAGTCAAGCTGGACCAGAGCATCATGGGAGAGGTGGAGTCATAGCCTATATTTCTATTTTATATCTAGATTACCATGGGACTTGTCAAATGGATTTCCCTCAAGTAGTTGATCGTTTCAGGGATGTCTTCCCACATGAATTTTCAGGTCTACCTCTAAAACAAGAGGTGGATTTATCTATTGAGCTTGTGCTAGGAGCATCACTAGTGTCCATTCCTCTTTATAAGATTGCCACGCCTTACATGCAGGAGCTCAAGAGACAGTTAGAGGAGTTACCGGAAAAGGGTTTCATCCGACCCAGCAGTTCTTCGTGCAGTTCTCCGGTCCTTTTTGCGAAGAAGGAGGACAGTACCCTCAGACATTGTGTGGATTATCAGAATTTTAACTAGTTGAAGTTCAAGAACTAATATCCCTTGCCGATTATTGATGATATTTTTAATCAAATTCATGAAACACTAGTGTTCTCAAAGATTGACATGAGGTCAGGATATCACCAGCTGCTCATTAGACCATCTGAAATACCTCTCACAGCTTTCAGGAGCAGGTATGGTCTATACGAGTATACAGTTATGCCGTTCGGACTCACGAACGCGCCAGTAGTTTTCATGGCTCTGATGAATTGTGTGTTCCATCCATATCTGAACTATTTTGTGGTAGTATTCATGGAAGACATTTTGGTGTACTCTCACACTCGACACGACCATGCCACCCATCTTGAGATCGTATTGAGTACACTGGGAGAGCATTGGATATATGATAATCTCTCCAAGTGCCACTTTTGGATAGACCGAATACACTTCCTGGGTCATATCATCTCAGAGGCAGGATTTGTAGTACACCCAGAGAAGGTGAGAGAAGTAGTTTTCTGGGACCAGCCTAAGAAAGTGTTTGAGATAGAGAGTTTCTTAGGGCTGGATGGTTACTAAAAGTTTTTTATAAAGGACTTATCCCTCTTAGCAGCGCCATTGATGGACTTGACAAAGAAGGGAGTGAAGTTTGTTTGGTCAGAAGCTTGTGAGACAACCTTTCAGGATCTAAAAGGAAGGTTGACATCAGCACTGATCATGATACTACAAGAGCAGGGAAGGAGCTATACAGTTTACTGTGATGCATCAGGTATTGTACTGGGAGCTGTGTTGATGCAGGGCGATCGAGTTTTTGCATACGGGTCTCGGTAGTTGAGGCCAAATGAGAGGAATTACCCGACACATGATCTCAAGTTGCTTTCAGTTGTTCATGCGTTACGCTATTCGAGACACTATCTCTTTGGAGAACATTTTTTGGTTTTCACCGACCACAAAAGTCTCAAGTATATTTTTACTCAGCATGACTTGAATCTGAGGCAGCGAAGGTGGGATGAATACCTTCAGTCCTTTGATTTTGAGCTTTCCTATACACCTGTTAAAGGTAATGCAGTAGTTTATGCATTATGCAAGAAGACTCAAATACACGCAGTGCAGGAGGCCAGTAGTGAATCGAGGTTTATGGCTTTGTTCCCTGAGATGCATCTGGAGGTGTATGATAGTCATGGATAGACATATCATTCCACATTAACTGTGACTTTTACCCTCTTGGATAGATTTAGGATGAGATAGCTATCTGATTTAGAAGGCATAGTTCTACGGGAGTCGGTGGTAAGTGAGGACCCTCCTCCTAGTTGGATGATAGGCGATGATGAAGTTCTGAGTTTCTGTAACGCCCCGACCCCAGTTACCCAGAGTCGGTGCATTACTTCGTAACATTGGCATGATCACAAGAAAGATCAAATCTCGAAAGACCGATTGGTTTAGTTGCCTTGGAAACACTAGATATATTCATATGTTTTACATTACATTATAAAATGAAAAACTACTACAACAACATAATGTTTCCTCAATCCACACTATTAACCCCTCATAAAATCCCTGCAGGTCATTCATAACTTACTTCTTCACATCCAGGGAATAATAAAACATAGAAAAGGGGTGAGCTCAAATGCCCAGTAAGGATAACAATATAGCGGAAACTTTTATAAATAAGAATAAACATTTAAGGCAATGTATAACTAAAACAAAAGCCTTTTAAATATTAACTTTCAACATGGTATGGCATAAATAAAATGAAATAATGCCATTTACTTATTCACATGGATATTCTAGTAATCGAATAATCACATGCAAAAATCAATAACCACTTTCATAATGTTGGAATGCATAATGCCAGACTATCATAACCACATAGCCAAGACCTCGTGCCAAGACTACAAATAAGATTTTGTCAAGGCCTTGTGCCAAGACACTAGTTTGTCTCATGAGACCTACCGATGCAATTTTTGTTAAAAGATACTTACGTTTAAAATTGCTAAAATATACTCCAGTGTTTTTCTGAAATCATTATGCAAGCTTCTGAAAACAAAATAACTAATTTTGAGACTGCTCAACTAGTTATAGGCCATGATGGGTCCACTCCCAATCCCTTCCTATCTACCACACTCGAGAGTCAGGTTTTCGGAAAACATTTTTAAGCTTGCGTTAAATACGTATACATTTGCACTGGATTTTCATATTTTTGAGAGAAATATATCTTTTTTTGAAATCATTTAAAAGTTACATAATTATAAAAGAAACCATTTACTTTGAAAATATCCTTATAAACTTGTCAAGAAAGCTTTGAAGATTTTATAACGGCAGAAAATAGTCGTACCCGCCGTATAAGTTAAAAAAAACATTCTTACCTTAATTCTGTCGAAAAGGTTAAAAAGGACCTTGTTTTGAAAACGACGGAAAGATTACTTTATAAACCTCTTATAAAAAGTCAAACAAGGGTATAAATGACTTTATCCCATATTCTTTTAAATAATAAATATGTTTTGAAATACATTTCGAATAAACATGGATGTGGATGATAAAGAGATCCCAGTAGATTATTACATATAAACAACCTCGGATAATGAAGAGATTGTGAAATAACCCTTACCTTGTACTTTTCCATGGTTGGGGTAGGTTAACCTCCTGTATAATGGTGAAATAATTGTTATTAAATTATACAATAATCATATACATTAATATGATATCATATATGATCTTTTAACATTGATTTGTTAATAATATCTTAGAATTATCGTCGTTTCGGGTGTTAACTTACTTGTTTTCTTTTATATGTTTTGTTACGTAAGACATGTTTGTAAAGGATAAGTTGTATATTATTCATATCCAGAATGATATCAAGTCCTTAAACATCATTTTTAAATCATCAAATGATAATTATACTTGAATGGATACGATGGAGAATGAATCTCATCGCGTTCGTGGAGACGGTAGTCCGTACGTACGCACGAGCGACAATATCATTCTTTTGATATTAAAATAATATATAAATGGATGGTATATCATATATACAGAATCATTAACATTTTATATTTATTATTTACATGAGTTACACATCATTATTATACCCATCCAAATAATATTATATTGAATAACAATTACACCACGACGTGGAGACGGTAAGCCGTACATACGCACGTATGGTGACATGTTATTCAAAGGGTGGATAGAATACTGAATATGATTGTACCATATTTATAATAATATCACAGTATATGTGAGATACTGGAGTTATTATTTTAGAATGGTAAGAACAAAGGAAGAAGAAGTGGAAGAAGAAATGAACTTGGAGAAGGGTGGTGAAATCATTACCTCTTCTTCGGGTTCTTCCTTTTGATTTGATCAAAAGGACTCCATAGGTTGGCTTTATGATCAAACTAAGGCCTCTAGGTTGTATTGAGGGATGTTGGGAGAGTATTTGGGCAGAGTTTTGCCGAACCAAAAGGCTTTGAAGGTGTGAAGAAATGGGAAGGAGGAGTGCCCTTTTATAAGAGGGGTGAGGGGCACCTTTGGAAAAGCTAGAAATATTAATTTATAATAAATTCATATTCGATTTCTAATGGCTCCAAAGTTGATTATTCAAAGGTTAAGGTGGGGCTAGGTCGAAAACCACTCAACCAATAGAATTTAGATAGGTTTTGGTACTTATATTAACCTTATCTTTAAGTATTAACTCTAAGTTAATTAGTTTCACTTTTACAATGTCTCTTTGTATTTTTATATAATATGGTTAATAAACTTACTATATACATCCATGCGACCCCCAAGTGGTCCATTAATGATTAACCTATCATGATATAAGTCTCTTGGCCGAACCTTAGATTTTTAGGAATTTAATATCACTTAATAATATAATAGTTGTTTTAAGAACTCTTTTATGTCAATTTTGACACTATTCAATAGTTGATTTTTGTGAAACTCATAACAGATTGATTACTTCGAAAAAAGTCAATTAAATCAATCCTAATATATCATATTATCCTAGAAAATTAGTTTAATTCATTAAAAGTTTCATATTATATTTATTTGGGTATTTATAATATCAATTATTTTAATTTTTCACTATTATAGTAATTACTGCATCATCATTGTGTCATATATAAAATAAATTATTTAATGTCTAAAAATTATAAATAAAATATCATTATGTTGGAAATCTTTTTATCTTTCTAATGAATATTTATAATCGAAAATACAACATATATAACCCTATGTAAAAATTGTTCTTCTAAAAGATGTAAGCTTATGCCATTTTTATTTTTATTTTAACTTTATTAATATAAAGTGTCCCTACCACATACAAGTGGCTCCAAGGGGTCCCCAAATTGACCCAAGGATGCTCATGGTCGGGTATGTGTCCACCAATAAGTTTAGGACACGTTTTAGGGTAATTTTGTATTATTATAATATTATTTTTTTAACCCTTATTTACCGGATTTACCCTTAACCATGGTAAATAAAATATTTACCACAGTAATTATTCAAAATGTCTAAAAATAAAGGTTACCTATTTACACAATTTGTAAATCCTGATTCCAAATATGGAATTAATTTTTCTAAATTCAAAACACAGAAGTGGCAGAAATTAATTTAAAATTAATTCCCGCTGTCAAAACAAAAAGCCTGTTTTTAAGAGATAATAACTATCAAAATATTGACACTTGTTTATGTTCGGTTTAATTGTAAAATTATGTCCAATGACCAACATTATATTAAATGGTAAAAATATATTCTAAATATACTTTAAAACCACTCAAATTCATAATTTATCACTATTAATTATTTTGATTAAAAAAGTTGTTTTTAATTAAAATTTAGTAATTTTCACTATTCATCAAAATATGAAAGTTATCCGAAATGTACCAAAATTTCACCTTAGGCTAAATTTGATATTCCGAATCCCAAAATGAAGTCCATTTTCAAATATAAAATATATATAATTTCAAAAAGTAGGTATTACTATTCATAGCGGTTAGTTTGATTGGTTACGGTGTGTGTTAAAACTCGACGTTGCGTACAACACACGCTACTGTTTTATTCAAAGGAAAGCGTACCGTAGAAGCTTGGGATGTTTCATTTTAAATTTTTGATGTCCCCATTTAGTCAAAAAGTTTAAAATATAGCATTTAAAAAGGGTTCACTATTAAAGTTTATAAAAGTGCAATACTGAAAATGAATTTGTTCTTGCATTATATCTAAGAAACTCATAATATGGTTTCTAAAATTATAAGGATTATATAAACATTAAAATTTATCTAATACTATTCATAACCTCTTTTGAACGGCTTGTTTGGTAAGTCATGGTTTGGTTGAACTTGGTGTTGCATGTAGTGAAAGTTATTTAATTATTTTTAAGAAATAACACACTATGAAATCTTGGGGTGTTACATTCTCCCCTCCTTCAATAAATTGCATCCTCACAATTTGAAATTGTTCTTCGAAAATAAAAGGTTGAAAATAGATAATATATTTGTGGGAAAACCCACATCGGAAATTGGGTTACTAAAATTTAGTCTTAATATGAGGAAAAGAGAAATGAAAGGATCACACCAAATTATGATCTCTATTAGGAGAACATTGGTGGCAATTATAGACATATAATTGGAGGAAAAACGTTAATATTTATAGGTAGTGATTGAGGTCATCAATCACAAAAAAGTATAAAATTGAGGTCCTTAAACTCATCAATCTATGATGATTTGAAGTACCATCGGTTCAACAAAATATAGGGTATTGGGATAACACATTTTTGACGTTTCAAAATATCTTAGTTGAAATCCCACATCGAAAAATGAATTAATGAGGCCTCTATTTAAAATAAAGAGTGGAAAGTATGAAGATTACCGAAAATAACACATACTAGGGTTCCATGTAGGAAAATATGGATATGGAGGAGAAATCTAACCATCAATTATCTGATGGAGAGTGGTAGAGAACATGGCTATGAAAAGGCCAACAATCCCAAAGCCATAAATTAGTGATGATTTAAGGTACCACCTAGGAAAACATTTTTGTTCTAATTTTCTTTTCTTAATATTGAGGAATTTTTTTTATGAGATTGGCTAAGATCATATAGAGATATACTTACTTTATAATTAGAGTTTTATCTATTAATAGATTTCTACCACATACTCATCTTTCACTCTAAAAGATAATAGAATGTAAAAAAAATTATATTTACACTATTCGTATAGGGTTCCAAAATAAACGAATTTATAATTCATCTAAAAGATCTTTTAATAAAAACTACATTATTTAATCCAGGACATCTCGCAGGCCAGTGGTAGGTGATACATCCTTGTCGCCCTTCGGTTGCAGGTTCAAGTCTCGCAGCCTTGCCGGACGCGACGGGTTGCCGCCCGACCTCCGGTTTTTCCTTTTATGGTAATCAAAAATAATCCAAACTAGAACTATCCAAAATACTCCTGTCCAAACTCACAGTCCAACATTTATAAGGAAGGTAAACATAATATAGATCCTTTTTACCCCGTAATAGCATATGAATACCTTCATCATGTATTACCATATTCCTTATTGATTACATTCATGCTCCCTTATTCCATATAGAATGCTGGATATACTTCATTAATCCAAAAATGGTTTAAACCCCAACAATGATGGAATATACAAATCATTAATCAGTTCCAAGGTAGTCAAGAATATCCAATATAATTTATCCAAAACAATCACATATTATTCCAAAATCACTACCTCAGTATCAGAACTATATTATGATTTATCATTCTCTCAACCATATATTTTCCAAAAATTTAACCTTCTATTGAGTCGCTTTTCTTTGTTCCACACAATCTCAAGTCCTTAATGAAATAGTACTGTAGTACAATCCTTATATACTCCATAATTATTATAACAAGTACATTGTTGATACAACACTCAATTGACATAATCAACATAAGAACCCTAATCATTCCTCTTCATCTGTGGTAGTATCATAACTTGATTATTATCCAATAGCATCATTTGCGGCATAGTCTGATGACTGGGACATAGGTTCGTGTAGTGTCCAAACTCGTTGCAAATGAAGCATTGTACATTTAAAACCATTTTCTTACCCTTGCAGTCACGTACTTTGTGCCCTTTTCCTCCACACATATAACAAACTCCCATTCCTTTCTGGCAAGTTCCAGGGTGTTTCTTTCCACAGTTACCACATATGGGAAAATTCTTCTTTTCCCTCTTACTTTTATCCAACTTTCTCTCTTCCATCCTTTTCTTCTCTTGCTTCCCTTCAAAGCCATAGGACTCAGTAAACTCTTTACTTATCTTATCAACACATGATATTATTTCTTCATATGATGATAATACATGGGAGACTATTTCTCTTATAAATTCTAGCTTAATACCATGAAAGATATGATCCTTCCTTCTCTTTGGATCATGTGCATTTCTGGAGTTCTCATTCCTTCTACTGGGCGCCATTTCTAAACAATGGCATACACTAGATCAGTTTATGAATCAAAATACATAATCCCATACTTATAAAACACAAAACATAAATTGAACTATTTATGGATATAATCCATAATCATAAGAATGTTTTCTTTGAGGAAGTATATACTAATAATCCCTTCAAAATGATTTGTAAAGAAAATGAGAGTTATCCTAAGCATATCCCCCGGGAGTGTCGTAACCAAGAGTGCAGCAAGGCCCGTTGTCGTGCACCAGTTCCCATTCGAGTCTAGCTCAAAGCGGTGTTTTCGGGTTTTACACCTAGGTACATCTGTGCCAGAGCCGCCTCTACCTTCTCGTATCCAGACAGGGATGTATTGCTCGGAAAACACACAAAATCTCTACAATACCAAAATTCTAGGAAGTTCTTCTATACTAATCCTCAAAGTTAATCTTAGGTCTACATGCTCTAATCAGAGTTTATCTAAATCTAGCTTCCAAGGTTTGTACTAAACTTTCTCTGATACCAACTGTAACGCCCCGACCCCAGCTACCCAGAGTCGGTGCATTACTTCGTAACATTGGCATGATCACAAGAAAGATCAAATCTCGAAAGACCGATTGGGTTAGTAGCCTTGGAAACACTATATATATTCATAAGTTTTACATTACATTATAAAATGAAAAACTACTACAACAACATAATGTTTCCACAATCCACACTATTAACCCCTCATAAAATCCCTGTAGGTCATTCATAACTTACTTCTTCACATCCTGGGAAAAATAAAACATAGAAAAAGGGTGAGCTCAAATGCCCAGTAAGGATAACAATATAGCGGAAACTTTTATAAATAAGAATAAACATTTAAGGCAATGTATAACTAAAACAAAAGCCT
The DNA here is from genome assembly GCA_963277665.1 of Viscum album. Taxonomy (NCBI): domain Eukaryota; kingdom Viridiplantae; phylum Streptophyta; class Magnoliopsida; order Santalales; family Viscaceae; genus Viscum; species Viscum album. The sequence goes on from OY728157.1 coordinate 1,471,006,181, forward strand.
TTTAAATATTAACTTTCAACATGGTATGGCATAAATAAAATGAAATAATTCCATTTACTTATTCACATGGATATTCTACTAATCGAATAATCACAAGCAAAAATCAATAACCACTTTCATAATGTTGGAATGCATAATGCCAGACTATCATAACCACATAGCCAAGGCCTCGTGCCAAGACTACAAATAAGATTTTGTCAAGGCCTTGTGCCAAGACACTAGTTTGTCTCATGAGACCTACCGATGCAATTTTTTTTAAAAGATACTTACATTTAAAATTGCTAAAATATACTCCAGTGTTTTTCTGAAATCATTATGCAAGCTTCTGAAAACAAAATAACTAATTCTGAGACTACTCGACTAGTTATAGTCCATGATGGGTCCACTCCCAATCCCTTCCTATCTACCACACTCGAGAGTCAGGTTTTCTGAAAACATTTTTAAGCTTGCGTTAAATACGTATACATTTGCACTGGATTTTCATATTTTTGAGAGAAATATATCTTTTTTTGAAATCATTTAAAAGTTACATAATTATAAAAGAAAACATTTACTTTGAAAATATCCTTATAAACTTGTCAAGAAATATTTGAAGATTTTATAATGGCAGAAAATAGTCGTACCCGCCTTATAAGTTAAAAAAAACATTCTTACCTTAATTCTGTCGAAAAGGTTAAAAAGGACCTTGTTTTGAAAACGATGGAAAGATTCCTTTATAAACCTCTTATAAAAAGTCAAAAAAGGGTATAAATGACTTTAACCCATATTCTTGTAAATAATAAATATGTTTTGAAATACATTTCGAAGAAACATGGATGTGGATGATAAAGAGATCCCAGTAGATTATTACATATAAACAACCTCGGATAATGAAGAGATTGTGAAATAACCCTTACCTTGTACTTTTCCTTGGTTGGGGTAGGTTAAACTCCTGTATAATGGTGAAATAATTGTTATTAAATTATACAAGAATCATATACATTAATATGATATCATATATGATCTTTTAACATTGATTTGTTAATAATATCTTAGAATTATCGTCGTTTCGGGTGTTAACTTACTTGTTTTCTTTTATATGTTTTGTTACGTAAGACATGTTTGTAAAGGATAGGTTGTATATTATTCATATCTATAATGATATCAAGTCCTTAAAAATCAATTTTTAAATCATCAAATGATAATTATACTTGAATGGATACGATGGAGAATGAATCTCATCGCGTTCGTGGAGACGGTAGTCCGTACGTACGCACGAGCGACAATATCATTTTTTTGATATTAAAATAATATATAAATGGATGGTATATCATATATACAGAATCATTAACATGTTATATTTATTATTTACATGAGTTGCACATCATTATTATACCCATCCAAATAATATTATATTGAATAACAATTACACCACGACGTGGAGACGGTAAGCCGTACGTACGCACGTATGGTGACATGTTATTCAAAGGGTGGATAGAATACTGAATATGATTGTACCATATTTATAATAATATCACATTATATGTGAGATACAGGAGTTATTATTTTAGAATGGTAAGAACAAAGGAAGAAGAAGTGGAAGAAGAAATGAACTTGGAGAAGGGTGGTGAAATCATTACCTCTTCTTCGGGTTCTTCCTTTTGATTTGATCAAAAGGGCTCCTTAGGTTGGCTTTATGATCAAAATAAGGCCTCTAGGATGTAGTGAGGGATGTTGGGAGAGTATTTGGGAAGAGTTTTGCCGAACCAAAAGGCTTTGAAGGTGTGAATAAATGGGAAGGAGGAGTGCCCTTTTATAAGAGGGGTGAGGGGCACCTTTGGAAAAGCTAGAAATATTAATTTATAATAAATTCATATTCGGTTTCTAATGGCTCCAAAGTTGATTATTCAAAGGTTAAGGTGGGGATAGGTCTCAAACCACTCATCCAATAGAATTTAGACAGGTTTGGTTACTTATATTAACCTTATCTTTAAGTATTAACTCTAAGTTAATTAGTTTCACTTTTGCAATGTCTCTTTGTATTTTTATATAATATGGTTAATAAACTTACTATATACATCCAAGAGACCCCCAAGTGGTCCATTAATGATTAACCTATCATGATATAAGTCTCTTGGCCGAACCTTAGATTTTTAGGAATTTAATATCAATTAATAATATAATAGTTGTTTTAAGAACTCTTTTATGTCAATTTTGACACTATTCAATAGTTGATTTTTGTGAAACTCATAACAGATTGATTACTTCGAACAAAGTCAATTAAATCAATCCTAATATATCATATTCTCCTAGAAAATTAGTTTAATTCATTAAAAGTTTCATATTATATTTATTTGTGTATTTATAATATCAGTTATTTTAATTTTTCACTATTATAGTAATTACTGCATCATCATTGTGTCATATATAAAATAAGTTATATAATGTCTAAAAATTATAAATAAAATATAATTATGTAGGAAATCTTTTTAGATTTCTAATGAATATTTATAATCGAAAATACAACATGTATAACCCTATGTAAAAATTGTTCTGCTAAAAGATGTAAGCTTATGCCATTTTTATTTTTATTTTAACTTTATTAATATAAAGTGTCCCTACCACATACAAGTGGCTCCAAGGGGTCCCCAAATTGACCCAAGGATTCTCATGGTCGGGTATGTTTCCACCAATAAGTTTAGGACACGTTTTAGGGTAATTTTGTAGTATTATAATATTATTTGTTTAACCCTTATTTACCGGATTTACCCTTAACCATGGTAAATAAAATATTTACCACAGTAATTATTCAAAATGTATAAAAATAAAAGTTACCTATTTACACAATTTGGACAGACTTATTCCAAATATGGAATTCATTTTTCTAAATTCAAAACACAGAAGTGGCAGAAATTAATTTAAGATTAATTCCCGCTGTCAAAACAAAAAGCGTGTTTTTAAGAGATAATAACTATCAAAAGATTGACACTTGTTTATGTTCGGTTTAATTGTAAAATTATGTCCAATGACCAAAATTATATTAAATGGTAAAAATATATTCTAAATATACTTTAAAACCACTCAAATTCATAATTTATCACTATTAATTATTTTTATTAAAAAAGTTGTTTTTAATTATAATTTAGTAATTTTCACTATTCATCAAAATATGAAAGTTATCCGAAATGTACCAAAATTTCACCTTAGGCTAAATTCGATATTCCGAATCCAAAAATGAAGTCCATTTTCAAATATAAAATATATATAATTTCAAAAATTAGGTATTACTATTCATAGCGGCTAGTTTGATTGGTTACGGTGTGTGTTAAAACTCGACGTTGCGTACAACACACGCTACTGTTTTATTCAAAGGAAAGCGTACCGTAGAAGCTTGGGATGTTTCATTTTAAATTTTTGATGTCCCCATTTAGTCAAAAAGTTTAAAATATAGTATTTAAAAAGGGTTCACTCTTAAAGTTGATAAAAGTGCAATACTGAAAATGAATTTGTTCTTGCATTATATCTAAGAAACTCATAATATGGTTTCTAAAATTATAAGGATTATATAAACATTAAAATTTATCTAATACTATTCATAACCTCTTTTGAATGGCTTGTTTGGTAAGTCATGGTGTACTTGAACTTGGTGTTGCATGTAGTGAAAGTTATTGAATTATTTTTAAGAAATAACACACTATGAAATCTTGGGGTGTTACAGTTTCCATGGACGGGTATGGGTTCCAAAGGATATGCATGAGGAGCTGATGTAGGAGTTTCATGCTTCAGCTTGGGCAGTTCATCCCGGGGTTACCAAGATGTACCGTGACTTGAGGTGTCAGTACTGGTGACCGGGTATGAAGATAGATGTGGCTGGTTTTGTTACGAGATGTTCCACGTGCCAGAAGGTGATGGCAGAGCACCAGAGACCAACTGGACTATTAGAGTAGTTACCCATTCCAGAGTGGAAATGGGATGATTTCGCGATGGATTTCGTGACTGGGTTGTCTAGGTCACCTCAAGGCAATGATGTCGTGTGGGTTTTTGTGGATAGACTCACGACGGTATCTCAATTTTTTCCGATCAAGGAGAACTTCGGTGTTGGCGAGATCGGAAGTTTGTATATGCAATAGATCGTACATCCTCATGGGATCCCTCATTCTATCATTTCAGATAGGGATACCCATTTTATGTCTCGTTTCTGGCAGAGTTTTCATAGGGTACTGGGTACATAGGTTTTTCTGAGCACATCATACCACCCTCAGACCGATGGCCAGTCAGAGCGTACAATACAAGTGCTTGAGGACATGTTTCATGCATTCGTCCAAGACTTTGGGGGATCTTGGGTGAAGCACACACCCCTAGTCGAGTTTTCTTATAATAGAAATTTTCAGGCAACTATTGAGATGGAACAATACGAGGATTTATACGGTAGGTCATGCTGATCACCTTTGTACTGGTTAGAGGCAGGTGAGGCAGCTTTGTTGGGACCATGTCTCATGCAGGAGACTTCGGAGTAGGTCCATTTGATTCAGAAGTAGATGGATACCGCGCAGTCTCATCAGAAATATTATGCTTATCACCGCAGACAACCTTTGGAGTTATTGTCCGGGGATCATGTTTTCTTGTGTGTTTCGCTGATGTTGGGACACAAGTGGATCAGAACACAGGTTAAGCTTTCACTGAGGTTTGTGGGGCCATTTGAGATTCTGGAGAGAGTCGGGCTGGTTGCCTATCAGTTGTAGTTACCGCAGAGGTAATGGGCCCTGCACGACGTCTTCCATGAATTTCAGTCGCGCCATTATCATTCATACTCGTCTCACTTTTTTTAGCCAGAGGAGGTTGAGCTCGAGGTAGATGCGTGCTTTGAGGAGCATCTGATTCTTATTATTGATAGGAGCACAAAGGTTCTCTAAGGCCGATCAGTTACTCTCGTACGAGTGTTATGGCAGCATGGCCAAATGCAGGATGAAACCATAGGGAGGGAGACTGACGTACATGCTCAGTGGTCGGAGTTGTTCATGGCTTCGTCTTCGCCACCCATGGAAGGGAAATTCAGGGACGAATTGCTTTAAGGGGGGATGTTTGTAAGAACCCAGTTCTTTGTTTTTAGGTACGGGCTTCTTCTTCTCTTTTTTCCTTAAGTGTTTTTGAGAAAATATGGAAACTGGGGAAAAATCCCAAAATTTGGGAGGTGCACGCCGTGTTCATTGTCCACACGCCGTATACTTTTAGCCGTGTGGAATGAGTACATAGGGAGTGTGGTCGTGTCAGCGATGAAGGGTGTAGGAACTCACTACATGTTGTGTAGTGGTCCCTTACACGCCGTGTAGTCTGTCGGTAGGGGAATAAAATGGTGGTGGCCAGCTGTGCGACTGAACACGCCGTGTACTCATAGTGACATGTCATGTAGTCACGTCGGCAGGTGAACAGTGCCACGCTGGCGGGAAGCCACCAGAGTAATTGTTTAAAAATGGTAAGTACACGCTGTGTACATGGAAATACATTCCATGTACTTTGTTTTTTCGCTTAAAATGGGAAGTAGCCTCCCCTGTTCAGAGGGAAGGCTTAGAATGGGAATAGGGAGCTCGGGAGAGGAGGCCGAATCTTCCGAGATCCACCGAGAATTCTTTGGGAATCTGTTTCTGCCTCGGACGATCTCGTTGGAACCTCATGGGTAAGCCCTTCGCTCTTCTTTAACCGTTCATGCCAATTCTTCCCCTAACATGAGTTATTTTCTTTTGAGTGAGATTTCTTTTTCCTCATATCTACAGCGTTCTTGGAAGTTTCAGGAAGCGTCGTTCATGTATACCGTTCATTTTCTTATAAGGTAGGTGGCTTGGTGTAATTTTTCCAACTGCCATGCCTTTTGTGCATTTTGTGTGTTTTTGTGCCACAAACCCACGTTGGGGTGTCGTGTGGCTGAGGTCGTGGCTATTTTGAATACCTATAATTGTATAGGTAAATAAATGTGATATTAAAATGTTGTTTGGGATCGTTTCGTAGATCCAGGACCATCCTGAGAGGTGTGTTCCTCTAATTAGCCATTTTTCCAGGATACTGGAGGGTATGCCATGTTTAATTATGCATTACATTTTCCTTGAGAGTAATTGTATGTAAATTTCATGTTTATATGTTGGGCATGGTCCGGTTACCTATGCCTAAGGGCGATGTTTTTCTATAGCCTGAGGGCATGACTGTATTAGCCTGAGGGGGATGTTCTATTTCGCCTGAGGGAAACCTTTCGTGCCTGAGGTCATGACTTCTGTGCCTGAGGGTGACACCTCATACGCCTGAGGGAAAATTCTGTTACGCCTAAGGGAAATACATGCGGCCTGTATTCTGATTACCTGAGGGTAAGGTATTACTTGTCTGAGGACACTGACTGATTACATAGAAATGCACTGTGGTGGTTTCTTAATAATCCATAATAAAATGGATATTAAAATGGAAATATAACTGGTATGTTAGTTACTTTTGAGTACTTTTTAGTTTATTTCAATTACTTTTTCACAATGTTGTTGCATGTTTTACACACAGTTGAGCACGGTCCTTTGGTGGGTGCCTACTGAGATATATTTCTCACACCCTGTTTGGGTCATTCTTTTTGGCCCAGACATATTACGTTTCTGCAGGTGTAGATAAGGGAAAGGACCCTTATACAGGTACATGATTGATGATGAGGATTATGGGAGCATGGGACAGAGCTCAGGCTCGCGATGCTGCCGGATGTTTAATTTTTCCTTGTTGTACCTTGAATTGTATTGTACTACTGTGTACCATGTTCTGGCAGTTTTAATAGTTTTTTAGGCATGTTCCACCATTACTTATAAACTAGTTGGTTATATATACTCCATTTGTTTATTTCTGTTTTGTATGTTTAATTGCTTCCATTTTTTTGTATGTTTGTTTATATTCCGCTACGCTACACTTTGACAAATGAGGGCATAGATTCTCCACTATCAGACCTGGCCCCTCGCTGCTAGTCGGCAGCCTCTGGTTGTAAAGACCCATAAAATTCAAGGTAAATTTTTTCTTTATTTTCTTAGGGATTTTACAAGAATGCAGTTTCTGACGGCACTGGATTCCGAGGCCCGGTGTGCCCGGAATTTCTATCCGAAGTTTCGCTCGGGTACGTTCAGTGAACGAACGAGCGGGAATTCCTATCTTTTGAACCGGTGCTCGGAATCGAATTCAGAGGGCACCGACGGAACCTTAGTGACGGTAATTGCTTAGGAACGCCTATCCTGGAGTTGCATTTTCTCGTTATGAGTTGTTTAAATTTGTGGATTAAGTGTTGTGAAATAAAATTTTCGTTAAGATTTTTGTTTCACTTCACAATGAGTTAGAACCTAAGTGTAGGATTTAGGTTGGGACCCACTGTTTGTTAGTTTCTCTTGAGTGGATTAAAGGTGAGGTGGGGCCCACACGAGCCCCCACCTTTTCAATTCCCTTAACACCCTAACTCCTCTTAACCCCCCACATAAGTTGTGTAACCATTTTGACTTTACCTCTCCTCTCATTAAGTATGCCAACAACCAATTCAATTAATTAATTTAAGTTTTGAATTTTTTTGAATTGTGGCTTGAGTTAATAAAATAAGGTTGAGCCTTATTTTATTTTGGTTGGATGTTGTGTGTGGACAATTGAGGAGAGAGCTCTTCATCTTCATCACGAAAAACACCAAGACTTCGACGAAGAACACCAAGACTTCAACGAAGAACGCTGTTACCGTAAGAAGAGATCGGTGTGCCATCTCTTATCCTCTTCGCAGCCGGTGTGTTTCCGAAGATCAACGACGCACCCTATTTCGATCTTCTTCCCGTGTCAACAAAAAGGAGACACCACTTCCTCCTCAGGCGTTCTCCGTCAACTTATGGAGCTTCACCTCACGATGTCGTTTTCCACGGTGAACCCCCGTTCTAGCTACACTCAAGGTTGGGGTGTAAATTATTTAATTATTTTCGTTCGTGATTTCTAGTTTGTCGTTCTTCGTGGTTATACGACTAAATGTTATCGATTGACGAGAGGGGGTCAGACCGCACAAACACGGAAGACCCTCCTCCCTTATCCATGTGTTGTTTCTTTGTGGTTTGAAACGCGTATGTCACGGTGCCGTCGCACCGCGTGTGATCGTGCGACAAGGAATGCGCGGTGCCGTCGCGCCACGCCTTGGAAACGAACAAGGACACGACGCCATCGCGCCACGCCGTGAAGCTGAACCATGTCGCAGCGTCGTCGTGCCGCTTCGGAGAAAACCAAAGACACCATGGTCGGAGCGGGGCCGCAGTGGAGGGGAGCGGCGCCATCACGCAATGCCGGACGAACCAAAACCGCGGCAGTTTCTGGGCCGCGGCGGAGCAGAGTGACCGGCGGCCGGTTCCGGGCCGTCGGGGTCAAAGCAGGGAGGGGACCTTCCTTCGCCTGTCCCTTGGAGGTAGAAACCGGCCGTCTGGGGTAGGCCGGCTGGACATGTCTGCAGCCGGGGGTTCAAACCCCCGGTCGGCCAGCACAAAAGGCCCCCATTTAATGGGGGGGCCGTGGTTACACCAGGGGTGCAGGCGCCCCCCATGCCAAACGGCTCAGCCGGTTGGCCAAGCACTTGGGCAGCGCGCTGGGCGTGCTGTGCCCAGGCCGGGCCGGGCCACGCCGGCCGGACATGGACCCGGTTCGGGTCGACCCCGGGGGTATCTGGCCGGGTCGGACCGGGCCTGAACCCCTTAATACCGAACCTTTTTCGGTCGGACGCCCATAACGTGTGCTACGGGTATCCGATCGACGCACCGTCAATTGTGATGAGATCCTTGGATCGAGAAAGTCGTTTCGGTATATCACAATCAAGGTTTTGGAATACTTTGAGTTAGGCCGGGTTGGTTCGTACACGAAACCAACTGAGTCCTCGGAGCGGAAACACTCATATCTTATGCTCCGGATGTCCGATTGACGTGTCGTCGACTTTGTTGAATTTTTCTAAGTGAGACGGATCTTTTGGATTACTCCGCCCGAAGTTTCAACGCAGGTGGAGTACGATCGGGTTGGTTTTTCCTTAAAAACCAACCGGACCCCTGGGACGAAAAATCTAATAACTCTCAGACCGGGCGTCTGATTGACGCGCCGTCTGCGACGTTAAGTTCCTATTAACGATACAGAACTTTTGGATACATCAAATCTGGACTATATGTCAGTTGATGTATCAGCCTCTCGACTCCTGGAGCGGACCCTCCAAAATGAGCTTCCTGTGTGCGGGAACCCTAGAGCTGGCTACGACCACTGCAACTTCGACGACTGTAGAGAGATCCTCAGTGGATTCGACGGTGACGACTACAGCACTCAGCGATCCTATATGGATCAGTGCTACCGATACGGTGTGGGTCCGATCCATTGTGGGTCAGCGCTCAGCAGTTCTGTGTGAGCCAGCCCCTACAGATCCTATGTGGGTCCGATCCTGTGTGGGTCTTTGCGGAGGTTAGTTACCTATCGATCATGTGTGGGTCAGATCCTTTGTGGGTCATTGCGGGGGTTAGTACCTATCGATCCTTTGTGGGTCCGAAGACTTAGATGGATCAGTGATCATCTCTATCTTCTTTTGAAGAAGTATACCTGTGTGAGCTGAATCCTGTTTTGATTTCCTATGTAGTTTGTGTTGAGCTATCCTGTGTGGATTTAAGTTTTGCTTTCCTGTGTGGACTGGGTTGTACTTGGGCTCGGATGTTGGAGCCGAACTAGAATTGGTGACTTAGGTATATGTATGGGCATATACCTAAGCCGTGTAAGATGTTACTTCGTTATTGTATGTTTACTCTGTGGATTATCCTTTGTGGATTCTGGGAGACCTTCGGGGCTCTCGGGGTCCCTACTAAGTAGTTTATACTCACCCCTGCACGGGCTATGCCTGCACTACGTTGTGTTGGATGTAGGCGACGGACAACGCTGATCGTAGTTGAGGCTTGTGGAGCAGGACGGTACTTGGAGAAGGACCACTAGGTGGGACGTACTCAGAGCGGTCGGCTGGACCCGATGAGCAGTGGAGGCTATCTGTACCCACCCTTCAGGTGGGACTTCCAGTGGACGGCTTGACGTTGCGGCTTTACTTTTCAGTTGTTGTTTTCCATTTAGACTTGTAATTTACTTTCAGTTTGGGTTTGTATTCTGACCCGCTTACTTTCCGCACTTACTGTTGTACCAGCTTTTACTTAGTGTTAGCTTCTTCTGCTTTCTTGATCTGTGGTGTTTGTTTACTTTACAAAGGCAATGCCTTCCTTTTTTATCGGGAATTTACGCCTTGGTGTTAGTCGCCAGCCCCTGGCCTATGGAAGGCGGGCTTCACTACCACAAAAACTATTTTTCGCAGTGCCCCCCCCCATCCCCTTTATCAGTGCTAACAAAAAAGCGCTGATAATGGGGGGTGCCTTTATCAGCGCTTGTTTAGTAGCGCTGATAAAAGGGGGGCCTTTATCAGCGCTTTTTTTAAAATTTCTGATAAAAAGTCGGCTTAAAAAAATTTAAAAATATATTAATATATATATATATAGTTATATTGATATATAAATATAATATATAATTTTTAAATATATTTTAGATAACTATAAATGTACATTTACACTTATTATACATAATATATAAGCTATTTAGTGAAAATGGCTTCTTAATATTTTAAAAAAATATTTTTAATTAATAATTTGATAATAATTAAGGAGTAATAGTCATTTAATAACAATTTGAAGACTAACAAAATTAAAAAAATTAAAAAAATATCAAAAATATGTTGAAAACGCAACTCAACCTTCAAACGGCCATAACTTTTGATCCGGGTGTCAGTTTGAGCTCTACCACATATCAAATCGAAGCCTGTGATGAGCTCTACGTCGCTATAACATAGGGGGACCTTGGTCAAGAAATTTTCGAGGCCAAAAGAGGCCCAGAAGGCCTCCAAAAATGAGTTTTTAGTCGGTGTACCCCGATTTATTAACATTTTGTGGATTTTCACCCTCGTTTAAGGGGGTATTATTGGATTTTTTTTGGCGGGGTCTGAATTTATTCCAAGGTATTACATTCATATTGATATTATGTCTTTGAAATTTCATCCTTTTTTTATAATGCACTGCTATTTATAAAAAAAATATAACAATATATTCTTATTTTTTATATATTGACACCTAAAAATTTAATTATAAATATAAATAATAAAATATATTTACATATAAAATATATTAGATTTATCTAAATAATAACTAACATCCATTTTATTTAAAATACAATGAATATTTATATACCAATATATAAATCTAACTATATATATATTAATCTAACTATATATATATATATATATATTAATCTAACTATATATATTAATCTAATAACTATATGTATATTAATATAACTACATATATATATATATATATATTAGTATTACTATAAATATATATTAATATCAACATAAATATATATATTAATATCACTATGTATATATTAATATAACTATATGAATATATATTCATATAACTATATATATGTTAATATAACTATATATATGTTAATATAACTATATATATGTTCATATAACTATATATATATATATATATATTAATATAAATATATATTACTATACGAATAAATAAAACTATATATATATATATTAATACCACTATACATATTAATATTACTATATATATTATAATATAACTCTATATATATATTATAATATAACTATATATATATATATTATAATATAACTATATATATATATATTACTATACGAATAGATATAACTAAATATATAAATATTTATATATAGAGTTATCATGAATTGGAAAGCAAATCAAAATAGAGTAGTGGTAAGGGCTTAGGCGCGCAGGGGGGAGGTCTCGAGTTCAAATCTTGGTGGAGGCAGGGGTGCGCGCTCATGGGGAATATTGGAGCAAGCGATGTTAAAGGGTGGAGGGGGGTGCGTGGGGTGCGTGGGTGCTGTATAGGGGCCGAAAAGCGCTGTAAAAGGGGGGGTTCAAGCGCTATAAAAGCCCCCCCGATTGGCAGTATTTTTTAATTTTTTTTAAATTTTTTTTAACATTTATCATCACTTTTTTTAGCGCTGATAAAAGACCCCTTTTATTCGCACATTTTTTAGCGCTGATAAAGGACACCTTTTATCAGCCCTTTTTTTAGCGTTGATAAAATTGGTCTTTATCAGCGCTTTTCGGAGCACTGATAAAGGGGACCCCCCCCCCCCCCTTTATCTATGCCAGCTTTATCATTGCTTTTTCTAGTGCTGATAAAGGCCATTTTAGCGCGGATAAAGGCCGTATTTGTAGTAGTGCTTGGGGTAGTCACGGAACGAGCCCCGAGGATGGTTCGTGACAAATTGGTATCAGAGGAGTTCGGTTCTTCCGCAGAACTTGGGACTCTGATCTTTTTCTATATGAATAAATAGTGTTTAGTGTATTGGGTGTGGTTATCAGTCCAGGGAGTCCAGTGTTGGTTCGGCGGCCGACATATCCGTACACCAGGACCCTGACTTCTGATTTCTGACTTAATGCACGAAAACATTGATTTCATGTGTGATTCAATTTTTCTTTATGATTACTTTGTATCAGCTCACTAGGTATACTATTCTGACCATGGAGCACCTGTTCCCTTATCAGGATGGCCCCACGACGGTAGCCAGCTAGGGTTCCGAGAGTTGAGCGTGACGACATCCCACCGAGCGACAAGGCCACGGTGCAGGGCCCTTTGTCAACAGTGGCACCGGCAGTAGCTCTACCCACCGAGCCATCGATGCTTCCAGCACCAGCCGCTAATGATGCACGTCGCCTTAGTGCACTGCATGAGTTCCAGCGCCAGCGACAGCCCAGGTTCCGCAGGGAGACGGACCCCCAGGCAGCCGAGGACTGGCTGGAGGCAGTAGTGAGAGTTTTCAGGTTAGTGAGGACACCAGCAGACCTCATGGTGATCCTTGCAGCAAGCCTACTACACGCAGCAGCAGGCAGATGGTGGAGCTTGATGCTCCAGTTGCACGATGAGGCATCTCTTCTTTGGATAGACTTTGAGAGACTCTTCCGCTCATAGATCATCCCAGCCACCCTCCGTGCGGTGCGCATCCAAAAGCTTCTTCAGCTGTAGCAGGGAAGCATGACGGTCACCCAGTACTCGACGAGATTTACCGATCTCTCGCGCTACTCAACAGACATGGTATGGGACCCATTATTCCGAGCCCGGACCTTTGAGCAGGGATTGAGGCACGAGATCAGGGCATCGCTAATCTCCCTCAGCATTCCGACTCAGACATGAGTACTGGAGTGAGCCCTTTTGATCGAGAGCTTTCCTGCTGAGTCTACACCAGCGCTGAGACCCACCGCAGGGCGGCACGTAGTAGAGTCTTCTGCAGCAGGCAGTCGACAGATGACACATGAGTCCAGGCAGACCAGACCCTCAGGCAGACGACTTCAGGACAATGGTTCAGTAGTGCGGGGCACACATCGCGGATCCAATCTTTCAAGAGGCAGGCAGTACTACTCATGCGGCGGGCAGGGCCACATGGCTCGTGATTGCCCGACCCGTCGTGCCGAGGAGCAGCAGATGGTTGAGGGACCACCGAGACAGAGGTAGAGGAGCTGGCCAAGCAGCAGGTGGTGGGAGACGCTTTGAGGCTTTACCACCACCACCACCAGGAGGTCCACCCCGACCATAGGGAGCTGGCGGGCAGAGACAAGCACACCTCCAGGAAGTAGAGGCCTATGACCACGGCGCGCCCGAGATGATTCGAGGTACTATCTGTGTCTATTCCACCCTTGCTGCAGTACTTATATACATAAGAGCGAGTCATTCATTCATAGTCGATGCCCTTGTTTGGAGCTCAGAGATTCCGACAGAGCCGTTGGATCGATCCTTACGGCTAGAGACTCCTACGGGAGCAGACTCGACGATTACGCACTGGTGCCGGTAGTATGAGCTTACTCTAGGAGGTGAGAGCTTCGGCTGGGATCTTCTTGTAGCGGTGTTTAGTCCTTACGATGTCATCTTGGGCATGGATTGGTTGTCTACATTCCATGCACATATTGACTGTATTAGGCGCAAGGTGCGATGTGTACGCACCGACGGGAGCAGGTTCACCTTCACTAGCGAGAAGGGACCCTTCGCGGCACAGGATGGACTTCCACAGAGGAGAGGACAACCCATCACTCATCAGTTGGCTAGCCTCATCCTAGGATCAGTAGACGTGCGGGGTCCTAGTTTTCCTGTAGTGGTGGATCAGTACGCGGACGTCTTTCCCGACGACGTTCCAGGGCTACCTCCTCGCAGATAGGTAGACTTTTATATTGACATGTACCCCGGAACAACCCCGATATTGAATCCATCATATCAGATGGACCCCACAGAGCTTCGAGAGCTGTGGGTACAGTTGGAGGACTTGCAGGGAAAGGGGTTCATCTGACCCAGTATTTCACCCTGGGATTCCCCGATTTTGTTCGCCAAGAAGGCAGACGGGAGCTTGTGACTTTGTGTCGACTATCATCGCTTAAACCAGGTGACAGTGACGAACAAGTATCTTCTACCAAGGATTGATGACCTCTTCGATCAGTTCAAGGGAGCACGATGGTTCTCAAATATAGACCTCGGGTCAGGCTATCATCAGCTCATAGTTCGAGATGAGGACGTGTAGAAGACGACCTTCAGGTGTCGTTATGGCCACTATGAGTTCTTGGTTATGCCATTCGGCGTAACCAATGCTCCAGCAGTGTTCATGGACCTCATGAACATGATCTTTCAGCCAAAGCTCGATCGATTTTTCGTGGTCTTCATCGACGAAATTTTGATTTACTCGACAACTGAGGAGGACCACGCCTACCGCTTGCAGGTTGTACTAGACACACTCTGAGAGCACCAGATTTATGGTAAGCTCTCAACGTGTCAGTTTTGGATATGCGAGGACCACTTCTTGGGACACGTCATCTCTGAGGCGGGAGTTGCGGTGGATCATGCGAAGATCGAGGCAGTGCTAGCCTGGGAGCTACCCAAGAGCGTGACGGAGGTGCAGAGTTTCTTGGGACTAGCTGGATACTACTGGAGATTCGTTCCATACTTCTCCAGAGTTGCGGCTCCACTCTCAGCATTAACGAAGAAGGGGAAACCCTTTTTATTGTCAGAAAGATGTTAGTAGAGCTTCCAGAAGATGAGACAGAGATTGACCAGTGCACCTCTCATGAGGTTGCCTGAGGAAGGAGTTGGGTACGTAGTCTACTGCGATGCATCAGGGACCGGACATGGATTTGTCCTGATGCAAGAGCAAGCTGTGATCACCTATGGATCACGTCAGTTGAGGACGCATTATCAAAACTATGCTACCCATGACCTAGAGTTACCAGCAGTGGTCTTCGCTCTGAAGACATGGAGACACTACCTGATAGGTGAGCGCTTTACAGTCTTTTCTGACCATCAGAGTCTCAGAAACATCTTCTCTCAGAAGGATCTGAATCTGAGACAGCGGTGATGGCTCGAGTTCCTACAGGAAAATGACTTTGAGATAGTCTATTCTTCTGGGAAGGGGAACGTGGTAGCCGATGCCCTCAGCAGGAGGAAGGGAATTCAGCTACTTGAGGAGGCGACAGAGTAGCTAGCCTCTTTGCAGATATCCTTCATGGATAGAGATGGATCAGCCTTCCTACAGTCTCTCACAATCTCTCCACCATTACTACAGCGGGTCAAGGAGGCACATCGTGGGGACGCTGACTGTGAGACGCGGCATGCACAGATATCCTCAGGAAAGGCACCTGATGGTTTCTCCTTTGGAGAAGAGCACAACATCCTTTTCAGAGGACGTACCTTGGTACCAGTTTCATTATGAGAGGAGGTGCTGAGAGAGTTTTCACACTTCTCCTTTGGCGGTACATCCTGGAGTGTCGAAGATGTACCAAGATATCAGACGACAGCACTGGTGGCCAGACCTGAAGAAAGCTGTGGCAGAGTTCGTTTCGCGATGCCTCACCTGCCAGCAGGTGAAGGCAGAGCACCAGGTACCAGCAGGCTTGGTACAACCCTTGGAGGTCCAGGAGTGGAAGTGGGATGGGATATCTATGGACTTCGTGACTGGACTTCCACGCACTTCTAGAGGTCACGACTCCATTTGGGAGATTGTCGACCGAATCACCAAGTTTTTGCACTTCCTGCCCATCAGAGAGCAGGGCTCAGTAGAGAGCTTGGGACGTCTCTACATTTAGGAGATTGTACGGCTTCACGGTGTGCCATCATCTATTGTCTCTGATCGAGATGCTCGCTCTACTTCCCGGCTTTGGAAGGGGTTACATGAGGCGTTCAGGATGCAGCTACATCTGAGCACAGCCTTTCACCCTCAGAAGGATGGTCAGACAGAGAGGAATATTCAGACTCTCGAGGACATGCTCCGCGCATGTATCCTTGACTTTGGTCGTAGCTGGGAGGACCACCTACCCTTGGTGGAGTTCGCGTACAACAACAACTACCACTCCACCATTGGGATTCCACCATACGAGGCGTTGTACGATCGACCTTGCAGATCTCCTTTGTGCTGGACAGACCCTGGGGAGTCAGCACTTGTGGGACCAGAGATGGTCCAGGCCACGACAGAGAAGGTCCAGGTCATCCAAGAGCGGATGAGGATAGCTTAGAGCCGGCAGAAGTCTTATGCTGACAGGAGGCGGAGGCCACTAGTGTTCAAGGATGCCGACCATGTCTTCTTGTGTGTCTCACCTCGACGTGGATTATGGAGATTTTTCCGAGGCGGTAAGTTGTCTCCACGCTTCATCGGACCATTCCAGGTCCTCGGTAGGATTGGCAAGGTGGCTTATCGCCTGGCTCTACCACATTAGTTTCACCGGGTGCACGACGTCTTCCACATATCTCAGCTGAGGAGATATGTGCACGACCCGATGCATATCATTGACTATGGAGAGCTAGACGTTGATGATGGGGCAACTTTCGTGGAGGTCCTAGTGGAGATCAAGGATCGACAGAAGCGGGTCCTACATGGATGGTCAATTACTGTAGTGCGCATCAGATAGCAGCACGAGAACCTCTAGGAGAGCACTTGAGAGCGGGAGGCTCAGATGCGTGCTCAGTACTCACATTTGTTTCCCTAGTTTTCGATGTATCTTTACGGGGACGTAAAGACCTGAGGTGGGAGTAATGTAATGAGCCATAATATTCAATGGAAAATTTTTCTTAATTTTCTTAATGATTTTACAAGAACGCAGTTTCTGACGGCACTTGATTCTGAGGCCCGGTGTGCCCGGAATTTCTATCCGAAGTTTAGCTCAGGTACGTTCAGTGAACGAACGAGCGGGAATTCCTATCTTTTGAACCGGTGCTTGGAATTGAATTTCGAGGGCACCGATCGAACCGCAGCGATGGTAATTTCTTAGGAACGCTTATCATGGAGTTGCATTTTCTCGTTATGAGATGTTTAAATTTGTGGATTGAGTGTTGTTAAATAAAATTTTCGTTAAGAATTTTGTTTCACTTCTCCATGAGTTAGAACCTAGGTGTAGGAGTTAGGGTGGGACCCACTGTTTGTTAGTTTCTCTTTAGAGGATTAAAGGTGAGGTGGCGCCCACACGATCCCCCACCTTTTCAATTCCCTTAACTCCCTAACTCCTCTTAACCCCCCACTTAAGTTGTGTAACCCTTTTGACTTTACCTCTCCTCTCATTAAGTATGCCAACACCCAATAAAATTAATTAATTTAAGTTTTGAATATTTTTTTAATTGTGTCTTGAGTTAATAAAATAAGGGTGAGCTTTATTTTATTTGGGTTAGATGTTGTGTGTGGACAATTGAGGAGAGAGCTCTTCATCTTCATCACGAAGAACACCGAGACTTCAACGACGAACACCAAGACTTCAACGAAGAACGCTGTCACCATAAGAAGAGATCGACATGCCGTCTCTTATCCTCTTCGCATCCGGTGTGTTTCCGAAGATCGACGACACACCCTCTTTCGATCTTCTTCCCGTGTCAACGAAAAGAAGACACCACTTCCTCCTCGGGCATTCTCCGTCAACTTACGGAGCTTCCCCTCGCGACGTCGTTTTCCGCAGCGAACCCCCGTTCTAGCTACGCTCAAGGTAGGGGTTAAATTATTTAATTATTTTCGTTCGTGATTTCTAGTTTGTCGTTCTTCGTGGTTATACGACTAAATGCTATCGATTGACGAGAGGGGGTCGGACCGCACAAACACGGCCGACCCTCCTCCCTTATCCGTGTGTTGTTTCTTTGTGGTTTGAAAGGAGTATGGAGGGGTGCTGTCGCACCACGTGTGATCATGCGACAAGGAATGCGCAGCACCGTCGCGTCGCGCCATGGAAACGAACAAGGACATGACGTCGTCGCGCCGCGCCGTGAAGTTGAACCAAGTCGCGACACCGTCGCGCCGCGTCGGAGAAAACCAAAGACACCGCAGCTGGATTGAGGCCGCGGTGGAGGGGCGCGGTGCCATCACGCCGTGCCAAACGAGCCAAAACCACGGCCGGTTCCAGGCCGCGGCGGAGCAGAGTGACCGGTGGCCGGTTCCGGGCCACCGGTGTCGGAGCAGGGAGGGGACCGGCCATCGCCGGTCCCGTGGAGGCAGAAACCGGCCGGCCGGGGTGGGCCGGCCGGACAGATGTGTAGCCGGGGGTTCAAACCCCTGGTCGGCCAGCACAAAACAGCCCCATTTAATGGGGGGCCGCAGTTACCCCAGGGGGGCAGGCGCCCCACCCCCCCTTGCCAAATGGCTCGGCCGGTTGGCCGAGCGCCTGGCCAGCGCGCTGGGCACGCTGTGCCCAGGCCGGGCCACGCCGGTCTGTGCCCAAGCGGGCTGGAACAGAACCTATTTTGGGTCAACCCGGTTCGGGTCAGCCCGGTTCGGGTCGACCCCGGGGGTATCGGGCCGGGTCGGAACGGGCCCGAACCCCTTAATACCGAACCTTTTTTTGCTCGGACACCGATTACATGTGCTACAGGTCTCCGATCAATGAACCGTGAATTGCGATGCGATCCTTGGATCGAGATGGTCGTTTTGGTATATTGCACTCAAGGTTTCGAAATACTTTGAGTTAGGCCGGGTTGGTTCGTACACGAAACCAATCGGGCCCTCGGAGCAGAAAAGTTCATATCTTAAGCTCCAGACGTCCGATTGGCGTTCCGTCGACTTTGTTGAATTCCTCTAACTGAGACGGATCTTTTGGCTTACAACGCTCAAGGTTTGGATGCAGGTGGAGTACGATCGTGTTGGTTTTTCCTTAAAAAACAATCGGGACCCTGGGATGAAAAAGCCAATAACTCTCAGACCGGTCGTCTGATTGACGCGCCGTCTGCGACGTTGAGTTCCTGTTGACGATACGGAACGTTTGGATACATCAACTCTATACTATGTGTCAGTTGATGTATTAGACTCTCGACTCGTGGAGCGGACCCTCCAAAACGAGAATGTTGTGTGCGGGAATCCTAGAGATGGTTGCGACCACTGCTACTTTGACGACAGTACAGAGATCCTTAGTGGATTTGATGGCGACGACTACAGTACTCAGCGATCCTATGTGCATCAGTGCTACCGATCTTATGTGGCTCCGATCCTGTGAGGGTCAGCGCTCAGCGGTTCTGCGTGAGCCAGTGCTTACAAATCCTCTGTGGGTCTGATCCTGTATGGGTCTGATCCTGTGTGGGTCTTTGCGGGGGTTAGATACCTATCGATATTGTGTTGGTCAGATCCTTTGTGGGTCATTGCGGGGGTTAGTACCTATCGTTCCATTGTGGGTCCGGCAACTTAGAGGGATCAGTGAACATCTCTATCATCTTTCGAAGAAGTATACCTGTGTGAGCTGAATCCTATTTTCCTTTCCTATGTGTTTTGTGTTGAGCTATCCTATGTGGATTTGCGTTTTGCTTTCCTGTGTGGACTGGGTTGTACTTGGGCTCAGATGTTGTAGCCGAACGAGAATTGGTGACTTAGGTATATGTATGGGCATATACCTAAGCCGTGTCGGATGTTACTTCGTGATTTTATATTTCCTTTTTGGATTATCCTTTGTGGATTCTGGGAGACCTTCAGGGGTCTCGAGGTCCCTACTGAGTAGCTTATACTCACCCCTACACGGGCTATGCCCGTACTACGTTGTGTTGGTTGCAGACAACGGACTGTGCTGATCGTAGTTGAGGCTTGAGAAGCAGGACGGTACCTGGAGGTGGAACACTAGGTGGGACGTACTCGGAGCGGTCGGCTGGAACCGAGGACCAGTGGAGGCTATCTGTACCCACCCTTCAGGTGGGACTTCCAGTGGACGGCTTGACGTTGCGGATTTACTTTTCAGTTGTTGTTTTCTCTTTCGAGTTGTACTTTACTTTCAGTTTGGGTTTGTATTTTGGCCCACTTACTTTCCACACTTACTGTTGTACCAGCTTTTAATTAGTGTTCTCTTCTTCTACTTTTTTTGCTCTGTGGTGTTTTTTTACTTTACAAAGGCAATTCCTTCCGTTTTTATCTGGAATTTGTGCCTTGGTGCTAGTCGCCAGCCCCTGGCCTATGGAAGGGGGGCTTGGGGTAGTCACGACACGGGCCCCGAGGACGGGTTGTGACACTAGTATTTGGGGAAATGAAATTTAGTTCATGTGGTGAACCGAGTTTGGGGCACCCGTTGAGTGGCACCCGGAACTAGGACGTTACAAATATAGAATACTTTAATATAATCATATATAACTATACAAGAATAAAAAGTCACAAAATGGAAAAAATATAACTATAACAACTAGTATCATGATCATATATAATTCCTACTATACCATGGTTCTAATCAATGTAAAAATATATCATTCTAAAATGGGTTCTTACCTATATCCTTATCCAAATCCATTAATTCCTTCAGGGTACCCCATGACAGA
This sequence comes from Viscum album, assembly GCA_963277665.1. NCBI lineage: Eukaryota > Viridiplantae > Streptophyta > Magnoliopsida > Santalales > Viscaceae > Viscum > Viscum album. The sequence goes on from OY728157.1 coordinate 1,471,027,040, forward strand.
TTGAGTTGTTTGTGAGATAACACTAAGTAGGTCACCACCAACGATGTCTATAAAATATTCATTATATGTTATATAAACAAAATCCATGTTCAACATCACTAGTAAAAGGTATAGAATGTAACTTTCCAATGTAACATGTAATAAAATCAATAAGAACATGGATCATTACAAATATAGATCAATATTTAAATAAGGGGAGTTTTCAATTAGAAGAAAATATGTAACACAATCCAGTCTACCCACTGGAGCCGAATTCATGCACCATATATATCTTCAAGAATGAAAATTATCCATCATGTTTAATATATATAAAAAATTAAAAAATATACCCACATTTATACAGTATAATCTAATTTATAAAACCTTCGTGGCCACAGCATATAATCGAGTTCCATCCTAACCGTCGTACCATGAAATCAAAATTTTCCGACCACGAAGGACTATATCCAGTGTATAAAATATCACGTCATCCATGTCAAGTACCATAAGCTTATCTATAGAAAAATTAATAAACTCTTGGGTGGTGACCAATGAGTCTATAAATAAACCACATGCTCTGTGATCCCAAGTAAGCAAGATCCAAGGGGTTGCAAGTCCCTATTCATCTTACAAAATCAAGACCCAATGAAGAAATAGTTCCAATAATTACACTACCATAATAATGATCCATCGGAAAAAACAACCATGGAATCAAATGAAATCAATATCCATGGTAAACCAACCATGTCATAAACTACTATTTAATCTCATCATCTCATACATTCATCATTTCATAAAACTCACTTTCCATTATCTCATCCAACACATTTCTAAAATAACAATCAATTACATTTAAATAATTAATAATTCTCATCATGTTATCTCATGTCAATTTAGGAATCAACACTCTCCTAGTCAATAAATTCAATTAAATTTTCCTTTAAAAAGGTCCCCTATATCTATGATATATCAAACATAGCCAACGAGGTGCTAAAAAATAATCAGGTATAAGGAAAACCCCATGGGTGGCCAAAGATTGGGATAAAAACCTCCAACATTCTCAAAATAACTAGTGGACCTCCCAAATGGGTTCCTAATCATCCTATTAAATCATTTATTTAATTAATGGGGAACTATTAAATATTATGGTGTACAGAGTAGTGGAAACTATTCTTATAAAACACCAAACCCTAGGGTAATGGTATAGAACACCTATCTTAATTATGTGGTAGAGAACTCTTCCAGTATTGATCTATGATTTAGTTCAGATCTAAAATAAAATCATAAATGGGAAAATAACATGAATTAATCCATTGAGATTGTTGTTGTTTGAATCTTTCTTACGATGATGAAATAAGATCCAATCCAACATTACAACTTTAGAGGGATATCCAATTTTTTTTCTATCAAATGAAGGATAAGTGAAAAAAGGGTTTAGGTTTTAAAACATTTTAATATTAAAATGGTAATATTACGTATTTTAACTATGTGACATGGTTTTGCAGCATGGATGGACAAATAGTGTGCCATTCGTACACCCTCATGTATATCATGGGTCTCCACTCAGAAATTCATGCATGTGGTTTGAAAATAATGTGAAAACCCCTCTACATACACAATAAAAAACATTAGGTCACCCCACATGAGAGTGCACCTATCTTTTTACAATTTCCTCAAACTGTGTGAAATTTGTACCCTACTGTCTGGCCCCACACTATTAACAGTAACTCTTCATCATGTCCCGCATGGTTTCTACTAACAATGTTTCCTTAATTATTTTTTCTGAAAAAAGGGATCTAGTCTTCGAAATATCCATAGACACCACTAAAACTCACATGGTATCAATGTTCACACATGTTATGTAAAAACCAAAAGAGAAAAAATTATGACCACATTAGAAAACCTAATATCATACAAACTAACCCATTTAATAAATTTTCCTTGAATTTCCCTACCAAGGGTGCTCAAGAATCACCTACGAATAACTCTAGACACTAAGCATTAACATCGGCCTCCCACTCCCATGAATGAACCTATAAATTTTATTTCTACCAGAGTAAAAATACTAGTGTAATTTGACCTTATTTGGAGATCCATTATGATCATGTCAATGATATGGATTTTAGGCTCCTAAAATGGAGATTCTAACTATAAACCCACCTCATCCAGATAAAGAGTTTGATATGGGTATGATTGTTAATAGTACAACTGAGATACATGGAATACATTGTGCATCGATTTATCCCTCTGAGATAACTAAAACTAATAGGATACTGGCCTGATTCTCTCCATAATCAAGAATGACATTGTATATAAATGTGAAAGCTTATAATGTCTGCTAATTCTTTTTTATTCCAGCATTGGTGAGATATGTAATAATACTTGATCCCCGACCTAAAAATAGATATTTAATTGATGGTGATTTTTTAAGATTTATTTATAGACTTTATAGTTTCTACTAACTTCTAGGACAATAGGACCTTCTCTAAAGTTTCATACACGAGATGAGGTACCAACAATGCTTTCACTCTAAACTCTAACCAGTATAGAGGATAACAACATTGATTACCATAAAAAGGCTCATATGGTACCATCTACATAGTATCCTAATATCTATTTCATTTGGAAAATATAACTTGTAACACTTCAATATTGTATTGTATTTATATTTTTAAATTTAATTTCATTGATATCATAGGCCGCATGAAAGACAAAGCATAACCGTAAAATGAAATATTCTTATAACCTGGATCTTAAATTGGAAACAATGAATAGTATTAACCACATTACAAAAAAAATATTAACATGTTTTTACATTCATAAAATATACTTAATAGGCTTAATATAAGAATAAATCCAATTTTACACATAATACACTACATTTTTTAAAAACTGGTTTTTTATCCTTTAAATGGAGAACTTATTTTAAAAATAAATTTTTACGATATTATAAATTATATTTTAAAAAGTAAAATTCATTTTTAAAATAAAAAAATATTTATGGCTAAATTTATATTTTTCTTCTGATAAGTATTATTTTATGTTGAATAGTGAAAAATACAGCATTTCTATTGAAAACAACATTTTCATCTACTAAATTTATATATATAGATTATATTTTATATTTGTTCTAATGTATTAATATTTAAATTATTTAAAAATTAATACAATTTGGGTAATCAGAATCAATTTCACATTTAAATTGGATATAAAAATATTTCAACCATTTGCAAAATTTCACATTAAAACTCATTATATCACCTCATTTAAAAGATTTATTTTAAATTAATTTTTTCCACTGATGTGTTTTTAATTTTTAAAATTAGAATCCATATTTTGAAATAAAATTTTTAAATTTAGTATATCGGTACATTTTATTTTTCAACAATATGAATAGTAATCCTAATAATATTAATTACCAATGTTAAGGGTAAATAATGTAATTAATGGGAAAAATAACATTATTAATATTATAAAATTACCCAAAAACTTTTACTAATTTTATTTGGTAAGTTAGGGTCGACCAAATTCATCCTTGGACAATTTTTATGTCCTCTTAGAGCCACATCGATAACTTTATGCATTTTATTGTATTTTATTTTAAGCAAAGTCAAATATGTCAACTATAAAATTTAAAATTTTTTGTTATTAAGAATATATATTCAAATATAAATATTCATTTGAATTATTAAATTTTTATCTTAATAATGTTTATTTATATTTAATTTTATAAAAAAAATTATATTCTTAAATGATCACACAATGATGATGTAGTAATTGTTTAATAAATGAAAATATCAAATAAACGCTTATAAAAATTTTAAAATAAATATATTTGAAGATAATTAATGTGATACATGATTCTTATATACAACATTGAAATGTTATTGATTTATTAAATAATTTTTTTCAAATATTTCTTATCTTATTGATTTTTTGTAAATGTCATGGTGATGAATGTTGTCAAAATTTTCATTAATGTTACATTAAAATAAATAATATTTTGTTAAATGATTTAAATTTTCTAAAAAACTAAAATTACTCCATATGGTTCACAAAAGGTTCAAATAATCAACAATGATTTATTTATTGTCATTTTATCATTTAATTGTAACATTATTGACCCTCAAGCTGTAAAAATCCTTGTCATCATGGTAAGAGTTAAAGGAATAAAATAAGTGTTAAACCACAATATAAGAGTCATTATATGATCCAAACATGTAGAAAAATTCATATATTCAATGATTTAGACCCATAATCATATTATATTCTTAATTACTCACTCTTTATCCATTTAAAATTTAAATTTAATATTATATTAAACTAATATTTTGAGAATCTCTAAACACTCCCCTCACCTCAATTATAAAATGCACATCCTCTATCACTTATTCACACCACATTGATCATTCTATCATGAAAAGACCTTCCCATTTCTGTAAAATTCATTCTTATACATGTTCGTATTATCCTAGTATTCAAAAAATTAGATAACTCGATCCCTAAAGAAGAGATATAAAGGAATTAAACTAGAGGAGGGTGGTTGTTTTTACTAACTCACCCCAGACCATTTCTTCTTCTACTTCAGATTAATTTTGTGTTTCTATGATTTAGTAATAATTATATAACAATATATATGATTACATGTTATTAGTATTAGGGGAATATAATATTACACCTTTTATCCCTCATATGAAAATTGAAAATGTCATGTGTGTGTGTCTGTGTACGTACGACTTACCATCTCCACGTGGTGGTGTAGTCTATTTTTCATCACCACCGTTAATGGATGGTTATAATGATGTAATATATATATATATGATAATTATTTAAATGATATTTATTCTTGAAAAATTTATATTCCACCTAATTTTTAATCCATTCACCAATAAGGGAATGCTACCATCATTCGTGTGCATGTACGACCTGCCATCATCATGATTCAATGTGATTGTTTATCTGTGTTCACCAATAATTACTAATTATAAAAAAAATTATATAATGAATAAATATTATATATATGAAATTAATATAATTTTTTATATTATGTAACTATTACCTGTGAATAATAATCATGACATACATGACAAAACATGTATAGAAAAATGAAGCAATTAACACCCGAAACATGGGTAATAAAAAAAATTATTAACAAAAGGGTGAGAAGATAATATAAGAGAATAATATATGATATCATAAATATGAATACGGTTCTTTTATTATTTACTAAAATTCTTCAAACAATTATACATAAGGATTAAATATATATAACTAAAATCGGACATTGGGTAAGGAGTTATTTCAAAATCTCATTGTTATTTAGGATTTTTTTTATTTAAGTGTCTGCTATGGAATATTTCTCCTCCAAATACATGTTTTGTAAAAAATTATTTAAAAATGTTTTTAATATTTTCAAATAATTTTTTATTTTCATTTTTAACTATTTTTTACATTTTAAAACATGATTTAAAATGTATATTTTTCTTATTTTGAAACATGATTCTTTGAAACATTTCCAATGAAAAAACTCAAGGAATTTTGTTACATTATATAGTGTGAGTTTATTTTACATCCAAATAAATCCCTAATGATTGATAACAACATTTAAAATTTTTTTAAATTATTTTCAATGAAAAAAATTCTTTTATAAATTCACAGTGTTTTAAATAAATGTGATTTCCAATGTGAAAAAATATATTTTCTAAATAAATTTACAATAGTTTTATTAGATTATATTCTTCTATGTCAACACCCATTATTGAATATTATTATAAAGTAAAGTTGATCCCTTATGATATAATTTATCATATTTTACTTCATGTTTTATGATTAGTTTAGCTTTTGATGTTCTATTTAGACACCATGAAGAGTTTATAGATAAAATATTCAAATTTCATATGCTATTTTTTAATACAAATTTTTATGTTGTTTAGGTTAACCCCGTTAATATGAGGAAATTAATAGGGAATAGTAAGTGATGGGTGAGTCAAACTATTTTTCCCTAATGCATTGATAGGTCTCATTAGACAAACAAATTTAGCTATTAGATGGAGCCTTACCCATTTATGTATTGTGTTTTAGTTGAACTCTTGATAGTATATTCCTGATGTCTCGCATTATGAATTCCCTCATTATGATATAATTAATTGATTTCCATGAGATTATTTAATTAGTGTGTTTATTCATGGAAAATTTTCCTCTCATATTATTATTTCATTATTTGACCAACATTCATTTCTTCCATATTATAAAGAACATATTTGTGTAATGTCATGTATTTAAGTTATATAACTCAACATAATTGTTTATAAATATTTATGATAGATTATGATTTATTCATACCCTTACTGAGCACATGATCTCACCCCATTCATATGTTTAAATTTTTCCCATGATTCTATGATGTATATTTTGATTTATGTATAGGGCTATGGTTAGAGGAATAATATTATTCTCAATTAATATATTTTTTATTTTTTATCAATAAAATATAATTTTAATATGAAATTATTATCTAATTTACCATGATTACTAAACTATTTAGTCCTTCGGGATGTGATCCATTATATCATACTCTAATGTAACTATGTATGGAATTAAAGTTTTGTTATCTGGGTCTATTTCTTTGTAGTTGGTATTAGATAATGTTTAGTAAAAACATTGGAAACAAAATTTAAGAGATCATAGATTAAGGAACAAAATCCTATGATAATCTATTGAATATATGTCTAAGATAAAACCATAGAGATTTAATAATTATAATGGAAAACATAGGATAAACCTAAGGATTTATATTTTTAGAAAGTGTCGTTATTTAAACATCCTACAAATTATTCTTCATTTCTATGGGATTTATTAATATGGTTATTTATTCTCTCATAGAGATTATAATTTTATCAATGGATGGAACAAGACAGATCTATTTCAAAAATTATTGACATTAAAAATGAGTTGATTAAGTATTTTACCAGTGGTGTTAGGGTTATAAGAATCATGATGTTTTAAAGAATTTTGTTGATATACTATCGTTAACTTACAAGTTATAGGCACCATCATGTACTTATGAGTTTAATGTTATTAAAAACACTTTTTAGGATTAATGTTTTGGGAATTAATCAATATAATAGATATTTTGGGAGACATTTTTGGTAACAAAAACCATTGGTTTAGTATTTGTGAAAATTTTATTTATGTAATAATGACATTTTATTTTTTGGATATATGATTAAATATAAGGATTAATGTTAGGGTTTATATGTTATTTGAAATTAAGGTAATTATGGGTTATTATATTACTGAAAATATAAAATAAAATGTATGATATAACCATTTTAGTTATAATTTTTTAAATATTGAATATATTTAGGTTATTTTTTGGATGATTATTAAAAAAAATTATAATATTAAATTGGTTTTATAAAAAGGACATCTCCCAAGCTAGGTAACACCACGTGATGTTTGGTGGGGCCTTGGGATTTGAACCACCAACTAAAGGGTGACCAAGGTGTAGCTCCTACCATTATCTTATGCGAACTCCTAGTTATCATGATATTTATTTAGATAAACTATCTATTGAATAATGTTTATTTTTATTTTAGGTCCACTTGGTGAATCAAATTGAAAAACTTGAGATAAGATATGAGTTGGTTATTATAGTGACCTTTTCTTAAGAAGCATAAGCATTACATAACTTTTTTGGAATACATAAAAATTATACAAAATGATTCACAAAGTTCATAGTTGGTATAATATCTTTAGAAAAAAGAAAACATAAACCTTCGTACATAAGTGAGATTCATAATCTCCCACTAGGTTCTTCTTGACTAGAAACCTTCTTAGACCTATCAAACATTCTACATATCATCATAACCAGGGTGAAAGGAAATATAAAATGGGTAAGAACAAATTTTCAATAAGAGTAAACAAGGGAGACATGTATGAATAAACATGATTCATAGGTTATGAGAATGTGATCCTGTAAATAGAATATCATAACGTACATATCAAATATCAAAACATAGATCATGGAATATGGATTGGATGTTTATAAGACATGAACCCTATGAAATAAAGAGTGTAATCTATAAAAGAATAAGATATAAATAAGAAATAAAATTGTGGAAAACACAAAATCATATAATATGATATATATGGTAGCCAACGCATCACTGCTAAGACCATCTTAGTGGAAAAATTTCTTTACTAAACTAGTTGAACACTCATTACAACCATGTATTACTAAACTGAGTGAACCATAATTCTAGCCCTGTATTACTAAACTGTGTAATCCTTCATTATAGCCCAATATTACTGAACTAATTAAACCTTCGATGCATACTTGAATTATAGAATTAATTAAACCCTCCTTCTATCTTGGTATTACTAAACCACGTAAACACTCATTCCATCCATGTATTACTGAACTGAGTAAACCCTAGTTCCCTCCATATATTACTGAATAGAGTTAAACCTCATTTCGGTCCACTATTATAGAACCAATGAAAAATCATTCTATAAATGTATTATATAAAAAATTAAACCCTTGTTCCGATCATGTATTACTAAATAGAGTAAACCCTAATTTTCCCCTTTCTATCTCATGATATACAGATATTTACCAAATGATTTGAGGGAGATATAGTTCCCATGTGTCACATAATTATGTTATACATTCATGTGACACAAGATTATAAATTAACATATCATAACCCATGAAATGAAATCGGTATCATAAACATGTAAACATATCATAACCTCAAAAACAATACACGTCTCATAATCCTTTTGTTAGAAGAATAAACTGTTAAAGTGAAACGGATTTCATATACATATAACCCAATAAAGGGAAATGGGCTTCATGAAGACCTTGAAATTAATCAAAAAAAATTCATAAAAAAATATTAATGGAACTTATATATCATTTCCATGAAGTTATGAGTAACATAAATATATTTTATCTTAGATGGAAAATAATTTTTAAAAATCCTTTAAGAAATATTCTTGTGGAAAATTATTATTTTTATGTTTGAAAAAGAATTTTTAATACATAAAACCATTTAAAAATAATTTTCATAGAAAATACCATGCAAGAATATAAAGAATACAAGATATCAATTTTAAAACAATTTTCTTTGAAAACATTTAAAATAAGCTTGAAAAAATTTTAAAATGATTTCTTTTTGAAAATACTTGATAAAATTAAAAAAAGGATCTAATTTTTTTTGAAAAAAAATTATTTTAAAATAATTTTAAAACATATAAAGAAAGATAGAAAATATTTTAAAAACTATTTTACTTGTAATATTATAAAAGAATCTTGAAAAAAATTTGATAACCATTTCTTGGAAAACACTTTGAAAACGTGTAAATAGGGCTTGTGATAATTTGGAAATAGTTTTTTCATGAAAACATATAAAATATGATTGAAACTGTTTTGAAAACAATTTTCAAATAAAATTACATTTAAAAAAATTTCTTTGCGATTATAATTTCTTATAATTTAAAGGTAGATTTGAATAAATGAAAATTATTAAATCCGTACAAGTCATATGAGGTAAAAGGAATATTCCTTTTTTACATGGTAAAAAGGATAGAAAAGTTACTTGTTTGGAAAGAATAAAAAATATTCCATTATAGATATTGGTAAAATAAAAAAATGTAAAAATTAATTTTTGTTATTATAGGGTAATGGTATAATATTCTTGGAAACTATTTTTAGAAGACATAGATTTCCGACCGAAGAGATGGTTAAGTCGAGATTTCCTAAAAACCATTTATTAACAATCATATGAAAAAAATACTAGATAATAGAATCAACAAATTATTATATCATGAAATAGTGATGGATAATGATTCTCATTAATATTCTTGGGATATGGATTATATGATTTCATCAAAGGAATAATAAATATAAAGAATCTCGAAAAAGAAACTAGATTTCCCCAATAAACTCTTATAACTTGGAATCTTCATATCATACTCTCCATGTAAGTAATGGTTATTACGTGAATCAAATAATATCATGAAAATATTTATATTCATGATATTGCATGTATAATGTAATTATATGCACCCTGAAAAGATGTTTATATGCATAACCAAACATGAGTCGTAAAGAAGGAAAATTAAGAAAAAAAAGTTTTTACAAAGATGGTATCTTTTGAAATATAAAACCCGTGAAAGAAGGCTCTTAAAATTGTTATGTAAATACCCATAAATTTTTATACAAAACACATAGAATAAAATATTGGGCAGTACATACACCTCAAAAAATGAAATATTGGTTAACATAGAATGTATCTCAATGAAATTAAAAGTAAAATGAAATCCCCAAACCTTTTGTCCTGACTCTCTACATACATATAAAATTTTCCTTTATAATATATATAAGATTATTAAAAATATTTTACAGAATAATATTCTAGTATATATTTCCATATAGTATTTTATTATGACCTTATATTACCTGCTTGTTAATGATCATATGTCAAGGCTTCACTTCGGGTAATATTCACTTTTTTCATCACATGTGTCTTAATTTGTTATGTCATTGATCCATATATTTATATCATTATTAAAAAATTAATAAAATGGTATAAATATCAGTTATTTATATTATATTATAATAATATATATTTTAATTAATTACTTAATTTAATACACTGTTAATGGAGACGGTAAGTTGTACGTACGCTTGCACGTTTTTTTCTATTTTTTTATCATATTGAAAGAATGTATGTTAATGAAATGTATATATATATATGTATATATATATCACATATATAATATAAGTTCAATAAACTCATCCTTAATACATTCAATTTGGTTTGTGAACAAATTAGATCTCTTTGAGGGGACGGTAGTCCACACTTCCACAAATGAGATTATCAAATTAACATGAAATAGAAGGAAAAAATATGTGTTTTGTAAATGGAATACATAATCATAATGAAATAACAAATATAATATATTACATATATATAGAGAGTTTGTTTCATAATGGTCACCATGATTGGTGGTAAAGGAGGAATGAACAAATATCGTTTTGTAAAGTAGTAGTTTGTCGTATATAGAAACAGTATGTTAAACATCCCTTAGATGGAGGTTTGTGTAGGTTTATGTCATAAACCTTGCATAAAAACATCCTAGTATATGTAGGATATAGTTTTCATCACACAAGGAGGGTATAAACAGAGTACAGTAGAGGACATGGGAAATAAAAGAAAAGAGCTTGAGAGGAGATGTTACCTCTAAATCGGTAACTCCTTTTGGTTTGTGCAAAAAAAATTCCTTATGAAGCATTATTCCCATAGAGTGGATAAAATTATTAATGGGGGATATTTGGGAGGATACGTGGGCACGTTCTTGGACAAACATTAATGGTTTTATGGGTGTGAAGATGTGGTAGAGTTTTTTCTTTCTTATTGTGGAGGGGAGTGGAACTTTTGTAAATACCAAAATGTAATCAATAAATGGTGGTTTATCTTCCATATAATTCATATATAATAAAAATATAATGTATTAATATATAACCATGGTTTAGAAAAAATATATCCACACAAAAATATGTGTATATTAATTATTTGGTTCCATAACTTCTACGCTTCCCCAATTTTATCATTTTTGTTTTTATTAAAACATCTAGATTTCTAATATAATTAATTAAACTATTAGGACTAAATTAAATTTATATTTAGTAGAACATATATGACCAATTAATTATTAAATTATATCTAATTTATAAAATAATAATCACCTTTTTCGTAAATTAATTTGAAAACAAATGCATGCGATGCGCTAAAACGTTTCTTGATCCCATACCATCATAACAAAATATATACCTAATATGGATCAATATATTAATTATAAAATACTAATAATTCTATTAAAATGTAATATTTAATATATATTAACACTTTAAATTCACATGGAATAATATAGTATTTGTATCAATTTTAAATCATTTTATAAGATTCATTAATATTAAAATCACAATAATGCCAATTTTGAAACTATTTATTCAATATTAAATTTAATAGATAAATATTATATTTTAATTATAATATATTATTTTTTAAGGTGTGTAACATGATATATTAATCTAAAAAATTAAATAAAGACAATAATTCAATAAATTAACGTCACTTTTAATATTTATAGTATTATTTATTTTTGAAAATTATTAACTAAATAATAATTATATTAATGTTTCTTAATAAAATTAAGTACTTAATCCATGTAAAAAATTATTGAAAATTTATTATCATAAAAACAACCTAAATATTATTAAAAGGTATATATATAACCTAAAATATGAGGATTTTTATATATCTCAGTGTTTAATAAATATAAAATGTAAGGAAAGATCCTTTTTTCGTTACTTACCCTTTTAAATAGGGAATTCCATTTAATAATAACCCAAAACACATATATTTCAGTTCAAGTGGGTACATGATAAAATATTGAAAAACAATGTATTTTGGATAACTGTCCAGGACATTTTGGTCGTTAATATTATTGTTTAGTCCTTTATTTAGCTTAATCGTACATTAGTCCCCGTAATTAATTTTAATCACATTCACTAATAATTTTTCTAAAAGAAATATTCTAATCTTACTAGAACAAAAATATCATTGTATTTACATTTTTTTATGTATTATTTACAAAATTATATTCACATATGTGAGAAATTTAAGATTAATTCTAATCCTGCAGAAGGGGTGAAATATCAGGTTTTTAGAGTAGAAAAACATCAAAAGGTTGTTATGTTTTGTATTCAATTTCAAAGTGAAATAGATTATATTGAATTAAATTATTTTAGTATTTATCTAATTTACATTAAAACTTATTTATAATATCATTTTTCAAAAATAAATAATTATACAAAAAGTACGTTTTTAATTAAAAACATTATTTTTCAATTTTCAGCAAAAAAAATTGATTCTTAGGAAATCCAATAAATTAAACATGGATAATTTAAAAATTATTATTTAAAAAAATATTTTAATTTTATAAAATTAAATTAAAAAAATTCTAATATTAATTTTTTATTAAATGTGGTATAATCAAGAAAATAATATTTCTAACATAGAATGATTGTAACAAAAATAATATCTTTAATTGTCAATATGTTTTATTTATATAGAAATATTATATTCAATATTTTGAAATAATTTATTACTATTACTATAAATATTATTAATGGTTAGGTTGTAATTATCCCATTTAATTAATTATATATATTTTTGTGTCTGTGTGTGTCATAGAAACTTAGTGTTGTGTGCATCTTACATCAAGTCGATGTTTCTAGTAGTGCAAGCCTAGTCGGTATTTAATGTAGCACAAGCCAAGTTGGTATTTCATGTGAATGGAATGTATGAATTTGGTTTTTAATTTATATATATATATAAATAACTATATCCAGATTCATGTGGAATGAAAAATATTAAAATGATAAATTAATTCTGAAAAAATATTTCTCAAATTCTCAGGGTGTTACATTCTACCCCATTAATGTTTCCTTTTCCATTGAAATTCATAATGGTTATCCAAGGTTTAATACATAAAATTTTAATCCATTGAAACCCAAATGGTAACATGAATACAAAAACTTCCCATAAATGTAAAATTTTGAACCATTACGGTTACCCAAAGTAACATATGACTGGGTTTCCACAAAAGAGAACCCAAGTTGAGAGTAATGATTGGACATATAGAAAATATGTTAATATTTATATAGAGTTATTGAGGTCATCAATCACAAAAATGTTAATGATAAAATGAAGTTTCAGGGGCTCAATGTCATAAATCTTTGATGATTTCAGAAGCCATTGGTTCAATAAAATCATAGGTATTCGGAAATTATTTTTTATAACATTCCTTATTTTAAGTAATTATTAAAAAAATTTATAATAAAATATACTTCATTGTTTTTTCTTTGAAAAAATTCTAATACATCCATTCCCTCTTGGAATGAATGTCTAGAAATTAACATTGATGCATGAAGAAGTAAAATACGATTTTAATGGATCTTGAGGCCCATAAAAGTATAAAAAGTCTAACTATTTGACTGGGAAAAATATTTCCTTATTCTAAAAAACGTATCACTAATAGTTCATTATAAATATTTATTCATTACAAGTAAATATACATTAACCAGGAAATTGGGTAGTCTAGTGGTAGGCATGAAACACTTATATTCCTTTGGTCTAGGGTCCATGTCACATGGCCTTTCTGCACATGATTGGTTGTCACCTGATATACATGATGTCCTTTTATGAAACCAAATTAACATTATATAATATATGGAAACAATTGAAATTATTTTTTACAATGATTATCCTTCTAACCAATGTTTTCAGCCCAAATTCAGAGCACAAATATTCCTACATAATTATAACATAACATTATCATGAATATATATCTTTATAAACCTTCTCAGTGGTGAAAATAGAAATCATTAGAATGAGAGTCATGAAATTAGCTTAACATTGATTCCACTTTCTATCACAAAGTACCTCTTGGTTGTCACATTCCAAACTTGTGAATTCCCTCATCATATATTCTATTAAAACATGGTAACAACCTGAATTTCCCTGAATCTTATTGTAAAACATGCATGCTTCCTCTTTCCAGTGTATATTAGATTTACTCCTTAAATTGAAAAATGTTTTAAACATTATTAGTGGTATCCTAAACCACATATAAATAAGTCCTTTCATAGTTCCAATTTAATCAGTACTGTCTAATATAATTATTCATATCCCATTCATCATTATCAATACAAAATTATCTTGACATAAAGGGAATGTTAAGGGTTTCCTTCCCTTATTATAAATGCTAAAATTCATTACATAAAATTTCTAGTACATTTTTACCATTCAACATATTCCTATAAATCATTAGAAAAACAGAAACTAAACAACCCATATATAATTAACTATTCTTAATTATGTAATCCAAATACATAAATACTTCAATTACATCATCTTTATTCCACTAACAATGTTACCTCATCCTATTACACAATACTTTTTTTCCTTCACATTTCATTTAGAGTCTCTTAATTATCCAAAAGGTATCCATTCCTCCCACAAGCTTTTTGATTATCTTCATGAACATTCCGCTTCTTACATTGGGTTACATCATAACCATTTTCATCACCATTAAAAAAAATAAAGTTCAATGGTGACTTAGGGAGGAAACAATTCGCATTCATCTAATTATCTGAACTCTTCATTTTTTACTTATAGTCACATTCTTTGTATACTTTTCCATAGTTAGGAAACCTTCTTGTTCCTCTAAGGAATTCTCTTAGGTAATCCATTCCAAATTATTGACATAAAGGAAGCCAAAGTTTCTTTCCACCATTGTCTCCTTTACCCAAACCCTTAGTGAAATCCTTCTTTCTATTCTTTGGTGAGTCTGATAGTTTGTTAAGGAAATAATTGTTAATTGTGTCCTATGAAAACTAATTAGTTAGGATCATGACATCTTTCACTCCAGTGATCATCCCACTCGACTACTCGTCAAAAAATAATCCATCACATTCAAAATTAATCCAATTTCTTTTGGTTCCCAACATTGACTAAAATTGGTAGCATAGGGTGATCAATACTTTTCACAGTAGAGAACAACATATTCATGAAAGAAATTACATATAAGAGGTCTCAATCATGAAACCATCCATAATCTATGACACCATGGGTTTAACCAAGGTTATTTATAACTATCTCATATATTAATCCTTAATGATTGTTAATGAAATGTTTTTGAACTTCAAATGCATGTCCTCTAGTATTTTCAAACCATGATGTGGAAAGGCTTGTTGTTGTGTAGCAGATTACCCCAAGTCAAGGCCAAAACATCTTGTTAGAGTTTTTACCCATAGGTACATTAGTTCCTGAGCCAAATCCACTTTCGATGTCCATAAATGTATGTATTACTATGAAACAACTCACTCATCCCTTTACCAAAATTCAAAAACATTTTACAACGATTTATTACTTAACCTAGTAAACACTTATTCTAGCCTTGTATTTTTTGAGCGGAGTAAACCCTCATTTTAGCCTTGTATTTATGAACAATTTAAACCCTAATTCCATCAATATATTATTGAACTGACTAAACCATCATTAAATACCTTTATTAATGGTCCGAGTAAACCCCTTTTCAATCCCTTTTATTAATAAACTGTGTAAACTCTTGTTCCAGTCCTTTATTACTAAACATAGTAAACCCTTATTCTAGCACTATCTATATTATGTGATATAAATCATTGACCAATGCATTGGTGGGGTATATAAGTCTACCCATGACATAATTAAATCATATATACATGTGTCAAAAGATCATAAATGAACATATCATAACCCATGAAATGAAATGGATATCATAAACAAGTAAAAATTTCATAACCTATAGAAAGAGATATGTTTCATAACCCATTCATCAAAATAATAAATCATAAAAGAGAAACAGATTTCATATACTTATAACCAATGTAGGGTAAATGGGTTTCATACATACCATAAAATTATGTATAACACATTCATAGAAATAATATGAATGGGACCTTTATTTTATTTCCTATAAGGAATGAGTAACATCAATAGATGTCACCATAGATGAAAAGTAATTTTAAATATCCATTAAAATCATTTCATGAGAAAAGTATTCTTTATTGTTTGAAAAATTATTCTTTAAAATATATATCCATTTGAAAATCATTTTCTCAAATAATACCTGGGAAATATATAAAAAATAAATAAAATCATTTTGAAAATCTTTTTCCTTGAAAACATTTAAAATATGCTTCAAAACATTTTAAAACCCTTTTTTATTGAAATCACTGGAAAAAATTTAAAGAAAGCTTGAAAATGTTTTGAAACCCATTTCATTGAAAATAATATGAAATCTTATAAAAAAGATTCCAAAAATTTGGAAAACCATTTTTCTTGAAAACATATAATAGAATCTTGAAAGCATTTTGAAACCCATTTCTTTTCAAAACAATTTGAAAACATGTAAATAGGGTTTAAAAACATTTTAAAAACATTTTTCCATGAAAACATATAAGAGATTCCTGAAAACATTTTTATAACAATTTTACTTGAAATTTAATTTAAAAATCATTTTATTAAATGTTAATATATTTAACAATGAAAAGGGAGATTTAATGATATGACAATGGGTAATTCGGTGCATGTCGTCTAAGGTCAAAACAACATTCCTTTATCATAGTAAGAATGATATAAAAGTGACTTGTTCCGAAAGTTACTAGAGGATTCCAATTAAGATATTTTTAAAATATAAAAATATTAAATATTCCAATTATATGTTATAGTTTAATGGTATTCGTGGGAACACTTTCTAGAAAACATAGATTTCCGACAAAAGAGAGGGTAAAGTCAAGATTTCCTAAATACAATTTTTTGATTATATTATGTACCAAAGAGCATAAAATAGTACCAATACATGAGTATATTAGGAAATAATAGAGTCTAAGGAAGATCAATAATATTATTGAGATATGGATAATAATATTTTATCAATAAGAGCATAATCATTAACAATCTCTCAAAAAACGTAATGAGATTTCTTCAATAAACTTATATAACTCGGTAACATGGGGTCACCCTCTCCATGTAAGGAAAGTAAATTTCATGAAGCATATAATATCATAAAAAATATTTATATTCATGATATGAGATGTAAAATGGAAATATATTTACCCCAAAAATGTGTTTAGGTGCATAACAAAACATTAGTCTATATGAAGGAAAATTGAGACAAAAACATTTTTACCAATTTAGTATCTTTTGTAACTTAAACCCCATGAAAGAAGGATCATAAAATGGGAATTTTAATACCATTAAATTTTATTACAAGATACATAGAAGAAAAACATGGGTAGTACATCCACAATAAAAATGGTAAGAGTGGCGAACAGATCTTGTATCTCACAGAAATTAAAAGTGGGATGAAATCCCCTTACCTTATGTCATGACTCTCTCTATACTCATACAAAATTCATATATAATAAATACAAAAAATTATAAATATTTCATAGAAGAATATTCTTATATATATTACCATATAATATTTGATTATGTAATTATATTAACCTCTTTTTAATGATCCTATTTAAAGGTTTCACTTCAGGAAGTACTTTTTGTTTACTTCACATGTGTCTTAATTTGAAATACCATTTATCTGTATACTTATATAATGGTTATAGAATATATATAATGTTAAAAATATCAGTTATATAAAGTATTATATAATAATATATACTTTAATGAATTATGTAGTGGAATACATTGTTTATTGAGATAGTAAGTCGTACGTACACATTTAATTTTTTTTTATTTTTATTATTGTATTGAAAGAAAGTATATAAATGAAAAATGCATATATATTTATGTATATATATCATTATTAACACATAATTAATATATAATATTTATCAAATATTTTCATTAATCCTATCCTCAATACATTCAATGTGGTGTGTGAACAAATCACATCGCAATAAGGGGGAAGTAATCCACCCCTCCTCAAACGATATTATCCTATTAACACCAAATGGAAGGTAAAAATATGTTCTGTAAAATTAATGAAAATGATCAAAGAAATAATAAATATAATATATTGCACATATAAATAGATTTTATATCACAATTTTCTCAATGATCCGTGTTAAAGGAGAAATGAACAATCATTGTTCCATGATTTAATAGTTCTCTGTACACTAAAACAATATTTTCAGCATCCAATAGGTGGGGGTTTTCGTAATTGTAGGTCAAACATTTTTTAATAACAACATCCAAGTATATTTATGATACTAATTTCATCAAAAATTCAGTTTATAAAGAGATTTTAGGGGGTGGAGAAGGAACATAAAGGAATGAATCTTGAGAGAAGATGTTTCTACTTAATTGGGTATCTCATTTTGAATTGGGCCAAAAGGCTTCATTTGAAAGTGTTCTTCCAAAAGGGAGGATTCAAGTTATAAGGTGGTATTTTTTTAGGATAATTAAGATGATATTGGATTAAATTAAATGTTTATAGATGTGTTACAAAGGGATTTATTGCTTTCCTTTTAATAATAGAGGGTTTGTAGAGCTTCTATATATAGAAAAAGGTACTCAATAATGGGTGGTCTATATTTCCAGATGTTCCTCAAAAATGAAAAAATAACAGGTTAAAATTGATTAATGATCTATAAAAATCACATAAAAATAGAGGTAGTTTAACTACTCGGATCCTTGACTTCTAATATTCCCCATATTTATCATTTTGGTTTTTATTAAAGCATCTAGTTTTATAATCTAATTAAATTTAATACTAAAAAATAAAGCAATATTTATTAAAACAAATATAAATAAATTGAACTATTAACAAAATAATAATTCATAAAATTAAAATCCCATTGTTTTTTAAATTATTTTCAAATAAATAGCCTATGACGCGCAGAAACGTTTCTTGAACCCGGACTATCTTAAAAATGTATTTACATAATTTGGGTCAATATTATAATTATAAAAGATTAATTAATCCATTAGTATAAACTATATAATATGTAATAAAACTTATAATTAACTTGGAATAATATAGTATTTTATCAATTTTAAAACATTTTATAAAATTATTTTCTATTTAAATTAAGAACAATGTCAATTTTGACGTTATTTATTTAATATTAATTTTAAAATATCCACATTATATTTGAGGTAATGTATTTTTGATTTAAAGGTGTTTAACATGATATATAAATCTAAAAAAACATGAAATAATTCATTGAATTAACTTCACTTTTAATATTTATAGTATCATTTATTTTAATTAGTTATAAACTAAATAATCATTATATAGATGTTTCTTAAGCCTTTTAAGTAACTAAACCTTCCCTAAAAAATATTGATAATTTATTATAATAAAAATAAAAAAAAATATATTTCCAAAGGATACATATAAGGGAAAATATGATTTTTTTTACAAATCTCAATGTATTATTAATGTTAAAGGCAAGGAGAGTTATATTTTTCATTTTTCCTTACTTGCACTTTTTAATAGTAAAATTCCAATTAAATATATACTGAAACGCATATATTCCGAACTATATGGGTAAAGGGTAAAATATGGAAACAAATTTCATTTTTAGAAGTGTACAAATAATTTTTTTCCTTTATATCATGGTTTATTCCCTTATTCAACTTCATCGTACCATAATCACATTAATTATTTTTAATCACATTCACTAATCATTTTGGTCAACAAAATAATCTGATATTATTCGAACTAAAATAAAATAATAATTAAATTCATGTATGTCAAATTTTCAAAATTCTAATCATCTAGGTGGGAAAATTAAGATTAACGATAATACCACAGATGGGGAGAAATACACGTTTCCATAGAAGAAAAATGATCAAAAGTTTTTACGTTTTTATATTCAATTTATAAGTGAAATTGACTATAATGAATTGAATTTTTTTAATAGATGTAATATTTATATAATTTGACATTATAAAATATTTATAATATCATTTATCATTAATAAATAATTAGAAAAAAAGTAGTTTATAACAAAAAGGGTATTTTTCACAGTTCATCAAAAATATTATGTTTCTCCGAAAAATCCCAAAACATATCCATATGGTAATTTATACATTCTGAATAAAAAAAATTTATTTATATTATAAAATTATATTTCTAAAATTTATGTTATTATTAAAGGCTTCTCAATCAAGAAAACATTATTTTCAACCTAAAATGACCTTACCAGAAATCCTATTTTTCCTTATCAATATCTTTTATTTGGATAACAATATTATAACCCATATTTGGTAAAAAAATTACTCATACTATATCAGTTTTTAATGGTTAGGAAATAATTATATTAATTAATTAAAAATATAGATGAAAATATGTTTCCTAGAAATAAAGTTTTACATGCATCGTACGCCAAGTCAATGTTTCTTGTAGTTCAAGCCATATTGGTATTGCATATAATGAAAGAGAAGTTGGTATTTCATGTGAAAGGAATATTTGAATTAGTTTTTTAATATATATATATATATAACTATTTCCAATGTCATGTGAAATGAATAAAATTGATAATAAAAATTAATTCGAAAAAAATAATTATCAAAATCACATGGAGATACAATGATTATGTGATTAGTGTTATTTTGAAAGACATTTTCCATTTCTAGATTCCTATAAGATTATTTTAAATATAATATTATGAGGCATACAGGTTGAATTTTTTTGGAGACAGATATGATTTTATTTTGGACAAATAGTGATTTAGGTTATTTATCAAAATGGTTATCATATCTTAGATATTGTGTTATTTATGAAATTAAATATTTAGTATGATGAATTAATAATGATTTATCTTATTTTGGAATATTATTTGATCAAATACTTCTGATTTTAGGGTTTTAATTTTAGCAAAAAAAAATTTGGGAAGTATAGTTTTTTGTTAAATGATCTATGTTGAACCTTTGTTATTATTATTATAATTTAACATATTAATGATTTTTCATCATATAAAGAATTATAATTTTTAAGGAATTATCATAAATTATTATAATAATTTTGGTTTTGGTTAATGTATAAACATAACATTAATAGATAGTTCTAATTTGGTGAATTTTGTTTATCCTTAGAAGTTTATTCAAATTATTTAGAAATAAAAAATTAATCCTAAATACTCATCATTTAACAAAAAATATGAGTTTGTGGTTGAAATTGATTAAAGGATGATACTATACTTTTCAAGAAATTATGCTTCCTTATATTCTCAGATTACGAAATAAATCAATTCCTTAAATTTCTGAAAATTATTTTGAAACAAAAAAGTTATATGTTTACTTTTATTAGTGGACTTTTAACTCATCACATATTTAATGTTTTGTGATGGATAACTTTTCCGCAATGATGCTCTATATCGCTCTATATTAGTATTTGAGAGTTATTTTTCACTTCCATGTTCATATTTTCCTGTATGGAATCGTAGAATATATTATCTGAAGTTACTATCATACTTATCTGTCATTATTTTCTAGTGGTAGTTTCATTATTAATTTTTTCGTTGTGGGTTTTTAATAAAGTTACTTTGAAAATTCAATCCTTTTTATAGAGATTAAATTAAAAAATTGTGAGGAATAAATTTATTTAATATGGGTATAATGTAAAACCCCATGATTTTATGTTATTAATATTTTCAAATACTATCTCTTTGATGGCTTTGGTTGAACACAACACCCAACTTAACCATACAATGAAATATTACAAAAAAACTATCCATTAAATTTTAAGGAATGAATAGTATTATCCAAATATTGATATTTAAATATATTAAATTTTTTACATTAATCCAACAGATTTTATAAAAATTTGATAAGAATAAATCTTATTTGAGGTATAAAAACTATATTTTTGAAAGGAAATTTTCTCAACTATTAAATGTAACATGTTATGAAACAAAATATTTACACTTATAAATTATATTCTATAAAATAAAAAATAATTTTGAAATTATAATATAAAAATATAATTTGGTTGGATTGTTTTTATTTTTATGATATGGTTCATTTTTTCAGAGAAGAGTGAAAAATATTTCATTTTATATGAAAAATAATTTTTATAATAATTTATTTATATCATTATATTATATTTTAAATTAGTTTTAATGAATATATAGTTTCATTATATATCACTAAATCCAATTTGTGTAATTGTAATTAATTTTACATAATTGGATATTAAAATTTTTTCAATCTTTTCATCATTTTAACATTAAAAACATGTTTTCTCACCTTATCAATGGGAATAATATTATATTAATTATAGACACATCTGTGTTTTTAGTTTTGAAATATGTATTCTTTATTTGAAATAAAAATATCCAAATTTATTAAATATTCCATTTATATGTTATGAAATTATTAATAGTAAACTCAATAAATTTAATTACACCATTTAAGGGTAAATTAGGTAATTAATGGTAAAAATAATATTATAAATATTTGACCATTATCCAAACATTAATACTAATTATATTTTGTGAGTTATGATCTACCAAAATCATCCTTAGGATATTTTATGACTCATATGAGACACTTTGATAAATTTAATCCTTTTATAGTATTTTATTTTATGAAAAGATGAAAATGTCATACTCATGTTAGTAATAAGTATTACAATTGTAATATGTGTGTATTTAGAATATATCTTCTACTAAAAGAAATAATTTTAAATATAAAACTAATAAATCTATTTTGGTAATTTATTTTTTATTTTTTAGGAAATGAATATTTCCCATAAATACTTGTACAATGATCCTTCAATATTTTTTTAATTAATTTAAATATCAAATAAATGCTTATAAAATTATTACCATAAATATAAATTGAGATAATTAATGTCAGACACGAATTTAAGACATAAATTTGACATGTTAGTGATTTTTTAAAAGATTTTCATTAGAGATATCTTCTTTTATTTTTTTTATAGTCAATGTAATGAATAATGTCAAAATTGACATTAATGTTATATTAAAATAAATAATATTTTATTAAATGATTTAAAATTAATAAAAAAATAAAATTATAAAAATATATTGATATTTGGTTTTAAATTTTCTACATGATTCATTTATTTTTACTTTGTCATTTAATAGTATCAATATTTACCCTTAAAGAGTAAACATCAATGTTTCCACTTTAAGAGTTAAGGAGGTTAAATTGGGGTCAAAACCAAAAGATAAGGGTACTAATGTGACATAATCTTATAAAAAAAATTTATGATATGATTTAGACCCATTATAATATTATATTAGATATATCCATAATTTTCTATATTTTTAATATAAAATATGTTGTATTAATTTAATATTTTGAGGGATTTTGAACAAATTTGTCACCTTAATTATAAATTTACACCTCCTCTCTCACATCTTCACACCACTATGAGAATTATAGCATAAAAAACAAATTAATATAACTTCCATACATCCATATCAATTTTATATATATATATCTCTTCTATAAAGAATAATCATGTTTCCTTTAAGAATGCATCTAAATGAAGTCTTCCCAAGAAGATGTAATCATTTTTTTCCACTCATCAATGTTCATTTCTTCATCTACATCCACATCACATGTTTTTTCCATGATAAAGTAAAAAATCTAGCATAATTTATATGATGATAATTTTTTAATTATTAACGGAAAACCAAATTCCATCTTTTGTCCACCCTAGAGAAAATAAATGCACCACCCGTGCGTAAGTACACCTTATCGTCTCCATGCAATCATGTAATTGGATTTTCATTACCACTTTACATGGATTGGTATAATTATAGAAATAATATATATATATATATATATATATTATTTATGAAATGATATTAAAAATAAATTAAATTCATATACCATCAACTTCCTTACCCTTCCTCAAATAAGGAAGTGACACCGTTGCTCATGTGTATGTACAACTTATCATCTCCACGACCTAATGTGATTATTTTCCCATGTTCACCATTCAATAATGATTATAAAAAAATATAATGGATAATTATTATATATATTAACTTAATAAAATTTATTATATGATGGAACTATATCATATTCACAAGAATTGGGACTTACATGATGAAACATGCATAGAAAAATAAAGCAGTTAACAATAGAAACAAATATAATAATGAAATATTTTTTATAAAATATTTATATGATTATATAAGAGAATAATATATGATATAATTAATATTAATATTGTTCTGGTATATATTAATAACTTTCATTGAACTATTATAATGGGTTTTTTGATAAGTATGAAGAAAAAACAGGCCTAAGGTAACAGTTTATTTCACAACATCATAATTATTCAGGAATATTTTTATTTAATTCTTTACAAGGTAACACATTTCCTCCATGTTCATTTTATCTAAAAAATGATTTCATAAAATATTTTATTGTTCATGAATGGTTGTTTACTATCAATTTTAACCATTTTTTACTTTTTACAAAATTCGTTAAAAGGTATATTTTTTCATTTTCTGAACAAGGTTATTTGAGACGTTTCTAAAAAAATATAAAAGAATGTTTTTAACATATACGGTGTGATAGGATTTTCACACCATCATAATGATATAATTCTTTATAACCTCCTTTACAAGTTTATTCAATTATTTTTATGAAAATGTTTTATTTTATAATTACGTAGAGTTTTGAAAATAATTTATTTATAAATTAAAAATGGTTATTATAGTCAATAAATTTTCTATGGTTTTATTATAGTATTTTAAACCATGTCAACACACTCTATAGAATCATATTCATAATTTAGGGTGATATCTTATGATATCATTTACCCTATTTTATTAAATTTTTTAATATCAATTTACTATGGATGTGTTATTTTGATACCACTAGTGGAAATACGAGATTTAATGTCGACGTAATAACGTTGATTTTTTAAACACTGACACCAATATTATGTTAGGGAAATTTATGGAATCTATTTTTAGTAAAACCGATGCCAACAACAATTATTCAATGATATTTCGCATCGGTTTTCACAAAACTGACGCAAAAATTTAAAAAAAACATGTTTCAACATTGGTTTTTAACAAAAAAGACGCTGATAATAATAATAAAAAAATTTCAGTGTTGTTTTTGAGGAAAAACCACCCCAAAAATTAAAAAAAAAATTGCATCAGTTTCTAGAAAACCGACACCATAAAGTATAGTTTCGGCATCGGTTTTCTCCAAAACCGACCCCAAAAATTAAAACAAAACTTTTTTGTGTCAGTTTTCCTGAAAACTGATGCCATAAGGTATAGTTTCAGCGTCAGTTTTATCCAAACCCGATGCCGAAAATAAAAAAAGGATTATCGGAATCAGTTTTGAGAATAACTAACGCCAAATATGTTTTTTAAATTTTCAGCTTTTGGTTTGATTAAAAACTGATACCGAAAGTCTTTTAAACTTACTCGGGGTCTGAAACCCTCCTTTTGTTTGATTGTTGAAATTGAAACCCGTTGTGGCGCCTTGGACTCCCGATGACCATCAAAGCTCATTTTTAATCATGGAATGCCATTGTTGAAGTTTTTGTTCCATTTGTAGGATTTCGGGTTTGTATTCATTGTTCTCTCTTATTTTGTCTTCAATTGTTTATTTCTTCTTCCATAACCCTATTTTACATGATTTTCAATACTGGTTCGATTTTAGTTGTTTTTTATCATTATTTTTGGGTTATATTATCATTTTTGGTATAGATTTTGTAGTTTTTGTTTTTCAAAGTCATTATAACGAGGGTAGTTTGGATTGAAGATCTCCATTGGAGATGAAATTCAAATTTTGTAATCTTTGTTTTTAATTTTATAGATAAATCATTTTTCATTCAATTATTTTCTTAATTTTCTTTAAATATTAGTTTATATTTGTTTAAATGTGTTAGGACATGTTTAAATATTCTTTCAACAGACATTCATAAATATCCTGTCAACAAATTATATTTTTTTACATTGACTCCAATCAAATTTCACCCAATACACTTACTACATCTTTTGAATTAATGTACTCTTCAATATTTTTGACACATTCAAATCGAAATATTGCAACAATGTAAAATGAACTAATAAGTTATAAAATTTTAATATTATAATTAAATTATAATATCAAAAAAACACATGTATATAATATGGAAAAAAATTTACTCTATTTGTAAACATGTTTCATATCTGATATCTTTTATCTGATTATTTATAGTTTTTATTAAATATATATTTTTATAATTTATCTGATAGATATTTAAATGATTATATGTTTTAATATATTCATCAATTATATTATGATATCAGGTATTAAAGAATCATAATTGGATTCATTTACGAATAACTACTAGTGAATATGAAAAAGGAGGTGATAATTTTTTGGAAATTTATAAATGAAACCTTCAAAATATTGATTTGATTTTCTGTCCATTTCTGAAGTGTGTAAATATGAGTAGGTTAAACACTAGATAAATCAAGGATAATCTCATTTGTTACGGTTCTAGCCTTAATTATACACGTTGGATCTTTCATGGTGAAAGAACTGAAAAATAAACATCCAATGTTGATTAAATAATTCATAATGAGGCAGAGGATTGTATTGAAGAATAAATTCATGGTTTAGGTGTTGAAACCATAAAAAAACACCAACTGTTGAATGATTTTATGAAGATTCTGTGAAACCATTATTCCTAGGCTGCTATAAATATATAATGTTATCAGCAGTTTTGAGATTAGTTAACTTAAAAGCAAAAAATGGGTGGAGTGATAAAAGTTTCTCCAGTATACTGGAGATTTTAAAAGAGCTACGTCAAGAAGGAAGTTGGATTCCTGATTCCAATTATGAGGTGAATAAAATATTATAACCAATGGGATTAGGGTATAAAAATATACACGCTTACCCCAATGATTGTGTACTGTATAGGAATGAAAATGAACATTTATCAAGTTGTCCAACATGTGGGACATCACGCTATAAGATGGATGAGATAGTCAACTCAGATTCATTCTCAGGTGATGTCATATAACGTCATGAAAAATAAATTTTGTACTTTCTAATGAGATCATCTAATTTTTTTGCATACAATTCTGATTATTCAATTTTGATTTATTTTTAGGTACCAGAATCAAAACTCCAGCTAAAGAAATTTGGTACCTTCCAATAATTCCTCGTTTGAAGCATCTATTTTCATATTCAAGTGATGCAAAAAGGTTAATATGGAATTCAGATGAGCGCATCTTTGATGGTATCTTACGTCACCGTGCCGATTCACCACAGTGGAAGAGTTTTGATAAAAAAATTCATTATTTTGGATGTGATGTTAGAAATCGTAGAATGGGATTGCGTACTGATGGAATGAATCCATATCGAAGCATCAGTAGCCAATATTGTTCATGGCCTGTTTTGTTGGTACTTTACAACTTTTCCCCACATCTATGAATGAAGAAAAAATATTTTATGATGAGCTTGATGATTTATGGACCAAAATAACCAGGAAATTATATTGACGTGTATCTTACACCATTGATTGATGATTTGTAACTGCTATGAGAGGAAGGTGTTAAAGTTTTCGATGCATACAAGAAAGCATATTTTCTTTTGCGTGCTATGATAATGTTCACTATAAATGAATATCATGCATATGGATATTTATCTAGATATAGTGTTAATGGATATAAAGCATGTCCAATTTGTGATGAACAAACTTCATATTATCAATTGCAGAATGGAAGAAAGACAATGTACATGGGACATCAAAGATTTTTGCGAATTGATCATCCTTATTGTAGACTGAAAAATCATTTAACTATTTACAAGAATACAACCTTCCCCCTCGACCATTGTCAGATGAAGAATATTATGAGAGAGTGAAAGATATTGATTCAACATTTTAAAAGAGAAGAAGTTCTGGTTTTCAAAAACATATCTGGAAGAAGTAGTATATTTTTTTCAAACTACATTATTGGATATTTTTGGAGATAAAACATAACATTGATGTTATGCATGTTGAGAAAAACATATGTGACAGTTTGATTGGAACCTTGTTAGACATAAAAGGAAAGACAACAGATGGATTACATGCTTTATTGGACTTGATATTATTGAGAATAATTTTGGAGTTATCTCCCGATGACAAATAAAACAGAACATATTTACCTCCAGATTTTCACACATTAAACAAGATTGAAAAGATGAATTTTTTTCAGTTTCATCATGGTATTAATGTACCTGGTGGTTTTTATTCAAATGTGAATAATTTTGGGTCATTTAAAAATCATAAATTAATAGGTATGAAATCTCATGATTCCCATGTGTTGATGCAACAAATTCTACCAGTAGCAGTGTGTGGTATATTACCGAAATCAATCAAAAAGACTATCATCAGGTATGTAATTTCTTCAAATCTATTTGTAGGAAAGTCATTGATCCAAATTTGTAAGATGTCTTTTATAATGAAGCAACTCTTATTCTTTGTCAACTAGAAATGTATTTCCCACCCACATTTTTTGATATAATGGTTCATCTATTAATGCTTTTGGTGCATGAGATAAGAACATGTGGGCCTATTTATTTAAGATGGATGTATCCTTTTGAAAGATATATGAATATTTTTAAAGGCTATGTTAAAAATACTTACAGCCCAGAGGTCTCTATTGTTCAAAAATATGTATCAGAAGAGGTGAAAGAGTTATGTACTGATTATTTGAATGAGGTGGAGCATATTGGTCTCCCTGTATCTCGACATATAACAGTTTATAGTGAAGGTAGAGGGGTTCGAGGCATAAAGGCAATGTTCATTCCATGTGATGAATTGATACATGCACATTTATACATTTTGAACAATAGATATGAGGTTCAACCATATATATCCTCACATATTGTTGAATTAAAGTTACGGTATCAGAAAAGAAACGAAAATTGGTTGATGATTGAGCATAAGAGGACATTTGTTTCATAGTTAATAGATAAAGTCACTCCATATATATTTGTATCAGATACAATGACGTTGTTAGCAGGGGGACAATCATTTAATGTGATCACATGGTCTGTTTTTTATATCAATGGATACACATTTTACACAAAAAAAGGATGACAAGAGTACCGTTCAGAATAGTAGTGTGATGGTTTTCACTGAAGTAGTGCAATTTTCGGGTTCCAAAGATAAAAACCCAATTTCTGCATCAACATCATATTTTGGAGTTATTGAAGACATATGGAAAATTTATTATATTTAATTTTGAGTCACTATTTTTAAGTGTAATTGACTTGATAGTAATAGTGGCGTGAAACTTGATGAATATGGGTTTAAACATGTTGATTTGAAAAGATTTAATAACAATGAGGAACCATTTATCATGGACACACATGAAAAACAAGTATTTTATGTCATTGATCTGTCAAATGATCAGTGGTCTGTTTTTTTGTAAGAAAAAAGATACCATTTGGATGTTGAGGATGATTCTGATGATATTAGTGATTTATATGGGCTTTATTCATCTATTACGTAATTTACAAATGATTACAATGAGTATAAGATAGACATAGTGCATGCAGTACGTACTGATCATGATGAAGGAATGTGGGAAAACACTAAATTAGTCTCCTAATTTTTCTGGTAAATATTTATATTTTGTGTCCATTTTATAAACTTACAAATTCATGCCTCTATTTTTACATAATTCTTTTTGTTTTCCTTATTTCTAATTATTCAGATTTCTAATGATATGGAGGTACACAAAATTTCATTACACTTTCTAGTAGCAATGTCAGATACAGATAGAGAAGAGCAGTTACCAAGGTTTATCTATTTTGACGTATTATTAAATATTCAGTAATATACTTATTTAGTAAAATAAAACTATAAATTTACAAAAACAAATTGCATGACTACTGATGCGACCTCGGTGGAGGATACTTCTCCTCTTACTACTCAGAAATGAAGTTCTCAAGGTGGTAAAAGTGGTATTACATGTTTACCAAAACTATCACTTTCTCGTGATGATAACAAAGTACACATCCATTTTGATGATAATAATAATGTAGTTGGCCCAAACGTAGTTCATTTTTTCAGTTATATTGCGATACAGAGCCGTTTCAGGATTAGTATTTTATATCCTGATTAGAAGTCAGTGGACAGGACGACGAACCAACAGCTTTGGGAGGCCACGACGGTAAAATATCTTAATTTATTTCTTTTATCTCATTTTTTTACTATTATATATTTTATATCACATATTTAATTTATTCAATTATATATGACATTTAATTTTTAGGAAACCAAAGAAATTAAAAAAAATACATCTCTCTTTAGCGGCGGTTCGATGGAGAGATTTTAAAACCAAACTGACAAAATATTATGTTTTTGGAAAGAGAGGGTCTGAAATACCATGTCTTAAGTATCCATACATAGATGAAGAAACATGGAAGCGATTTTTTGACAGTCATTGGGAAAAGATCTTTCAGGTATGGTAATTGGTTTATATTTTAAAATTTATGCTATATTTTTCTTATTACTTGGTAATCTATTTTTATATAACAAGACTTCAGGAGATCTCATTAGGATATCTAGTTGAAAAATGTATACCATTATACTTTATCATGTGTAGGGTATTCATATTTGGAGTAGAAAATGATTGAAGAGAAATTTGAAGCATTAAGTGATCGATCAAGTAGTGGTTCAGAAGAGGTCTAGTTTTGTCCTCCATCTCCTCCCACTCGCTATGAGAAATGGAAACAAGGAAAAATGAAGAAAAAATTAACAACATCTTACAGAGGATGATCATTAACTGGCTGATAAAATTGTAAGTAAATATTATTTATTTTATAACATTTTTTCTATTTTATAATTTATAAACACTAACATAACCTTTTTATTTTCATTTCAGGATGAACTTCAGGAGCAAGAGAAACATGGCTCTTTTATCCCTGAGGGTAGGATGGATACCCTAGACACTACTTTGGGAACGGCAGACCCCCCCCGGCCATGTTAGAGGATATCAGGTGGGTGTTAGTATTCTGAAGGTTTTGGGTAAGAGTAAGAAATCAAAAGACCCAGAAATAGAATCCTTAAAAGAAGAGTTGAAATGTATGAAACAGTGTATGGGTGATCAAATTCAAGAAGCAGTGCAAAAGGGTTTATTATAACACTTGGAAATATAATCTTAGTCTTTGAATCCTTCCCCGGTATATTATTTATTTTTCACCAATTTTTCTATTTTACAAATTATAATCACTAATATAATTTTTGCATTTTTCAGCCTTCCCAATCTGCTCACCCGGACTACCCGGCCCCATCTGCTTACCCTACCCCGTCTACGCAGCATTCCGAGGTATATTATTTATTTGTAATCAAATTTTCTTTTTTATAAATTATAAACACTAATATATCTTTTTCATTTTTCAGCATTCTTAGCCTACTCAGCTAGACTACCCTGCCCCATCTGCTTACCATGTCCTGTCTGCGCAACCTTTCGAGGTATTTTATTTTATTTTAATCAGTATTTCTTTTTTATAAATTTTAAACACTAATATTACTTTTACATTTTTTTGCCTTATCAGCCTCCTCACACAGACTACCATTCCCCACAGGCTTACTTTGAGCCTCCACCTCCTCCCTCGGACCTAGCCTTATATTGTGAGTTGTTTGCGGGAGATCCTCATGTACATATTGTTGCGTTAGGACAACTGCATTTTTTTCGGACTCGGTACATCATCAGCCTATGCAGATGGGTTAGGCTAGAGTATCTGTACTTTTTATTATTGATCCTACTGCTCTACTACCATTTTGTACAGTGGATATCACCAGTGTTGGGGAATTTATGGGCCATTTTTTACTTTGGCCAATTGTCCTTCTTTGTTCAAATTCACTTGAGGTATGTGTTTTTTTTAATATTAATTACAAATGATTCAAAATTACTTATAATTTTTTCTAAAATTTGACTTATATAAGAATATCTAAAAGAAAAATAAACTGCACAAATGCAACAAAATGTTCACGAAAATTTGGCTGTAGATACTTCTAATATTTCATATGAGTTAAAAAGATTATCTGATTCCTATTCTTCCTTGAATTTTATCTATGAGTTGTGTATGATGCCTGATATATGTGGAAGAAATTATGGATTGAAATTATTGAAAGAAGATATCATGAGTTTAGATAATTTTGAAGAGAACACGCAAAGTGTGATGTAGTTATTTATCATGTAAGTAAATTAGTGTTTGGATTGATATTTCTTTTATAAAAGATTGTTATTCCATTGAATAACTATATTATCTTTTTAAATTACGTATCTTAACAAGCATCTTTTAAAAAGGCAATCAATAGGCATTTACAGCTTTATATATCCAGAGTACATTTTCTCGGAAGCCAAATATGTGAAGAATCATGAAAGAGTTCAATATATATCCGAGAGATTAACATAGAAAAAGATTCAGTGCTGGTTTTTTCCATTTCTTGATAATTAAGAACATCATTATATTTGTGAACTAATGAACATTATAATTTCATTAATTGTGAACTTTTTTTATTGTAGGGGGAATTGGATGTTAGGCGTATTTTTCCCAAGTGAATGCACCTTATATTGGTTTTGCACTTTATTAGGAGGAGTTCGTACTGGTAAGTTTTTTTTATAAGCTCATTATGTTTTATTTTCTTTGTTTAGACAAGTATTATTAGTTCATATATAAAAAAATGCAGATCATGAAAACATTTTAACAAGGAATACATGTTAGAAAATAAACCAACAGAAATCAAATATGTGGATGTACAGGTAATTAGTTTTTATATTTTTGTAATATATTGTTTTTCTAGTTAAATGTTTTATAACTGCAGTGTCATCGTCAAAATTGACATGTGGAATGTGGTTATTATATTCAACGATTCGTGTATGAGATAATCACAACTGGGGAAACTACGAATATTCATAAGGTTAGTTGTATTAATTTTTTATATATTTTCTGCTATATTATTAAAAATTTAAATTTCATATCATTCAATATTATTGTGGGCATTCAATGATTTACATCCTTATTCCCAGTCTAATATGACCCATATTCAATCTACTTTTTCAAACTATTTGATAAGTCTGATTAATATTTGAGGTATCTAAATTCTAATATTTATAAATAATAATACATATGGGTACAAAAACATAAATATTTTTCTATTTTAGGTTATTGAACCTACTAATAATCAAATGAATGCTTCAGTAATAACCAAAAATGAGTATTCCGTAAATGCTGTAGTTGCAGGACGTGCAGATGTCATAAAATTTCTTGGAGTCATTGATTTCAGGTACATGTATTTTAATTTAATTTATAATAACAATGTATAGATAATTTTTTTGATTAACTAGATACAAGTATTAAAGCTATACGAGGAATTGGATGATAAATACTGTTTAATTGTTTTTGTATATTGTTTTATTTTTATAGGGGTTTTGAATTTTTTGGAAAGTGTAATTGGAATTATTTTATAAAAAAAAATTATTTATGGTGTCAGTTATTTAAATAACTAAAGCCAAAAGATTAAAAAAATTAACTTCAGCGTTGGTTTTATATAAAACGGACGCCGAAAATCCTGTCTAAATTTATTTTCAGCATCAGTTTTATATAAAAATGATGTCGAAACTCTTATCAAAGACCATATTTTTAAAGTCGCCTTTATAGATGATGGTTTAAAATTAACGTCAAAAATTAAAAAAAAACATTTATTTATGTTTTCAAACTACTGTAACTTTCATGGTTTATGGTTAATGTATTAACATTTAATATGATTTTTATAAATATTAATGTCTATGTTTTTATGTTCCAACCCTTTATTTAGGGGAAATGAATTAGACTTATTAGGTGATGGGTATGACCTGCTACAACCCCTTGATGCATCTGTATGTCTAAAGAGGCAAACTGGTTTGGGTATTGGTCCATGCCTTACCCATTTATGTATGTTGTCTTTGATGAAGCCTCAACAATATGCTTATAAACTTATATATTATGAATTTCAACATAATTAGATTAGAAATTTATTCCCATGTGATTATGTAATTTGTTTCATTATTCATGCATATGTTTAATCTCGTGATATTATGGATTTATTTTAATGACATTCATTCCTTCCTTATTATGAATAAATTATTTTTATAATGGAATATATTTCAGTTATAAACCTTGAAATTGTTTTTTCATAATTATTATATATTTTTCTGTATTCATACCCTTAAACATAATTTTAGCTCACCCATTTCATATTTTTCATTTTTACACATGATTCTAAGAATATTATTATGGCTGAAATGTAGGATTATTCTAAGGGGAATAATACTGTTCAGATAGAAAATAATTTTTTATTTTTTATATAAAATGTAATTAGAATTTCAGATATTTATCTACTTTACCATAGCTACTAAACTATTCAGCCCTTTGGGATGTGACTCCTTAAATATTGTTCCAATTTGATAAATTAAGTCACTAACGTGAGGCCGTTGTGGTATGGTTCCTTACACCACTAAGGGTATATTCCTCACCCATGATACCCCAAAATCTAATACACGTTCTCTTATCATATCATCAATCACCAGAATCATGCTCTATGATTATCCATCATTCTAATGGTGTTATTTCATGCTCAAAAATACATGTATACCCTAGTACCTCTTCAAACTCCATAATAATAGAGATATACACAAGGAATCCCTATCTAATACAATGATCCTAGAATCCCATTGAATTCCAATTATATCATGTATTTAATTAATACCAATATCATCCACTTTAATGGTCTTAATGGTTGGCTGTGAATGAGTGACATTCATGAGATTGTCAAAAAAAACCATATAACATCACTACATCAAGGCATCCTTAGAAATTATTTCATGAAATCCATCATGATATATTCTTATTTTTGCTTCGGAATGGATAACTACTATAAAATTATAGCTAGTAATAGATATTCCACCTTCTCATGCAGACAGGTGGAACGTGTCATAACAGAACTAGCTACCTCACATTTCATCCCAATTCACCAATACTAGCGATGTAAATCATGATACATCTTGGTAACATCAGGATTCACTTCCCAAAATGAGGCATGAAACTCCCACATCATCACCTCAGATATATCCACTATAAAAACATGTGTCCCTTAATATGAAAAATTACATCCTCACCCATGCTGCAACCCAGAGGTTGGTCCTCACCATCCACACTATTTCAGAGTATTAGCCCCATGACATCATATAGCTATGTCATCCTCACTCTATCCAGAATAGTATGTCCCACTGCAAAAAAATAATGTTCTCTCCATGAACGTCCTGTACCTCCTAGTGAATCATTGAAAATAAATCTATAATATGTCACTTGCTACAGGCCTCCTGAACTTCCTTTATCTACATCATTATGCTCAGTTCATTGGCTACAAAATTTCCCTTTCCTATCATATATTCATGATCAACGTCTAATAAAACAGTTACTCAACACAACCTGCTACCTCAAATTTAAATCACTGAATAAATATATACTTGAATATTATATTGTCTACACATACCCCAAACTTCTTTGCTAGTATATATTGTATCCACCATGCATTTCATGAACCACTGAAGCTAACTCATGATTGTGCATTGTGTAATTCCCCTCATGCAGCCATAGATAATGAGACTTATATGACAAGAGTCTATTATCCTCCATCGGAACATCTCCAAGAATGATAACTGATTCATAGAAATACATAGTGTAAACCTACTCTTCTCTAGTATAATCAAGATTCTAACAACATTCAATATCCATTTAAGCTTCTTAAAGGATTTCTTTCAAGTATATGTCCATATAAACATCACAACCTTCATACTTAATCCTATAATATGTTCTTCAGAGCATGATATGTTATATATAAAATCCCAATAAGACCCATATATCATCATGAAACACCATATATCAAATTCATTCATGATATTCTCCCATGAAACTATAGATCTCAGCTTATCTGGGTCCACTAATACTCCTGTCTTTGAGATAATAGGACGATTTAATTTAATATTAACCTTCAATAAGTGGAACATAGTGATCGTAGAATATAGTTGATCCTATCTCAGTATATACAAAACTAACTCAATAGTTTCGGTATTATCAATTCAATTATGATCATTCACCAAGATATCTTCCATGAATACATCCACAAACAAATCAATATAATAATGGAAAACTCATTTCATCAGATCCATAAAATTTTTTACTACATCGGTATGACTAAATGGAATAACTAGATACTCATATAGATAACACCTTCTAGGAGAATTTTTATGAGGTATGTATATTGGTCAAACATGGACATGATGAAATCCATGTCTCAAATAAATATTTTGAGAACACATGAGATCCTCATATCTGATGAAACGATCATCTATCATTGTTAATGGACATTGGTTCTTAAGCACCAACTAGTTCAATTTTTGATAATCCGCACATATCCTGATTGTTCCATCCACAATTTTCCTCAAAAGGATAGGTGAACCCCATAGAGATATATTGGGATTTATAAATCACTTTTTCTCTAAGTCCCCTAGTTGCCTCTTGATCTCCTACAACTATGCAGTGACCATCCAATATGAAGGAATGTATACTAATGAAACTCCTTGAACTATCCTGATAGAAAAATACAACTATCTATATCATGTGATAAATTAGAAAATTTATAATGGAAAAAATCCCTAAATTGATCACCCACTAGAGGAATGTCATCCTGAAACATTCCCTAATCATAAAGATATATACTTGAAATTCACGTTTCCTTTATGCCCTACCCAAGATTCTTTGATCTAGCTCCAGTTTCTTACAAATCCCATTCACACTTGTGAATAAAAACACTACCTTCTCATGATTAAAACGTCACCCTTTCATCATATAAATCAACACCTGATTGAAATATAACTACCCATTATATCATGAGTATGATGAAAATCCTGGTCATCTCGAGGGCATAATGATACCACATGAAGTGACACCCACCAATATCAAGGGTGAACTCACTATACTAGAATATACCTATGTCCTAATCCCTAATAGGGTATCCAATTTTATAACACTATAATAAACCTAAACATCAAGACCAATTCCTTCCACAAGATGTAATTATATAAAACTATGTTAATAACATTTATCAAAAAATAATAAACAATAATTAAGGATATTAAGATCAAACATCTCTCTATTAACTACCCAGATATATGATCCATGTGTGTAGGTTTTGTAAAATATGTATATACTATGGTATGACCCTATAAAACAACCTCATAACCCATTATAGGCCCAATATACTTTATATGTACCAAAGGTTCCTGGATACCACTACCACGACCACCACGTCAACTAGAACAACCGGTAGTAGTACAGAACCCTGTTCGACATGGATCTATAAAACCATCTCCTAATCCTATAGTTAGTGCTGACCTAATTCCACTTTTGTAGATAAGGTCCTACAATAATGTGGAATTTAGCCCATATGGACACATCTTCAACATTATATTGGGTATCGATCAAACTGATTCATCAAATATAAACATCTCACACACTGTTGATAGAAAACATAGCTACTGACACTAACATCATGGCTAGTTCCCCACTCACTAAAACCCTCACAATGTTTCCTCCTTTGAATAGATGATGAACCTCTTAGTGAAGTGGTTGTTCTTTCCTTATGTACACCCCCATCTTCCATCATGATATACTCTGTAATCTGAAACTAATTCAATATCTCTATAAAATTAGTCAACCTAAACTGATTAACTTGAGATTGAATGGTGTTCCTGAGATATTCATCAAAGTGTCTCACCTTCAATAGCTCATCAGTAAAGTATATCAGTAAAAATTGAAGAATATCTATAAATTCTCATGAATATT
Organism: Viscum album; assembly: GCA_963277665.1. Lineage (NCBI taxonomy): Eukaryota > Viridiplantae > Streptophyta > Magnoliopsida > Santalales > Viscaceae > Viscum > Viscum album. Next base: position 1,471,065,481 of record OY728157.1, read on the forward strand.
CCCTTATTGTAATCTGTCCCTACTATAAACTCATAAACTCATAAACTCACAAGGTTTCTCTGGTATCAGGGTCATATAAGAAAATATGTCATAAAATTGGAAATGAAATACCTCCAGAACTTATCACAAAGGGAATCATCACGGTTCAATGTATCACACTAGTACATTGCTTCTCCCTGATGAAAATAAGTCATTGGTTTCACTCTTCTCTCATGATGTACCTTTGTATTATCAGATATTGAAAAATTAGACTCAACACACATCTCCATATCGTATATAACTCCGTCTCCCAAAAACCTCGGTGGATTCTACTATAGTATGTCATGGTTCAACTCTTCCATAAAATATGCATGTTGTGGTGGTCCATGAATGGTTCGTATAAAATCCATAAAACTCTCAAGGAATTATGTTTTTTCCACTATTTTATGGTAAAATTGATGGTTCCAAAATTGGAACAAATAAAGGATATATGAGTATCCCATGTCCCACTACCTTTGGGGCATGTTTGTCACTACAATCTTAGAATATGACAAGAGTTCATAGTCATGTAATGTATATAAAATTCTAAATGCATTCCATTGAAAATATTGATAATGAGAATATCACATCTAAATAATAGGACAAGTTTAATACTTATAATAAACATACAACACCCCAATGACTACTCCAAAATAAAAGACCATGTAGAGGAAATGGTTTTAAAAATAACTATAGATACTACTTACGTACCAATCAAAAGTTAGGTCTAGGTAAAGCTCAATATTTCACAATATTATATTTTCTTTTGAATAAATATTCATTTAACATTTCACTTAAAATTTATGAGCCAAATGGGTAACCAATTAAAATTCATAAGGGATTTGAAATATCATGAATAAAAATTTGGAATACCCTTAATCTGTACTATAAAATGATTCAATCCATTATGCCAGTTTTTTATGAATAAGTGTTCCAAATTTGACTACATATGGTGTCTATTGTAGCCTAAGAATAAAGAAACTATTTAGATAATGGTAAGGACTCTAAGTATTAACCATGTTCCTCATTATCTACACAAATAATCTATAATAAATATAAATATATCATTCATGGTACATAATAATAATTTCATGTAGTCAAGAAATTCATCATATATGGAATGGCATAATTCATGGAATGTAAATTATAAAAGGTTCTTAATATGATGCATGATATGAATAGCCTCATCTCATTGGGAAATAGTAAAACATTGAACCACAATCATATCAATAATAACATCACAACTCATGTGAACCCCAAAATTGTGGAATCAGAACAATAGTAGTAGGAAGTATCCTTAAAAACATGTTCTATTCAATGAAATGTGGATACTTACGATATATGGGCCAGTTACTCCCAGTAATAGATTATTCACCATTCAAAATTTGTTTATAATATGCTTTATATTTTATCAAAATATTATAGATACCAAAAAAATCTTATGATATAACTTTGTAACATCCCTACATAGATTCCATTGAACGATGCCATAATTTGGTTGCTCAGATGGCCTAAAGCATGCATTAATTTATGCTAGAGGCTACCGACTAATAGAGAGGGACTAGTGTGTGTGTATTTGGGGAGACTGTTTCCTAATGATAGAGTGTAACATAGTTTTAGTAAATATAATAGTCTACAGGGTAAATAGTAAATCACCCATACATAATATGAAAATCCAATATAAGAATATATAAAAAATCCAAATGTAATATCATATAATATAATGTGTCATTTCAGGTATCTAAAAAGTGTTAAAATATGTAAAAAATCATCTACTGCAATTCCAAAATCAAAATGTAAAAATACGCCAAAGAGAACTATCAAAACTATCACCATGATCATAATAGGGTCTCTTTCACACCTTCTCCTAAGCATAGAAAAAATAATGCATCATGCAATTGGTGATTTCCATGATCCCTACATGTATACATGAAGTATGTTCAGGTAACCAGTAGAGTCCTAAATAGGGTGTGAGAAAATTCTCACTAGGCCCCCACAAATGGTGCATATAACAAATCTATTATATGTGATATAATCAAAAGTTGTTTGAAATATCACTAGTATGAAAGTACTGAATTAAATGTTTCTATGTCACATGTAATACTGTCTAGAAAAACAAGTCGCCCCACAAAAAATGGTCCAGATTCTATGAAAAAGGGTTTCTATAAAGATGAAATAAACAGATACTAATTTCATGTATACCTACTACAGTCATATGGTCATGATTTTACTATCTTCATGCCTAAAAACATCAACCATGGACATTCTATTCAAACAAGTGTAAATTTCAGCACAACCACACTACATAATCTAGTGTATAAAACTGTCAAGTCCATGACAAACAATTTAGTCACATCTAAAATAGCAATTTCAAGTAATCAATAATGTCTTAACATGTAGGGTTGGATCCTATGTATATAAGACCACATAATCCAGATCGCCTATGAGAAGAACTTGATGGAAACTCAATAAATAAATTAATGTGATCTAAGGATCATGTCAACAAACCATATCTAATATAACCCTAATAAATTTTGGACCAAGGGGTAGAAAATATTAAGGATTCCTACATAAACAGTACACAATGAAGAAAAATGTCTGAGGTTTCCACTACCATAATCAACAACCATTGGATAAATGTACATGGAATCTTTCAGAATCATGATCCACGGTATACCAACTAAGGCATACACTAAAATTTTATATCTTCATCCCATGCTTTCATCATTTCATAACATTCACATTCCATGATTTCTTCAAAATAAGTTCAAAAAAAAAATCAAAGACCTTTACACAATTAACAATTTGTATCATGTTATCACATGGAAATGTTGTAATCAACTCTTTACTAATAAATCAATTCAATTTCAATTTCAATTTAAAATGGATCCCTCTAGAAAGGAGACATCACATGCACCAAATAGAGTGGTAAAACAATAAATAGGTACATGGAAAACATGATGTGTGGTCATGGATGGGGTTAACCCCTCTAACAATATCAAAATAACTAGTGGGAATCTTGAATAGATTTAAATTCGTCCAATTAAATGATTTGATTAATTAATAGATCACCGATAGAATGTCTTTCATGTTGGAAAATGAAAACTCTACTTATAAAACACCAAAACCTAAGTGAAAGTAATGAATAACAAATGTTGGTCCATAAAAGATCACACTTCTATTATAGATCACTAATTTATTTTAGTTCAAGAGATAAATGAAAAAAAAGATCCATCATTAATTCAATGATAATGATGGTGTTCGAATCCATGTTGAAACATAGAAATGGGAACCAGGCCTTCATTAAGGATTAAAAGTTAGATCCCAAAATAATATTTTTTATAGTGGTGCATAAATGAGAAAAAAGGTTTTGTTTTTAAACAATTTAAATGGAAAATGTTCATTTTATCTTTTTTAACTAGGTTTCATGGTTTAGAAGCATAGTTACCCAAATTCTGCACCATTTGTGCACCCTTATCTACCACATGGGGGACCACACATGATTTAATTACCATATTTTGGAATGATATGTGAAAACACTGCTATATCCACATTGAAAAACAATAAATCCCCCTGCATGGGCATACACCTAAGTTTGCAAAGTTTCCCCAAACTATGTGACATCTTTAAACCCATTGTTAAGCCTCGATCTATTTTGATTAATCATGCGGCCTATGAGACATGGTTTAAACTAAACATGTGGCCTAGATTATTTTTCCAACAGTTGGGAATCCAGGATCCAAAAAACCCTCACTTACCCCCAAAACTCAAGTGATCTCAAATTTCACTCACATTAGGTCGAAACAACGGAGTTAAAAAGAAAAGAAAAAAAAATTACCTTGAAGGAAAAATCAGTATATTATATTTTATTTGATTTATTATTTTTACTATAATGATTGAGAACACTATAAAATATAATTTCTTTATATTTTTCTATTTTCATATGAAATTGTTTCGGTTGTTCTTGGATCAGTTTTTCCTCCATTTCATACTATATGAATAGGCTATCCAAGATGAATATTTTTTATACCTAAAAACTACAATTAACTTTTCAACGATCATAAGACCTATACAAGAGTAACAATCTATTCCCCTGGTCCTTAAATAATAACCAGAACTAAAATTGTTACAACAAGATAAAGTGATAATAATCTATAAAAAATCATCTTGAGTAATAATACATTTTACATGAAAATTACGACCAATGGTTCAGCTTATTTAAGTCCCAAAATAAATAACCCAACATCCCAATTAACCACAATATTCTCAAAATTATGTAATTTCATCCCCTCAAATTTTATCTCATAACTTTTAACACTCGTACCCAAAAAGTTAATTTCTTTCTTTCAAAGAAATTATTTACATTAAAAAAATGGTTATATATAAATCAACCTAATGAATCACCTCCCCAAATACCATTAATTATCTCAAAAACAAAAATAATTAACCCTATAATATGTTTTCCAAAAACAACATAAGATTTAAAAATAAAACTATTTATGTAATATTTATGGCATACTAACTAGTACGTCATGTATGATTGTGGTAGGCACCGCACCCATATCACCCTTAGGATGAGGATTCAATCCTACCAGTATTACTTGATGCGATGTGTTTTCACCTGCCATACATGATTTTATTATTCTAAATAAATATTAATATAATTCCAATAACATTTCAAAAAAAATATTATTAATATCCTCAAAAATTACTTTAATCCCCAAATCACATTTTAAATATAAATGTTTTGTATACATGTTTTTTTATAAAATAAAATAATCTTGATTTACTATCATTTTCATAACACCAATGATCATATTAACCCTTCTGGTTATAAATAACCTTAAACATTTCTACACAAAATATAATATAAGCTTCTCCTTAAAATACATCTTACATGTAAGAGTTACATATACCTAAAACATATATTCAAAATTAATAAATGTATCCAAGATTCATAAATCTCATAAGACCTCTAAAGGGATATCAACACCTTAAAAACTCTAATAAACCTATGACTTATTAACAAAAGTTGTTCCTAAAATATAATATATCTTCATATAAATCATATTATTATTGTTTTTGTGAGAATGATTATTATCAAATCCTTCATAATGTTTTGATAAGAGAATGGTAATTATCTAAAGCATATCCCAATGGACATTTAATCCATGTTTTCAACATTGAATAGTATCATGCAACTAGTGATGATTGATTCAATTAGCAATGCACCATTTTTGTTATTATTACCCCTATGTACAATTTTAGGTGATCTACATCCACATGTAGTATATAGTTTGGGATGTAATTTCTTATAAAAACCACATAATATATTCCTTATAAAAACATTATGATGTTGTTCTGTATTTGTCCCCAAATTCTATTATAGGGTTATATTCCCATAACATAGATTTTATAAAATATTCTTCCCATGTATTATATTAAGCTTCTTCTTATACAAATATTAAAAACCCCAAATCATGTAGAATGAAGTCGATGGATACATTATTTCATTAGAATATTATTCTAGATATTTCATCATAATGGACCATGTAGTTTAGCAGTTTTACTAGACTAGCTATATATGTTTGTTTCACATTACATTTGAAAACATAAATTACCACATTGTGATGGTATATAGTCATTATCCTTGAACTCTTTCAAAGAATTATTCTTCCTATCATGTGGAAGGAAAACAAAATAAAGCTGAACTAAAATTCTTATTAACATATTTTTACAATGCAATATATCATTATTAAATATATAATCATCAATATGGAATGGTAAATAACAAAAAAAATCATTTGTTAAATAACATGATATGGAAATGCATCCACGGGTAATATCAATGAAGTAATATCATGGATAATAATAATTGAATTCTCTATGACCTAAATTCTTAATATTTGATGTCATGATATCAGATATCATGATATCAATTGCCTTAACATTGACCAAGTCTTTTTAAAACTGTGGGTAAAAAACCAGTCAATGATATCTTACTTGTATGCCTCATGAGTCCTATCGATGCATTGATGTGCTATATAATTTTATTTCCACCTATCACTATATTTATAATGCATTTTTCATATATCTAATGATCGATTTAATTCATAAACAATATTCCTTATTAACAAATGTGTATATTTAATAATTAATACATCATATCAATATTTCCCTATTCAATCAAATAACTCCCTATGTAAAATACTCTGTTTAGAAATGGTATAAGGATTAAGAAATAATTATATCAAAGATAATGAATATGGATATTTAATGAAAATTAAATGTCTAATGAAATTTTTTCATAATAATTGGATTGTATTAATAGAATATTAACAACCAAATAGTTAATAAACAGACAAGAGGTGACCATCAGTTATTCGGGAATAGGAGTTTGGAAGTAAAATCATGTCCTTTAGAAGAATAAGGTTATTAGAAATGGATTATTAAAATAAGATTTCATAAAATATATTTATTTTTTAAACTCTAATGATCCAACCATATACAACTATGTTTGTCACCCAAAATCAGCCTTCAAATGGTAATGTACAAAGTATGGAGCACTAAGATAGTACTGTGTGAAACAAAAAATATAACAACCATATTATGGTACATAAAGACATATAAGCATACCTGAGAAAACAAATTCCCGATATGTAGGACTAACCATAATGATAAAATCAGACTAGTCCAAACAACCCCATTTATGAGCATTTATCACTACCAAACCAAGAATCTTTAAAGATGACCAACAAGAGAAACTATAATTCTACAAATTCTATTCATCTAACATTAGTTCAAAAAACTAATATCTAAAACCAACCAAAGGAAAATATTGGGTGTGAACACATTTCCCAATAGGATACAACAAAAAATTAAATGAAAGTACTAATATCCAGAATTCATTAGCACTAGATTTAAAACAAATCTACCCTAATATTAATTTTTATTAAATTAATCACATTGTTAAACATTCATTGGTTTTTTCATAAAACATACCATATTCATCAAATCTAGTAATATATCTAGAAACAATATAAGAAACCATGACTACCCCAAAATATATGGATGTGAGAAATTACCATGAAATATAAAAATATGTGAAAAACACTATATAAATGAAAAATCACTCCATTTAGGATCAAACGGCAGGGTATACATGTTTGACATGAAATAAAATCATTTATCCATGTATAAGGTGGATTTAACCTTTAAAACATCTAGTGGAATAAGACACACGAAGGTGATATAAAACCTCATATGGCATTATACATCCAATGGGTGACAAGTCTATTCCCTAGGAACACAATCTTACCCAATGTTCCATGTCGTTAAAAATATATTTCATAAATAAATCACCATTTAATTCATTTAGTAAAATACTTGGTGTTAGAAAAAAAATAATTTAAATGAAAGTCACCTATATAGACGTTTAAGATCAAATTTAGTTAAATCCCAAAATAAATTGAAAAGAACATAAGTAAATTCATGAATTATAACCACTTGTACAGATTCTCCAACATCAAGAAAGGTAAAACCTTATTACCTTCGAAAATAATGATTTGAATATTATAGATTGGCTTACAAAAGAAAATAAATCACAGAAAAGTAAAAAGGGCCAATTGAATTCCCAAACCAATCATAAACTAATCCATTAACATATCCACCTCCTCTACTACTACAATAGGAGTTAATAAAGAAGAATAAAACATTCTATTGATAAGAATTGCAACTGTCGTGGGGATCAAGAACCAACCAAAGTGATCTAGATGGGGAAGAGTCAATTGAAATATACCAGCATAAGACTATGGATCAATTGAAAATCCTAGACAATAAATGAGGGAGATCATACATTATAAATGATATAAACTTCTAGGATGAATTTAATTTTGATTTATACACTTACCTTATAGAGTGAAAATACTATAACTCATATATGTAGAAAAACACATCATCATGGAAATTTTTTTTCCAATAAATGATATTATGGTAAAAAATAATTAGTTAAGATATAAAGGTAGTTTATAGTGTAACATAGTGTTTTATATAATGAATTTTTATTATGTCATAAATTGATTCCTAGCTTATTCCCAGCACAATATGTGCATTGTAATGTAGAAAATTTCAATGTAATTGTCTCCTACAGGTAGTAAAAAATATATACCCCAACATAAAAGTCCTAGGAACATCCCCACCCCCTATAATAAAGTTGTAAAATTTATATATAGTCTCCACTAAAACATACATAAATACATCAAAGGACATTAGGTCATTTTCCCAAGAATATTCTCTCAATTCCTAAAAATATCTCATTACACCTAAAAAAGAAGGAAAACCCAAATTAAAACTAAATCCTACATAAAATAAGTTAACGGGGTGTTACATTATCCCAACTGAAAATGATTTTTGTCCATGGAAACTTCTCAAGATTGTAGAGTTTCAAAATTAGATGTTCATTGTTTCCTAATAAATAATCCAAACTCTCATATCATATGGTTATCCCTTCAACACTACCATAGTACATGATCGAAAGGAATGTTTTTATTAAAAAGTAATGTCGCTTGATTATCTATTATCTGAACTAGTTACTCAAAAAATGGTGTATCAGTATTAATATTAATATCCTATAATTTAATCATATATGAAGGAATTGGATGATATCTCCTGACATAGGAATGATGATACATGTCATGGAATATAGTCAAATTATTTGGTAGGTACAATCAATACACCACATTTTCTAGTTTTCCCTCTATATAAAGTGGTCCCAAAAATCTCAATGACAACTTTTTCTGCTTACCCAACTGATGGTGTTTTATCTATAGTTACAATATGTGAAAAACCTTGTCACTACCTCAAACCCTAGTTGCCAAAAATGATGGTCTCTATAATATTTCTAATGACTATGGGTCAACATCAATCACTTCTTGATGAAATGTGACATTCTCATCATCTCCAGAATGATACTCATTCATAGAGAGGACCATTATCTTGGCTCTACCAATATTATGGGAGATCTATAAGTCCACCCAAACAAAACATCAATAGGTTACCTTTTTATCGAGTCTAAATAATGATTAATACCTGAAAAATCAACTAAAGAAAAATTATTTTCCAAACGAACACAACAATCTAGAACACATGCTCAAACAGTATCCTAATTAACCAAGGTAACCCCTATGTATGGCCATCCATCTATGGATGATATTACATGCTTAATTTCATCTTGAAAATGATCAAATCCTGTAATCCTATCCAAAACCTAGATGTGAACCTTGGGTCCATATCATAAAAAACTACAAAGGGAAATCCATGAATTATAATAATATCCCATCTATTCAATTTCCTAAGCTACTCCCCTTTCTTCTTATCCTTGATATGGAGGAAGTGAACTGGATTATTCGTTGTTTTTTTCATGACCTCTTTTTTTCACCATAAATAAACATCTGATTATGATAATGAGATCCCAAAAAAATCCATCTCATTATGAGTCCATGGTAAAATAATTAGGATATATATGGAAATATGATCCCATTTCTATAAATCAATGGGTTTGTCCTACAATAATCACGTATGTCTCTAGTTCTCCACCAAAGTTTTCTGATAAGTAAGAAATCATGGTACAAAATCCACAATCGAGCATATCATTAGAGGCCACAAATCTTGGAATCTAAAATCATGATACATCATGTTATTACCTACGTGCAGGGACCAGTACTAATGGATTCCATTGTCCATTAACATATAATTCAATGAAAAATTGAAAATCAACCTTATTCTAAAACACAATGATATAATGGGAGACGAATATCACTCACTGAAGGTCTCCCCATCATTAAGGTTCCTATTAAAGCGGTGAAATTCATAGTTATATAACTTCATTAGTGAAACCCACTCATCAAATTAATATTCTTCTTTCATTAAATTTAAACATTCATTCCCACCAGTTTCCGCCATTCACAAGAACATATTAGAAACCAAACTCCTCAGAGTCCAATTCTATTGACTCATTGACAACTTATGTCAATAATTTCTTACTCATTGCACCAGTGGCCACATTACCTTTCCCTATAGTATATTTATAATAATTTTCAAAAGTCTTAATATACTAAATACAATATCATATTTCCATGTTAAGATCCCTCAGGGTTAAAATATACTTCATTATCTTATTATCATAATATGTAGTAAACCAGTTCCCCATAGAGATAATGATACACTATTTTCAGTAAATGAAAAATTGTCACTAACTCAATATTTTAGGTTGGATATTCATTCTCATGAGGGTGTAACTAGAGAAAGTCATTGGATACTTCCTATTTCCCCTACATCAAGACAAACCCCAAACCCATTCTAGAAGAATTTTAGATAAAAACCTAAACTAAGCCAGGTTCTAGAATAAATAAAACTAGATATAAAGTAAAACTCTCCTTCATTTCCTCAAATGAACTCTAAATTTATTCATTCCACAAAAAACTATATAATGTTATAGATTAATGAGTTCATCATATATTCAGGTTTTGAAAGTCCTGGAATAAACATCATTTAATAACTATCCAACCGAATGAAGGTTCAGCTCTCAAACACATCTATGTGAAACTACCAGAACAAATTTTTTTTACCATTTTAGTATAGACATGGACTCCCCTATGAGATATAACATTCCCCAGAAACATTATTTATAAAAACCAAAGCATACCTTTGGAAATACTACCATATAGGAGATATTACATCAATCATCTAAGAATAACATCAAAATGGTCCATGTGCTCATCCACACACTTGGAGTAAACTAAAATAAAATCTATGAACCCAAAAACAATATAGTTCAAGAATTGATGAAATATTAGGTTCATCAATTCAATAATCACAATAAGAGTATTTTTGAGACCTAGTGTCATAACGCAAAATTAAAAATGCCCATATTAGCTCATAAACATTGTATTATGTATATACTCATCTCAGACTCTCAACAGGTGGTACTATAACTAATTTTATTTATTTAAAAACTAATGATATTCAATAATATGATAAAATAGATCATCAATTATAGGAAGGGGATTTTTTATTAATGTTCACCTAATTTACCACTTGTTAATTAATAAAATGTTTGAGACTCTGGTATCCCTACTTAAATAAGATGATAGGTGAATCACATGGTTATAAGATAGGATAAATACATACGTTAGCCACAATATCAACAAGTTAGACCAAAATTTCAACCAAATCATTAGGATCCATATCATTATAAGTCCAAAAACTGGGAATCATACTTGGTAGCATATCTATGGTAAATTCATCTTCAATATATGGAGTTAAAACATAAAAAATATTAAAAGACATTAGGATACACACACACCACCACCATAGGAAAAAAATTCAAACAAGGACAAAAAAATATAGAAATATTTCTAACAACTGACCTCAAATCACCCCAAATTAATAAATAGCATGCCCCACTCTCCTAGAACTAGAATCCCACTCACCTAGAAAGAAATGAGTTAATCTATTCAGAGATATAAATAGAACTCAATAATGATAATGATAAAACTGGTAATTAAATATAATTATTCAAATAATTCAATAATTAGTTTGAATATATCAAGATCAAGAACCATGAAGTCCCATGCCACCTAATGATTTTCTTTGGTCACTTAACATTTTGGACACATGAAACCATGTTTGAACCTCTTTTCCAATGTTAGGATAATATTTTTAAAGAATTAAATAATTATTGAATTCAATCCAAAAACATCAACTAAAATTGAAAATATAAATTATTGATTAGCACTAGTATCAAGAAATTATAGAACCGTTGAAGAAAAAACATTGTACAACTAAAAGTAGTTTTCCCTAATTCATATTTATCTTATGAATACTCAATTATATGAAGCTGTCTGGTCTCAAATCATCCTTATGATTTTTTTCACATGAACATCTCCCAAAGCCTAAGAATAATACCCCCACCATTAGAAGAAATTTTATGAACGTGATAACCCTTTGTGATGGTGGAGAAATCCAAACTTCCTTGAGAAATCCTTTCACCAAAACACATCATAGGGACAGATTTTATAAATTGATAAAATGTTTTGGGACCTCTAATTTTTTTTTATTTGTATGAAAAATCATTCCACACTTATAGAAAAAACATGTTGATATCCAAATGAATCCAATAAAACTGGACTCCATGAAAACTTACTACCTTTAGGCTTCCTTTTCTGCCTAAAAGATAAACCCTCGATATTAAAAGTACAAATTGAATCTCCACTGAATCTTTTTTATTTAAATATATCTACCTTTACAAAATCTTACTTATTGAATATAAATAAAAATGACATATGGAATAATAGAATCAACTTTGAGAGAATATCATCCCACATCCATAACTCAAACCTCCTGTCATTTATGTAATAATTGGTGACTACCACAGGATCCATGTGACACAACAAAGAAAAATGGGTGCATTATTCATAACATTACACTATAATTACTGATGTTCAGGAACTCACAGGTGTTTTCCCATTTTAATTCTTCGATATAAAAATACTATATGAATATTTTATTAATGAAAACATAGAGAGATACTCATGAAACATTGCTTACAAAATAAATACCCACTAACTATTTACTATTCCCTAAAGAAAATATGTGAAAAAACCCCAAGTAGATTCCTCATGAGTCTTCAAAAATTTAATGATCCATTAAATTTTCTTAATACATTATTTATATTTTAGAGTTACTTTGTAACCAATGAATAAATCTGGACGTTTTTGTGAATTCTAGGTCATGTTCCCTTGCTAGTCTTGGGTTCATGAATCCTACATAACACAGAGTTTGAATGGTGTGGATTACAACATCAACCAAAGAAGGGACAATCAGAGGATTTCCCTTTGAAACCTATACAAAAGCATTATCATATAGATTTTTAAGATATTTTCAAGGATGAATTTTCTAATAATCATAGGAAAAAACCCATCAGTAACAATCACATTTAAATATCATAAGAAGAACATTATTAATCTATATCAATTTTTTAAATTAAAATGAAATTAAAGTAACTATGTATTCTTCATGAAAATTACATAACAAAAATTAAATAATATATTTGATTAAATAATCCCCAAATATAGTTCATTTAGATGACATTAACAACTAATTATTAATCTTATCAAAAATACTAAACCACCCATGTTAAATCTTATTCAAATATCAATGTTAGCTGGCCTTGGCCCTTTTCTACACTTTACACCCAAATTCTAGCAGTCGTTATTCCATCCTAGAAGTAGATTCAACATTACCTAGGTAGTGTCAATAACACATGGGCCAGGTATTCCGGTTGATACCAATTTTTAATTAACCAGCCTTGGTCAACTAGAAAAGTTACCCAAAATCTTTCCTCCGCATGGTGATGTACAAACTAAGGAACACAAAACCAGTATCTTGTAAAAAATGTATATTACTATAGTATAGTTGTAGAATAATGAAAAAAATTTATGATAAAAACAAATTCAAACTAAACATGATAACTGAGAATCATGAAATAATATATGTATAGAAATCCCTTATGTGACCATCCATCACATCTAAAGCACATAGCTATGAAGACGACCAATAATAGAACCCATCAAGCTATAAAATAACCTTCTTATCATGACCCAAAAAACTAAATCTTATCTATAAATTGCTAATTACAGTGTGACTATCCCAAACCCAACTCCAATCGGCCAAGGACTATTGACAATCACCGAGTAGGAATAACCCATTCATGGGTGGTATTACCCTAATGTACCTGTACTCATGAACACATTTCCAATACCCAAAAATGATGATAAAGTAATATAATGATACCACATTTCAGTTCACATCATATATCCCACATTAAAGAATAAAAACTACTAAAAACATTAAATAGGCTATATTCATGATCGACCAAATAATTTATAGTCTATATTTCTCAGAATTATGGGAAAACTATCAACTAAAAACACTCATAATACACCATGACCAATCTAGCATAACTATTCTCATACAACTCTCTATCAAATGAGGAAACCATTAAAAGATCCATCATCAACAAAATAAATGACATGTGTAGGAATATCCCATGTTGGGGTGAGTATAAAATACTTAGTAGGACACCCAGAAACCAGAAAGCATAAAGAATCAATAGTTGTAAGCTCATAACATTATTACAGTAATAAACCTAGATGTAGTAATAAGATAAAACTAGTTACAAGGGGACTCAAAAAAACCATCCAACAAGATGATACAACTTCCTGAATCATGGTAACACTTGTTCTATGATTACTCATGACACGGTCCATGCAATAACTGGTGATACTCATCTATGTGGTCATGATCATTAAATGCCTCACATTTACTATTAACTTGATATCAAAATATGCCATCATTAAATTTGGAGATCAGTCCCATGACTGCTAGGGGACATTATAAAACCTACCACATATTCCTAATAGATAAGGGATAAACACCCTATGCATGGTGGTCATGCTGATTTCCATGAACCCACCTTAGAATGTTAGAGGATCCCACTCTGGTATCATAGGGGGATGCACTGAACTCTATCCATTGTTGCAAAAATAGTATAGATCATAATTTTATTCTGAGAATTCAGTTTATCAAAATACCCTCATAAGAAAGGAATAAGTTATCACGCTCATCTAATCCAAATCTATAATAAATAGATAAAGGGATCTATGAAATATCTGATGAATTACACGACATGTACCGCTAAATCACGAATTTCTAATGTCTATTGTCATGTTACACATGGCAATCCCATGAACTCTTGACATGATCATGTATAAAATTTGATGTCTATGTACATGACATAGTCTTTCTACCCTATCCATGTCCGATTTCGTGTCCTAACCCATATAATCAACATGTTCCCTTGTATCCATTGAGATGCATGGAATAATGCCATCCAGAGGACACCCAACATATAGGAGAGACAACATGGTGTGAAATCATTATCTCCTCCCTAGAATCATGTTCTATATTTGTAGGGTCGACATAGCATGTATCTCTGAATTACACATCATGCACCACAATAATTTTCCAGATTATGTGGTTCCCTCACCAATCATCTTGATCTACAATCATCATCATTGATCTCCCTAGGAAACTCATATATGATATCAGCCTAAGCATTATATCATCTCTCATCAGAAACCAGGCCCTGATCTTCTCAATAGTTTCTCCATTAAGTAGAACAATTTTCACACGTAGCCTCTTCTGTATATCCACCAGAAAAATGAAAATTTTCATTATGATCCAGATCTACCGGTGGACGTCCACTATCATTGTTCCCTTGATCATTAAGAGTACCCTGTTATTTTTCAAATCATTGATCAAAGAAATTTTCTTTGATGAACTTGTAAAAAAATGGGGTAGAAAACCCTAAACTATAAGTATGAAGAATGAACCTATTCCAGTTTTCATTTTATCATATATCTATTATCATAGAATAGATTAATGTATAGTAAATAATCAACAACTAAAAATTAAGTCGTCCATAAAATAAATCAACCTTCAATGAGATATTACATTTGTGTTTTTGAAATTAATAAATATTTAACATGGGATATAAAAAAGATGAAACCATGCAAATAAAATTTCATAACTCATGTTTGGATCAATCAAACATGAGTTATGATTCAATTTTTTCCTCATTGGTCAGATGAACGAACTTCATTTGAATAGACGATCTGTGTATTATAGATCTTATCCAATGATATAATGTCACCCGCTAATGTCTCTCTTATGGATCCTCTCTATGAATCCAAGGTTATGTGGATAACCCAGAGACTCTACCAAAACATGGTAATTTTAGAGGTCATCTCTAGTTCTTTTCAGTGAAATAAGATAAATTAAATTATTTATTTATTTATTTAGCACCAGTCATAACATTTTTAGAAACACCGCATGATTAAAAATGTTATGTCATGCCTATGTAAAAATAAAATTTTGAACTCAATGGTGGTCTTAAATTTATTATTATAGAATCAATTATTTATTAATTAAAAAAATTGGTAAAAATTAATATGTGTGATATTAATATGTTTAATATTTTTTAAAATATTAAATTCTGGATCACTAAGCCCTAGAATCATGATTTATCTGAATTTATGGCTCTGAAATTATTACCAAATATATTTTGAAGATATAAATAGAAAAAACTAAGGAATTATTTTTTCCCCAATATAATTATTTTATTCAAAATAATTGGAAAATAATAATAATAAATATGTGGGTACTAATCTCGCATCTGGGACTCCCACTCACAAGTGTTCTCCAAATGATTATTGATCTTCCATCATACATGCATCATAGGAATCACTAAGACACATAATATCTTATCCTATCGATACTAAATTTCCATTAGGTACACTACAAAGGTAGCTCCATCCATGATGTCTAGATCTTCATTGCTAATAACAGGTGATGGATTTTTCACATGTCTGCTCTACTACATCATGGGGAATACATAATGTACTGAAACCAACTATGGTGGTAGAGTGAAGAGGAATATCTCCAGAACAACTCTACATAGTATCTAGAAAGATTGAGTGAATCTCACCTAAATCTCTCTTCCATAGAAAAATATATGTAATCCACATCTTGGTGAGACCTTCAGGAACACATGTTCTACATTATTGAAATCTAGATACCTCCACCATCATTCAACATTAGTCTTATATTTACTATATGCACACATCATCTTCTCTTTTATGATTTTCAACATCTCTTTTATATCTAACCCCAACTATAAAACCATTAGTGATAAATGACCTAGGCTTATCCAATAATGTTGAGACTTATAGGGTCACCTATAAATGGCCTCAAATGGTTTCATATTTATGGTGTAATTGTAGTTGTTACAGTATAAAAACACTTATAAGGGTAGGTGATCCTCTCAATGATGGGTAAAGTCTAACGTAAAATCACAAAACAGGTTCCTATAGAACCAGAATAGTCTTATTAGTATTACCATAATTATGGTGGTGAAAAACAATGCTCAAATTAAAATGATTTCCAAAGGCCTCCAGAAATCCTCTCCATGATCATGAAATGAAGTGAGCCTCACGATCATAATAGATCATCAAGGTAACTCCATTGATTCAAACTATCTCTGACATATAAAGGTTTCCCAATCACCCTACTGACCTCTTCTCAACAATAGTTTGAAAGTGGGGTGAAAATATTTGTTGATCTACAATCACCTAGATAGTATCATTTCCTCAGTTTGTATACAGTATCCTCTTCATGATGTCTATGGATATATTATCCCACTAACACTCTATAACATTAAGGGGTCTATCTAATCTTGTGGGAACCATCTACATATCCTTCGCATTTACAAAAGTGGGGCATCAGAAAGAAAATTCATTTACTGAATTCATTATTCCTGGCCACCAAAAATAAAATTGGAGTTCCCAATACATCCTCACCAAACATAGATGTTCCTCTAAAGGGGACATAAAAAACTCCCTCATCAAATCCTCCCACAATTTCACTAGTTAAATCTATTATCTTGTGTAAAAAAGATGATGTGGTAGACATCCTCAGAAAATCCATCAAGAGAATGTTCTCTAGATATCTGAATAAGTATGTTCTCACAATTTGTATCTTCATGATAGGACTCCCAAACATGTTGTAGAAGTATCATGGTAACAACAATTTAATGGAGATATGAAACACCATCCTTGTACAATGTGGAAAATTTCAATGAGGAAAAATACTCTGATGCCTCAGCCATCAATCAATAACATGTTCTCCTACAGATAGTGTCTTCCATCACATTCCCCTTCCCAGGAGTATAGACTATCTCAATATCATAGTCCTGAATGAACTCTACTTATCATCGTTTTATCTCGAAAAAATAATTCATAGATAAGATATACATGAGAAAATTTTTGTTAGAATGGATGATAAAATGTTCACCCTTAAGGTGGTTTCAACATATATTTAGGGTGAATACTACTACTTCCAACACAATTTCTGGGGATGCATAATTATTCTCATGCAGTCTCATGTAACTAGACTAATATGTAATCAAAACATTTATCTACATAAAAATAATCCATGTTTTATACATGGGTAATCATTGAACACTATGTACTTGACACCCACCTAAAGAAATCGTAAGATGGGTGCACAATAAACCTCTACCTAAACTCCTGAAAATCCTATTAGAACATTTCCATCCAAAAGAAAGGAATCCCCTTCCTATTAAATGAAATCAAAGGTGGTAATATCATTGGAAAATTAGGCACAAATATCCCGAATATTTTTACCAACCTATTGAAATTATTCCCCTCCATCATGTTCTTGGGTGACTCCAAATCTAACACATCCTCAACCTTAGTCAGTTACACTACTACACCATCAACTGATATGAAATTTCCAATATATTGGATCACCTAAATACATAAATGACACTTCTATAAATTCACATAAAGATGGTTGCCACATAGTTTTTCTAAACCCGTCATAAATTTTCTCACATTCTTCACCTTGAACGTTGGACATTATTGAATATCATTGATGATGACCGCCAAAAATGGGACTAATAAAGGATAATAGATATAGTTAAAGGGTCCCATGAACACATTTGGGGTTCTTGTCACTCCAACGGGCCTAACCAAGTTATTATAGGTACTGAATTAATATTTTAATACCATCTTCGGTATATTCTCATCTCATACTCACTGATGGTGAAACCTTAGTCTAAGGTCCATCTTTTATTATAATCTCACCCCTATCAACTAATTAACGACTTCATAAATTATTATTAGTGGATATTTAATCTTCACAGTCACCTGGTTCAGATGATGATAATACATACACAACCACAAACTCTCATCTTCTATCGTGGTGAACCACATTGGGGATTCCAAGGGGAAAAAAAGTTCCCATGATGACCTTCCTCTAC
The DNA here is from genome assembly GCA_963277665.1 of Viscum album. Taxonomy (NCBI): domain Eukaryota; kingdom Viridiplantae; phylum Streptophyta; class Magnoliopsida; order Santalales; family Viscaceae; genus Viscum; species Viscum album. The sequence continues at coordinate 1,471,084,460 of OY728157.1, forward strand.
TAATTCTATAGTTTAACCCTCAACTCTCAAAACTCTACAAGGGACATTTGATATACAATTTTATATATTATGGTCATTCAGGTGTATAATTCAATGATGAATTCTATCTCTCTGTAGAGAAGTAAGCTTACCATGTTTTCAAGAAATACATCATCATACTCCACTTACATCATACAAATCAAGAAGACTATTACATCCACTACTCCAAGAGTCATGTTATCCAACTAGTGAGTAATTTTTTTAACTCTCTTATACATAAGTAATTCATGGTTTTCCAAGGTTTTATTCTCACCCATCAATGAAAAAAATGGATTTATCATTATGTATACAACACTTCATCCACTTAAAATATTCAATATAGGCATGAAATTTTAATAAACTATACAAAACATGGATAACGTTCTAATGCCTCTTTACTATTACAAAGAGATCCCCTATGAAGCTCTCAACTCTATGTGTCAAGTCACACTATTGGTGGAAGTGTGTGATCATTGAGTCACTGTAACACCCTGAGATTTTTTTTATATTGATTTTTTTCATTGATGATTTGTGTCGTATGCTACCCAGAGACATGCTTGAGCAATACACCACACCGATATAGCTTGTAGTATACACAACACTATGATTTAATTTTATTGAACACAATTTATTTTTATTGTTATTGAATTCATTTCATAAAATCCCTAATTTAATTTAAAAACTAAATATTTTTATATTACCATATAAACTAGTCATTATAATAGATCATGTGATTATTATTAACATTATTCTAAAAAACTATTTAAATGAAAATAATTGAGTTTATAAAATAATAAAACCACCCATGATTTTTATAATTGACATAAAATAAATTTAATATATTCAATATAATATTTAAATTTCTTATTATATGTTTTCTAGAGATGATATAAGAAAACATTAAATTTTCCAGAAAAAATGAAGTATTTTCCAAAAAATGCAGTTTTTCCACCTTTTCATAGCACACCCATTTTAATTCAAGTTTTTCAAAGTTTTGTATATTATATTTAACAAAATAAACTTTTTATTTTGGATTGTGATCTAAAACATTAATTTTGATGACTTTTTTATATTTTTCGGATATGTTTGATGTTTTGATGAATAGAAAAAATATACAAACATTTAATTAAAAACATTTATTTTCATCGAAATAATTAATATAGATAAATTAAATTATTTAATAGTTTTAACAAAAATATCGAATATATTTTTAACTTTTTGTGTACTTTGGGTCATTTTCATTAATGTAACCATGAATTTTGATGTAAAAACATCTCAATCTTTTGTAATGTGAAAAACATTAAAAACACATTTTTTATTCTGAAAATGGGATTAATTTTAAATTAATTTCTACAACATCTATATCATTAATTTTTTAAAATGGATTCCATATTTGTTATTAGTAGGACTAAAATAATTAAATATTATTCCATTATTTTTCTGCATTATAAATGGTATTTCTTGTACTTGTTATTAATATGGTAAACAATAAAATCAGATAATTACATCTAAATATAATATTATAAATTCACCTTAACACTTGTAGTTATATGATTAGTTGAGTTATATTATACCTAACCCAAATTTTCTTCAAAATTATACCCTTTTTAATCCACTTGGATGAATTTTTGACATTTAATATATTTTATTTAATGAAAAGTTAAATATTTCATAATCAAATTTTAATTACTACATCAATTTTAATATAAGGTCATACAGAATATAAATTCAATTGTAATTACACATTTGAAATCTAATATGTTTTTATTTATCATTTAATTTTATTCTTATTTTTTGGGAAATAAATATTGACCTTAATAGATTATACATTAATGATGCAGAAATTATTTAATTGATGAGAAATGAATACAATAATTTTTATTAAAATGATAATAACCATTAAATAATAAGAGAACATGACCAAATATTTTTTTCGAGTATATATATACCATATTCAGCCAAGGGGTGTGTTATTCACCATTTTATCGATATTTAGAATATTATGACCCTTATAATATTTTATTTAATTTGATGTTAATGTTTTCATATTCATCCTTTAATAAATATAACATTTAAAATATAGAATTTTATAGAAGATATATTTGACTAAAAATATGAACATGAAATATTGAATAACTATTTTAAATATGGTATTTTAATTTTTATATTTATTCATCAACTAATTATACAGTATAATTATACAATACAAATTTAGTAATTACTTTATTAATGGAAATACACAATTAATGTTATTAAAAATATTAAAATAAATATATTTTTGAATAATTAATTTATAAAAAAACTTTTCTATATTACCTTGACCCCTTATGGGTATAAAAATATATTTTTTTCAATGATAACATATTATCATAAAATTTTTAAAAATAAATAAACATAATAGAGTCAAAATTGACACTATAGATATTTTATCAAAATTAGATATTAATAAATTATATAGAAATCATAAAACATTTTTAAAAAATATATAATAATAATTATTTGTTATTAAAGTTTATAACATATTTATTTTTAGTCTATTGGAAATAAAATAAGTAAATATTTCACTCTATAATATTGAAATGTTTATTTTCCAAGATTAAAAATAATTACAATAACCAAGTGTTAATTAAAATGATAAGTTATAAATTTATAGAAAAACATGTTAAAAATTTATTTTTTGATGATATTGATACCTTATATAATATAATATTATAAATTTTGATATTTTTTGGGTTTTATATTTGGTTTTATATTATTATAAAATAATGTTTTTGGAGTTTCTAAAAGTGCCCCTCACCTCAATTATAAATGGGTGCCTCTACCATCACCAATTCACTTAACTTTGAACCTTAATACTTGGAAATACCCATACCAATTAACTTATCAAAATTATTTTCTACATTCTATAAGATTATTTGTTCTAAAAAATAATAACTCTAGTACCTAAAAGAGGAGGTCTAGATGGGGAATACAAAGGAAGAGGAAATAACCTCTATCGATTCATTCAATATTCTTTCTTCTTCTACTATATATTCATGAGTTTATTAAATTATAATGGAATAAATACAATTTATATTATATAATTAGTCTTTATTTTTATTATGGAACAACTATACTCCACCTTCTATCCATTGTAATAAAAACAATCACCACACATGTGTACGTACAGCTTACCGTTTTCACGTCGTGGTGTAATTATTTTTCATCACAACCATACTTATATGGGTATAATAAGGGAAATAATAATTATATATGATTATTATAAAATTATATTCATTTTTTAATATTACATACCCTATCTACTTTAATACCATTCCATAATTATGGGAAGGATATCATCGCTTGTGTGTACATATGGCCTACTATCTCCACGATAAGATGTGATTCATTCTACTTGATCATCATTATAGAATGACATTATAAATGATTAAAATGAATTAATAATATATATATATATATATTTATCTAGTATCAATAGTTATATAATATTACTAGAACCTAAAAATAAGAACATGAACTTATCTGATGAAATGTGCATAAGAAAATAAAGTACTTAAAACTCGATGGATGAGTAATAATGTTTTTAACAAATGGGTAATAATATATTTATTTATGATATTATAAAACGTGAATACAATTATATAATAAGTTAATAACATTATTTTATCCAATATATTGGATTTTTGGACATGTACTAAGTAACCCAGAAATAAGGTAAGTGGTTATTTCTTCTCACTTTTATTTTTGTGGGATATATGCCCTATACACCACCTATTTCATTCGTGTGGTGTTTATGCTACCCATGAACGTTTTTATATTTATTATTATGAATTATATTATATTTAAAATATCATATATTTTATTTTACTTTCTATTCATATGATTCAACTGGTTATAATGTTTTAAGGTATAATTCTATAATAACATTTTTATCTGATTTGTTTATACCTAAGTATTTATAAGGGTATATTTATCACCCATGTCCATGTTTTATACATATGTATTATAAATTTGTTTTTATTTCCTTATAGTATTTTTTAAAAACAATTTAAGCACTTGGAGATTTTTCACAAAATGGTCACAATGGAATCTTTTGTTTCTCTCATTATGAGGTACTTCTTGACATTCTGAGAAAATTATTGGAAGAATGTTTTCTTTTAAATTATATGGAAAGAATTGATTTTCATGCATTAATAATTCATTGTTTAAATGATTTATCCTTTATATGATTTAATTATTTTATTCAAATAAATTATTTTCATTTAAATTTGTATGTAATTTTCAGAAAAAAAAACATTGTTGAGAAAATGATATTTTCCTCAAGATTTAATATCAAGTGTTTTAGAAAATGTATTTTCCATATAAGATGGAATTTTTTGAAAATAGGGTTATTTATCTTTCCCTATTATTACTATGTTTTTATTGGGTTTTTAATGATATTATATTTTTAAAATCCATTTTTTTTACATTGATTATCATTGAATGATATATAAGAAAACAATTTTATTCATGGGGTTTTTCTATGATTAATGATTTATGCTATTGTGGTACACATAATAATGATTTGATTATGAGATGAGTGGGACCTATACCTTCCTCATGTTCATTGGTTAAAGTTAATATCTCTTTAGAAAGATAAGTATATAATGGTAAATGATATTGGTTTAGTAATTTGGGGATAGAATGAGTGATAAGGTCATTTTAGTAATGCATTATGTACACTATTATAGTCTCGGAAATTCTCCTTGGATAATATGGAAATGATTTTATATGCTTATATGTTTCCCCAACATTCAAGGTTTTATGCCAATTCTATTTGATCATGTTTCGTGTTCCTTTATGATTTATCCCTTATGAAATGATGATATTTATTTCATGACTCAATATATTAATATTTGTTATATATGGTATTATTTTCAAAATTTAGGTTCACATTTTTGTATTCTAATGTTTATGTTTTGATTTAAATTCTCCATGTTTACACTTACTGATAATTTTAGCTCACCCTTTTCATAGTTTTTTTTATACCCATGATATAATTAATGGTTCGTGGTAGTAAAACAAAAGGGGAATATTTTTATCAGTGATGTTTAAGATCATTTGCCAATTTAAAAGAATGTGATCCTATTTTCCAAAGACACTAAACTAATATAGAATTGCAGAGTCTATTTGTTTCATATATTCATTATTCTACAAAACTAATTTTATTTCTTATATATGTCGAGAATGGGTATTTAAAGATTCTATCATAGTGATGTTTTACTCAACATTTAAAAAATAGAATGAGAAAACATTATTGAGATCCCATGAAATTGTTCTATGATATGCCATGGTATTTCTCTAAGGGTAAGTCAAATTATATGTTACAATCCATGAATATTGGTTTTTTTATGACTATCCAAGAATTAAACCTAATATTTTATTGTTTAAATATACTTTAACTTGAATATTTGGTTTTTATAGAATGATTATTTACACTCACACTTTTTTTTGGGATTTACAAAATGGATAAAAATCGGAGGATTCATGTTAATGGAGAATATGATGGACAATAGAATGATCTTGCTCATTAGTTAACAACTGAAATGGGAATTGGATGGAGAAACATAGTAACTATTACTATTTATAAATCTAATAATATATTCAAAAATATCATATTTGGTGAGTTTTGGATCATAATATAGATGTAAATGTTTATGAGATGGCACAATACAAGAGAGAGTGAATTTTATGTTTCAATTTTTCTATTTAAACAATTAGAAAGAAACATAGTTTAAAATATTTTATAATATGACATTTCACAATAAATATAAATGATCATACAGGTCATGGATCTGACGGATATGATATGATAAGATGTGATAGGTTATTAAAAAAATCGTATTTGAATTGAATACAACAATCAGAGTAATATAATTGAAAATGAATCTATATACAACAAATATAATATTTTAATACTATATGTAAATAATGCATCATAATTAAAATGATTAAAATAGAAAATAATGTGAATAGAATGATGCAAATATTTGATTCCATTTCTGTTAGAGAATGCTGCAGAAAAAGAAACAGTATTACAATTATTTTATCCCAAATAGTAGTGTATCCTTTCACCTATGGTAAAATTTTTGTCTTACCACCACCCTCATAATCCCTAGATAATATTATCGACAGGTCTGCATTCCTATCCATGGAATCCCTTGATTATGAAGTTAGTCGGCACCATTGTCTTTCAAACACTTGAAATCCCTCGATACGATGATCGGCTGCACCATATTCATATCCCCAAAAACCCACAATTGTTATCACAATGATCATATACACAGATGAAAAAAATAACTTGTTGAAGTAAAAGAACCTGGGAAAAGACGTTCATGTCTTGTGTCTTCAAGTATTTATCACAAAGAAAGATTGATGTCACATAGTCTCCCTCGAGAACATGGAAGTTGAAAAAGGGCTTTTCTTTGTTCGAATGACCTCCTATTTATTGGCCTCAGGTTAGAATGGTCATATTTAATCCAATAATAATATTTCTCCAGAAAATTTAGAAAGATATAGACACCTAGAATTATAATGGTCTAAAAAAATATAATACATGACATCATTTTGATTGGTATATTACTAACTCAACGACATCATTTTTATTAGAAAACGATAAGTACAAAACTATAATAGAATGAGTAAGATGAAATATAATGAAAAACAAGTATGAATTATTGATGTAAGACATGAGTTAAATACATTACATGATTAAAATGAATAACATGGTTATTATTAATAACATGGATAATATTAATATCATGGTTACTATTCATATTTGGATTACGATTCATATCATAGTTACGATGCACAATGTGATTACTTTGTATAACCTGGTTATGATGTATGGTTATGATGCATAATATGAATATGATAGATGAAATAGTTATGATATATGGTTAGGATGCATAATATGAATATGATACATAACCTGGTAATGACGCTCATTGTTATGAAAACATCAATATGGTTAAAATTGTAAAAAAAATGTGTTTACAATGAGAAGAAAAAAATGTGATTATGATTGAAAACAAACCGCATACGATTATGATGTAGAAAAACAACACGTTTTGTTATGATGGAAAACAAAATATGTCATTACGATAGTAAACAATAGTATATTATTATGATAATAATGAAAAATATATTACTATGATATATATGATTACGACTATATAACAACATATATGATAAATAATAAGTAATTTGTGATATCTAAACAAAAAGATAAAGGGGAAAGTCAAAACACATTTTGAATAAACAATATACCCATTTTGGAAATCAAAAAACAAGATAAACAAAAAAAATTATATCCCCCCTAGTTTAGTAACTCTTCTGAAAGAAATAGTGAATACAACTTATTCCACCATAGGATAAAGATTATCTCTCAGGGTCATATTCTTCTTACTTTTACGTGTGAGTTCTATCCCTTAATAAGATATTCACCATTTTTTCGTTTTATGAAAGAAACTACTTCTTTTCCATATTTTTCTACCCATTTGTGATTTTCAAAAAGAATATGGGAAAACATTCATTTTTGACAAAGGGTTGGAAAAATAGAGTACAAAACAATAGACATCACTTTGAATAAAATAATATTTTATTACAATAAGAGTTCTAAAGATCTTTCTTTCCCCTTTTTTTAAAATTGTTGAACGTAAAAAGTTTCATCTTCTTGAACTATTTTCTATCTTCAATCAGTTTGTCAAGATCTTCTTATTGAAAATTATTCTTCACAACATATTCTAGAAAAATAATTTCATGCTGCTGGAGCCTTTATTTATGAAGTTGATTGATTTCTACTTGAGCATTTATTCTTTCTTCTTGGGAATTGAAATCGTCCACTCTAACTTCATAGGCCTTCTCTGGGACTACATCTCTATTTGATATCAAAAAACATCATTACATTCATTCTCTAATTTTGCCTTATGATTTTCAAGCTCTTCATAGGATATTCGTTTTGAGGTACCCAGTATTTGAAGGACATTAAGTTTTTCATTCAAATCTGAGACCAACATTTGGTAGACATTATTGAGATTATTTACCCTCATCATCAATTCAAAATGCATGTCCACATGGTACTTAATATTATCATCAATGTTGTACACCCACCTGACATCCAAATTACAATCCTTACTATGATTAGTAGCACATTCCTTGAATATTTTGAAATCATCTTCATGATTCAGAAACATATCCATAAATTTCTTATTAGAGTCCGTTATTTCATTACGACTATTTGAAAGGATTTAACGACTATCTTAAATTTTTTGAATAAACGGTATCATATTTTCCAATCTATTTAAATATTATTTGATGTATTTAATTCCCATTAATGTGATTTTTCATTCAGAATATGTATCTTTATTGTATTTTAGGATATCCCCAAAATATTTTTTAGTGTCGATAATTATAGATGGACGATTTCTATTCTTATTGGATTATTATTCTTATTATTTATCTGAATTTTTAATGACTTTAGTAAAAGAAACCATTTGAGAAACATTCTTATATGGAAGGGGATTAGGTGATGGAAATTTAAAGGATGGAAACTCTGATTATTTTTCTACTGGAATTCTCTATTTTACATATTCTTTCTCTTCCACTTAATATTATTCTTCTACTAGTTCTTATTCTCCTTCTTCTTATTCTTCTTATTCAGATTCTGGAATGGAACCTTGTGTAGTCGGATTATTCAGATGCCTTTTTTCGTTGCTTTTCTCTACTGGATTCGAATGAGTCTGAACTGGTGGCTTCCATATTGATATTCTGGTTCTACCTTGCTCATCTTTTTTAGAAGACTATCATTGTCAATCTATTGGGACATTATATTTTTCATTATCTTCTCCTTTTTTATTATTTTAATGTTTCTTCTAATGTTATTTTCAGTGCTAGGGATTCAGCAGTATCCAAACAAAATTATGGATCCCCTTCATTCCATTATTCTTTCTTATTCCTCCACAATGCCAGAACCTCATCTAAAAATGCATTCTGTTTCTTTGAACTCTTAAGGATTGTAGTCTAAAATACCTTTATTTTACTTCATGACGATTTGTACTCCTTAGATGGTTTTTCACTCCCTTCACCTACTTCCTCTCATTTCTCAACTTCCGAGTCTTTCTCAAAAAAAAAATTACAGTAGATTGAATCATAAAATAAGTCTCCTAATTGTATCCTTATAGATTAAAGGATCCTTTAATGATGTCGGATCTGAATTGATTGAAAAATTGCATAAAATCAAGAATTATTTCAAAAACATATTGAGAATGGTGGGAAACATGATCACCTGAGACTTTATGGAACTGTATTTAGGCATCTTAATTTTCATGAAAATGAATACCATTAGACTGAACTTCCTTATATTCACTAAATAGTCAAGCACATAAACATCTAAAATATTAAAAGATTCCTTGTAACCCTATCTGGGTACTAAATAACCTTGCATCCAGTGGGAAATCATTCAACTTTCTAATGATAAATGACTTAACATTTTCTTTCCCTCATGATTATCAAAAATATATTCCTCATCTTTTCTTTTAACAATGGTTACATCCAATTCTGGTAATTCATGAGATGGACAAAGAGAATCTCTCTAACATAGAACTCCTAAAAAAGTGTCTACTTGTTTTAATAATTTTTTTTACTTCTTATCATACATTATAAAATAAATATTGAGACCATTTTCTATCTCCATTTATTTATAGTATTTAAAAACATCCTTATAATACACAAAGTATTGATCTGAATCTAGTTTTTCAGGAAAAATATATTCCCACATATGGAAAATTATTCTACTTTTCAATGATGAATCCAAAGTTTCATAAATGTCTCAAGAGACTAACCATTCACCTTGAAGGGTTATAGAAGATAAACCTATTGGAGACATTTTCATTGCAGATGATGCAGTTGACTCGGACATGAAATAATATCTCAAACCTTGACGTTTTTCATTGTTACAAAATTTGAGGGGATATCTGATTAAAAAAACTGAGGTAAGATATGATTACAAAGATTTATGGGTATTTATAGAAAATCAGGAATTGATTGAAATTTAGAGGAATTCATTGTGGGATGGGTGTGAAGGGGATCTTTTAAAAAGAAATTTGGTAGTTAAGATTAGATATAAAGGATCCAATTGTTGGACTGACTTGGAACTCATGAGGTTTTCCTTAAGAAATGGTATTCAGAATGTATCTAAATTTGAGTTAAATGAATGAAATGAAAAACAGCTATATTAATGAAAAAATAAGGTTTATGATAATTTACCCATCAGAGTATTAGGAAACTTTTATTTGTTTCAGTATATTGTTCTTATGATAATAATTAAAATAGTACAGAAAAAACATATGAGACCAATTATAATTCTAAACACAAAAATAAAATGGTTTTAATAAAATATTCTAATTCTAATAATCTAGTATAGATATTATGTTCTAATACTGATAATGTTATCTAATAGCAATAACATGAAGCCGATAATATGAGACTAATGAACATGAGACCAATAAAAATGTAAACCCAATAAATGTAATATAGGTTAATGTAAAACCAATAAATGTAAAACTGATAAAAACATGAAACCAATAAAATATAAACTGATAATGAATGAAACTGATAAAAAGTTAAAACAATAAAAATTGAAGCTGATAAAATTTGAAACCGATAAAAAGTAATCCTGTTAAAAATTGAAACTGATAAAAAGTGTGTATACTCCCCCTTTTAAAAGAAGTAACTTAATGTAATAAGATGGTTTAAAAATAAATTTATATGAATGACTACTTTTTAGTGATCATTCCGAATTTTTTTTAATGCATTCAGATCTATTAGAAGATAATGGTTTTGTTAAAATATCAGCAAGTTGATCTTATGTTCTGTTGAATTGAAAATAATATCTCGTTTATTATGAGTGATCTCTAAGAATGTGTTCTCTAATATCAATGTGTTTTGAACGTGATTGATGCAAAAATATTATACTGAGAGAAATAACACTAGTATTATAATATATTATTTTATTTTTGGGATAAACTCATGTCGTGGTCAGTGAGTGTGTGTTGCAAACCACAACACTTGAGCACAACAACATCCAGCTTCTAGATATTCAGCTTTAGCAGTGGGTAGTGCTACTGAATGTTATTTCATTGTGAAAAATAAACTAGTTAATCTCTTAAGAAATGACATGTTCCATATATAATTTTTCGAACCATTCTACAACCACCAAAGTCAGTATCTAAATTTTTTAAAAAACAAAATCATTTCCCAAAATAGATAATAGTCCTAAATCCATGGTTTTCTTTTAAGTGGGGAAAAAAATTTTCACTACTTTTAAATGAGATCCCTTGGGATTGTATTGATATATTTCACATCAGAATAATGAAAACATTATTTCTGGGTGACAAAATATTAATTATAATGAACATCATATCTTTCCTCTGAAAGTTGTTTGATCTACTGGTATCCTAACATCATTAATATCAAGTGTATTTGAGGTGCTGATTGGAGATATTATACTTTTAGTGTTGTTATATAAATATTTTTATGAACATATTTGATATACTTTGGTTGGGATAAAAATATTCCTTTTTGTTTATGAGAAATTTGAAAGCATAAAATGAATTTTAACACACCCATCTTACTCATTTTAAACTCATATTTAATGAGATTTGTAAAAGAATTAATTAGGGATTACTGATATGATCCAAATATAATGTCATCAACATAGATTTGAGTAATCAAAATAATTTTTGTTCCAATATTTATGAAATGAATTGGATCTGTAGTACCTTTTCCAATGTTTTTTTTAAATTAAATCATGAAATAATATCATGCCAAGGTCTAGGGGCTTGTTTAAGTACAAATAATGATTTTGTAGGTCTAAAAACATGATCAGGATGTTTTGAGTTTGAAAAACATAGAGGTTGTTCTACTACAACGTTTTCTTGTACAAACCCATTAAGAAAATAACATTTTACTTCCAATAGAAAAAGATTGAAGTTAAATAATTCTACAAAGGTTAATATAATATGAATAGATTCATTTCCATCTATCAGATCATAGGATTCTTAATAGTCTATTCCCACTATTTTGATTATATACTTTAGAAAAAAGTCTTTATATATTTCTTATAATGACTCTATTTTCATCACTTTTATTTCTGAAAACCCATTTTACAGCAAGTATAGATTTCTCATTAGGTATTCCATCCAAATTCTATACTTTATTAAATATAAATTCATTTAGTTATTCTTGCATTGAAAATAAATCTTTATCACCAAAGGCCTCATTTTATGTTTTATGTTCAAATTGAGATATATAAGAAATAAGATCTTTTTTATTTCTCAAGGAATTTCTATTACTTACTTATTGATTTACATCACTAATGATATTACCACTGGGATGATTCTTATGAAACTCTTGATTTAGGTATTGTAAAACTTGTTCATCAACATAAGATAGAAAGACTTCTCGGGTAAATATGTCAGAAACTTTTTTTTAAGTATTCCCTTTTTCAGAAGAGTCTTCAATCAAGGGTTGATAATCAGTATGTGAAAAAACATCTGTTGGTATAGGAAGGGTCTGTTTAAATAAAAAATGATCATTTTCCTCAAATTTAACACGCATTGTTTACTCAAATGTACAAGAGTTTTAGTTAAAGACTCTATAAGATTTAGAAGTACTGGGATAACATAGAATGATTCATTCATCAAATTTGGGTGAAAATTTATATAAATTACCATTAGTATTAAATATGAAAACTTATAATATAGATACTCTAATGTAAAAAACGTTCGTTTTTCATCCAGAATATAATTCATAAGGTGTTTTATTATGAAATCAGCTAGTTAATACACGATTTATTTTAAAACATGAAGTACTTACATCTTCATCCATGAAATGTTTAGCAATTCAGTATTCACTCAATAGGTTTAATGTCAATTCTTGAAGAATAATATTTATTCATTCAACAAAACCATTTTTTTGAGGGGATCTAGGAGATGAAAATTTGTGAGTAATTCCATTCTTATTACAAAAAGTTTCAAAATCTGAATTTTGAAATTCTCCACTATTATTACTTAAAATAGTTACTAGTGTTATCTTTTTATCATTTTTAACATGGGATCTAAAATTTTTATGATATAAAATGGATTAAAATTTATTTTCTAAAATATAGGACTAGGTAAATCTGGTGTAGTCATCAACTAAAAAAATACATGGTACTTGCCTCCAATAATTCTAGTTTGTGTAGGAACGAAAAGATCCTTATGCACTAACAATAATTAATTACAATTTGAATGTTCATTAATTCATTTAATGTTAGTTATTTTTTGATTTCCATATTGACAAGGGTCACAAACATTTGAAGAATCATACCCAAGATCTAGAAGGTCTTTAAAAATTCTTTTCATTATGTGTTTTAAAAGGTTATTAAGGTTGAATTTCCATAACCTCATATTAAATAACAAAGATTGGTTTTCATTGAACACAATAAAGGTAATTCTTGGCTCCTGTGGTCTTATATTTGTAGTGTGTATACATTATCATGCCTATAGGTAGAAATAATAAATTTATCCTTGTAATTTTAAACTAAATAATTATATTTCTTAAAATTCACAAGGTACATTCATCACATAATTGAATTATACTTATAAGGTTGTGCTTCAAGACTTTAACAAACAAAATAGTTGAAATTAAATATTTTCCTAAAAACAGAATATTACTGATACAAATGATATTTCCCGGATAATTATCTATAAAGTTCACTATTCCACATTTCATTTAAATAATCATTTCAATGAAATATTTTCTTCCAGTCATATGTCAAGAACAACAAATTTTCATGTGCCAAAAATTCTTGTTGTTGGTACATTTTTTGTTTTCCTAAAAAAAGAAACAATTAGTTTTCCAAAACCCAAACTCATTTGTATTCGATAATGTTAGATAAAAAAACTTTAGGAATCTACATTTTTTGATATTGAGCTTTATAAAATCTTAAATATCAGTTTTTATTATGATAACAATTTCATTTCCAATGTCCGTCTCTCTGATATTTAGTAAATAATGGGAAAAGTTTAGGAACAAAATAATGAAGTCTACAAACCGGTTTTGAAAAGGAATAACCTTTTCTAGAATTATTTCTAAGAAGACATGCTTGATAATACATATTTTCAATGTTGTTTTACTAAAATTAAGGTTTCATAAATGATTCTTCAGGGAAAATATATAAGATTTTAGTCTATTGAAAAATTTATAATTCTCATTTGATTTTTTTTTGGAATTGTCTTTTTTTTCAAAAATATTTTTATTCCAAATAAATTTTTAAAATTCCTTTAAAATTTTACCCTTATCACAATTTACTTAAATATGGTTTTTGTAATATTTTCAAAATCAACAGTTTTATTATCAAGATATTTTGAAATACCTAATACTTAATTTTTATGGATATTTATTCAATAATTTTTCTTATCATGATTTTTTTTTTGAGTTTTGAATTCTATTTCTCATGTATTTTGGGAAATCTAGATACTTCTTCAAAATAAGTTAAATTATCTTTTGATAAGGATGAATCTTCATCCAATGAGTAAAAATATTTCTCGTCTAGAAATTTGGCATTTAATGAAACATTTGTAAGAGATTATTCATTGTGTACCTTAGCCATGGGATAATTATATTCAATAGGTAGTCCGACTATGAGTCATATATTCTTCTGAAAAAAAGATTCATATCCTTAATATTCATCAAAAGAATCACTACCACTTTCACTCCAAGTATGATTTTCATTTAATAATTTCTTTGTCTTAGAATTGTATAAAATTTTCTTATTTATTTCAGAATTTTTATCCTTCCTATATTTTCTTTTTTGTAAAGTACAATATGGTCTTATAGGACCTTCTCTTTTACATTCATAACAAGTTACTTCCGAGTCTTTCTTGTAGTTCCTATCTTTATTTTTGAATCTGTAGTGAAAATCTTTTTTCCCCTCAATATTGTTCATTCTTCATACAAGATTGGCTAGTTCATTCTTGGAATGATCACTTTCACTGGATTATGATATAAAAATAGAATTCTTATATTTATATATTTTTACACTTTCTTGAGTATTCGAATTAGATTTAGTACTAAAATCAATACTTCAATTACAATTCTACTTGTTATTTAAATTTTCATCTCTTTTCATTCTTACTTAATGGTGTAACAAAGTACCATATAATTTAACAAGACTAATTTGAGTAACATTACTATTATCATAAGTAGATGACCTTTTTTATTCCCATTTATTTTGAATTATATTTATTATATTTTCCACAAGAACTTCATCATCAAGTCCATTTTCTCTAATGGATTCGAGACTATTGACAATGGTCATAAATCTTTGTTCAATCTTAAAAACCAGTTTTCTATAAACAAAAAACCATGGTATTCTTCCAGAGTATGGCTCTTCTTGTTTCTATAGTTTTACATGTACCAAAATGTGTGACTTCTATTTTATTCAAGATAGAATTAGATTCTTCACATGATGATCTTTGACTATATATTTCATGTTATAGAACATAACAAATTATTGTGTACCTTTTAATTCAGTTCATATTCTATTTTCTCTTATTTGGTGAGGGGTCTGACTTCTTTTTCTGAAATATTATAATCTCCATTCAGAATCACAAAATTATATACTCCAATATTAATAAAAAAAGTCTTCATTCATTCTATCCAGGAATCATAATAATTTCCATCAAAATAGGTGGTCTCATTGTGTTTATATTATCAAATGATCTAATATTCATTCCTACTATCTCATCAAACAATAATTTTTCACTCCACATGTTTGTGTAGTATGTAAATACAAAAAAAGGATTTGTAATAGAAATATAATTGTCTTATAGATGTTAATAAGGAAAATAAAACATATTAGTGGTAACCTTCTCAAATACCATTTTTGAGACACAAATATAGATGTAAATGAATATTAGGTGGAACAATACAAAAGGGGTTGAATTGTAGGTTTAGAAAGATAGTATTTAAACTCTTATAAAAAAATAGTTTAAAAGGTAATAAACTAATACAATTCACAACCAATAAAAATGACCATATGGGTCTTAGATCTAATGAATATAATATGATAATATACGATAGGTTATTAAAACAATTGTATTTGAATTGAATACAATGATCAGTGTAATACAATGTTAACGATTCTACCATATAGTTTATATAATCTTTTAATAAAATATGTATAAAATGTATCGTAATTAATAAAAATTATAATAAAAAGGAATAAGAATATAAAGAAGAATCAAATTGATTCCCTTTCTATTACAGAATGCAATGGAAAAATAAACAGTATTACAATTATTTTTTCCTAAAGAGCGAGGTATAATTTTACATAGGATAAATGGTTTGTCTTACCACCACCATAGTGAGAACTTTATACAATGATGGTCACTTCTGTCTTCCAATCCACAGAATCCCTCGACTAAGAAGGTAATCAGAAACTATGTCTTTCATATACATCAAAGGCCACGATGCGATGATTGGTAGCACTATATTCCTATCCCCATAATCCCTTGATAACTACCAAAATTATCGAATGAAGAAAAAAATAGGTGACATAATGAAATACAAGAAATAGGAATAAGTATATAACATCTTATACCTTTAGGGATTGTTCACAAAGAAAGAGAGATGTCACCAAATCTCTCTCTAGAACTTGTAATTTGAAAAAAAAATTGGTTCGAATGACTCCCATTTTAAGGTTTCAGCTTCCAACAGTCATATTTTCCCCAATGGTCTTATTTCTGGAGAAAATTCATAGGGACCTAGACAACAGGCATTATAACTTTCAAAAACAACAGAATACATGGAATCATTTTTATTGGTATATAAATAACTCACCAACATTGTTTTTGTTATAAAAAAATTAGTAGAAAAGTATTAAATAATGTGAATGATGAAATATATTGACAAAAAAGTAAGCGACATTGGAGTATGACATTTGTTCAATGCATTATAGGAGTGTGATTCATAACATGGTTACGATGATTAATATGGATAAGATTCATATCATGGTTACGATTCAAATCATGATTATGATTCATATCATGGTTACAGGACACAATGTGACTATGATTTATAACCAGGTTACAATTCATTGTTATGATGTATAGTATGAATATGATTCATATCCTAGTTATGATGTATGGTTACAATGCATAATATGAATATGATACATAACCTTGTAACAATGATAATGGTTATGAAAACATTAATGTGGTTATTATTGTAAAAAAATTTAAGTGATTTTGATGAGAAACAAAATATGTGATTTCGATTAAAAACAATCAACATATGATAATGATATAGAAAAACAGCATGTGTGGTTATGATGAAAAATGAAATATGTTATTCGGATTGTAAAATAATAGTATTTGATTATGATAAGAAAGAAACATATATTATTATGATATATGTGATTAAGATTTTAAAAAAACATATATTATAAACAAGAATTAATTTGTGAATTCAAAAAAATATCAATGGAATAGTCAGAACACATTTTGAATCAATAGTGAGTTTCCAGACCCCCCCTAATAAGAGAAATATAGAGTTCCATGATGAAAATAAAAGAACGAAAGAGAGATTTTCCTGAATTAAATTATGTTGTAAGAGGAATGAAGGAGAATGTTTCTAAGGAATTGTAATAGGATTTTAAGGTAGAATAAGGGGACACAAAGTTAGTAATTCAAATTGAAATGGTTTAGTTAAAAAAATGGAAGAGGTTGATGGTATTGTTAAGGAATCAATTATAGTTAAATGTTTAAAATGCGTAATGTATGGGAATTATAAATATTAATTCCCCAGGGGAAAATCTCATGAATAGATTCATCATGTTTGTATGAGTTGTATTATTGTTGCTGAAAATAAAGAGACTACGAACGAAAAATAAAATGACAGAAGTATTAAGAAATAAAATGATTATTTTGGGTAAATGGTTTAATAAGATAGTGGAATGATTTCATATTTATATTGTATAAGTAAATTTCTTGAATAAATAAAAATATGATGATTGTTACAATATTGTTTTTACTTATGTACATGAATGTATATGTTGAATGGTATCGATAACTAGGAAACATGATTTAGATATTTTTTGGAAAACACATTAAGGGAAGGCAACCCTTAGTATGTTCACAGTGTTGGGATAATAAAATAAAGATATGTTTAATTGTAGTGATGAAATATGGACTGCTATGATGAAAAATTGATTTATGATATCATGAATTGAGTATTTATATTTTTTTGGGATTTATGGTATGTGGAATGTGTTAATTTTTTAAAGAATGGATTTTTTCAATAAGGTTCTATTGAAATTCAAGTTAGTAAACTGTTTCATGAAAATACATTATTAATGAGTTAATATGTTTATAATGTGACCAATAAGAGATAAAATACGATATATGGGGGATAATAGTTAATCCGATTTACTGAACCTCTTTATCTTGTTTTGATTTTTCAACTTTTATAAGGATTGTAAGGTTATCAATTTATAGTAATTTTAAGTTAAAAAACAGATGATGTTTGTTATGATAATGAAATATCTCACCATAGGAGGACTTATTCTTGTTTTATAACATATTCTAACCTTTATGTAGACAAATGTAATGACCAAGAATCCAATTTAAGGATCACTTGATCTTCTAACACTTTCGGAACTACAAATGCAACTTTATTTCTTAGATTAATGGATGATGTAGAAATTGATCAGGGAAAAAGGAAAGCATGAGATTATACATTATCAAGTAATTATTTCCTCCCATTATTCAAATTTAGGGAAATTAACTTGAAACCAAACATGTTATCCTAGTATATTATTATCTGATTAATCATATAGTCTCTTAGATCATCATGGATTTATTGGTTTTGATTTTTAACTTTCTCTCAATGATGCTCTTCATTACACTACCTTGGAACATGATAGTATGCTTTTTCTTCTATATCCATGTTTTCAATTTCCACCTATGTTCTACTAGTTATAAACCATGTTATGAGTGACTTTGGGTAATCGTTATGTTTCTAAAATCACTTTTTAAAATTATATTTTATTATTCAATTTTTACGAAGTGGGTTTCTAGGAAATAAATGTTCATTTATTAAACCTACTATAACCCTGATAAATTTGTTGCGTGAAATTAATTTTAAGATGTTATAATTTAACACCATTATATTTTTATAAGATATATTTGGTCCCTTTTATGTCTTGTGTTATATGCAACATCAACATAAGCTTGTGTTTTAGGTAACAACATCTTTTCTTGCGATATATGAAAGACTATCCTAGGATTTTGTTACACACAATTTACAAATATATTTATATAATTCATTTCACACGAATTTTTTGAGTGTTAACAACTAATTATTATTATGTTACCTTATAACCATGTCATTATAATGGCGGGTATTAATAGTATTTACATTCTTCTATAAAATATATTTAAATGTAAATAAGTGAGTTTATAAAATAATGGAATCAATCTTGATGGATTATAAAAATGTAATATATATGTGATATATCTGATATAATTTTTAAAAATAATATTATAAGTTTTCTAAACATGAAATAAGAACAAATTCAATTTTTTAATATAAAAGAAGTATTTAAAAAACTATAATTTTTCCACCTTTTGAGAGGAGTGCCCATTTTAAATCTACCTTCTAACACTTTTATATATTATATTCAACAAAATAAACATCATATTTAGAAGAGGGATATAAAAATTTACTTTCGATGAATTTTTTATATTTTTCTAATAAGATTTAAGTTTTGATGAATTGAAAAATTTACAAAATTATTACTGAAAACAACTTTTTTCATTGAAATAATTTATATGGATAAAATATATTAATTAATTGAATTAAAGTAAAAATAGAATATATATTTTTTCATTTATTATTATTTTTCTTATTTTATTTAATTTTACAACGAATTATAATGTAAAAACGTTTCAATCTATTACAATGTTTTATCTTTTAAAACCCTATTTTTATTCCAAAATCTAGATTAATTTTCAATTAAACAATAGTACTTATGTGTGTTGAATTGTAAAACATGGATTCTATATTTTTAATCATTAGGTAAAAATTATTTAAATAGAATTATTTTATTTTGGGTCATTATGAATTGTAACATCACTATATTAATTAATACAGTAAAAAGGTAAATCAAGTAATTAAGGTAGATATAAAATATAAAATCACCTTAACAGTTGTAATAATTTTATTGGATGAGTTATTTTATACCTAAACCATTCTTGGGTAGAAACTATACCCTTTTGATGCCACTTGGATGATTTAAATATAAGTTAAATATGTATTAATAAAATATTAATAATTAGACCATGTTTAATATAAGGTTATAGATAAGATAAATTCAATTATTAATACTCATTTTAAATATAATGTGTTTTTATTTATCATTGTTTTTATAATTTTTATCAAATAAATAATTACCTTATTAGCTTATATATGAATGATGCATAAATTATTTAAGATATTATAAAGAAATAAAATATTTTTTATTAAAATGATAACAAAAATTAAAATACAATAACACCTATAAAAATATTATTGGTCGAGTATATATCGACCATATTCATCCAACGGTCGGGTTATTGACAATTTGGATCCATAGGGAGAAGATTATGAAACATAGAATTTTTTTAATGTGATGTTAATGTTGTCTCATTAATTCTTTAATTAATATTACAGTTTTAATAATGGATTTTAAAAAATAAATATTAAACTGAAAATATTCAACTAAAATCTAGAAGAATTATCTTCACTATGGATTTTTAATTTTAATTTGTTTTCAAAAAAATAATTATAATAAATAAATATTCATTAGGGATGTTGAAATTATTTTATGAATAGAAATAAAAAATTATTGTTTTTAATATTTTTATTATATATATAATTTTGGATAATTAATATATCCAAATAATTTTATATATGACCCAACAACATAAGGATATAAAAAATAATTCATTATGGATAACATCTTATTTTGATATTTATAAAAAATATTAAATTTAATAGTGTTAAAATTGACACATTATTATTTATAAAAATTATGTATTATTAAATTATTTATAAATTTTAAATAAAATAAATAAATATTATAATTATGATTTAGTCAAAAAATTTATAATTTATTTATTTATTTTCTAATTTAAATCAAATAAGTAAATATTTCCTCCCTTTAATATTGAAATATTTGTTACCCTAGCAAAAAGATCAATAGAATGATTATGTTTTTAATTAAAATGATAAAGATTAAATTGATGGGACAAATTTTTTAAAATTTATTGTTTTATGGTATAAAAACCATATATAATCTCATATTAAAAATTGATACATTTTTTTAGTTTTTTGGATATGGTTTTAGTTTAATATAAATTAATGTTTTTGGAGTTTCCAAAAGTGCCCCTCACGTCAATTATAAAAGGGCACCTCCTCCATCACATTTTCACTTCACATTAAACCATCAATATCGATCATCCCCTGCCCATTTACCTTCTCAACTTCCCTTATTACTTTCTAGGGGTTCTAGTATTCTCAAAAGATCTACTCTAGTACCTAAAAGATGAGGTCTAGAGGGAGCACGTTGAAGAAGAGGTAATATCCTCTACTGATTCTATCAAACTTATGTCTCCTTCTAATTATTATTACTGGGTTTATTAAATTTTAAAACACTAAATTTAATGTAAATTATACAAGAAAATGTTTTTATGATTATGTAATAATCATATTCAACCTTCTATCCATCCAACGAAAAATGAAATCAACACAACTGTGTAAGTGCGGCTTACCATCTCCATGTTATTGTGTATTCTATTTTTCATCACCACCTTACATGGGTAGAAAAAAAAGATGAAAATAATAAATTTATATGATTAATATTACATGATATTTATTCTTCATAAAATATATACACAATATCATTTAATACCATTCCTTATACATGGGAATAATATCATCACTCATTTGTATGTATGGCCAACCGTCTTCACGATGTGATGTGATTCATTCTACATGACCTTAATTACATATTGATTATATAAATGAATATAGTGAATAAATGTTATATATATTATAATAATATAATTGTTGAAATAATGTAACTATAATCTAAGAAGAGTAAAATGAACTTATCTAGTATAACTTTCATAAGAAATTAAAGTAGTTAATACCTGATGGGTGGGTAACTATGTTATTAAAAAATGGTTAATAATATGATCTCTTTTTATATTATTAGAGGGTAATATGTTTCAATATAAGTTAATAACATTATTTAATCCCACATATAATATATTTAGACACATACGAATGAACCCAGACCAAAGTTGATGGTTTATTTTTCCTCACTTTTATTTATGTGGGACATATTCCTTCGACAAGACCTATTTCATTTGTGTGGTGTTTATGGTACCCATGAATGTTTTTATGATTTTATTATGAAGGTTATTATACTTAATGATTCATATAATTTTCTTTATTTTATTATTCTTATTATTTAACTGATTAAAATTTTGTAAGGGATAATCTCACAATCTCATGTTTTTCCAACATTGTTTATACATAAGTATTTATTGGCGTCTATTTATCATTAATGTCCATGTTTTATACATATTTGTTATAAACTATTATTCATATAATTCCAATATTGATTAAATTCAACTTTACCCAGTGGTGAGTTTTTACTAAATGGTATGAACATAATCTCTTTTCGATTTTCATAGGCTGTTCTTTGTGACTTTCCAACAAATGTATGAGAAGAATGTTTTATTTTATCATATACAACATGAATGGACATTTATGATTTCATAATTACTTAATTCCATGAAGAATACATTACAATATTTCATGTATATATTCAACTAAATTATTTTCTTTTAAAATTGTGTGGCATTTTGTGAAAAGAAAATTTTTTTTATGAAGAAAGGATTTTTCCCTCCAGAATTAATTTCATGTGTTTTTGAAGAATTATTTTCCACCAAAGATGAAATTATTTAAATATGGTTTTGTTTCTTTCCCTATTATTAATATAGTCATATTGTTTTAGTTAATTAATTATATTTATGAAATCCAATTTTTTAAATATTGTGATAGAATTATGTTTAAGAAACCCATTTTATTCTTTGGGTTTTGATATGATGAATGATTTATGTTATTGTAGAATACCTAATAATAATTTAAATATGAGATGTTTGGGACCTACATTGCCCTCAAATTAAATTGGTAAATATTTTATATCTCATGAGATAGATAGGTCTATAATTATAAATTATCTTTGTTCTGTAATATAGTGCTAGAATGAGGAGTGAGCTCAGTTCATTAATGAACTTTGTCTACTAATATGTTCTTGGTAATGAAACATGGATAATATTGATGTTATTTTCTATAATTATGTGTTTTCCACATTTTCATGTTTTATTTCAAATCTATTTTATCATTTTTTATTTTACTTTATCATTTATTCCTAAAAACTGACAATATTTATTTCAGGCCTCAAGATTTTGATATTTGTTATAGATTGTATGATTTTCAAAATTTATGATATTATTATTGTATCCTTATGTTTCTATTTTTTTTTTGATATTCTCCTTGTTTATCCATACTGATAATTTGATCTCATCTTTTTCATATATTTTATTTTCCCTAGAATATAGATAAATGTTTTAGATTTGAAAACTAATGAAGAATATTTGTATGGGTTATGTTGAAGAATATTCACCAAGTTAGAAGAATGAGTTCCTGGTTTCCAAATACACTAAAATAATATATTCTATGGGTTTCTTTTTGTTTCATGTATTATGTATTCCAAAATAGTAATTTAACTTCCTTGTTCATCAATCTTGGGTCATTACAGTCACATCCTATTACAGTATCCAATAATAAGGCTTGAGTCAATGGATCAATAAGAAACTCTAAGTCATAAACAAGAAATATATTAGAAAATGAGTGTCTCACACCCATGGGTATCAATAATAAAGATATAGTAGATTAGAAATAGATCATAATTCTATCCATTCTTATATCCTCTAGTTCATATGCATCTATTACCTATAGTTTTTTTGTGTCCTTGTCAAGCATCTCCCTGAGCTTAGTACGGAGCAACTTGGTGTGGTGTTAGTAATAGATAAAATATCCATCCACATCTTACTTATTTAACTACACCTCTACCACATATAACTCAATATATACCTCATTACACATTCTGATTTCTCTGTCCAGGAATTCCCTTAACCATCTCTCTGTCATCTATATGATGGGTCAGATAATGTCATTCAAGAAAACACAGACCGCTGTATGAGAACCAATGCCTATCCCACCACAAACTGGAGCCTTACATTGAGCACTACATCACTGATCAAATATCATGGGACTATATTTTTATTTGTCTACTATTAACATATCCTTATGTCTATCATCGGGTATCGATTTTTGAGGTATCATTTTCTAGGTTCCCACTACCAGCACTAATTATCTATAGCATCATGTCAAAAAATCTCTCCAAAAGTACATCCCTAAAGAGAACACTATCACACATGGGAATTCATATAAATATCATTGAATCCTAGATATCTTGGTCTAATCCTTGATCAATGGTTTGTTACCCAAAGAATGTATCCCACATCATGTTCAAGGTGTATTGTGAGAGATCAGTAAACCTAGAAATATACATCCCCACAGCCATATCTTCTTGTCGTAGATTAAGATGATCTTAAATGTTAACTCAATTCAATTTGGCTTGATAAAAATACTCCCTAAATATATTCTATATGTTTAACTAATATTAATGTGTCTTTTCATGTGACTCGGTCACTAGACTCCAACATCAGTACCTCTAGAACTCTTGCATTTCATACATCTAGTATGTATCCTCATCTGGTACTAGTAGTTATATCCACTACTCTATTGATAGTGGCATAACATCAAAATAACATGGAGATATTGAATCCTATACAAGACCCTAGAATGAATCCACATCCCTTACTAAATTTCCCTTGTGATCACATAATGGAATCCTGTGAGGATATCTCTATGGAGACATTTTGAAATAAAATTTATATACTATGGTTAAGAGAAAATTTTCAAAAAAAATTAAAGATGGATATATAAACCACAAATTATTCCTATATGATTTTTGTACATATAAGTTTTCCTAAAAAGGTTTTCTACCTATATCAACTCAATAAGAAGTTTATCATATTCCTAGTGAATGGATACATCGATCATTACACCATCATTGGAGTCAATGGTCTGAAAGATAAACTCAAAATACATTAAAACTATTTTTATCAATCCCAAAAAAATAAAATTTTCACTAAAATCAATGCTCTTGTCCTAAGGTAGAACCTATAGCTCTGATATCACACTATTATGATTGAACCCATTTGGTCCCAGTACTCTTGCAATAATCCATGTGTAACTAGCACAAGAAAACTTCCAATTGGAAAAATGATGGAAACCAACATCGAGTAGGAATAATCCATAAAAGGGAGGAATTCACCTCATGTATCTGTATTTACACACACATTTCCAACCCTATACAATACTTATAAACTAAAATAACTAATACTATAAATTCATGAAAAACATCTATCCCACATTAGAGTATGAAAAAAGAACAAAAATAAATAATGGGGAAAAATACAAGATTAACCATAAACTCAAGAGAGTCCAAACTTATCATATGTACAAGCCACTGTCAAATGAACCACCCTAAAATCATTTTCTATCTATCCTGCCCTTACTAAACATGCACCCTATCCTCCTAGGACATAATAATAAAGTTTTCATTTTTGTAAGAAAAGACATGTTAGAATATACCAAATAGGTTTGAGTATTACAATACTTAGTTATATAGACAAAAATCAATAAAGATAAAATATAATGTGTTGTCATAACATAGCAGTAACACACTATTAAACCAAGATATATTCATAAAAAACTTCTCTCAAGTGGTCTCAACCCAATACATACATCCACAATAGACTTCTTAATTATTCAAGGTAACAATAATTTCATGATTACATCCTAGAAAAGTTGTTCTATCACTACTGATTCTCATCAAAGAATTTATGATCATCAGTTCTCGGCCAAACATTTCTCACTAGATCTAAAAATATATCATTATCCAGGTAGGGCATCCTACTCAAGGCTACATAGGGAAACCACAAACTATATTAGATCACCTAAATAGATAGGGGATTGATACTCCAAGGATAGTGGTAAAGACTATACCACAAACCCCAACTTGGAATGTCATAGGATCCCACCCTGGTCCCATAGGGGCATGCACAAAACAATATCCAATATTTCACCTGTTGAGTGGATCAAATATACTATGATGAGGATGTAAATCCATAGTGAAACCTCATGAAAAAGGACCAAGGTATCAAAATCAACTGAACCAATTCTATACTGAAGTGAAAAATGACTCTGAGTCATCACTAGGGAATTACATGATGTCTAATTATGGTACACAATGTGTACCAAAAAAATTACTTTATTTTTTCATGATTGTGATTCCTTTCATGTTTCCATGTACTCCAAACAAGGCCATGTGATCCTAGTTATGTCAGAGTGCATGAGTCAGTCTATAAACCGTGATCATGTTTGAGTACACATCTTAGTAAATGTAATTGTATCATATCTATGTATCCTCGTAGATACATGGGGTTTTTCTATATATATTTCACATAGTGTTTGGAAGGAAACAAATTTCATGTGATCCTTGTCACTTTCATGGAAACCTAGGATTACATTTGGGTGTCCCACACCTCATGTATCTCCATATTAGAGGTTATGTACAACAGAACTTTAACAATTATATTTTCACTTCATTAATAATTCATATATATCCCCACCCCTATAGATATCATAAGAAAACATAAATATGAAGTTGGATTACACTTTCCATTTTCTATTATCAGAAGCAGGGCCTTGATCACCATGGAAATCATTCTTTTGTGTCAAACCATAATGACACCAAGCCTCCACCACATTTCCACTAGGAAAATAAAATTCATTGGTCAGAATATGATCCTCTTCTGCTTTTCCTCCGTAATCAAACCTTGATTTTACTCTCAATCAGAAACATCATCCATTGTATTGATATGTTTCCCTGAAGAGAGGTCACATAATGATCAAATACCATATATTCATCAGACTACACACCAAATAACTTTTTTCAATGAAAGTGTAGTCAAATGAGGGAGAAATCCATAACATTAAACTATAAGAAACGAACCTTATATTTGATTCATTTAATACTCAATCTATTGTATTATAATAGAAATATGAAGAGGTAAAAATAAACAATTAATAATTAATTCAACCTTAAATTAAATCAAAAATTTATTTAGTGATCAATTTTTATTTATTGAATTGATCTATATTTGACAGAGGTATAATAAAATGGGATGAAACCAAATAAACCAAACATCTTACTAGGTGTTTTGATCTATCTCTGATGAATTATGATTATGTCTTGTCATCATTGGTGAAATCCATGAAATCTATTGGTATATATGATATATGTGGTGATGGTCCTATATTATGTCATCCAACAATAGCTTTCTAATGACTCTTCTCAAGGATTCTAGGTTTATGTTGATATCCCTAAGATGTACCCATAATAGTTTATTTAAAAAGGGGGTCCCTAGGAAACTACATCATTGAAATAAAATAAATAAAATTATTTATATGTTTATTTTTTTCCTCAGTGAGAAATGTTTCAAAAATTCGCAATACTGAAAAAGGTTATATCATTCCTATGGTAAATCCCAAATTCTAAACTCAATGGTTTTCTAGAATTTTTTATTTATGACTATATTCATGAGTTATTTTACATTTTCTTGAAAACATTTAATGTGTAATATTAATTTATTTTATAAATTTTAAATATCAAATTGGGGCTCACCTGGCCTTGTAATCTGGAGTCTCTTTAGCTCCATGCTCTAAAAATATTACTAAGTATATTTATAATCATTACATGAGAAAAATTACACATTACAGTTCCATTTTCTTAAGTCATACAAAAAACTACTATAACATCTAAGAGGAAAAATTAGGGTGTGAGACAAAAGTGTAGTAGGATACAACCAAAGAATTAGTAAATATTCTAATATAATGATTTAATTACTTCTATATTTAACTAAAACACATATTAAGAATAATATTCATAAAATAAAAAAAGTAAAATATTTTAATTTTTCATCAAAATAACCATATTCCCCAAATATTGTAATATTCCAAGAAAGTCTGTTATAATCCAAGATTACACCATATGTTAAAAATGATCACAACAACCATTAAATATACCATAATTTGATAAACATTACATAAATTATAAAGCACACCATTTAGTCTCCAACCTATGGTTAAATGTTTTATATATTAAAAAATATCCACAATCCATGCCTAAGGTGGACACAACCAATATAACCTATAGAAGAGTTACACACACTTACAAAAA
This sequence comes from Viscum album, assembly GCA_963277665.1. NCBI lineage: Eukaryota > Viridiplantae > Streptophyta > Magnoliopsida > Santalales > Viscaceae > Viscum > Viscum album. The sequence continues at coordinate 1,471,113,045 of OY728157.1, forward strand.
AATAAAAATTCTTGTGGATTTACAGACAATAAGACTGATCAGTATATTCCTGAAATACCAAAGGTTACCCATTGTTAAATTTATTTTAAAATCCATTTCAAATCCAAAACAACACATTAAACAATCTTATTAAATAGTTGGTGTTCCCAAAAAACATTTTTTAAGAAGTCCCCTTTAAAAACATGTATCATTCCAAAAAAATCCATTCCAATGTCAAATAATAAATATTTCAAAGGAACCCCAAAACAATTCAAAAATCCGTAATAGAAATTCATGAATTAGAACCACTTGTATGGATACGCCTAAATTAAGAATGGAAGAAACCTTATTGCAGTTGATAATGGATATTATAATCATGTAGATAAGACATTAAAATTCAAGGAAAGAAGGAAAATAGAAAAGGATCAATAGAAAATTGAAACTGATCCTAACCCAATCCATAAAAAAAATATAAATCTACTATTTCTAATAGGTAAGAGAATAAAAATGAAGGACGCTTACCATGGAGAAATGATGAAACCGTCATAAGGATGAAATTATAAGAGAAAATATCCAAAAGGGGAAGAGTTAATAGAAACACATCATTAGAATACTATGGTTCAATAGATAATCATGTGTAATGAATGAGAGAGATCAGACATGTTGGATCATATAACATGATGGTTAAAATTGGTTTATGGCATAAACACATACCTTATTACATTAAAAAAATTAACTCATTTACGGGAAAAAAACATCAACTCATGTTAAATTTATCCAAATCAGTGATCTTATATTGTAAAATAGTATCTTCTAACATTAATATAATTTAAGTAATAACATAGTATTTTATAGCTATAGGAATCTCATGTCGAAAATCAATTCATGACTTATGCTCAACACTAGACATATGTTGTAATATAGGAAATTATGGTGTAAATGTCTCCTATATGTAGTACCAAAAAATTGAACCTTGTAAAAAAATACCATTAACATATTGACCTCCCTGAAAGTACCTTTTCAAATTTATATTTAGAATATACTAAAACAAACATACATACATCCTAGAACTTTATAACATTTTCCATAAAAATTCTCTCCTTCCCTAAATAGAATACATTTTAAACAAAAAATAAACGGAACATAAAAATGACCCATAGAATGGATTAAATAACGTAATGGGGTGTTATAAAATAACATAATATATGTTGAAGCATTTTTATTTTGTTTAATAGCTATGAAATATGGTGGAGTCTATTGTCACTATATACATTAAAAAACATTACTTTTATTTTTTTAATAAAATATAAATGGTACATTTAGGAAATCAATATAAATGTTACTATAAATTCATTTTCAAAATTAACATATAACATAAAATTTCTATAATAAATCATTTAATTAAATATAGAGACTTCCTTGAAATTATTTTAAATAACATTGAAGAAAAATATATCTATTTAAAAGATATATATAATTATTTTATCATTCAAAAATTTTATCATAAAAAATAAGTAAAAAAGAGATGAAATTTTGGATTAAATTATGAATAATATTTATTCATCAAAGGATAATGAAATTTTTGTATCTTTTCAAAGATAAATTATTACATTTCATCAATGAAAATGAAATCAATACCAAAAGAAATTAATAATTTATAATATATTCTTACCACATTGATAACATATAAACGGTAACCCCATGAAATAATATTCATTAATTGAAACACTAATCGTCGTGAATAAATATTTATTCATGTTAAAAACATCTATTGGTAATTTTATAAACCACACAATAGTGAATAGTTTCTTAATAATAAAAATGTCTCAATAAAATAGATATTAAGAAGAAATCCCTTTTAATTATGACTCTATTGAGGTGAGAATTAATAAATGCCTTAATTATTTATATAAAATATAAATCCACATAAAAAGATTAAATAAAATAAAAATTAATAAAAATTATTCTCCTATATAACCATATATAATTAATGAAAATGAATAAATGTTATTACCATGTGAGATGAAATTGATTTATGATACCCCTTACCACTTGGTAACATTAAAATTATATAACTTTGGATAAATTAAAAATAATAAATACAGAAAATACCATTAGTATGAATGATTCATGATATAATATGAAAAATATTTATTATATAATTTTTTTTAAATAAATTAGGTTCATAATATTAAAATATTCCTTAATTAATGGAAATTGAGGTAAAGTCCCTTACCGCTGGATTCTCTTTAGTTGAAAATGATTTATCATCTATTATAGTTGCTTTAATAATGATATTAATTAATAATATAACAATATTAATATATAAAATATCATATATTATCCTCGTATATCATCTAACCACCCATTATTCAATAATATTTCATTATTTTCATTCTATCAGGAGTCTAATACTTTATTTTTTCATACATGTTTTTTCATGGAAGTTTCAATTATTGTGCTTATAAAATCATTAAATCATATAAATAGTAATATTAACTTTATAAATATATTTTTTTGTTCATTATATTCATTTTTAAAATTATTCTGGAACTAAGGACATGGGAAATGAATGGTAATGCTTTGTAGAGATGATAAGTTATACATATAAACAAGAAAATATATCACTCCCTTAATGGGTGAAGGGTAAGAAAGGGGATGATATATTAATTTTATAGAATTAATATCATTTAATATATATCATATATAACTGTTATTTCTATAATTATTTCTATCAATGTGAGTCTGTGGTGTATACAATATAACATCAGTTCGTGAGGTGTTATTATGTCGTACCCACGAGCAATGGCTCTGTTTCCCATTTTTGGGAGGATGATATTAATATATATTATTCTATAAACATAATAATATATTATTTTATTAGAATAAATGGTATTATAATATTATAATTGTTAGGCTACAATCAAATTTGACAAAAGAAGATATAAAAAAGAAGTTTAGTGAAGAAAATAACCTTCAGATAGAGAAACCTTCATTGGATATGCTATTATGAACCCTGGGATTGGTATTTTGGGAAAGAAAATATCATATATAATGTTAATAATGATGTCTGGTAGTTATTTTGGTAGGTTTTGGCTTAGATAAATGGCTACATATGTGTAAAAAATTGAGGGTAGGGTTTCCCTTTTATAATTGAATATGAGTTGCATTTTTGTAAATACCCAAATTGTTTAATAATGTGAAGTTGGTTTCACAAAAATTTCCCAATATTTTATGAAAAATAATTTATGTGTGAATGTATTTTCAATCCACACATTTACCTAAAAAATCCACATTTTCTAAATATTTCATTCCCTTGTTCTCTAAATTCACTTACTCTTACCATTTATGTTTTTACTGTGTTAATTAGTTTTTTATCTAAGGTAATTTATCCTTTGAGAGTAAAATTACATGATAATTATTAGATAATTTGAACCAAATTATTATCAATATAAAATATAATTTATGAAAGGAAAATTTTTATGTGTTAAAATTAAATTATTACATAAGTACATTTAATACACGAAGCCCTTATTTATCCTTAATCACTGTAAATAAATTGTACTTACTTTACTAATAATTATGAGAGAAACTTATGTTAACCTTATTATATAATGTTAAATATTATTAATAAAAATATTAAATCCCTTTTCTAAATATTCTTCTTATAATTCTATAAAAAAATTAAAACCCCCAAAAATTGTGTTGAATAAAGGTTTTTAAGATATCCATTTTACAAACATAATATGGAATTACATTAACAATATAAATAGTAATCATCATTATATATATTTGAAATCATATACAAATATAAATTATATATTAATTTTATTTTAATAATTCTTCATTATTTTATATTTTAATTAATTAAAATGGGGAAATATTATTTATTTAAGAATAGTTTACTGAAAGAATGTGTGTTTGCATAAAAAGAAACTTAAACTAAAATTGGTAATAAAGAGGACTAAAATTAAATTACTTAAGTTTAATATATATAAATATTTATTATTTTGTATTTAAATAAACGTTTAATAATAATGGGGAATTGAAATTACATAATTTAATGAAAAAAATAACAATATTTGTAACATCGATATTTTTTACTATTAATAGAAAAATCAATATTTTTAGAAAAATATAAAATTTTCCCCGTAAGAAAAAAATGATGATTTCAAAATTGACATCAAATTTATCAAATAAAATTATAAATTTTTTGGAATTAATTATAATATTTTCTCATGAACATAAATAAAAACCATTTTGGAATAAAATGTATTGTTGGAGAATAAAAATTCATTATTAAAATTTTGGATGATAATTTTCCCTGAATTTACCGATAAATTTGTATGTATAAATATAGATATGTATATATATATATCGTAATTATTTAATGCAATTCAATCCTAAAAATCAACTATTGGGTTTTAACATTCATATTAAAATATTATATTTAATGGGTTGTTTAGGCTCAGTGTTGTGTATCATATACATTATCAAAAAAAAATATTATTTTTAAATACTATGGTGTTAAAAATTGTTAGAATCAATGCTTATATTTAGTGTCTAAAAATTCATTTGCTTATAATATATTAACTAGAAAAGATGATATATTACCATATGAAACAGGGAAATAAATTTAAAAAAATGTTAGGTGTAATTTTTATGGAAACTATTATTTATTAAAACCTTTTATTGGTAATATTTTTTTCCTCTGAAAATATTTTTTTCTTTCCAAATATTGAGGTTGGTATTATTCTAGTAATGTATTGGATTTATTTTTATCATGATAAGATATATTTAATAGTTAAAGAAGTTATGTTCAATTTTCATATTGAGATTGAATATTTATATATGATTGGGATCATTCGAATGCTAAGATATCATAAAGATGAGAAGATTATTAAATATGGTAATGAAATTTATCATCCTCCTAAAATTATGGATGTTTTTTAGATTTCTTATTTTTGTTAGTAAATGAATGTGTGAAAGCACTTCCTTATAATTTTATTAGAGTTATTCATGATCCAGAGGTTTAATTTATTATTCATTTAGTGCATGACACAAAGAAAATTTCATAAACCATTTTCTAAATTTCTCTATTATAGTAATTCAAATTGAATAATATGACATAGTATTAGATTTATAAGGGTATTAATCATCCTAGAACAACACATTTGGGTGAACGTACTTTTTTAAATTGATGGTTGGATCAATGAAGCTTTGTATTGGTTATAGAGTACTCTATAACCTTACTTTTGTGAATAAGTCTACATTAACTCATATATATATGACTAATTTTTTCTTATTCAGAGGGTGTATTATTTCTCAAATATTTATCTTAGTTCTAGATATCATTAATAAAAAGTAGAATTAAGTTGAAATTCCTAAGGATAGTGTTTCATAAAAGGAATAGGATTTTTCATTTTTGGTTATTCCCATTAAGTAGACTAATGCACCTATTGTATTCATGGATTGTGACACCACATGTTTTTGGATGAATATTGATTCTACAAATTATATTATTGTAATTATAAAAAATATTATTTTGATAATTTTTTTATACTACTTTTCATTCATGGTATGAATTTTAACTAACAACTATTTATTAATTCATAAGAGTAATGTTACAATAATGGAACATAAATATAAATATTTAACACCATTAATTATTACACACCATGAAAAAGTTATAATAATTAAAAAAATTGAATCAATATGGTATGATAAACCAAAAATAATAAAATATTCAAAACTGGGAGATCCACATGATCATTGTCCAACATGGGGATAAAAAATATATAAACAAAACCTATATTGAGGAAGATCGCCATGAAATAACAAAGTATTTCTAAAAAATATATAACATGAAATAAGAAATATGTGTTCAAAAGTATTATTCTAATCTATAAATGGTTAATTATATATATATATTTATATTTATATTTATAGTTACATATGAAATAAATATGGCCATATGAAAAAATAGTCATCGCATATATAGTCATTTGAAAAAAGGGTGTATGTCATATATACAATTGGTATACTGAAGTCCTTTTTTCAATAGGTTCATTATCGTGAAACCATTATTGAACCAAAAAAAATACCCTTTTATGAATGTTAAAATGGGGAACCCATTACATGACCTGTACACCAAAGGCATATATTCCTAAGAGAGAAATGAACCTAAGGCCTTAATATGATCTAGAGGAACCAAGGACCCAATTCAATAAATGATTCCATAAAAGAGGCACTATCGAATGTTTTTAACATCCTACCCAGGTGTAACAGTACAAAAAATCACCCCATAAGACCAAAAACTCAATAGGGTGTGTAATCATGTCATGAACCATACAAATGCCTCATATCCATTCTACAAAATTCACCTATGATTCTAGTCATGGATTATACATCCCCCCAAACTAAGAACTTGCATCCTTCCTAGGAAACATAATGTGGTATAACACTCCTCCATAGCACACTAAAATGTGGGGGAAGGACTAGCTGATAGGTTCTAGTACACATATTTATATTTTTATCCAACCATCAAATGATTCTTGTGTATATAGTGCCATTTTTTCAACTGGATGCACCAAAATAAAAATGGAGCAGACCATGGATGGAAACCCATGACCGTGATAAATTTATTTAAATAAAAGTCTTCAAACATAAGATAAACAGAAAATTAGTACAAGAGTGACACACATTTCACCAACATAACTATAGAAAAAAGCAATCATTCATTTTGGTGCTGATCACCACTTCCATGTGTACACCACACAACTTCTTGGATGTATGCCTCTTCTTTATAGCATTGTATTTTTCCAGTGACCAACTTGGTCATCCACATCTGGATAATCTTACTCACTATTAAGATCAAAAAAATCCTCACCATCTTAAATACTGATCATTTGTTCAGGATCTGGAACAATTTCCTCAGGAATGTTATATAGAGGTGCATCTCTCCATTGAGGGACCCATAGAGGTCTTTCAATTCACTATCTCAACCTACATAGATACATCATCAATCAGTCATAAGACTTACAAAGCCCTTAACTTGTTTTTGAATATCTTATTCTCAGGGATTTAATGATAAAAGAGCACTGAATTCATGATTTTTAATTAAATAGAACATGGAAAAAAAGTTGGGTGTAGCATCACACCCAGACCTAATAGAATCCTCTCCACAGGAAGAGGTAACTGATGCATTACCTGATATTTCCAATGAATCTATGTGACCTAAAGTGATCATTCCAGAAAATACCAGGGTATCTTCTTCTATATAAGGGGTTATAGTAGAAACCAAAAGATATATTCCCTCTCTTACTAGGATGGCGTGGGGAAGATATTCATTTGCACTTGCAGGGTCGTCCACCAATGCTTGTTGAACCGAAAAAACACTAGAAGGGTTTAAATGAATCAAATCCTTTGGTATATATCATCCCTGTGTTGAGAAACAAATCGTACCAGATACTTCAGATGATTATGGAGAAGAACCCATGGAGCATGATCCCTATCTCTCAGTTCTTGTGTGTGAGGACTCCCCATTACCACTTGGTGGACACAAAGTATCCTCAATAGGTGTGATAAAAACCAGAGGGGAGTATATGCTAATGCATCATTTATAGACATGCCTGTAAATTGCTTTGAAGGATTCAAAGATTTGGATAAATTTTCCTGTAACATCCAGTTACCAGGATAAACGCATTTACCTTTTGATTTACTTTCAAAAATTCATTATAAAACACCATAAATTCATCCTCAGACAAGTCATCATAAGTGTAATCATCCTACAACCCTTCCTCTTCAGCTTGATGAAAAATGGATTATAAAATAGATTCAAGTGAAACATGCTACAATGGTTGTGTATACTTATTGTAAGCCTTATTCTATATTAATATATTATCCTTTATTGAATTTTTTTCACCTTTCATGTTCAATGAGCTTTCAGGAACATTAACACACTTATCTTAGGCCTTGCAAAAATCTTGGGAGGCTCCTCTCGACATTCACTACCCATCATCCTTAATCCCATTATCCACTAAAGGTAACCTAAATTTAAAATGCTCAGATAAATGACCAATATTCCTAAAAAAAACACATCACACTCTTTTTACATGGTTCTTAATCATGACCAATAGAAAAGTAGTTGGGGAAAAAAGGGGTAACATTCTCATATTCAATGGATAGTTCAATTTTTAACTCATCAGTAACTATAAAAAGAGATTCATTTATGGGTGAAAAGAGATCAAATTCAACGAGAACATGTGAGAAATGTCCAAATCAAACAACCTCAATCTCCTAATCAAGTTTAATGTGGGTTTCCATAGTATATGTGACATCCCCTAAAATATTGGATTTCAAAAAAATCGAATTAGGGACAGTGATTTGAATCCAAGACTGGGTCATAGAATTCCTCACATGTTCTGGAACAAACCATGGATCCCAGTCCTGGAATCACAGGTTTCCTAGATTTAATGATACAAAATCGTACCCCTTTTCCATTAATTACATCTCTAACTAATGAAAAATTAAGTGAAATAATCCCATATTAAGAGACATTATACGGTATACATCAAATTTCCAGACCCAGAGGAGTCATGTCTTAAAATATTTTAGTTTCTATGGGCCAGAGGTTCATTCAGTATAATATCATGCAATTATTGGGTAATTTCATTCATCAAAATTATTCCTTAAAAAATTTAGTGAACTCCTCCACAAACGCTAAAGATCTATTTCTTGTGATGTAGCATGAATACCTCAGATGCGAGGGAGATTCTAGGAAAAATCGGTCACCTTAATGATCGACTAAAGGGATATTCAATTCCCTGGGATTTTCAATAGGGGTAACCATCTTTGAATAGATTGACACCGTATTAACCACCACACGTCCAAAACTGAGGTTTTTTGTGTAGAATCCCTCCTACATCCATGGTTTTTTCCTTATTCTTCTTTGATGGGTAGACGAAGATTTCACAGAGATCAAAAAAGAAATCAAGATCCATCAAAACCCAAAAAAAAACCTAAATTCCATGAATACAAAAAGAGAGGTTCTCGTAATATGCACACATTTAAATTTTATTAATGGGTTACTTTGGATGCACCATAAAAGAAAACTGAAATGATAATATTTAAAGATCAATGGATGGTTTTTATCAGTATACACATGTGTAACATTATAAAAATGACCACATAAGACCTGAAAATTCAATAGGGATCATGAATCTTGTCAAGAAACATCAAAACATCTCCCCCCTCTAGACAATGTGCTTATGATTCTAGTTAAGGATTGTGTATCCATTAACTATGAAGATTCATCGTTCTTAGACAACACAACATGGTAGAGAACCCCTCTATCCCACACTGCCTTGTGGATGGGAGGACTGGATGATATGTTAAAATACCCATGTATATATTTTGAGCCATTCCCCAAAATATTTTTGTTTGTAACTTCAACCTAATTTTCCACAAAATTAAACTGAAATCACAGTGTAGAAAGATCAGTAGATGGGTCACCATTAATCCTCTAAATAAATAGGTGGGATAGATAAATAATGGGAATTAGCACATTCGTACCTATTTTGAGGCCACCCACCCAAATGTATTTTCAATAAAACCATGATGTACCACTAACCATAAATATTGACACATATGGCAGGTTTTTCAAATACATTTGCATCCCATCCGAAAAATAGGACCAAAAACTAAGAAAAATAATTATGGATTTCAGCTAAAAAATTCTTAATACTACCAATGGATGATTGACTCTAGATCACACCACCATTTAATAAAGACATAAAATCCTCTGTACAACCAATATCTCATAGAGAACATCTTCTTTTACCATTCATATCTCACCTCATGTAACAAACTAGAGAAAAACCACACCCTGATACCCACACGGACCTTTTCCATCATCGGCCACTTAGATCCTTATCCCCAAATCTCACGATGATAGATGAAAATGGTAGGGTGACCTGATATAATAATATAATACATCTAGATAATTATAGGACATGCATACTAATAATATTGACCACTATAAATCATCATACATTTAAAGGTATTTCTATAATAACATTCATTGTGTGAACATTGTTCAAAAGTGATAGGATTGGTCGCACGATAAGTGTATTGGATGATCTCAGGGATATTTTTGTGAATCCAAGAGTGTATAGGGGAACAAGAATATTCCTTAGTGAATATTCATGGACCAAAACTACCATCAAACCTCCACCATTGAAATCTCTCCCACAGGGGCAGAATCAATGAGGAGGAGGGGATAAGGACTGAAGTTGCTACACGGGGTTTATTAGAAAACCCTAGGGGATGGGGTCACATAATCAGAAGAATTGGAAACCATCCAATCCTAGAGTGGAGAAGGTATACTGAATTCATGTATATACAGGTAATAAATTTAAAATAATATAACTTATAACAAAATAATAACATAATAATAAAATATTATAAATATATATTCAATTCTTCTTTTTTAGTTATATATAGATATTAAAATTATTATTTAAGTTTTTTTAGAAAAATTTCAACTAATCATTTTAATATAAATGGAGTATTAACCTTAAATTATAAAATATTAATAAATAATTTTAATGTAAATTGTTAAAGTATATTAAGTATAAAAGTAATTTTCCTTTTTTTCAAAGCACCGTTTTTTCATTACGTTATATTTTATCCTAATATAAAAAATAAAACTCTTTTAGAAATAATTATATATTATGTAATTTGTTAAAGTCATTTAATTGATAACATTATATGTAAAAATATTAGGAAAATATATATCTATAAAAAACATTTTTTAGTAAAAATAGTTTTTCTTTATAGTTTTTATTTTTAGTTAAAATATAAATTTAAAATTTTCAGAATTGGAATTACATAAATCTAGATTAATTTTTGGATTTATGATGTCAAAAATTACTTATTATGAATTTATTATTTTTTATGAAATGATATATTTATAGTTGAAAAATGGGTTATTTTTAAATTTATAATATTAATTATTTTCTCATTCTGTAGGCATAAACTAGAAGATTAAAATTATTTTTACATTACAAAATATTTATTTTAAGAATATTGTTATTCATTCTAAAATATTCATTGATCTAATAAATTATATGTCCAACATTGTTAAAAATAAATTAAAATTATTCTTTAATAAAATATATTTTATTATTTTATTCAATATATGTTTTTTCATAGAAAATTTTAGGTTTGTATTGATTTGAAATTTACATATCATAATTTTATAATAATAAAAATTATTTCATCAAAATAAGTAGCTATGTTTAACATATATTTTAAATAAATTTTGAAACATAATATTTTACTTTTCCTAAAAACTACTCTTACATGTTTTGTCGGTATATTTTAAAACTAACTTTTCAAATAGTGAATAGGTTTATTTGGTTAAATGATTTATCAATTTTAAATCACATAGTATATATTAGACAAAAATTATAACATTATGTTTTTTAAATAATATTAATTTTTTTTGGATAAAAAATAATTACCATAGTAAAATTAAATTATTGTAAAAGTTAAAACGTAAAAAAAACTAAAAATAATCATATATGTATCCAAAATTAGTGCATTGGAATAATCTCAAACCACACACACTTCCTCTCAAATTTATTCCATATAATATCCATTAAACATTTAATAGTATCATAACAATATTGAAAATGTAATGGTGTCTTCCAAAACTGCACTTCCCTTCATTAATAAAATGGTAGCACTCCCACTACTTCAGGACTCACCTCTCAATCGAATTTATTATTGAAACTCTTCCACATTAGTATTCTTATAACCTTCTCATTGATTAAAAATATTTTTTGACATCAATTAGTTCACATAAATCATTCCTTTATATGGAGAATCTTAAGGAAAATGTTTCTTGCTGATGAATTTATATTGCTTTAAACTAATCAAGAACAAAGGTTATGGATTTTTTTTCTCATGTTTCATTTAGGGAGACATATATCTTAATTTTTACTATGATAACTTGAAGATATTTTTCTATATTCTTATTAAATTTCTCTAAAAAATTCATGGAGTTTGAATATCTATATCATGTTATTTTATTTTATTTACATCAATTAAAATTGTACACAACATCAAAGTGGGTTTTAATCAAAATGGTACTCAAACCGTAAGAGTTCTATTGCCAATATTCATTTAAAATAAAAATTGTTTTTGGAAGATAATCCATCTAGTGAATTTTGGTTTTATAAAATAATTATCATCACATACTTTTTAAATTCTTGGGGCTTAAAATTTTAACTTTATATTTCATTTCCACTTGACCAATATTTTATACGAAGTGTTTTTTAATATGAATCCAAAAATGTATCTTTTTTTAGTTTACAACATCCATTTTTGGATTACATAATTTTTTAAATGGTTTAAAAAATTTAATAATATAGACCTCAATAATTTAATGAGGTCATATTCTACTACAATGACATCCTAAAAATGTAATATATTTTTTTTCAATATTTTTTGTATGGGTCATTTTCAAAAAACTCAAGAATTTTGTTTTATGATTTCTAATGTGAATAGCTCATTCAATCATATTTTTTGTTATCTTTTATACTAAATTTCTAATATTTAATGGTCTTCAAAAATAAAATAATATCCTCCTTTATTAAAAAACATGTTCCTTAAAAAAAATCAATAATAACAATGACGATTATTATTTACAAAGTGATTTTTCCAATTTCTCTTAAAAATGGGTTTCATCGAATTTTGAATCATTTAACATATATTATTCTTGATCAAGGATAATCTTAAAATGTAAACAAACATATTAATCCTATAGTAAACCTATGTAATGATTTTCCATTTTGTAGGAATGATTGGTCACTACATTTATCAGGATTAATCATCCACTATATATGGTCATAAATTTTTCAAAATATTCCATTTATTTTGTAAATACTATATTTTTATTCATTTTATTGAATGATGTTCCCCTGAATTACATGCATCGATTGATTTTTGAAATTATTGACTTAAACATAGACTGTTTATGTATACTATGTAAATACATTTTGTTTAATTATCTTGATTAAATAATATATACATACGAAGTAACTTTATGATATTGGATTCCCATTTATTTTCAATGGTTTTATCATGCTATAATTATTTATTAACTTATTATTAATTTCTTAATATGAATCCACATGTGATCCATTTAATTTTTTATAGTTATCGTGATTTCATTAAAGAAATCCAATTTCATTATATAGGTCCATTATTTTTTTAAAGTGAGTGATTTTATTTTATACCATTAAATAAATCCAATTATATTTTCATGGGATCATTATAATGTGATTGGTGATTACTTTTAATTAGAACTCATAAGAGTGGATGATTTTGGGTGGGGTGTTATATCTCTTCCGAATGTATTGGTTTAAAGTTTATCTCTCATTAGACAAGTATTTTTTAGTACATATTAGTTTCTCATAAGTGTTGGAATTTATATTTTGAGTCATGGAAGAAATGTTCCATATACTAATATTTTTCCAAAGATAAAATATGTTTCATAATAATATTTTTATTCTCATGATTTTGTTATGTTCTCAAGGATCATGTTTATTGGCTCATGTTACATTACTATTTTGATTCCTGACTTATGTTATTCCAATTCATAATCCTTAATTTAGGTTTTATTCCTTATGTAGTGTTATTTTTATTATGTATCATAATTATATCCTTATAATCACCTTTTTATTACATGTGATATTATATTTTTAGATATTATAATTACCATTATTAAGAATATGACCTCACCCATTTTTTATGATTCCATTCTTATTGGTCATAATGATAAGAATAATTTATATTATGTATGGGAGGGGTCTATTATGGGTAAATATTTGAGAAATCTCCACAAGGGTTGTAAAATAAGTTATTTATGTAGCTTATCCTAATAGAAACTAAAAAATTTGTTCTTTGGATTATGTTACTATTTTGGAGATATAATTTTTACCATCTGGAAATTATTTAAAATATGGTCTTTTCCATATTGGGTCTCTATAGTTGGTATTAGATAAGGGTTTAGTTATTTCTATGTATTTTTTCGTGATTCAATGGATTACAGTGATAGAAATTTATTTAAAACCCTATTCATAGTTCTAAGGTGTATGTCTCTGTATAATATAAAATCATATAATTTTAGTGATATAGATATTAGGTATTTATCCAAGAAAAAACATCCATGTCAACAAACTATATTTTGATATAGGATCTCGTATAGATTTACTGTGTAATAAACCTAAGAAAGTTGTGTTGGCTATTAACCATGTTATCCTCGGGAAAAATACAAAGAAGATTACCTACTCCTCTAGTTTGGAATTCTCAAGGGATATTATTTCTTTACTCATGTTCAATTTATAGTACATTATAACGGATTTAAAATGATAATTTATTAAGATAAAAAGTAGGAGAAAACCCAAACTAAAGAACTAATTATTAAACACATTGTCATTTAAATTAAACTTAAAGGTATTATAATACTATAGGGTTTGGAGGTTTAATTTTTCATGTAATTATCTTACAATAATTTTCTTATTCTTTTAATTACTCATTGTAACATCTTTTCTTTTTATGAATGTCTCAATACTGAAGGAAAAGTTTTAACAATAGATATCATGGAAAATGTAGTGATTTTCCCCATGAGAAATCTAATATGATAAAATCTGGAGTGTTATATCTTTTCATTCGAAAAAAACAATCATTAAATGTGATTAAAAATGTTATCGTAGTTATATAAAAAATATTCCAATTATAATAAATATGGAGTTTTATGAAAATTTAAATGAATGAGATAATGAAGGAAGATGTGTTCAAATTTCTATATGTCAAATGTAACCGAAGAGTCACCAAAGGAAATCCCATAAAGGGATTATATGATGAAAAATATTTTTTAAAAGAGGTAATTAAGATTCATAATTCCATATAAAAACTAATATGTTGATTATGATGATTTAAATAAAAAGTGTTCATCGTAATATTCCATTAACAATTCAATGTCATGTGTGTGGGGAATTTAGGAATTATCATTGCCAATGCCCAAATAATATGACTAACAAAGGTTATGAGATCACTAATATCATAGACCAATAGGATAATGGAATTAATATATAATCTCTAATCCCTAATAGGATATTGACATTAGTGGTACACATGCCCTTTAATTCATTATTTTAGATATATTTTTAGAATTACAATCAATTAACTCTATTATATATAATATGTTTTAAAATACCCATAAATCACCACCTATATGATTTTATGTTCAAGGAAATCATATATTGGTATGATTTTTTTATTCAAAGTTGATCATTATAATCATTTTACCTATTATAATCTTATTATCCCTCCATTTGAAAAACTATACGTAATTTTAATAATGAATTAGTTCCTTCTATTTGGAGGAAAAAATTCAACAAAAAGGAAAACACATTTTTATATTACTCTATGATATTTTATCAACATTAAGATAATAATTACCACCCTCTAGAAAGAAATTATATAAATTGGGTATTGTTACCAAATAATGGTATAATCTTATCCCAAAAAGTTAGAGAAAACAAAATTTTATAGATAAGCCTATTCAGTGGAAATTGATATGATTCTGGAGTTTGTAAGGTTGATATCACACTTGAAATTATATTTTTAGTCATCCATGCTATTTATATGACTTTAACTATATCCACTGGTATGCATTAAATAAAATTGTGAGGAAAATATTTATTTAATGGGTGAATGTAACACCCTAGATTATTGTGAAGAATTTTGTTTCTATAAACTATATGTTTATAATTAAAATCTATATTATTCACTATTTTTAAAGGAAGTGGTATTGATTAGTAAATATTCCATAAAATATATGAATTAAAAATAACAACACTTTACTCATTCATAAGTATAAAATATTAGAAAAAGAACATAAAACTAAGTATTTTAAACTATGGGTTATTACTACAAATGGATAAAATAAATCTATTAAAAGTCTACAAATCAATAGAGGATAATTGATGCAAGATAATAATATACTCATGGCAAGAAAATCCCCTAGTTCATCATCACATTTGCGATTAGTAAGAGAAAAACAAAATCTGTAATTAAGAAGATCACCGTGAAAAAAGAAAGCATTATGAAATATATATATAACGTGATATATAAACAATGTTTTTCAAATTGATAGTATAATAAATGAATCAATATATATATATATCTATTTATATAGTAATAATTTTGGAAGGTAAAAATATGGCCATTATAATCATTTCTATTTCAAATATAGTTGTTGTACATATATCCCATTAGTATACAGATGTAATGTAGTGATAAATATTAAATTGAAAACAATATAAGTCAAATTGAAATAAAAAATGATATTAAAATATTTTAAATATATATATATATATTTGTAATATATAGATATTAATCTTTTAAATAAAATATGATTTTATAAACTTCATATAAAGATTTTATTATCAATGGACTTGTAATAAAATTATAAAATACAAATAAATAATATTTATGGAATTATTTTAAAGTCTATTTAATGAAAAAAAAATTCTTCTTTTTTACAAACCATTTTTGTGTATTTTATTTTTCATTACAATAAATTAAATATATATTGTTTAAAATATTATTATATATTAACAAATATTTTGACATATCTTAAATTATAAATTGACAGGAAAAAATTATTAAAACATGTAATGTTTAAAAGACAACATTTTTCAATAAAACTGTATTTTCTTAATATTTTTTGTTATCGTTTTAAACCTATATTTAAAAATTTTATAATATAAATTATATAAATATAGCTTCATTTTTTTAGGACGTGAAACATTTCATATTATGAATTCTTGGGTTTTTTTAAATGGTTCATTTGGAGTAGAAGAATATAGTGATGTCAAAATTATAATTTTTATCATATTATAATTTTTCATGTTGATCCTAGAATATTAAGAATAATTTTAATTAATAAAATTTGTATTTCTGTAATAAAATTTGGAATTATAAAATATTATTTTAACTTATAAAACATATTTCTAAAAAAATATAACTAAATTAAATTGATCCTTTAATAAAAAATTATGCATTTTTTGAATTATTTTTTATGGAGAAATTTAGTTTTTATATCATATTAATGGAACCTACCTTTTATTTTTTTTAAACTAATTTCTTTTAAAAAATTATTTATATGATAATCATATCATGTATATAAATTATTAAACATAATAATGTACATTTACTAAAAAAATACGTTCTACGTCGGTTAATTTTCAATTTAACATTTCAAACCCTTAAATATTTTATTATGTAAAATTATTTGAAAATATAAAACAATAAAGTTAAAATTAGTTAAAAGTAACAATATATCTTTTTTCACTAGTATCACGTACTCGGGATAAAAATTAACTGTAATATTATTTTAAAATTATGGTAAATTTTAAAATGATAAAAGATGAAACCTTAAAACACAATAGGTTTTCTAACAAATTGTTTGATGAGGATAATATAGAACCACATACACTCCCCCACACAATTTCTTCAATTTTAGATCCATTTAATTTTGAATCATTACATTACAATTTTGAAACACTAATGGTAACTTTAAAACCCACCGTCCGTTTTACTTATAAAAGGTTGACACTTCGGCTACATACAGACTCACCTATCCAAAAATATTCTTCTTGAAGCGCTAAAATGACACTAATCCTATAACCATTTACCTTGTTCAAAATCATTTTGTATGACTTATTTATCATAAGGCCTTCATTTCAAAGGACAATACCAAGGAAAATTCGCATCCCCGATGAGTTTAGATGACATTCATCTAAAAGAGAATAATGATTAGGGGTTATTTATCTCATATTTAATTTACTAGTTTTATTTCATATTGTGCACCATTATGTCATTAATATTTTGTGATTCTATCCTAATTATTATTTTTAACTTATTTATGGGTATTGAGGTTCTAAATCATGTACATACTTTAAATGTCCATTTATTTTAAAACACATAATTTAAAATTAGTTTTGATCAATATATTACTCAAATTTTATGTTTTTCTTTAATAATCTATTTATCATATCAGGATTTATTGTGAAATATAATCCACCGTGGAAATGTTTATTATTTATAAATACTCTCATAATTTTATTTTGATATTCCTGGGATTTTAATTGTTTGCTCAATATTTCTTTTCCCCTTCATTAATATTTAATTTATAGTAATTCTAGTTGGTGAAATTAACCATCAGTATTCCTTTCTATGGGGAACATCCCTTATTCCATGTCTTAGTTAGTTGATAGAATTTTAAAATGCGCTAAATTATACATGAATAATTTATTTAGTTTATTTTCTAGTACATTATCTTATTCAAATCGATATAAATATGTTTTTAATATTTTTTATAAGTAATCTTAATCAAGTTGTAAAAAGAATATATTTTTAACATTTTATATGAGAACACAACTTCCTTTAATTTTTTCTTTCTCAATGATACATACTCTATATGATTTAATGGAATTATATAATAAAATATAATTCTCTTTTATTTATAAAATGTTTCTATCTAAAATGTTTCTAAAAAGTCATGATGTTTCTTATTTCATAATTTATCTTTCTTTATTCACCTAAAAATGTTTTTCAACCAAATAAAAATTCATTTACATAAATCATTATTTATTATGTATATTATTCTAATATTACTATAATCCTTATTTATCATGATATAAAATGTCCTTTTTTGGATGAATGATCCATCACTTCCTTTTTCTGGACCAAAAATTCACTATTAATGATCCTAATTTTCACAAATGCTACTCCCTTATAAATAACCTTTATTTTACTCATCTTATTGAGGTGTGTCAATCTAGATGACATATATAATTGGATTTAGAGAAATTTATACGAAATATGTATACCCTTTATCTATATTATCTAAATACCATAAGATTTATTATCATGAGGGAATGGTATTTACCAAGATAGTTACACGATTTCATTGGATACACATTTATTTTCCAAGGGTTTATCATGTTATGATAATTGATGAAATTATTAATGATTTCTTTTTTAGGATAAATATGGAACCAATATTTTTTTATGGTTTAATTATAATATGTTTAATGAAATATATTTTATTTCTATGGGTTCTTCACATTATAAAAGTGTGTGGTTTTCATTTATAATTTTTTATTAAAATAATTATATTTCCATCTGTTATTTTATTATTTTATTGGTGATTTTTTTCATGTGACACTAAAAAGTGTGAATTATAATTAGCGGGGTATAAAAAATTCCATATAATGAATTTTTTTAATCTTAATATCTCATATGATAGGTATTCATCATAAAATTTTAGTTTCTCACAAAGTTAGTGACTGATAGTGTGGATCATTAATGTAATATTCCCTATATGATTTTTTTTACCAAAGTTAAAATATGTTTTATAGTTCTATACTTATTCTCATAACTTTGTTACGATCTCATATCTCATGTATATTAGATTTAGTTTTTGAACTCTTTCAATTCATGTATTATATTATAATAAGTCATATTGTATGATTAGTAATCTATGCTTCATTGGGTTTGAATTTTATTGTTTATCATGACTATACACATATGTTCATAATATTTTCACTTATGATATAATATTTCTATTGATTATATTTACCATTAAAAAACATCTAAGTTTACCTATTTCTTATGTTTTAATTTCCCTAGTTTATGAAAATATGTATATCATATAAGATGTATAGGAATGCATCTAGTGCGCCTCAATTATAAGGAAATTGTCCCAAGGGTTGTAAATATATTTTTTATGTTTCTAGTCCTCAAATAAATTTATTTTTTCAATATTTGGAAGATGTAATGTCAATCTTAGTTTTCTATATGGATCTTATGAATATGGTTTTCCATGATTAGATAGACAAATTTTTTATTTTTTTTATTAATTAAATAACTGATTATTCTAAAATTTATATGAAACATCGAATATATCAATTTTTCTTCCAAAAATAAAATATAAAAATTATATAGAAATTATGGTAATATGAATTTTCTTTATAAAGAATTTATTTACATGGACATATGATCTCTACTTATGTCATAAATATTGATCCGGATAAAACTAAGGTTGTGTAAGAGTGTCCATGACCAAAACATATAACTATGATTGCATGATTTTAGTGATTATTGACCTACTACTGATGGTTTTTTGAGAATATTTGTTCGTTATCTGTCACACTAACTACGATAAATTTAAAAATAGTTATATTAGTCTAGAAGATGGAATTTGATGAATTTATTCTTGAATTTATTAGAAAACAGGTTAATTCATTGGTGTTTCCCGTTCCATATTTTTATTTTTATTTTTTATCAATAGTTATACTTATTTTAAGGGACTTGGTTCTGTAATTATGTATAGTGATCGGGTAATTTCATATTAATCGTTCCAATTGAAAATACATGAAATGTATTATCAGACACATGATCATCATCTACTTGTAGTATATTATTCATTGAAAATGTAGATAAATATTTTATATGAGGTAAAATGATAAATATTTACTAACTATTTATTTTTAAAGTATAGAATCACATAAAATAGTTAAACATGAGGTATAGAAATAGTTAGAAATGATAAAAGATTATGATTTTATAATTCACTGTCTTCTTGGTAAATCAAACTAGGTAGTTGGTTCCATTAGATGAAAATATAATACATCAAAAGATGTGGTATATTTGGAACATGATCCTTTGGTTTATGATTTAACAAATGTTAATCTAGAAATTGTTCATGTGGGGAATAATTCACTATTAGTTCAAGTGTTAGTGCAACCATACTAACATGAAAAAACTAAGCTTTCATATAATGATGATATAGGTTTTTATGGAATATTATATTTGGTTAAAAATGGTATGTTTTCTTAATTTAATTTTGATAAATAAGGTATTACAATATTTATAAATGGTTTCTAATCTATGTGATCCCCATTTATAGAATTTATTTTTATGTGATGCATACAACACTCTATTTAATTTTCATTCTAGAGGAACTAACATTTATGTAGGCCATGGGGAATATTACTGATGAAAATAAATAAAGTAGTCTATTTCGATTTTACTATGAATTATTTTACATGAAAACATGGAAAAGTTGAGAAACATCTATTGAAGGGGATGGTTTCAACTTTGTTGGTTCCTAAATGGAAATGAGAGAACATACATGTGGATTTCATGATGGCATTCTTATAAAAATATTCAGAAAAAATTGTCATTTTTAATTGTTGATAATTTTATTAACTCTATGAATTGTTTTCATATTTAATATATATTTACTTAAGGTCAACATAATATAATTAATCTTAAATAAACATTCAAATTAAAATAATTAATTCTCTACATTATATCAAAGAATGAACCATGATTTACATAAATATTTTAGAGGACTTCAGAAGTCATTGGGTTCTAAATTAAATTTAATTACAAATTTTATAACCTCGATCTGATGGATAATTTGAGAGAAGGGTTCCAAATATAAAGTATATGATACAATATTTTTATTAGATAATTTGGTAATTTCATGTCATTAACATTTTATTAAATAATTTTCTCACAACCAAAATTTTCCATTCATTATATATATAGAAAGATTTTAGGCATCCTAAATGTAACTCCCTGATCACAAAAGCCCAGATTAGGTGCATTATAACATAACATTAGCATGATCACAAAAGATCATGTCTATAAAGACCAATTATTTTAGTATCCTTGAAAGTACTAGATACATTTATAAGGTTTACATTACATCATAAAATGGAAAACTACAACTGCATTGTTTCCATAGACAACACTAAGATCCCATAAACTATCTACGCAGGTCAATCATAATATACTTCTTTGCATCCTGGGAAAAATAAAACATAGAAAGGGGTGAGCTCAGATTCTTAAGAAGGATAAAAATATAGCAGAAACTATCATAAATAAGAATAAACATTTAAGGCAATGTATAAGATAAAAACAAAAGACTTTTAAACTATAACATTAGAATAATATGGAAATGATTAAAATAAAATAATTCCACTTACTTATTCACATAGATATTCTACTAGTCAAATAATCACATGAAATATCAATATCCACTTTCATAATGATGTAATGCATAATTCCATACTTTCATAACCACATAGTCAAGGCCTTATACCAAGACATAAAATAAAATTTTGTCAAGGCCTTGTGCCAAGACACTATTTTGTCTCATGAGAACTACCAATGCATCGAAGAGATATAGTGGGCTCCACCCATCACATACTATGTCCAATGCATTCCTCATATGAAGATGTTGAAGCATAATCTGAACATTCGTATTAAAAATATCATACTAAATGTCAATATTATAAGCACAAAAAATGAATGGTATAAAAATATCACATCCACAGTCAAACATAACTCATTCAATACAATATGAAAGATTTTATTAAAATAGATCAACCTAAATAGATAATAATGAATGATATTTACATAGATGAAAATAATCATCAAAACTATTTGAGAGAGATATCCCCCTTTTTTGTGAAACCATTTTAAAGTATCACTATTTATCAAGAAGCCGTTTAAAATAGATTTTTTAACTAAAGCATCCCATACCTCTTTAAAAATTTTAAAATGATTTTTAATTTTAAAAAATTAATTTCCATATAAATAAATCCTTAAAACCATTTTTTAAACATGGAAATTAATGAGAATGATTTAGAATAATAAATCTTTAAAACATTTTAAAATGATATTTTTGATAATGTTCCTAACCAAAAGAGAGACACTTGAATAAAAATAATTGAGGTAACAAAAACTTTATAATATTATTGTAATAAATGAATTCATGATATACTATGTCAATGTAGATTATATACACCATATAAAAGTGAATTTGAATATAACAACACAGAAGTCTTAATGGAATGTAAATTGAGATGATATATCTTACAAAGACTGCATCCTTAGGTTAAGGATAAATCTAAGGCATAATTATGATTAAAAATATAAGTACACTCAATATGATTGGATATTCAGTGTAAATAAATCAGAGAAAATTCACACATATTTTTGTAAAAACCACACCAATGAATTGGTTGTTTAACTCAATAAATAGAGATTGAGTTTAAATTACACATATCGAGTTTATATCAATGACGGGATAATTTATCAATGAATTGATTATGTGTTAGTGGAAATTACTACACAAATAATAAATATTTATTCCATACATAATCATGGAGTAAAATAATCAATGAAGAATGCGTAAAGCCGAATGAGTGGAAATTGAAATTTGAAATTCCCTAACCACTTTGGTAACATACGAAACATACATCCCATGAAAGATGGATCATAAAAGGACGATGTAATTACTCATAAATTAATTTATATTACACAAATAATACAATCATTGGGTAGTACATTCACCACACAAAAGGAAATAGTGGTAGTATGATATGAATCTCACGGAAATAGGAAGTGAGATGAAAACCCTTACATCGTTGTAATTAATCGAGTCCTATGGAAAAAAGCTAATTACAACCCAATTAATCACAGAATAACATGAATATAAAGAGAATCAGGAAAATTTATAAATAACAAATGACAGTACGCAATACACCACATCTAATAAATAAGTGGAAAACAATGAAAATCCCATAGAATAAAAAGCGAGATAAGAGACCCCTTACTTTGTACATTTCCTTGGAAGATGCTTGGTTAACCTCCTGTATAATGGTGAAATAATTGTTATTAAATTATACAATAATAAAATACATTAATATTACATCATATATGATCTTTTAATATTGCTTTGTTAATAATATTTTAGTATTATCTTCATTTCGGGTGTTAATTGGTTCATTTTCCTTTATATACTTTGTTTCGTAAGTAGTGTTTCTTATGAATAGGATATTTCTTATTCATATTCAGAATTGGATTAAGTCTTTAAACATTATTTTTAATAATCTAATGAAAATTAGTCTTGAATGGATTACGATGGGGAATGAATCTCATTGCGTTTGTGGAGGAGGTAATACATACGTACGCACGAGCGGCAATATCATTATTTTGATATTAAAATAATATATAATTGGATGGTATATCATATATACAGAATAACTATCATTTTATATCAATTACACATCATTATTATACCAATCCAAAGAATAATGTATTAAATAACAATTACACCACAATGTGGAGACGGTAAGCTGTACGTACGCATGTATGGTGACATGTCATTCAAAGGATG
Source organism: Viscum album (assembly GCA_963277665.1). Lineage (NCBI taxonomy): Eukaryota > Viridiplantae > Streptophyta > Magnoliopsida > Santalales > Viscaceae > Viscum > Viscum album. Next base: position 1,471,137,358 of record OY728157.1, read on the forward strand.
GATAGAATAATGAATATGGTTGAACCATTTTTATAATAACATCATAGTATATAGAATATACTAGATTTTTTATTTTATAATGGAAACAACAAATAAATATGAAGTGTAAGAAGAAAGAAACATGAAAGATGTGATGAAATATTTACATTTTCATCGGGTTCTTCCTTTTGATTTAAACAAAAGGGGTCCTTAGGTTGTCTTTTTGACTAAAGGAAGGCCTCTTGGATAAAGGAAGGATTGTTGAGAGGGTATTTTGGTAGAGGATGTACAAACCATATATTTTTAGGAATAAAATATCAATTAATAATATAAAATTTGTTTTAAAAACTCTTTTATTTCATTTTTGACACTATTTGGTATTTTGTTTTTTCTAAATTCATAACAGTAATATTACTTTGAAACCAATTCATATTTCCAACCCTAATATTTTATATTAACCTATAAAATTATTAAGAATCATAAAAAGTATCATATTACATTTATTTGGATATTTATAAAATTATCTATTTTAATCTTTCATTAATATGGTAATTACAACATCATCATTGTGTCATAAATAAATTTAATTATTTAATATATAAAAATAAAAATAAAATACGATTATATATGAAATTTCTTATCTTTCTAATGAATATTTATTATCGAATTTATCTTATGTGTATCCCTATATTAAAAATGATTTAGTTATTAAACATTGAATTTAACACTTTTAACTCTTCGTTGAATTAAATAATAATAAATTTCATAATCTAATCTAAGTGAACATAAAGGATAATATTTTATTTCTAAGTATTTTTTGGTCAAATAACACTTATCCAAAAGAATTATTACATGTTTTAGGGTAATAATAATATCAATTTTACACATAATTACCCTATTTACTTTTAACCGTGGTAAATAAAATTCAAACGTTTCTATTCACCAAAAATTATTTTAATTTTTTTGAACCACATTATATGTACTGATATCCACCGTGTCTCTAGGATTATTGAAATTAAATTCACAGAAGTGGTAAAATTATGTTTTATTCAAATTTTCAAATTCTCCAAGGAGGTGGGTAAAAATAGGTTTCATAGTTCAATAAGATTTTTATATATCTAAAATTATTATAAACTGAATTCAATGAATTACCTTGAAATTATATAGGTATTATGTATCTATTTTGACCGAAGGAAAATTAAATAAAAATTTGGTATTAAACTATTACTTAGTGTTTTTCACTATTCATCAAATATTGAAAATTTTCATAAGAATACCAAAAATTCAACCTAAGCTAATTTTGATATAACGAATCAAAAAATGAAGTCCATTTTGACAGATAAAAGTAATAAAATTTTAAAAATTGGGTATTACTATTCCTAACGGCTAGTTTGATTGGACGTGGTATGTTAGAATCTCGAGGTTGCGTACAATGCAAGCTATTACATTATTAAAGGGAAATGTACCATGAAAGCTTGGGGTGTTACATTTTTCCCCCTTTTAGAAATTCAGTCCTCGCAATTTTTAAAATTGGTCTTGGGAACATAATTCAAAGTACTACATTAGAAAAACAAGTCAATAAAACTATCGCTTTAAAATAATGAAAGAGAAGTATAAAGGTTACCTGAGATAACCTATACTAGGATTCCGTGTAGGAAAACATGGATATTGAATATAAATTATGGGTCAATTTCTGATGGAGAGGGATAGAAAACATGATCAGGATAATGTTAACAACAAGGAAACCATAAACTTGTGATGGGATAGTAGTCATTAGTTTCCCAGTTGGAAAACTAAATGAACAATGTTTTTTTAAGTTACATTTTATAATGATGAGGAATTTATTTATGAGATTGACTAAGAACATAAAGATGTATACTTACTTTTTAAGTAGAGTTTAATTCTTTAATAAATTTATACCACTAACTCATTTTTTTTAAATTATGAGTATCCAAGATGACTTAGCCTCTCCAAAAGATCTAGAATCAACTTCTAGAGAATCACATGATTTACAAAGGCTAAACTATATATTTACCTTGTCTTTAGAGATTAATAAAAACCCAAACGGGTAGTACAAGATCAGATGATCCCCCAAAAAGATATTCCTTTATGGAAATAAAAACTAATCTTAATTTCTAAAATTAACCCAACAGTACCACAATGTTAAATAAATACCATTCAATAAAAAAATTTCCTTAAAATACTTCCATATAATCCAAACTAATATTGAGACCCAAAACATAGTGTAATTTGGTTATGTAGTCTTCCATTTTAAATTGTATCTCCAAATAACATCAACTACTCTTAATGTCACAAACATAAAAGTTATTAACCTAATCACATATTCTCTTTTATAGGTTAATCATTTCCATAAAAAACCCAAATCACTATAAATTCACAATAATAACATTGATACAAATACCCCATTACTACTCAAATGAAATCCCACAGTATTCTATTTTCCATAGGCTTATAGTGTTCCCAACAGACTGAACGTATTCTAATATAACATTTATCACAAAATCACCAAATCATTTTCCTATACTAATGGTATTCATTTGATAATACATAAGATTCCAAATATATTTATTGTTGATCAATAAAATCATTTAACTAAAAATAATTAGTCACACAAATGAGGGACATTGTGTAGTTCCGTGGTAGGTGATAAATCCCAATCGCACTCTAGTTTTTGGTTCAATTCCCATAGATTTTTCCTATGTGATGGGTTGTCACACAGTATGCGTGTTGTCCTTTTTCAAAAACTATATTTTATAACATTACCAAAATGAGATTAATTCCTCAAAATAACCCTAACATAATTTAACCACAATTTTTATCTCATACCTTTCATTTTCATCCCAAAATATAATAAATTATAATTGCCTCAAACCCAATGATTGTATAAAACCAAATGGTTATTTATAACTATATCAACAAGAGAAAAGATAATTTTCACATGAAAAACTATAGGGTTAGAAATACAAGAGAAAATTATTCCAAAGTAATCCCATCAACAAGAAGAACTAATACCTTTAAACATTTCTCAAACCATTTATTTCCATATAGCTTCTTCTTTAACCAATAAAATATCCTATAGAATAGGGAATTCACTCGGGTAATGGCCATGTCCCCTAAATTTATGACAAATGACTGTAAATGGATTCTTGGGACCATTTTTATTTTTTTCCATAGTACTCTTCATTTTTCCTCGTCATTTCTTTTATTTAGGTCCTTCTTTCCCACACGTAAAGATTTTATTTGTTCCATTGAGACACTTTCCTGGGTGTCTCCTTCCACATTTCCTGCATGATGGAAATTGAAGATTCTTTTCTACAGGGTCTCCACTACTGGAGCTCTTATCGTTCATAACCTTTCTCTTCTTTTTTGTGTCCAAGAGTTTGTTAATATATATGTTGTTGATCATATTTTTAGAAATATGATTTGTCATGAACACGATGTATTTTACACCTATCAACATTCTGTTTTGTTGCACATTTCCACCATTGTTCCCACCTTGTACATCAATCTTAAAATTTCAATGACTTCCTTGGAATCCAGACATTGACAAAAACCAGAAATCATTGTGTGAGTAACATAAGTCATAAAATCATTTAGAGAATATCATGACACCATATTTTTAATTTGAAACACCTTAGGATTAACCAAGGTCATTTATTCTCATCTTATATAAAAATCCTTCATATTAGTTTGTAAAGAAAATGTAAAGTATCCTAAGAATTTCCCCCAGGAGTGTCATAACCAAGAGCGCAACTAGCCCCATTTTCGTTCACCAGTTCCCATTCGAGTCAATCTCAATGTAGTGTTTTTTGGGTTTTACCACTAGGTACAATTGTTTCAGAGAATCCTCTACTAGATCGTATCCAGACAGAGATTTATTTCTTGGGAAAATCAAAAAATCTTTATAATACCAAAATTTTATGAATTTCTTATGAAATAATCCTCAAAGTCACTCTTAGTGTGATGTGCTCTAATCAGAGTTTATTTGAATCTAGTTTCCAAGGTTTGTACTAAAATTCCTTTGATACCAACTATAACACATCGACCCAAGAATCCCAGAGTTGGTGAATTATTTCATAATGTTGGCATGATCAAAAAAAGATCAAGTCTTGAACAAATTATTAGTTTAGTAGTCTTCGATGTTCTAGAAACATTCATAAGGCATACATTACATCATAAAATGTAAAACTACAAACACATTTTTTGTTTAGAAAACACTGAGATCCCATAGACTATACCTTTAGGTTAGTCATAATATACTTCTTCGCATCCTGGGAAATATAAAACATAGAATGGGGTGATCTCAGATGCTCGGTAAGGTTAACAATATAGTGTATATTTTCATAAATAAGCATAAACATTTAAGGCAATGTATAAGACTAAAACAAAAGCCTTTTAAACCTGAACCTTAGCATAATATGGAAATGATAAAAATAAAATAATTCTATTTACATATTCACATTGATATTCTACTAGTCGAATAATCTCATGCAGTATCAATATCCACTTTCATAATAATGGAATTCATAGTGCCAAATTTTCTTAACCACATAGTCAAGGCCTTGTGCCATGACTACAAATAAGATTTTGTCAAGGCCTTGTGCCATGAGACTAGTTTGTATCATGAGACCTACTGATGCATCAAGGAGATATAGTGGACTCCATCTGTCACTTACTAAGTCCAATTCATTCCTCGTATAAATAGGTTGAAACATAATCTAAACATTTATATTTAAACTAGTATGTGAAATGTCAATATTTTAACCAAAAACAATGAATGGTATAAAATTTGCACAACCACAGTGAAACATAACTCATTCAATACAATATGGAATATTTTATTATAATAGATCAACCTCAATAGTGAATAATGATTCATATGGACATAGATGAAAGAAATCGTCAAAACTATTTTCATGAAATATCCCCCTTTTTCTTGAAAACATTTAAAAGTCTCACTATTTATCAGGAAGCCGTTTAAAAAGGATTTTTGAATAAAAGTGTCCCATACCAAATTTAATCTTTTAAAATGAATTATAATTTAAAATCATTAATTTCCATATAAATAAATCCTTAAAACCATTTTTAAAACATGGACATTAATGAGAAAGATTAATAATAATAAATCTCTAAAACATTTTAAAATGATATTTTTGTTGGAGTTCCTAAACAAAAAAGAGACACTTGAATACAAACAATTGAGGTAACCGAAACATTATAATATCATGGGAATAAATGGATTCATGATACACTATATCAATGTATATTATATACACCATATAAAAGTGAATTGGCATATAACAACAAAGGAGTATCAATGGAATGTAAATTGTGATGAAATCTATTATAAAGACTGTATCCTTAGGTTAAGGATAAATAAATGGAATAATTATATGTGAGAAATATAAATACACTCAGTATTATTTAACATTCATTGTAAATCAATCAGAGGATATTCACAAATATTCTTGTAAAAACCACACCAATTAATTGGATGTTGAACTCAATAAATGGATATTGAGTTAAAACTACTCTTATCAAGATCATAATGATTACATGAGAATTTATAAATGGAGTGATTATGTGTATAAAAAGTATATCCAGAAAAAGGTGAGTGCAAATTACTAAATAATAATAATTAGTGATTCCACACATAATCATGGAGTAAAATAATCAATGAAGTATGCAAAAATCCGAATGAGTTAAAATTGAGATTTTAAATTCCCTTACCAATTTGGTAATTTACAAAACATACGTCCCGTGAAAGATAGATAAAAAAATTAAGATGTAATTACTCATCAATTAAATTATAATACACAAATAATATAATCTTTGGTTAGTACATACACAACATAAATGGAAATAGTCTAAGTATGGAATGAATCTCATGGAAATAAGAAGTGAGATGAAACCCCTTAGGTCGTTGTAATCAATCAAGTCGAATGTCAAAAAGTTAATAACAACCTAATGAATCAAATAATAACATGAATATAAATAGAATCATGATAATATATATGTTTAATGATAGTACACAATACACAACATTTAATAAATAAGTGGCGAACAATGGAAATGTCATGAAATGAAAAATGAGATAATAAACCCCTTAATTTGTACTTTTCCTTGGTCGAGGGTCAGTTAAACTAATGTATAATGGTGAACTAGTTGTTATTAAATTATAAAATAATAATATATATTAATATGTTATCATCTATGATCTTTTAATATTTCTTTTTTAATAAAATTTTAGTATTATCGTCGTTTCGGGTCTTAACAGATTCATTTTCTTTTATATGATTTGTTTCATAAGTAGTGTTTGTTATGAATAGGATGTATCATATTAATATTTATAATGATATTAAATATTTATACATTATTTTTAATCATATAATGAAAATTAGTCTTGAATGGATTACGATGGAGAATGAATCTCATCGCATTCATGGAGACGGTAATCTGTACGTACGCATGAGTGTTAATATCATTATTTTCATATTAAAATAACATTTAATTGGATGGTATATCATATATACAGAATCATTATCATGTTATATAAATTCAACATCATTATTATACTCATCCAAATAATAATGTATTCAATAACAAATACACCACGACGTGGAGACGGTAAGTCGTACGTATGCGCGTATGGTGACATGTCATTCAAAGGATAGATAAAATAATGAATAAGGTTGTACCATATTTATAATAAAATCATAGTATATAGAAGATAATGGAGTTATTATTTTATTATGGAAACAACAAAGAAAGAGGAAGTGGATGAAGATAAGAACTTGAAAGAGGTGATGAAATATTTACCTCTTCTTCGGGTTCTTCATTTTGATTTGATCAAAAGGTCTCCTTAGGTTGGATTTCTGACTAAAGGAAGGCCTATAGGATTAAGTGATGAAATTTGAGAGGGTATTTGGGTTGTTTTTGGATGAACATTAGATTTTTTGGAATAGAATATCAATTTTTAATATAATATTTATTTTAAAAACTATTTTATGTCAATTTTGATACTATTTGGTATTTTGTTTTTTCTAAATTCATAAAATCATTATTACATCAAAAATAATTCTTCTAAACATTTATAATATGTCATATTAACCTATAAAATCAGTGGAATTCATAAAAAGTCTAAATTTACATTTATTTATATATTTATAAAATCAATTATTTTATTCATTCATTAATACAGTAATTACTGCATGATCATTGTTTCATAAATAAATTTAATTATTTAATGTCAAATAAATATAAAAAAATACCATTATGTAGGAAGTATTTTAGATCTATAATGAATATTTATAGTCTAATTTATCATATGTGCAACCCTATATTAAAAATGGTTTAGTTTTTAAACATTGAATTTAACACTTTTAACTATTCTTTGAATTAAATAAAAATAAATGTCCTAATCTAATCCAAGTGGACCTAAAAGATCATATTTAATTCCTACGGTTTTTTTTAGTCTAATTACACTTATCCAATAAAATTAGGATAGGTGTTATGGTGATAATAATATCTTTTTTACCCTTAATTACCCTATTTACATTTAACCATGGTAAATAAAATTTAAAAGTTACTATTCACCATTAATTATTTTTATCTGATGGAACCAAGTTTTACATACTGATATCAACCTTGTATCTTGGATTTTCGAAATTAAATTCACAGAAGTGGTAAAATTAAGATTTATTATAATTTTCAAATGCTCCTAGGAGGTGGGTAAAATATGGTTAAAAGGTTCAATAAAAATTTTACCTATCAAAAATTATTATAAACTAACTCCAATGACTTACATTGAACATATATATGTATTATGTATCTATTTTTACCTAAATTAAATTTAAATAAAAATTCAGTTTTAAACTATCACTCAGTGTTTTTCACTATTCATCAAAAATTGAAGGTTTTCTAAAACATACCAAAAATTCACCCTAAGATAATTTCAATATTATGAATCCAAAAATGAAGTCCATTTTGAAATATAAAATTTATAAAATTTCAAAAATTGGGTTTCACTATTCATAACGGCTAGTTTGATTGGTCGCGGTATGTTAGAATCTCGAGGTTGCGTACAATGCAAGCTATTACATTATTCAAAGGGAAACATGTCGTGGAAGCTTCGGGTGTTACAATAAATAAAGGGATATCATAAATTATATTGTCGTTATGAACTCAATGAAATAAATTTATTGGGGATAAAACATATGAAATAAATTGTTTAAAATTTTATTGTTATTTAGCATCCCATTATGGTATCATGGAGACGGTAGAGGAGTTATAATGATAAAATTAAGAAATACATTTTTAAGGTAAGTGAACATGTATTTATTAAAATATCTCCTTGTAAAGGTGTTATGTGTTTTAAAAATAAATAAATATTATTACAATGGTTTATTGGTCCATATTAAATTCTTGGAAAGGTGTAAATAATTTCTTATCAAGTGTCTTTTCTAACAAGTTCATCTCAGGTGCATGATATATTTCATTTTTTGTTGTTAAGAAAATATGTACCTATTGTATCCCATATTTTGATCCTTGAGGTAGTATAGTTAGAAAAGAATTTTTTTTCTATTAGGAAAATTTATTTATTATTATAGATCAAATTGATTTTTTGTTATAGAATATGGTAACAAACTTAGATAATAATTTTTGGTAGAAACAAATAATTAATGAAGCAATAGGGAAACCTAAAAAGGATATAAAGGAAAAAATATCCATATTAATTTAAATGATGAATAAAATTATGAGGATATATTTTTATTAATATAGGAGATATGTGAACCCCATGCAAATTTTAATAATTAATCAATATCATGTCTAGTATAATTCATGATTATATATTATGGATTCATATTAAATATAATAATGTTTAGTAATTATTAAATCTAAAATGTAATAGTTTTACTCTAAATAAAATGTTTTTTACATTATATGGTTTTATATAAAAGATAACATTTTAAATTTCATAAATACTTTTTTTAAAAAAATTATTTCGTTTTTGGTTTCAACAAATCAAATATACCTACAGGTGAATTTTGTAAATTTTTATTAAATGGTTGATTTTTAGGTTAATACTTAAAGTAATTATTTTTTAAAAACAATCACTTTTATAGAAATATTGTGACGTAATGATTAATTACTAAATATTGTAACATTTAATTTGAACCAATATATATTAAACTAATAAAAAATGTATTTAAAACATTATTTTGAATTTTGGATTCAATTCTTTATATTTGTGATCATATATTATATTTTATTCTAATAAAAAACAATTTGGGTATACTTTCATTTAATTGTATGGTTTATTTGTGAAATTATGTTATGTATTGATAAAAAGGTATAAAAAATTTCCTTTAATTATTATTTGAAAAAAAACTAGATAAAATGAACTTGTTAGTTGATTTCAAGGTGAAATTTATTATAAAATAAAACTGGGTATTTTAGAATAATTTTTTCTCATTCTTTTTTTGTACATATCATAATGGTAATTTCTAAAACCTATATATTATTAATATTTTAAATGGGTTGAAATTTTTTAAATATTATTTTAAAATTTTCATAGAAGGACCATTTTATTTTTTTAATATATAACATTATTATCATGGTAAATAGTTTTGTTGTTCGGTTATAGTCAAATTGGGGTTAAAGGGGGTTTAACTAGAAGATAAAAACAAAAATGTTTCCAAAATACGTATAAATATGATTGGATTAGGTTATTTAGATCCTATAACATCATATTTATGTATTAAGGTTTTTTCACACAGTATCATGAATAATACCCTATATTAATTTAAAATTTTAATAATTACAATAGTGTCACTCTCCTCAGTTATAGAAAGATACCACTTCTTCTATATTTATCACATATATTCAAAAACATTTATCTTACAATACCTACCACAATACCATCCTAAAATTCTTCCTCGTGACTTAGAGTACCGTGTCTCATCAAAATACAAACCTAGAAGGGTTAAGGAGTAATCTAAAGGGTGTTTTCATAAGAAGAGGTATAATTATTAAATGAGGGTCTTTGTTTTATTTCTTATTCTACATATGTTGAAAAAACATATATGTGATGATATAATAATATCATTATTTATATTATATTTAAAAAAAATTATGTTTCTAGAATTATTCATCTCGATTTTATCCTATGTAATGAAAACATAATGAAGTTCGCAGTCAGGATCCAAGTATCACTGAGAGGGTGAGGGGGTGAATCAGTGATATCTTTTTCTTTTTATGTTTCCTTTGAATTAAAACAACCTTAACCTATTTTTAATGATTTTCTACTATGTTGAACACACACAACCACAGGAACACAAGATTTACAAGGTTCACTACTCAACAAGAGTAACTATGTCCTTGGTATGGTAAAGAAATAATCCAGTACCACACAATCCACTAGAAAAAAATCCTTTGATGTGTAATACAACGAGTAGGGTATACCCTTACACTCGTGTAGCACTTGGAAAACAATATGCATGTGCATGTGCACCCTCTTAGCACAAATAGGGAATTACCGTATTTCAGTGCTTCTTCACAATTAAAAAGATGTAATATCTGAAGTACAAATCTTTACTTTCCTACTAAGAAGCTGGTAAAAACTTCCATACACACAACTAAATATATGAGATGCCCCCAAATTTTCTACGAAACCTTTAGAATATCTTGCGCGCAATTCCAATGCCATGCGCTTAAAAATTCACTTTTGGGGCGAAAAAGTTTTTCGCGCAAATCCCTTTTCCGTGCAACCCTTTTTTTTCACGCAACTATTCTCTTTTCACGTAAACTTCTTTCTTTTCACAAATCTACATCAGTGTATTATTTCACACGCACCAGATCTCCAGATTTCTTCTATGTGTTGATCATTTACAAATGAGAAGGGTTCACCTCATATTTATATGCATTTTTGACCCGGCTCGAAAACCACTAATCCGTGCGTAAAACCCACTTCATACGCGTAAAAAATCTTTCACGCAACATTATATTTCGCTTAATACATCAATATTTTGTGCAACCCATGGTTTTGCCATTTTTAATCATTCTATGCATGAAAAACCAATTGCGCGCAAAATCCCACACTGCATTCCATATTGCGCATTAACCCATCCTTTCATGTGACATCGTATTTCGCGCAATGATCCAATTTTTCGCGCAACTCATTCCTTTTAAAATTTTTGAGCTTCTGATCTCAAAACACATTTTGCGCGAAAAACATAATTCCACTATTTCTCACATCCTGTAGATATTTCGCGTAGCTTTTCATTTTTAGCGCATCCCACTGATTTTTCGCGCAACCTGTTACTATTTCACGCACCACTTTATTTTTTCACGCAACCTGCCTAAATTTCTGTACACTCCATGCCTTTTCCATTATTCGATGTTTCTGGCCATAAATCATTCCTTTCACGCCAAATCCTAAACCATATTCAATCTTTCGTGAAATATAGATTGCCAAAAATAACATCTTGATCTCCCGATTTTCAGGCCCAAATATTTGGCAAACACTGGAAAACGACGCCACCTTAAACTGTGCTTTTGTGCTACCCCCAGATTGTCCATTGCTTTTTCATTTCTCTATTCACTACTTCCCATAACCATTCTTCATCTTTCATCATGAACTCCACTATTGTGATATATATCCTTTGATAGATCAGCTTTAGCATTGCTCGAGTTTCAATGGGAAGTACCGAAACGTCCCTATCTTCCAACAACATCACTCCTTCCAATCAAAACTATATATTACTGGCATCATCATTTCTCCCCCATTCCATCATAAGGCTTGCATCACAAGTTCTCCTGACTTATGATATTGGAGAAATACATATCAGCAAAGCATCGTCTGGTTTCAAGTCCTTTACAAAGTGAATTGATTTATCTTCTTTGACAACAAAAGACAACACTCTGCAAATGCGTACTCATCAAACTTCTTTCTCTATCCAACTTGGTCCCAACACATATTTCATCTTTAGGTGTGTACTACCACCACAATAAAGCAATGAGTATCATTTTACACCACCACATCTCAAGGATTTTTATAATTATGGATTTAAGGTATATATATGATATTTAATCCATAATTATAATTGTATAAATAAAATTTATCCTCTTTTTTCATACAATTACATATGTTGAAAAAATGAATGCATCGTTTATGCGTATATATGGATGACCACATCTACGAAGTGAGGCAATTCATTTATATTATTCACATTTTATGATGATGGATGAGACTGATATATCTCTAAAATGAATTATGTAATTATTATGTTCTATAAGGGATTATTTTCAAATTAATCATGTACATTATTCTATTTATATAATTTATATTAATATTGAGCATAATATAGATATGATGATGATATAATAAGGTGACTATGCTTGAAAATTAATATTAATAAAATTATCCTAAATTCATAACATAAATTAATGAGATTATGTGTATATGAACTGTTATGCCACCTTTATTTTTGAAATGCATAATTTTTATCCATGGTTTTCCAAGAGTAGCCATTTTTCACAAGAAACTCCATGATTATGATTTTTTCCATTAATATTATTATGAGATGTTTTGTGAAAATAATTTTCCAATAATTCTTAATAAATGAGAAAAATTGTGTATTTTATCTAAATGTTTATGATATAAGAAATGAGATATTTTCTTATGTTGTTACATGATTTTTAAAATGAATTAACATGTTTCAATCTTTTCACATCCCTTGGTTAGTTTTTTTATCATCCACGGTTTAAAAAAATCATTCCTTAATTATGAGTTGGGAAAATATAAATGTCTATCACTCATCTATATCTATTAACTAGTAAAAAAGAAATACTGTTTATAATGAAATGATTGTTTAAACTTAAGTAACTTTTTTTTGTAAAAATTGGTTATTTAGAAGAAGTTTCCAAGTTTTAGATTGGTATGTATTTTCCAAATTCGTCCAAACTCTAAATAAAAATTTGTCGTGCTTCTAATGTTTTTCCAATAAGTCCAATATACTGAGGGTTTTGATAATCATAAAATCCCTTCATAAGTTACTAATGATTTCATTTTTAGGTTTTCTCATTAAGATTAATATTTTCTTAGTTTATTTTATTGAAATATAAAATTAATGGGGGTTTTATGAAAAGAGTCCTATGTATAGAAATTTCACAACGTGCAGAAACAACTACATCATGAATTTGATGACCTCAGTTAGCTATATGAATGAAACACCTACAAGAAAAGGATGTGTCACAAAATTAGTAATGTGGAAATTTCCTATTTTGAACAGTGTTCTACATTAGAAATTTGCTATATTGATAAAATAGAATCATTAATTGGTTATTTTGAGAAATCAGATATATAGTTTTCATATGTGGTGAAAATGGAAACGAGGTTCCAAATGGAAATATAATTCCTTTGGCTACAACAAATTTTTCTATCTGAGTAAGAATCAAGTATCAAGAAATATTGATATCTTGACCAAACTCATATCCAATTTGGCCATGTAGATAATTTTTCTATATGATAAATAATCAATTTGTATTCAAATTTGTGGAATTAGGCTATATGCTGACCTCAAATAAGCTATTTCAATATGGACCACTATATTTTTTATCCATGTTATAATTTTAGTGTTAATTAATGTTTTTATTGTTTACGTTAAATGTTGGAATACCTCATTATTATGAAAATTATTATAAAAAGTTTCGAGTATCGAGACAATAAATATTTACAAGGATAATTTAATATCCAATACTATAGTAAATTTATTTCCATAGAAAGGAAATTTGATATTTAGTTGTGATCTTGAATTTTTTGGATCAATATTTGTGTGATTAAGAGAAGAATTTTTAATGATTTTTCCTGTGTGAGTAAACAAGAGAATAATAAACAATATAGTCTCTTAAACTATCATATATTAAATCTCTAAAATTTCTCTTTATGCATCTCTATTTTTGTGAAAGATAAAAATATAAAGATATTACACTATAGTTTTAAAATCAAATATCATCATTTTTGTGTTTTAGATTAATTATCTTGGTCTATTTTTATTTCTTATCAGATCCCTTGGAGATTTTTTCTCTTACATATTTTTTATCTTACAATTGTGAGCTTCAATTTTAAATACCCTCACTATAATGGATACTAGTAAAATAACCTTTAATTTTTGTGTTTGTAAATCCTTTTTGGGGCCCAGCTATAAGCTCTTATTATTTTATCAAGAGATTTATTTTTTCATTCAGTCATGAATCCCTGAAGAAAAGGACTGGAAATCCCCGATAAAATGATTTCTCTAGTGATAAAAACCATTCTATTGATGTTGAGTACTGTTAGAGTGTAAAATTGTATTTTTATTCCACAAACCTCTATAAATCTATCGTGTTTTTATCTTTTATTTGTACTTTTATTTCTATTCTCTGTATTGGTTAACTAGATATCATATGTAATCCAATTTTTAAGAAGTTGTTTTTTATGCAATATAAATTTCATGAACTCAATTTACTGCTCCCTTTAGTCTTATTGGAGTTATCTCTAATACAAAATCTTAAAATTGAAATAAAGTAAACACTTATTATAAATCATGTTATTATGGTTTTTATGCTATATAGTGTTATATGATTTCTCACTACATTTTTCATTTATATTATAGCAACCTCGATAAAATAAGTATAATGCAAGGCCTCATGTTACAAAATATTATTGTGTATATGATAGCTAGTTCCCTTATAAATTTATTTCATCTATGGTTTTTATCTTTTACACTTTATTCTAAAAGGGTACTAATAAATATTCTCATGTTTTATAAATGGGTCACCTAGAGAGAGTGAATTGATGAACCAAGTCTATTATCTATCATTATATGACCTAGAAAGTTTATCATGATTCATAGATATATTTAAATATGACTAGAGGGATAAATATATACATATATATATATATAGTATTTATCTCAATAATTATGATTTGGTTTCATGACACTTGGTCTTGGTTTTGGGTAGTTTTTTTTCCCAATTGAAAAAATTTCTTTTATTTTTTTAATTTGACATGTTTTATTATTGTTGGCATTTATATCCATATTGATTTATCTAAATATTTTGGAATGTGTAGTTTCTGCAGAAAGGAAATTTATTTTTTAAAATCATTTGAGAAAAAAATAAGGAAATGTGAATTAAAGAGTTATTTATTTTTAAATTTTGAGAGTCCTCTTACCATGGTTTTTCATGATATTTTGAAGTAATGTTTGTGTATTTATATTTCTTTTTGAAATTAGGGTTTTATGATTGATGATATATTATTTATTTAAAAGGTTCTTCCACAGTTTCATAAAAGTAATAGATAAAGTAATATTTTTTTTATTAAGATTTATCATGTGAAGAATCTATTTTATAAATTAAGTGAAAATTTTATTTATGTATTGTAATATGAATAAACTCAATAGAATATTTATTGATGTAGTATAAGGAATGTTCTGTTTACTCCTATTATATAGACTAGAATGTGTGTGAAGATCTTATATTTTATGGATTTTTCTAAATATTTAAACATATTTATTGGTTTATTATTTATTATATAGTTTATATATGGTGGGATACAGATTATGGTCATGTTTTTCTAGAGATGATTTTTTGGAGCTATTTGATATTATTATTATTTTGTAGGTTGTGTCAATCAATTCATTCAAGTGAATTTTTTTTATACCCACTACTTACGATCAAACATTATTTTTATTTGGTTGTACTATTTTATGTTTTTTAATGGATATTTTTTCTATAATTTTATGTTTTTATTTCTTTGTTATTATTTATTCTTATTTAATCTACCTGGATATCCAATGTTGGGATAGGTCATGTCGAATTCTATATAGTTTATGCATAGGTTTAATTTTTATATTAGGTTTTAATAATTATAACTGATAAATATTAATTCCATTAGTTATTATAACCATAAAATGGAGATTATGAATATCATTTAGGATTTATCTCTATCTAGGTCAAGTTCAAAATCAGTGGTTGCCTGGGCCAATTATTTACAATAATGGATCTCATGAAAGTGGAGTCTATTATATCATAGAATGTCTCAAAGAAAAACATTTAGTCTTAGAGTTTTCTTGGAATTTTGGAGTATAAATACTATGTTATCAATGATTTTTCCAATATTTCTACTCGTATCACTAACAGTACTAAAACAATTTCAACATTCTTGTAGTCAGACTGATTTGAATATTCTTTTTAAGAGATATATTATTGGATAAATGTAGATCAAATTTATATACATACTCCCCTAAGTAGAGGAATTGAGTTATATTGAAATGATTCTTTTATAGTCTTTGATTTTGTTCTTTTGGTGGATAATTGTGTAGATGAATAAAATTATAGATACCTAAATATCCATGTATTGCAGTATGTTACCCATGATCAATAATTCACTAATGTTGTATAAGACTTGTTGTTTAAGAGGAACTACCTTTATAGTAGACATATTATAACATTTATAGTTATCAAAATAATCAAATATATCTTTTCATAAGATGACATAAAATTCAAGAAATATCATTAGACATAATTACATGAGCCTTTAAATTATGATTTAAAACAATATCTTTTCAAGGGAAACGATTTATGATTCCCATAGCTGAAATATTCACTTCTAAAAGGATATAGAATCCAAATAAATGTGGACATTGATGTCTCTTATGTGTTTTGTCCAATTTATATGTTTGATTATCAAACTATAATGCAATTATTTCTAATCAACCATTAATTTTCCATCTTGAAACTAGTTAAGGACTCATGAAAGTAAAGTAATAATTGTACCATTATTAGAGAGAGACTCAATGGTGGGGAGATCCAAGATGGGTGTTTTGGGGATTCTTTATCCATCTTGAACATCAAGAAAATACTATTAGTTCCAACTTTTAAAAAATAATGGGTAATGAAAGAATAAAAAAATCTCTTGGTGTGAATCCAATAATCATAATAATGTATATTGATGTTCAAAATCAATTTTTCTATCATGTAATTAATAATGTGATCATAGAAATTATTTCATTATTCCTTGAATGCCGGTGGATGAAGGTATAAAACAAAATGTTTTTAGGAGAACTTCAACTACTCCCATTTAATATGTGAAAATGGGATGATTTTACTATGTAATTCATGATTAGACTAATTATAACGTGAAGGTAATGAGACATGGTATGAGTGAATGTGGATTATCTAATAAAATATATCACATCTTACAAATAAATGCATATTATTCTCTAGATTGTCTTAGTAAGCTATATGATAAGGATATCTTGAAGAACCATAGTGTACGTTTTAGAATTGCCACTGAGATGGATCCTATATTTTTATCCCAATTCTCAAAAAGACTGTAATGGGAATTAGGTTTGCAAGTAAATTTGGATAATAATTTATACCCATAGACAGGAAACATGAGTTTTCTCATAGTTGAGTAGTTATTTTAATAGGTTTCAATACACATTTTCCAGAATCATTTTCCCATTCATGTTTTAGACACCCTTATTGTTTTATAAAAAAATGGTTTGATATTGGTAAATAGAAAAGTGTTATATTTCCTCAGTAAAAAAACATACATGAGTAAAGGGAGGGTTCCTCTTTATGGATTATATTGGTGGTTTTGTGTAATGCTATTCAAAAAAAATTTCAATATTTTTTGGATCAAAAGGCACCATTCTATGTTTCTTTTATGATATGGCATACAATTAGTCAATATAAATTTTAATTTATGTACTCTTCAATAACATGAACATCCCTAGTTTCTTAAGAGATTTGGACTACCATTTTTTCGTGTAGAGAATACTATGACTTCTTGGTGTTATTGATAATTCAATTTTTAGATAATATTTAACTCCATTACTATTATTCACCAGGTCACTCTGTTATATTGGGGGTTTTCATATAATTATTTAATTTAGTTTTTTTCTTATTTATTTGTTTTTTTTAATTAGTATATTTATAATCACCTTTTCACATTTCATATGATCATAAGTACTATATCTAAATTGATGATTCATAGTCTAGAGGTGTTCATGGGGGATTTGGATCTATTTTGTATTTTTTTGATATGATTATGATGAGTCATTAAAGAACATAATAATTCATGTTGGTTTTTCATAATTAGAATGACCGTTGTTACATGAAATATATCAGGTAGTAAGCATAATGAGAATGATATTTCTAGTTTCTAGTTCCTATCGAATCCAAGGGAATAAAATATGGTGAAATCCTCTTGAATTTTACTATGGGATGTTGTAATTTTATTTTATGTCTCATTCATGTGTTGTATATAGTTCAGTTTTATATATATATATATACACTAGTAGTTCTTTTAGTTATTTCTCTACATGAATAATCCAACTTTATTGTCACATATTTCTTTGAGTGCCTCATTTTGTTTTTTATAATCTATTTGAAATCCATGTATTTTACATTATAGTGCACATTAGTTTTTTATTGATATATTGTTCCATTGTTTTGCCTGTATCCACACTTCTTCATCAACAACCAAAATTGATAATTGATTAAATTTAACTCCATTATCAATAATTATATCATTATGAAACCCATATCAATAAAATACGTTCTTCCTTCCAAATTTTATCAAGAAATAATCCCATATTTTCAAGAAAGTAAATTTCCTCAACCCATTTAACTTTATTTTGAAATACTACAAATATATATTTATTGCTGTGAAATTTTTCCATTGATCCCATTAAATCCAAAACACATAAGTCAAATATGTTAACTAGAAGATTTTTTTATTTTGGAATCTCATGTATTTCTCTATAATTCCAATACTATGGAATATATCATAGTTTTTAACAAAATCTAATTCATAATTGAATAAACATGTTCATCTATTTCCAAATATATTTAAATTCTACCACATAGTAGTGTATTACAATGATTTATAGTATTTAATAATTCTTATTTTGGAACACACCTTCTAATAATATTATCTATACCTTTTTTTATGATTACAATTATCCCAATGATAATACTACACATTTTTCTTCAGACCTCTTCTTCCCATTCCATGTCATCCCCTATGGATATATCTCATTAATTAATTAATTTTCAATTTAAAAATACCATGGAAACATATTAATAGTGAGATAATATAATTTTTCATATAGAAACACACAATTGATAGGATGGGTTAAATATTTCTTTATGTCTTTTAGTTCAATTAAATGTTCAACAACCTGATTCTCAATGTCCTGTATGTCTTCAAGCAATAGATCAAACTATTGTAGTGTCAAAACCCATATAATCAACCATGGGTTTTCATCTACCGTTGATGGTAGAAATTTCAATGTTGAATTTTCTATAAATACTATCCATTTTCTTCTACTGAGGTATGGAATGAATTTTACCATGTCTTAAACAACTACTAGTATCACCTTATTTATTGTTGTATAATTGAGATTTTTTCAATTTAAAAGTGTTATTTTATAGTATTTTACATATTAAATCCTTTATGATGTCTATATATGATATTGTCCTAGAAACGCATTCATTTATATCACATTTTATTTCAAAATTTAATGTAATGTAAGATATTGGGATGATATCTATTAAAAATAGCTTGTTATTAAATTTATTGAGATATTTTTAGTATGTCTTAAATGTATTAAACATAACAACATTTAAAATATTGAGAAAAATAATCCATAAATATATAAAAATTAATTTATAAACTGTTTGTAAATTCATTATGGAACAATCGACATATTTATAACAAAAATTAATTTTATTATCCATAATGATTAAATTAATCCTACATTAGGCTTCCCACCACAATTCAATCCCTAGATTTTATATTACCCAATAAAAATCCTTCCCTAATCTTAGATTATAATTTTTTCATGGTATATATCATGTTGGTATCTTCACATCTTGTAAGATCCAAGTAATGTTTCTATAATATGACTTTAAATGATATGATAGTGATAGAGAATTAATAAAAAAATACAACAATGATTATTTCAACCAAATCCAATAATATTTCAATCCTACATCACTTAATTATGGACCTATCTCAAAATTTTCTAAATACGATTTTGTAATATGACAATATTATATGTTGAAAATTGAAGGTTATTTTACCCTTATCAAAAGGATCAATTTTCACTTGTTTATACACTAAATAATATTCCAAAAATAAATATGAATAAACAAAAAATCATTTCAATAATATAATAAAAAAATTAATATGGGAAATAATATTTCTATCTTGCCTTATCAGTGTTTATAAAGTATATATAAACTCTCTAACTTGTTAATGTACTTATTTAATTATTATCATTTGATTCATTTATAATCACAACAAAGCCACCCTTCTTGTGTAAAATTTTAATAGAGCTTTCCCAGATATTACTAGTGATAGGATAGACTATCCCTACATCAAGAGCCATTATTTATTTATCTTTTACCATGTACTTCATATTTTGGGTTGAACCTTCTTTGAATAAAAATAATTTTCATCAACTCATATTACATGATTCTTATATATATAGTTGTATTAATCCCATTGATGTAGGATATAGTATAAGAAATTAAATTGTTAACCCCTCAAAACACATCAGGTATCCTTTCTTCTAGTTCTGCATCAAATTTACTGTTGAAAATTATAATAAACTGATCCCTTACATCCATGTAGAAATATTTCAACATGGAATGTAATAACTTCAATGAAAACTATGTGATTTTTACAATAATTGTTGAATAATAAGCCCATAATTTTCCATACCAATGTGAAAATTTTAATTTAATAATTATTATGGAATCCATTAATATATATATCTATTTATTAAAATCCAAATGATGATTCTACAATATTTCCAGTGAACTCGTCTATTTTAACATGATTACATATACTATTAATATGTAATTAATTACTCACCTCTACATTAATGAAACTCATTAAAAATATAGAATCTAAGCCATATAAATTATTTTATCCTAAAATACATTCAAGATACTCATTAACAATTTCATATAAAAATTCATTTTCACTTGACAAACATCAATTGAGGAATCTATAATTGATAAGAATGTTATACCCAATATAATTGGTACCACTTTATAATTTTTTATATCAAACACATCATAATAAAAAACTATGAGAATATTTTACAATGGAAATATTAAATAATAAATTAATTTTTTAGATATGTAAGGTATTATTTAACTAATTACAATGAAACCTTGGCCAGATTTATTTTTTTGATTACAAATTCCTTATAAAATTCCAGTGGAATACATTTAATACTTTCTCCTGATTTTTATGAACAGAGGAATATATTTTCTCCATTAGATTTGTATAAAATATTAAAACATCAAGTATTCTCTAGTTTTTATTATATATTATTTTTAATTATAACACTAAACTGTTTAATTAGTACTATTTCAAGCTCCTTATTTAGTTTTAAATGATATTATATATTAATTTATAATAATTACATATTATTCAAAGTTACACTAAAATTACTTATTAAATTTGATCATATAGAATTTGATTATATGCATATTTTGAAATATTTATCCATATATTTTTATATTTAACATTACCTATTATGGAATAGAGTATGTTCTTTATAAGATTTTAAATAATAATGATAAATCTTGCAAATAAATCTTTCATTGTCACTTTCTACAGTATAATTATTTTTTAACATCCAATTATGGTTTCAATACCTATTTTTTATTATCACTGTTATTTTTCTACATTATAATTTTTTCTTTTTTACTATGATCACTCTTTACTTTATATTTTTCATGATTTTATTTATCTCTTCTTTTAACAACATTTCATCCCCAATTTTTAGTAACTGGCATCCATATAACACCCAATATTTTTATAAATTAGTTTTTATAATAAATTGAATTTATTTTATTGCATTATGTATATAAAATACCAATTTGATCTTTATCATGCAATATTTGGGTTTCATACATTACAATATAAATTGAGTAATAATAAAACAAATATATATTCTTAAAATAGTTATTTAAAGAAAATCATAATAAATTAACCATTAAAATTTGAAATATAAATATTAATAAAAAATTTATAAATATAATTTGAAATCCTTATTTTTAAATAATAAATATTTATAAAAACGTATATAATTTTTTGTAATGTATTTATATTCTTCCAAAACAGTATTTTCTCAAATAATTGCTTCTAATTTCTTTTCGTGAAAAATAATTAAATTCCTCTTTTAAAATTTGAGAATATTAATTTGATAAAATAAAAATACTTTACGAAATAATCTTGTAAAAATTATTTTAGGTTGAATTTTTTAGTTATTTATGTGAATATTCATTTTTTGGATAAACTGTGACAAATATTTAATTTTAATTGAAAACTACCTTTTATTTTATTTATTTATTTTAATTTAAATTGATTTTAATTGTCAATTAGTTAAATTATATGCCTATTAATAAAAAAATTTCTTTTTAGTATATTTTAAATGGAATTTTAATAAAATAATATTTCAAACATGTGAACAATTTCTCTTTACAAACCTTATTTATCATCATGTGTGTAGGATTAATTTGAAATTAAAATATTCAACTTCTTTGAATTCTAGTTTAAAATTTTGTTCCGTTATATTAAATAAAAATAATATATATTTTAAAATAACTTCAAATTATTTTTTTACCCAAAATAATAGTAATAATTGAAAATATTATTTTTCACATTTAAGTTAAGAATGGGTTTATCGAGGGTTAGAACCAAAATTCAAGTGTTAAAATTACATATAAACAATTATAAAATATATTTTTTTGATATAATTAGACATTATAATGTATACGGTTTTAATTTCATCCATTTTGGACCATTTTTTCATGTAAAAAATGAGGGTACACTTTTTCTTTTTCGAAAATTACAACTGTCCCACTCACCTCACATATAAAATGCCACCAACTCTCCTCTCTTATGCACAGATTAAAACCCATTTATTTAAAAAAATACCTGACCAAATAACATACCAAATTCCCTCAACTCATCCTATAATCCCTATTTTTTATATAAATCCACCCTAGTATGTATTTAATGGAAAACAAGGATGATACCCTAATAAGAGATAATGTTCATCAACATGCGTATTTATTTCATTTGTTAATCCACATCATTCAATTGATATTATACCATGATGATAAAATAAAATAATTAAATTAAATATACATATTTGTTTTTATTGTTTGTTTATTACCTACATCCACCTCGAATTCTATCAAATAGGTTATAAAATCAATGTTTTTGTGTACAGCGCACTACCACCACGTGAACCGATGTCATTCATTTCTCAAGTACTAACTCTATAGGATGGTTATAATGATATATGTCTTATTTATATTTGATATTTAGGATATTATTAAGTGTTTTTAATAATTATATCACATGTGATTTCATACATTCCATTTTTTGAAATATGATAAAGTCATTCATGTGTACAGCATATTACCACCTCGCGAAGAGATATGATTCATTCAGGATTTTCATGGAAGATTATTAAGAAGATTTTAATGAAAATATGTGATATATATAACATAAAAATTATTAAATTATTATAATATATTAATTAACATTATTTATTTATATCCTTTATGGAAATGGAAACCACATTCATGTGTACATACTTTCTACCATCTACACCAACGATGCATTTCATTTTCTATTACTTAATATTATGTGTTACCCTAAATACACATATAATGATTGTATATTATATTTATTTATCATATTAAATTATTTATATTATTAAAATTTTATATAATTAATAAGAATAAAAATGAAAAATCAAAGAATACATTAAATACAGTGCAATTATTACATGAATCGTTACATTAACATCAAATTTTTAATGAAATGGTAGTAAAATGAATAAGTGAATCATATATGGTTTAATATATATATATATATATGGTTATTTAATTTATGTATAATAAAATTATATTTATTATACAAAAATTTTGATGATTTGTGGTGAAATGAGGGCTTAAGTTTAGGAATTTTAAGTCTCGCTTTTATTTCTGAGAGTCATATACCATATTTACCACTCATTTCAATTATGTGGTGCATATACTAACACTATGAAGTGATATATCAGAAATATACCTATTTTTACAATATTTATTTTATTTATTTTATTCTTTACTTTGGATTATGAATCAAAATATTACTAAAGTGGTAAGATATTTCTATCCCACTTTATAATTCTATGAGACACATGCCATATTCACAACATTTTTCTTTTATGTGGTTTATATACTAAAAGTGAATATATATTTTTATTGTTGTTCTTATATTTATTGATATTTAAATATCTATTTTATTATCTCTATTTCATGGTTTTTACGTTTTATGAGTTACCAAATCGAAAAGGTATTTTTTTCTCAACATTCCATCTTTGAGACATATGTTATGTTATGAACTTGTGTTTTTTATGAGGTGTATATATTTTAATTTTATCTCTTATATCATGAATCCCATTATTTTCATGATATTATATGTTTAATATATTGTTATTTTTTAAAGGTTCCTATGATTCAAAGTCACCAAAGTTGTAAGAGTTTTATGTTATAATCTCATATATTTAGGGATTGATTATAATTATGTCTCCCATGTTGAAATTGTATGATATTCCTCCCAATAATTCTCATGAAATTTCATACCATATGAATATTCTTTATTTAAACTAGTAATTGTAATATTTTTCCACTCTTAAGTTCTTAAAATAATTCCAAAAATATTTTTATGAAACTCTATATGTGTTTCTCTTTTCAATCGGAAAAATATTTTATTCTGAAACCATGTATTATTGAAATCGTTATAAAATTGTGTTATTATTATTTTTAATATACATTTTTACCAATGTTTAATTTTTTATAAAAAAAATTAAAATGAATCTTCATCTCATTTTCAAAAAAAAAATATTGTTTGGATGTTACCGAAAATATCAAAGAAATAATTATTTCATTATCACCATGAATAGTATTTCCCACTATCATGACCACTCAATGATTTCAATCTTCCATTGAAATTTATAAGGTTATTTTCAAAATAAATGGATTATAGAAATGTTTTTTTTAAATCAAATTGGAATGTATATTTTCCTCAAAAGTTGTTTTAAAATATTCTATAATGATTATTTTCAATGAAAATATTTTTTAAAATTTTTATTATATAAAAAAGTTTTTTCATTTGAATATTTTATAGTAATATAGAAATGTTTCTAATGATTTATCTATAAAAATAATTTTCCATATAAGATGACATACTTTGATATATATTAGGTTGTGTTTGATATATGATCCAAGGATATGATTCTTATTCCTTTTATAAAAGGTTTATGATTATGATATAATGATGATTATCAAACCAATATATTTTCTATAGGTTATATTATGTTGAACTAATTTTTAAACCCACTTTATTTTTGGGGTATTGATATGATGAATGTGTTAAGTTCTTAAGGTAAGCATATATATGATTATCATTATTTGACCAGTGAGACCCATAACTCCAACCAATGAATTGGGTGATGATAAATTTTCTACGGGCTTAGAGGATACATTGGTGATTATCCCAAAACTAAAAAAGGGTACACATGTGGTTTACCCAAGCCTAAAAGAGGCTAAAAGAGAGGTCACCCCATGCCCGAAGTAGATACATGTTTGGTAATCACAATCCAGACACTTTATGAATGTCTTGGTGGGTAGCCTAGACATTATATTTTCTATTCATATGTGTATGACATAAATATATGTCTTATGACAATTTTATGATCTCATGGGTCATGTTCTTCAATTTAATTATTATTAATTTTTTAGGAACTGACATGATTTATTTCATGACTCATATATATGATCTATGATATGTAGGGTATTGTTTTCATAAGTTATTACCATATTCGCATACCCTTATGCTCAAGGCATATTGATATATCCCTAGTTTACCTTTACTGAGCATTTGAGCTCACCCTTTTAAATGTTTCCTTCCATAGGGATATGAAGACTGGTATTATGTCTGATATTTCTATAAAGGGTAATAGTTATGAAGAACATATTGGGATATGGTATAGCTCACTTACAAACTATTTATTTTTGATTAACTTTTTCTAAGGTCAATAATATAATTTCATCCCCTGGTGTGTGTTTGTCTAATGTAATGTTCATCTAAAAAGATATAATATCTATTTATGAAATTCCAAGGTCATTATACATAGTATCAGAAGAATGGTATAGTTATCCTTCTAAAACTAGTATGAGAAAACATAGTGATATAGCTTGGGATATTTAAACATATAGGTCTATGGATGTCTTTTGGGCTAAGTATAAGGATGAATAAAAGTATATTAAAATTTCCTTCAATTTTGTTAAAAGATTTAGTATGTTGTTTATTGGAAATTGCATCCCATTTTGGATACTACAAGTCGATATGGCTCTGGGATAGAGGTAACTATTGGTAATTACTCTAAAAAAGGGTGAATTTATCTAGACTCTATCATCATTGGGTGTTTGGAAATGGGCCTTAGTACACACTAGTTTTGATACTCTAGGTGTATATGATTTAGAAGTTCAAAAACACTTTAACAACCACCTTGATGATTTTAAATAGATGAAGACTACGAATGACCTATATTGGGGATAAGTAATAATAAATTGAAAATAATGAGTCATTATATAGACACCTTTTAATGGATTATTCAGGATTATGTTGATCCCTGCTAGGATTAGTATTACTCACACTATGATTTGGGTTTTAGTATATGGATGGAACTCAAAGGAACCATGTTAATGTTGAGTATGATAGTCCTTGCAGTTATTGTAATCCATATAAACCAGGAATTATTGGATTTGGAATTAAAAATATTATTTCAATTCTCACACAATATTATACAACATTTCATCATGATGTACTTTCAAATGAGAAAATGAGAAGGAAAGTTATATTTATTACTTAAATAAGGAAATGTCCATGTTCCTTTAGTGGGGCTTCAGATCCAGTAGTTACTAATAAATGGATCATCACTGCTAAAAATACATTTTAAATCCTCTAATTTTCCTAGTATTGAAAATTCATTTTATTTAACTATCTTTTGGAAGGTTATGTAGAACAAAAGAAGATTGTTATCAACAATTTGACGGAAAAATATCTAATAGCCCTTATGATTAGGATGAGTTGAAGAACTAATTTTTCAATAATTACTTTCCCAATATTCTTCATAAGAATATTGATACGCACTTTCTTGATATAAAATATTGATGATTAATCCCTTTGGATATATGAAGAAAATTTTAAAATGATTTAGAGGTATGCTTCTATTATTATCATCCATCCTAAAAGTATGGTTGATCAATTCCTCAAAGGTTAAATACCATGTATTTAAATGGAATTATCAATGAGATACTAGGTTAGCTATAAAGTTGTGTTTTGTTTTGATAGAAAGTGTAATTGTAGGGTGGATTTACGTATCTATATCAAAGTATTGATATTAAAATAAAAATGGAATTTAGATGAAAAAAAATAAGAATCATGGAGATAATAATATGATCTTTTCTTTATACTCAATGTGTTGGAGAAGCATGGAGGAAATTGGATTAATGGTGATGGTAACTGTTTTACTTGTGTCGGGGAAGGACATCAAGAAATTGAATTCCAAATTGATGGGAAGAAATTATCTAATTTTATAGATAATGAGAAACCTATACAGAATGCCCCATGCACAATTTAGTGTTTTAATTGAAAAGAGTTTGGGAATTAATCTAAAATGTGACCAAATATAAGAGTTTGTAATAATGATAAAAATCAAAAACCATTCAATAAAAAAGCAAAAAAGTTA
Organism: Viscum album; assembly: GCA_963277665.1. Classification (NCBI taxonomy): domain Eukaryota; kingdom Viridiplantae; phylum Streptophyta; class Magnoliopsida; order Santalales; family Viscaceae; genus Viscum; species Viscum album. Next base: position 1,471,165,242 of record OY728157.1, read on the forward strand.
TGGATTATTCAATCATGATGGTTGATGTGAAACATGATAATTATGGAAGACTAATCCTCCCCTCCATATTGGTAATTTCATGTTTGATTTTGTATGATTGGACCCAATGAAATGATTTATGTTCATCCTTTATTGAAATTTCACGGGACTATCTCCTTCAACATGAATTATAGTATAAATAAATCACATTTTACATTCTATAAATACAAGTTTGAGCCAAATATTATAATATAATGTTTCTATAAGATGAGAGATTGTTTAATTAATAAAGGGTGAATAATATTTTAGAAGAAATTATATATATGAGTAATATTAACATAAGAGTAATGGATAAAATCAGGGGTTTATAATATTTTGGTTATTCATAAGAACAATTTTATTTTACATTATTATATTTTATCAATATTAATGGCATTTTAGGAGATATTTATGGAAATATAACCCTTTTTAGGAGGAATTCCATTTTTGGTGATATGACTAAAGGTATTGGTAACCTTAAGAGTTTATCTTATATTTGATGATAATTTAATTATGGGTTATTACAATTTTAGATTGATTTTGTTAATACCATTTTAGATATAAGATACCATCTAATCCTTGAAACAAATTGATACATCTAAAAATCTTATGGGGATTGAACCCACAACTAAAGGATACCAAGAGTAGAGAACATACAACTAAACTATTTGAAAGATTAATTCTGATGGGATAGCATAATGGGTGATATTATTTAGTATGTATATGAATTATTTTTATGTCACCATGTTAATAATTAATTTAAAAATTCTATGGGGGTGTTACATCCAATCCCCATACTAGAATGGAAATGGGAAAAAATCACAATTGATTTTGTTGTTGGAATCTCCTAAAAGGTTAAATTGAGTAATAAATTATGGGATGTATTTGATCACATTAATAAGTTAGTACACTTCATCACTATCAGATAATAATTATATCGAAATTAATTTGCAAGGATATAAATTAATGAGTTGGTAAGGTGACATGGAGTACCAAATTCCATTGTATCTGATTGGGATCCTAAGATAACATCAATGTTCAGGAAAAGTATTTATCAATCTCTATATATAGAATTGAGTTTCATCACTATGTATAATCACCAAAGTGATAGGCCGAGAAAAAGAAAAATTATAACCTAAAAGGATCATTTTAGATCTCATCCTATCGGTTTCAATGGTGGTTGTGATCAACAACATCCCCTAGGTTTATTTTTTTTACAAATATAGCATTCACTAAAGCATCCATATGGATCATTATGAACCACTATACGAAAATATGTGTGGAGATTAAATAGATGGAATGATGTAATAGAAATTAATATATTAGGACTTCAGATACATGAAAAAATCGCATATAAGGTTATTAAAATTCAGAAACAAATTATGGTATCTCAATGTCTATATAAAAGTTATTTTTTCAATAGCCAATGTGACATCTAATTTTAGCTTTGTGATTAGTTTGTTTTTAAAGTTTATCCATGTTATAAGATTATGAGATTCTAGAAGAAATGAATGCTAAGACATAGGTACACTAGAAACTTTGAAATTCTTGATCTTATCAAAATGGTATCATATTATTTTTTTCTTCAACCAAGCTCTCTGAAGTGTGTGGCTCACCAATGGGGAAAACATTGGTACACTTTTTCTTTTAAAAATATTACTTGCATGCCACGCACCTCGCTAATGAAAATTTTTCCCACTCATCTCTTCATCATAAATTGAGACCCATTTCAATTATACAATACCTACCAAAATCACCTCCTAACTTCCCTCATCTCATCATAGATTTCATTTTTTGTATTGAAATCATGCCTATGAATTCATTTGGTGCATACCTAACAAGGACACCTGAATAAGAGGTAATGTTCATCAATGAGTATTTTTGTTTTATTTAATCATATACATCATTCAATTATTATTATACCATTATGATATAACAACATAAAGTTCTTCTGTATACGAATATCTCTTTATATTAAGGACATTACCTACAAATAAATCCCCTTCCATCAAATGGGTTAGGAAATGTTTGTTCGTGTACACAGCAAACTACTGGCTCACAAACCGATGTCACTAAGTTTTCCATTACCACCTCTCAAGACTTGTTATAAATATATATTTTCTATTTAATTCTAAAATTTATGATATTATTACTCTTCTTAATTTATTGTATCACACATACATTTATTCATCCCATTTCTTGGGAATACGATAATGTTTATCGTGTGTACATCGATCGACCACCCCTATGAAGCGATGTGATTCATTCTTGCATTAAATGGATAGAAATAAAGAATAGTTTAATAAAAATATGTTATATATGTGATATATAATATATAAAAAATATTATACATTTATAATATATCATTTAACATTCTTTATTTCAATTCATCAAAGAAACTTAAACAACATTCATGTGTATGTACAACCCACCACCTCCATGAATTGTGTATTTCGTTTTATACTACTATATTTAATGAATTACTATGACTAAATATATACATTTTAAATATGATATTTGTATATTTGTTTAAATTCAGTAGATTATGAATACATGATCTATGTTAGAGGACCTAAAATATCAAATCATAGCATACATGAAAAAGAAAATAGTTATTGACTAGAATGTCACTTTAACATTGAATTTTAAATAATGGTGTTATAAAAAGACTTAAGGGAATATTATATAATATTATATATATTTATATAGTAATGTAATATAATTATAATAAACATATATTAATTATATAGGATTTTTCAACTTTAACAATGGAAGTCATGTCTTAAGGTATGGTATTTCTAATCTCACATTTATTTCCGAGAGAATTATGCCATATTTACCACATGTTTATTTTTTGTGATGTAAATTTTAATCCAATGACATGATATATAATTAATATATTTCTTTTAATTATATTTATTTATTCTTTGGATTATATTATTTAATTTTTATTTGGTTTCAAAATATCACTAAAGTGGAAAGGGTAATCTACCACACTTGTTACTTCTATGATACGCATTAAATATTCAAAACATATTTATTTTATGTGGTTAATATAATTACATTGAATTTATTTTATTATTATTCACCTAAGAGTTATTTGGATTTAAATACCCATTTTATGATCTATTGTTAAGGGGGTTTATAGTTCCAAATTTAGAAAATCGGGCTTGGATTTTTGTCTCAACATTCCTTCATTGGGAAATATGTTATTTTATGCACTTATCTTCTATTATTAGGTGTATATTATACCACTTAGACAAGTTATATCAGGAATATCCTTATTTTCATAATATTTTAAGTATCATTAAATGTTATTATTTCAATGGGATTACAATTCAAGGTGGTCTAAGTGATAAAAGTATTATGTTACAATCTCATATTTTATCGGGATTATTTATGATTATGTATCCAATATAGAACTTTTATGAACTACCTATAAATAATTCTCATGAAATATCTTCACGTATTTTAATTTATGATGTTTTAGAGTATTATTATTTTTTCCCTCTCTATTGTACATAAAATACATAAGAAAGAGTTTTTAAGAATATATGACACTATTTTTCTCTTCGATCGAAAGTTTATTTTATTCCAAAATAATGTTTTCTAAAAATGAATTAAAAAATTTATTATTATGATTTATCAATTCATTTTACCGATGTTTTAATTTTTAAATTTTTTTTAAAGGAATATTCATGTAGTTTTCTAATATTTCCCATTTGTATTTTAACAAAAATATTAAAGGAGTACTTGTTTTAACATTCATGGAATGCACATTATTTTCATTATCAAGACTAGTAAATGTTTCAATAATAACATATATATTTTCAAGGATAGATTAAAGAAAAATGGATTATAAAATCTATTTTTTAAAAAAATTTATTTCAAGTTGATTGGATATTTTCCTCAATAATTTATAAAAAATAATCATTAATTTTTATATTAAAAAAGTATTTTGAAAATGTTTTATTCATTAAAAAGTGTTTTCAAGTGGAACTGTTAACTTTATCAAGATATATCCAACATTATTTATCTTTTAAAATCATTCTCCATATAATATGACACCCATTGCAGTATCTTTTTCATTTTTTAGACATGAACCAAGGATACCATCTTTATTCGTTCTTTTAATGGTTTATGTTTATGATGGCATGATGATTTGAAACCTATCTCTTTTAAAAAGGTTATGATATGTTGAAATGTGTATAAAAATCATTTCATTTAATGGGAAATTATATTATGAATTTTTTACTATATTTTACAACACATAAGTATGATTATAATTATATGAACATTGGTGCATTTATCTCCCTCAAATGGCCTGGTTAAAGATAAATTTTCTATGGGATCACAGTATACATTTTTGGTTATACCATGCCTAAAAGGAAGGGTACACTAATAGTTATCCCAAGCTGGAATGAATATACATGGGAGGTTATCTATTTCTCGAAGTAGGTAGATGGGGGTTATCCCAAGCCTAACATGTTATGAATGTCTTGGTGGGTAGTATTGACCTAAGATTTTATATACTAATTTGTATGCCAAAAATGTAGATCTTTTCCAATGTTATTCTCTAATGGAAAATATTGTTGGATCTCATTATGATTTATTTCATGTTAACTTTAAATAATTATTCTTTGAATCGTGTTTATTATTAATGATATATTTGTTATGGTTTTCAAATGTTATTCTCATTTTATCCTAAAAATATTCTCATGTTATATTTATATCTCCCTTATTTAATATACATATCCTCTATTTTCACACATTAACATTACATAACATTTGTGGAATACTTATAATAAAACAAAAATAGACACCCAAATACCTAATAATTATAGAAAATTTGGAAACATGAAAATACATACACTAGTACAAAGATAAGCTATATCATCTTCCACTAGGATTTTCTTGACTAGAACCCATCTTAGACATATCGTACATAATGAATATCTTCATAACATCAGGGTAAGGAAACATAATAATGGGTGACATCAGGTACTCAGTAAGTTTTAAAAATGGAGTTATGTAATAATAATCATGAACATAAGGGTATGATAACAGGATCATGAAAATATAAGATCATACCCTACATGTAAAATATCAAATACATGAATCATGAAATAAATCTTGGAAGTTCATACGACATGAATCATAAAGAAATATAGATCATGAGCGTTGAAATAATAACATTTGAAAAAAATTTAATTTTGGTAGATACATAATAATTTATAATGATATCCATTGTAAAAAAAGACATGGTCATCGAGGCCAGGTTACTCGACAATGTTATTTTCTGAACCAAGTTTACAACTCGTTCCAACCCTATATAAGTGAACTGATTTCCATCCTTATTTGAGCCCCGTAATGCTAAAAAATGTTCATTTCTCATTACAACCCTTTATTTCTTAATCGGTTTTATTTTTAATTATACCCATGTACATATAATGAGATATAAATATTTACCCAACACATTGGAGGGAAATACAGGTCTCACCCATCTTATAGTGAAATCATACATACATGTTCCATAAGATCAAAATAAACCATATCATAACCTATAAAATTATATGGGTATTATAAAAATGTAACAATATCATATCCTTTGTAAATATATAGGTTTTTTAATAATTTAATCAAGAACATAACCCATGAAAATATACGAGTTTCAAAATCATATAACTCGGGAATAACAAATGGGTTTCATAAACATCAAACCATCAAAAAAGAATTCATTCATAGAATTAATATGCATGGAAACATTGAATAATTTACTCATATAATAATGTGGGACATAAATGGTTGTTATCTTATATGAGAAAAAAAATTAAAAATATTTTATAAAAAACTTGAGGAAAATGACCTTTGGACAATGAAAACACTTCTGAAAACATAAAACCTTTTTGAAAACCCTTTTATTTGAAAATATCGTTGAGAAAATATAAAGTGATAATTGAAGACTTTAAAAAAAATTAAAACCATTTTTCCTTGAAAATTTTCTTCAAATATATTTTGAAAACAATTTTAAAAACAGGGTTTTTGAGTACTATAAATTTCTGATGGAAGAGAGAGATGGTCAGATTTTAATTAAAATACTATATTTAGAATAAAAGAGTGGGAAATAGTACTAATACATGAGGATATCCTAAATAATCATATTATAAGAAACTTCATGAGTGTTCTTAAGATATGGGTCATGATATTTCATCAAAGGAAGCATAAACATAAAAAGTCTAGAAAATTGATGAGATTGTCTTAGTAATCTCTTATAACATTGAAACTTGTGATCACACTCTCCATGTATGAAAATGAAATTACATGAAGAATAAAATAACATCAAAATAATAATATTAATGATATAACATGTAAATATTATGAATATACACCTTTAAAAGAAATTTATGTGCCTAACAAATCATTAGTCATAATGATGGAAAACTAAGACGAAACTGTTTTACCTATTTGGTGACTTTTGAAACATAACCCCCATGAAATAATGTTCATAAAATTGATATAAAAATACCAATAAATTTAAGTATAATAATAATTTAATATATATATATATATATATGGGTAGTATATACACCCCGAAAAAGTAATGGGTGGTGAATAACAATTTTATCCCACATAAATAAAATTGAGATGAATTCCCCTTACCTTTGGTTTTGACTCTCATTGTTCTCATTCAAACCACCTGTATAATAATTATAAATCGTTTATAAATCTTTTATAGAACCATATTTTTTTATATATTACCATATATGGTTTTATTAATACATTATATCACCCTCTTGTTTACCATCATATGTTAAGGTTTCACTTCGGATAACATTCTCATTGTTATTCGCATGTGTCTTAATTCATTATATATTTGGTACTTATAAAAATAACATGATTTAAAGATTTTAAAAATATATATATATAAATATCATTAATATTAAGTATATTTGTATTATAAAAATCTATATAATATATAAGTATGAAATGGATTACACCATTTATAGAGATGGTAAGCCGTACGTACGCATGAACACTATTTCTGTTTTTATTATCGTATTGAAAGAAGGTTAGAACATGTAATATATTAATATATGTATATAATATCCTTATAGTAGAATTATAATGTTATATATATCATATAATTTTACTAAACATCGACTTAAAACATTCAATGTGGTGTGTGAAATAATGACATCGCTTAAATGGGGCGGTTGTCCCGACTTCCTCAAACAAAATTATCAAACGTACACCAAATAGAAAATAAAAAATATATGTGTTGTAAAAGGAATAAATAATATTAATTAAATAATAATAATATATAAAATATATTAATAGGTTTTCCATCATAATTTCTACCATAAGAGGTAGTAAGGGATAAATAAATAATCATCGTTTATTGAGGTCGTAGTTCACTGTACATATAAGCAATATGGTCGTCACCCATTAGATATATGTGTGTGTAAGTGTGGGTGGAACCATTATAATAAAAAAATCAGAGTATATTTTGGATACTAGTTTTTTATATAATAATAGGATAAATAGAGTGTGTTTGATAAGTAAAATAAAACATATGAATTTAGAGATGGTGTTACCTTTTAATCGAGTAACTTCTTTTGGTTTAGATAAAAGGATTCTATGGAAAAATTTATGCCCTAATAGAGGCTTTATGGAGTAATATAGGGATGTTAGGATGTTTATTAGTAAGGTATTATCTAATCCTATGTGGTTTTAGAGGTGTAGACAAGAGGGAGAGGCAATGGCCTTTTATAGGGAAGAGAAAGGACACACTTGGTATTTCCAAAAACAAGTTAGGTGTACCCACATTTTTACCCAATAATGTCCAAAAAATAAAAAACCTAAATCAATAATATAATTTTAATATCAATGTAATGGATATAAAATGTTATTTTAAAATATTTATATTTCATTTTGTGTCTTAAATTTAAGGATAACCTAATTTTTCTCTTAATCATTGTAATTAATTTTTGTCACTCTCACAAATATGTTTGGTCAAATACTAAGTTAAAATTTTTATATAAAAAAAATTATTCTGATACAAAATATGGAATACATTTTTACAAATTATAATCACTGAATTGATGAAATTTTTTTGAAATTAATATTGTAATCAGGTCCACAATGTGGGTTTCTAGAGTATAAACATTCACAAGTTTGTTATGATTTTATACAAATGTTTATATTGATATTAATCTCAATTAAATATATTTTATTAATTCATTAAAATATTATATAATTAAAATTTTAATCAAGTTAAAAATTTAATTTATCCTTAAAAATAAATTAGATGAAAATGTAGTTTTGAATTAAAATATGGTATTTTTACAATTCGTCAAAAAATGATGTCGCTCAAGAAATACCAAAAATCATCCTAAGATAATTTTGACATTATAAATATAAAAATAGAGTTTATTTTATCCAATGAAATTCCTATATGTGCCCAAAATTAATATTATTATTTTTCATAGAAGAACATTAAAAGCAGTTCATTCGAAAAATTGTATTTTTAAACAGAAAAGGACTTTACCCAAAATCGTATTTTTTGTTATCCATATGTTCTAGTTATATAAAAAAAATTAAAAAATATTTTAAAATTTTTTATTAATATTCATATAACTATGTTTAATGTCGAAGTTATATTTATCTCTTCTAAATATTTATAAAAATAAAAATTTGTTTTGTAGAAACATAGGTGTTGTGTGTAACATACGCAATGTCGGGGTTTCATGTAACATATGCCAAGTCAGTGTTATGTGTAACGTATACTGAGTAAGTGTTCCATGAAATACTCACAAATTTAGTGCCACATAAAAGGAAATTTTTATTTAGTGCATTGCAAGAAATACATAAAATTTTAATTTATTCAACAAATAGTCAATAAAAACTTAGGGTGTTACATTATATCCCCTTAAAATGAATTTCAGCCTTTAAATTAATCCCTCAGGTAAAAAATTGAGAATATTTATACTTTATCACATCCTCATGTTCCCAAGTAGCTTTCTCTAGCTACTGACTATTCCAAAAAACAATGACCAAGTGTGTGGTCTTATTTCATTGAACATTCTATGATCATTCCATAATTTCAACTAGTTGTTCTTTTTAAGATAGATAATCCTCCAATGGTACGACCTTAGAGTTTGATACATGTGAAGGGTCATAAATGAACTTACTCATAATTCATACATTGAAAAAATCCTATTATTTATAGATATTTGGAGGATTTACTATGTAATAGGCAACCATCTTAATACGATCAAGAATATCAAAGGGACTGATGTACCAAGGGAATAGTTTTCCTTTCTTTCTAAATCTCATTACATTATTATGGGGTGATATTCATAGAAAACCCTTTTCGCCCTGTTCAAATTAAATATCATACTGATGGTTATGATTATAAATTTTCTGCCAACTTCGAACTATTGTGATATATGGATGAATTCATCTAACCACCTCGACCATTTCTTCAGTAATATCAGGTCCCAATAGCTTTTTTTCTAAAACCTCAACCTAGCACATTAAATCACTACATTTATTCCCATATAAGACTTCATATGGTGACATTTTAATAGTTTAATTAAAAAAATTGTTGTAAGAAAACTAAACATGAGGAATGTGTTGATCCTACCAACCTTTGAAATCCTGAGAACAAGATCTCAACGTATCCTCTATGGTTTGAATTTGTCTTCAAGACTGAGGATCTGCCTGAAGATGATATGTAGTGATGAAGATAAATTTTGTATCAAGTGCTTTCTGAATTCTTCTATATAATATTGATTCAATCCTTGGATCTTGAATATATATAATAGATTTTTGTAATCCAAAAAAACATTCCACTTCTTTAAAGTTTATCTAGGAAAGCATATCCATAGAGAAGTCAACACTAATAGAAATGATGTTTGTTGACATAGTGAGAATATCAAATACCAGCCATATATTATTAAACCCTTTGGAGGTTTTTGGTAATCTAATGACAAAATTGATAGTAATCTTCTCCCATTTCCATTCTAGTATAGGTATTGGAAGAAACATACCCTTTAACTTCTTTCTTTTATGCTAAACTTTTTGGAATACCAAGAAATGAGATACAAACTCTGGGATATATCTATTCATGCCATCGCACTACAGGTATTCATTCAAATCCCCATAAATCATCATACATATAGGATGAATATAGAATTAATAAATATGATCTTCCTCCTATATCTCCTTCTTAAAATCTATTAAGGAAGAAATATATACATAGTTCTTGAACTTCATCATTCCATCCTGATCACGGTTAAACTCGAGAAAATTTCTAACTTTCTTTTACATCTCTACATATTCATTAAATTTCTTCATAATCATCACATGGATAGAGTTTTAAACATTCATTTGAGAAATATTAGATTATCGCCCTTCCCTTTAGATTTATAGATTCATCCTTTGAAACTCTAGAAATATTAGACCTTTTGTGATCCTCATCGTGGATAAGCTAGCATAATTCTTCCAACTCCAAGCAGAATCCACATTGTTCACCTTACCGGGGTGGTAATGTATTATGTAATCATAATCCATTATCCACTCTAACCATCTTATTTGGTTCATGTTCAATCTCTTAAATGTGAATATATATTTAATACTTTTATGATTGGTATATATATATATATATCACACTTTCCCCTATAAAGTATTGCCTCCATATCATTAATGAAAAAATTACATTTTCTAAATCCAAGTCATGAGTGGGGGTAATTTTTCTCATGAATTTTAAATTTTCATTAGGAATATTATATAACCATATTATTTTTAATAAGAACACATCTAAAACCCTTCTTGGATGAATCTCTATAGATCACAAACCCTTATCCACTACAGTGTAATATATGCATAGGTTCACTAAGAAACCTTCCATTCAATTCCTTCACATGTTCCTCACATTCATCTATCCATTGGAACATGACACCCTTTCAAGTTAACATGGTCAATGGATTAGATATTCATGAGAAATTATCCACGGAACATCAATAATATCTTACTAAATAATGAAATTTGTGGGTCTCAGTCTCCTTGGCTGGTCTTGGCCAACATTCAATATCCTCTTTTTATTGATCTACTATTATACCATCCCAAGAGATTATGTGACCCAAAAATGACTCCTTTTAAAAAAAATTAACACTTTTTAAAATATTAATATATCTTATCCTTCCTCAGGTACGTTAGTACCATTTTCAAGTGATCTTAACGGTCTTCCTAACTTTTTTAATAGATAAGAATACCATCTATAAATACAACCAAAATTCTAATTCAGGTAATCTCTAATGACTCTATTCATTAAATCTCCAATGATAGTAAGGGAATAATTAAGACCAAAATCCATCCATATATATTAATTTTTTCCATACATTGTACGAAATTTCATCTATTTTATATCCTCTTTCTTGATCCTCAATTGATGAAATCCAAAAAAATATCAATCTTTGAAAAACAATTATCTCTGTATAGTTGATCAAACAAGTCCTAAGCATGGGATAGAGGATACATATTCTTGATCATGATCTTGTTCAACTCTCGATAATCAATGAAGAGTCACAATAAACAATATTTCTTTTTCAAAAAAGAACCAATACACCCCAAGGTCACACTCTTAGAAAAATGAATCCCTTATCAAGGTTTTCTTGGAGTTACTTCATCAATTTATACAAATAAATAAGAGCCATTATATAAGGATACATTGATATTGGAGCATAACCAGGTATAAGGTCTATTGAGAACTCAACACAACAATTTTGTGGAATACAACTGAACACTTCTAGAAAGACATCCAAAAAATCATTAACAATAGGCCTATCAGTTATGTCAATTTCTTCCCCAACTATTTCAGAAAATCCACACATTTGAATGTGAATTTAGACCCATTAAATAGATGTAATATCTACCTGATGCTCATACATATAATCAAATTGATTGATGATCATTGGAGGGTTTTATATATCAAAAGTAACATACATTCCTTGACAATTGATGTGTGATTTTTGAAGTGAAAGCCATTACATTCATAAGATGACATAAAATTCAACCAAAGGAAGAATGATTAGGTTTACAGGAAAGTATATTACCACAATGAAACTAGAGAATAATCATAGACATGATATGAAATTATCATACCATTATGGGTTTACACACTAATTCCATATCTACTTGTTTTGGTGGAATTATAAGCCCCTCAGAAAATTCTATAAATATGAAAGAGTTGGTAGATCTAGAATCAAATATGACATTAGTAGTTCTAGAGTGGATGGTAAGTGTACCTTTAATCATTTCATTATTTCACCCCCCACTTTATAAATATAAATTGAATAAAATTTCCCCATTTCCCTTATCTTATTATGTTATTCATGTCTACCTTCATCACCAGCCCTTGGTTTTGGAATGTGGTTAGCATAATGAACATTTTCCGTAGACTTGTAGCAATAGATCTTGGGAGGTTCATTTTGTGCATATTTTTCATCATTATCATTTTGTGCTAATTTATTCACATCATTTTGAAAATAAATTACCTGGTGACCTTTTTTTTCACACATAAAACATTTACAAGACCCCTTATGAAAACTTTCTCTATGGTTCTTCCCACATTTGGATCATAAAATAAAACTCATCTTGTCTTCTGCATGGTATTTAGAGTTACTATTGAACTCCATATTCCATTTCTTATCAAAACCATGTGGTTGATATATGACACCAACCCCCATTTCAACCTTGATTTCAAAATTCACAATCTCATTGGGGGTACAAAATTCTGGTATGGGCAATTCCATTATGAGACTTGGATTTAAACCTCTAAAAAACCTATACACTTTAATTATGAGTTTGATGATAATTATGGAAGAATATCTAAAATGTATTAGGAAATTAGCCTCGTATGTACCAAAATATACATCACCCCTTTCCTTCAAATTATTGAACTATTTCTCCAACTTGCTAAAAATAATCTGACTAAAGTTCTTATTCACGAATAATGTCTTGAACTGATCTAAATCCATCAATTCAATATCATCATATTTCCTTGTATTATTGATTAGATTTTGCGACTGGTTTTCTTCACCATCTAAATGTTAAACAATTACAATAAAATTATCATGCTCTAAATAGTGAAGAATTGAAATATCCTTTTAGTAGTAATGATCCTTAGTTCACAAAGAAGTGGATTAGAAGACTATTTGAAATAGGTTGGACATTTCCCCTTGAAAACTCAAAAAAATGTTGTCCCCTCCATTTCTCATTTGGATGTACACCATGATTAATAGATTTAGAAATCTATGTGATTATATTAATGAGGTTTTTTAATCCATATCCCACAACATTCAGTTGTTGTAGAGGTAAATAATTTAATTTTCTATCACAATCAACATTAACATGGTTCCTTTGGGTTATATCCATTGACTAAAATGAAAAAACATAGAGTGAGAAACAGTTATTATATTGGGGAATTGCATAATTCTGAAGATTCACTTATAGGTTTTCTAAATTATAAAAACATCCATAATCCTTAACACATTTGGTTTATCATATGACACTCATATGAAAATTCTATTTAAATCTTTCATGATTATTCATGAAGAGTTAGTGAATTCCCATAGAACATCCCCTGAGAGGGTCATAATAGAAGTGCAGCAAGGCTTGTTTCCTTGAATGTCATCACCCAGAGTCAATCCTAGAATATCTTTTCAGAATTGTTACACCTAGGTACATATATTCCAAAGCCACATTAAATTTCATTACCCAGACATTGATGTATTTCTAGGAAACCTCTCACTCTATTATTTACCAAAATTCCACAATATTTTCCTATATATTTCTTTATTGTTATACGTATCCTTATACATGTCCTTAGTGTTCTCACTAAGGTTTTCTCATTCTATATTTAAAAGGTCAACTAAACCTTTTCATTGATACAAAATATAGTGACGCTTTCTTTTCATACATTTATAAAACATAACATTTTTGGAATACATAAAACATTACAAAAACAGCTTCCCAAATAATGTATTAGTCTTTTTCATTTGGAAACATGGAAACATAAATATTGGTATATATATGAACTAAATCATATCCCAATAGGTTCTTATTGACTATCATCCTTCTTAGATACATCATATATAATACGTATCATAATAACCTAGGGGGAAGGGAACATAAAAAGGGGTGAGATGAGATAATCAGTAAGGGTAAAAAAGAGGGATATGTAATAATAATTATGAGCATAATGGTATGAGAACATGATCATGAATATAGAAGATCATACACTCCATATCAAAGATCATATACATGAATCATGGCATAAATCTTGTCATTTCATAAGACAAGAATCATAAGGAAATAGATGACATAATACCTGAAAACAAATATAGGAATAAAACATGGAGTTGTGGTAGAAACCTAAATATATATAATTATTTTCAATTTATCCGAGTCATTGTAGATGAGGATGGCTTGGTGGACAGTTTCCTTTACATAACTGGGTCCAAACCTCATTAAAACACTACATTATTGAACATAGATCACGCCTCATTCCATCCCAATAATAATGATCTGAGTTCATTTCTCAATTATTCCATATAATACCAAACTGAGTTCATTTATTATTCCAGCCATGTATATTTTATGAGATATAAATCATTACCTAATGCATTTGAGTTATATATAGGTCTCACCCTTCTCATTGTGAAATTATACATATATGTTCCACAATATCATAAATAACCATATCATATCCCATGTAATGTTATGGGTATTATAAATATGTAATGAAATCATAACATGTGGGAATATAAATTTTTCATAATCATTTCTTCATAAAATTACCTATGAAATGAAGTGGGTTTCAAAATCATATAACTCATGAAATTGATACAGTTTTTGTAAACATCATGCCAGCAAATAAAATTCAATCATAGAACAAATATGAATGTAAACACTGAATAATTTCCCCATAAAGGAATGAATATCAAAAATGGATGTTATATTATATGTTAAATAATTTTAAATGATCTTTTAGAAACATTTCTTGAGGAAAATATACTTTCGGAATTGAAAACACTTTTTAAAACATAAAGAATTTTAGAAAATCTTCTTATTTGAAAATTGATTTGAAAACTTATAAAAGGATCATTGAAAACTATAAAATTATTTTAATATTTTTTATCCTTGAAATTGTGATTCAAATATATTAAAAAAACATTTTTAAAAACATTTCTGAAAACATGGATTTTGAATACAATTGATTTCTGGCCGAAGAGAGAGACAATCATATTTTACATAAAACATTATCTTATATACAAAAAAGTGGGAAAGTGGTACTAATACAAGATTAAATCTTGAATATCCATTGGAGAATAAATTTCAGGACATTTATTGTAATATAGATCATATTTTTCATCAAATTATGTATGAATATAAATAATGTTGAGAAGCTGTGAGATTGTTTCAATAAACTCTTATATCATGTTAACTTGGGATAAAAATCTCCACATAATAAAGGAAAATTACATGAATCCTAATAAATAACTAGAATACGGATATTCATGATATAAAATTTAAAATAAAATTATATAAACCGTGAAAATAATTTAGATACATAACAAAACATGAGTTTCAATGAAATAAAATTATGAAAAAACTATTTTATCGATTAGGTAACAATTGAAATATAAACCAAATGAAATAAATATCATAAATTGAAAATTTAAATACCAATATATATAATTATATGAACTTTTTAATACATCCATGGATAATATAAATACCACACAAAAAGAATGGGTGGTGAATAAATCGTGTATCTCACGGAAATAAAAAGTGAGATGAATTCCACATACCTTGTATCTTGAATCTTATCATATAGATTAAAACCACATATAAAATAAATATAAATTTATTTCAAATATTATACAGAACCGTATTTTTATATCTAATAAAATATATTTTATTATTATGACATTATATCACCATCTTGTTAACCATCATATGTTAAGGTTTCACTTTTGGATAATATTCGCATTTTTCTTCACATGTGTCTTAATTCATTATATATTTTGTCCTTATAGTTATATAATGATTTCCAGAATTTAACCATGATATAAATATAATTTATATTAATTATATTTGTAGAATAATAATATATATAATATAAAAGTATAAAATGGAATACACCTTTCAGAGAGAAGGAAAGTCATACATATGATTGAATGTAGTTTCCCTTTTTATTGTCATGTTGAAAGAAAGAAAGAAAATGGAATATGTGTATATATGAATATAATAAAATTAAAGTATAATTATAATTTTATATATATAATATATGTTCAAAAAATCTTTCTTTAATAAATTCCATGCATTTTGTGAATGAATCACATCGCTTTGAGGTGCGGTAGACCACACCTCCTCAAATGAAATTGTCATATTAACACCAAATGGAATGTAAAAAAGACACATATTATAAAATGATTAAATAATATTAAATAAATAATAATTATAATATATAAAATATATAAATATATTTTCAACCATAATTTTCACCCTGAGAGGTATTAAAGGAAAAATGAACAATCATCTTTTAGTGAGGTGGCAGTTCGACGTACACGTAAATAGTGTGTTTAACCATTAGATGTTGTTGTGTTTAAGTGTAGGTTTAAACTGCATAAAAAATAATTCCTTTTGTATTTATGATACAATATGTTTTATAAAATCATGCAATAAATATATTGTAGGGGGTGGGGAAGGAAAATAAAATAAAGGAGATTGAGAGAATTTGGTACGTGTTAGTCGAGTAACTTCTTTTTTGTTTGTTCCAAAAGGCATACGTTTAAGACTTTATAAATAAATATAGGATTAAATTTGGAATTTATATATGTTTGGAAGTGTATTTTTTAGATGTTTTTCGATCCTATGTGGTTTGATAGGTGTGTAGAAAAGGGAGAGGTGGTAGCCTTTTATAGGGAAAGGAAATGACACACTGTATTTTTGAAAACTATTTTTGTATACCCATGTTTTTACCTAAAAAAAGTTATACCAAACAAATGAAACTCAATAATACAACTTTAATGGTCGAATAATTTCCATTAAATGGGTTTTTCATAAGTTTTTATGTCATTTTGGTTCTTAATTTAATGTTAACATAATTTTTCTCTTAATACTTGTAATTAATGTTAATCACATTCAATAAAATGTTTAGTAAAAAACAAATTTGAACATGTAATATATTATAAATTATTATGATTCAAAATTGTAATTCCAAATTTAAAAATTAAAATAATATATTTTCCAGAAATTAATTTAAAATTAATCTTGTAGTCGGGTCGACAATGTGAGTTTTTAAAGTAAAAATATTTAAATGTTCTCTATGTTTTTATACCCATGTTTAACGTGAAATTGATCTCAATGAAATAAATTGTATTAATTGATAAAAATATTATATAATTGAACATTGAAAAAAATTAAAATATAATTTATCAATATAAGTACATTATATGAAAATATTTTGAATTAAAATTTGGTATTTTTCATTATTCATCCTATAATGATGTGTCTCATAAAATCCCAAAAATCCCCCCTAATATAATTTCAACGTTATAAATTAAAAGATGGCATTTATTTTATCAAAATAAATTTATAAATTTTTCTAAAATTGATTTTATTATTTTCACAAAAGGAAATTAAAATTATTTTATTCGTGAAAATGTTATTTTTAAATATAAAAGGACTACTCCCAAAATCATATCTTTCATTGTAAATATATTTTATTAATATAATTAAAATATAAAAAACAATTGAAAATTAATTATTGATTTTCATATAACTAATATTTATGTCTATGATATAATAATCTCATTCAAATAATTATAAAAATAAAATGATGTTTTGTATTGTTGTGTGTAACATATGCCAAGTCGGTGTTGCATGTAACATATTTCAAGTTGTTTTTGAATGTAACGTATGTTGAGTTGATTTTCCATGTAACATACCCCAATTTTTGGTTGTGTGAAATGAATTATTGGCTTAGTTCTTTTAAAGACATAAATGAAGATTTAATATATTGGAAAACAAGTTTCCTAAAAAGTCATGGTTGTAACATTTTCCCTTACTGAGCATATAATCTAAACTTTTCTTATGTTTCACTTCTCTAGGAAATGAATAATGTTATTATTTATGATATTTATAAGAAGTATTCTATATATTGAGAACATTTTTGGATATGATGAAGCTATATTGTGTACCAGTTGTTTATGTTTCCATGTTTCAAAAGACACAAAACTCATAATGTAATTTAGAGTGTTCTTGTGTAATGTAATTTTAATCTAAAAATATGTAATATTTATTTATGAAAATACAGGGTCTCTATAACCCCCCTTTGTGTTTTACTTTACTGTTTCTAGATAATTTTACATTTTATTTCATGGTTTGTGGTTTAGAAAGTTAACCAAATTGATTCTTCAAGTTATGAATTCTATCTTAGTAAATTTATTCTTACATTTAAATCCATATTAAATATTTATTCCCAAAATATCCATTAATATTTAATTAATTAAATTTTATATTTTTTAGTTTCTCAAGGATATGCTTTATTTTTTAATATATATATTTAGGTGTTAAATATTGGTTCCCATAATCTCCCTGTTTGTTACTATCTTGGTAGGTAGATTATTGATTCCCTTAAAACTCCATTTATCTTCTATTAATTAATTTAAAATTTTCTTACAATAAATATTTTGTTGTTTCTTATAAATAAGATTGTATATTTTATAAAACATATCATTTATTTTGGGATATCTCTAATAATATCACATCTAGAATGCTTCCTCCACTTGGTCGAGTGATTATTCTTATGTTGGAATATCAGAATTCATAGAGTGAGTGACCCTATATCCAAACATCCCATAATAATTAAATTATTCCTTTATTTTAGGGTGACTAAGACATATTTTTTCATATTAAATTGTATGTTATCTATCAATGCGTTATATTCATCCTTCACATAAACATCATTGATAGTATATATTATTCCTATAATAACATATTGTTTAGAATTTGTAGGAAGCAATTTTTTGATATTATTGAGTCCATCAACTACTTTATCACCCTTGTGACATCATGTACTAGTATTCAGTGGTGTATTACCCATGTAATTCAACCCTTAATTGAAAAATTTCATTTAAAGAGAGTGTGAGAATTGATGATAATGACACAATTGGTAGTATACCATAAACATGTCATAAACCTCATGAAATCCTATTAATATTTCAATATAATTATATAGATCCTCTTCCTAATATCCATGGTCATTTTGAGGTGTAAAATATATTGATAAATTAATTATAGATCTTCTCACATGAAATAAATGTGTTATATTATTTTGTTTAGAGATAAGTTCTAGCTTGTCCCTTTATATGGTAAGAGAAACTCCTTATCTTAATCTCATTTCGATTTACACTATTGGGTGGGAGGTATTATAGAGTGAATTGGAATTAATTTATAAATTTTTTCATCACCTAATGTGAAAATATTCAAAATTGGAATGTTTAAGTACTATTATTTTCCTTGCTCATACTTCTATTGTTTTCTATCAAAGTGGTGCTTGATGGGTTTCCAAGCACCATGGGGACTTAAAAATCCTCAATCCATGTAACATCCTAGAATGATAAAGGGTTAAATAACTAAATTATATGACTCATGTTAACATTTTTTGCCTTTATTTTTGGGAGCCTTCCAGATTTGAACTCCATAGTGAAGCGTTCTTGGCCTGGTGTAGTGATCATGATGGGTGACCTTCTTGGAAGCCTCTAAGGGTTTGTCTGAATGAGTTAAAAGGACAATGGAAAGATTATTTTTTCTCTTGTGGGGGGATTCATTAGTTTGATGACCCATTTGAGTATGTGGGAGGGCCCCATAGTGGGGACCACTTGTCTACAAAGAAATGGGGGAATATAGTGGGCCAAGACTCGATGTCCATGTTAAGGTGTGGTGTATGTGTTGTTAGCGAAACCCTGTTGTTACATTTGGTATAATAGGATAATTTCACCCTTATGTGTGGGGCACTACCTAGTTTGAGATGTAGGGCCCACAACGAGGACATTGAGCTCTAAATGGGGGTTTAATGTAACATTCCCCAACTGATAAAGGGTAAAATTACTATCTGATTTGATACATATCAATAAGGTGTACATTTATTTTCAATATAATACCTGACTAGAACTCCACAGTTAAGGGTGTTTGGCTGGGAGTAGTGATCATGATGGGTGATCATGATGGGAAGTATCCCGGGGGGTGTGCAAGTGAGGAAAAACCACATTGGAAAGAACATGTGTTGGAATATGGGGTCAATCATTGGAAATATGACCTGTTCTGGTGTGTAGGTGGGCCCTGATATGGGGACCATGTGTTTGCAGGAAACTAGTGGATCCCAATCGGCAATGACCCGATGCCCATGTTAAGGTGGGGTGTATGTGCTGTCACTGGGGAAGAGTTGTTACAATTCATGAATTTTCATGTTCATTTATTATAATATCTTTAGAAAATTATGTTTCATTATATATTTCTTAATTTTATAAATATTATATTGTTTCATATCATTTTTTTCTTAGCTCTTCACTTTTGGTTATTCCTTTAAATATTTAAGAAGAGAGGAAGTAATTCTATTATCAAACATCTTATGTATGCACTTTAAATTAGTAAATTGTAATTTTAAGTGTGGTTTAATTACATATAAATGAATTATGTAATTTTATAAAAATATCATAAAAATTTTATTGTCTATTTTTGAAATTTATTATGTATAGTAATCATTAAGTGAAAGTTGAAATCTTTGTACAATAAAATAATGCAAACAATCATAAATATTGAAATCTATATAATGGTATCTACATAACCTCTATGTAAATACATAAGTATGTGTAACACCTGAAATAATATTTACTCATGTTGTTCAATATGGATGGAAAGTGTAATTAATATATTTTGGTTTCTATTAGTTCATATATATATATAGAATGAAGAGTTTATTGTAGATTATGTCTATGTGGAACAACAATATATTGGTAAAAAAACATATTAAAAAGTGATGAGTACAAGATTAATGCATATTTTTTAGGTTTCAATAAAAGAATAGTGAGGTTTCTGGGTTCGTTATTATTATTTCATATTTTATATTGTCGATTACATTTATTCATTTATACTACACTCAAAAAGTCTTAAATTTCATGTTGCATCACTCTTCAACTTTATAAAATATCTAGAGGTCCCCATATGGATTCATATACATGTTATGATAGTGGGACTCAAATTTTTACTTTTTGATATGTGTGTGACATAGTCTCTTTGGGGGTTATAATTTTTATATAATTAATAAATCTACTGTATTGTATTTGTTGGACTTCCACTCTTCCTACATCAACCAAACATCATGGATCATACAATATGAGATCAAATCATGTAATAAATAAGAATTATAAAAGAATATAAAAAATAATTATTTCATTCATGAATTAATGATTTTTAAAATATAAACCTCCCAAAATCCTAAAATGGATTAGGGAAACATACTTAGACTACAATAACCAAATAGAATTTATAAGGTAGTTATACTATATGGTGATCCTCATGGGTAACTCCCTCTAATCAGAAATATAACTAACTCTTATTCATCAAAAAATTTGTGATATCCTCCCCCTTGATCCAATAAATTTATATATGGATGGTAAATCATTTTTCTTGTTATCATTTAACCTAATCATACTATAATGTAATTTTGTGTTTTAATCATTACTCATGTCACAAAAAATTGTATGCCTTTGGTTAATATCCACTTCCCTTACCAATGATAACACATTCCTCTCTTAATTAGATATGATAAAATTTATTTGGATTGTTATTACATTACATTATTTGGATAGATAAAATTTAATTAGTATTACCTTATTCGCACATTCTTTGAATGTACACCATGAAGAAATAATTGGCTTAATCATAACTGCATCTAATTCAAGGACACACCTTCCACCAACCATCACACATTTAGATGATACACACAATAGAAAATTTCATGTCTTCTTGATTGATTCCCCTAAACAATGAGTACTAAAATATTGGAAGCCCCACACCATACTCACCACATAATGTTTAACCACACACAAAACTCAAGAAAACTCACAATCTCACAATCATTCAAGAAAAAAAAAGGAAAGGAAAAAAATATGTGGTTTTGAAAATGTGTATAGTATCCATAGGGATAAATACTACTACATGTTTTTCTATCAGAAGATGCAATTATATTCACTTCACCGAACACAAACCATTACCAAATATAATTAACGATTTTATACAGTTGTAATTAATAATATTTAGTAAATTGATCATTGTCTGAATATGTAAACACACCATTTAATAGATATTTAATCTCAATTAATGTAGTTTCATCATCCTATTAATCTTTTGAAGGTCCCTCCATTTATAATACTGAAAAATAATGTCTCTTAACATTCTAAGACATATCATCAAGACCCGGTGAATATTCAATCATACATTCTACTTTTATGGTCCATTTTCTTCTTTTATGAGACTCTAACTAATCACAATATCATTGGAGACTACCATCATTTGACCCACCTATCATCTGATGAAGTTTTAAATTGTTTCTACCTATGTATCAAAAACAATGTATTATCAAGCTATGTACTACCTAATTAGCTATTTTCAGTAAAATGAATCTATCATTGAATTCCATACAATCTTCCACATTAATACTAATTCATGAAACCTCTATAAATTATCCAACACTTTTAAAAGTCAGAATCCTTCTTATCTATCCATATCAAGTATTTCTATTCATTCCCCATCAATTCACCCTGGTTCTGCTAGGGTATATTATTCTCTCAAATTCCCTTATACTAAAACATTTTGGAACATGTCATCATGATTTTGGATTCCAAAAACATCATATAGCTTCAAATCCTAATCCTCGGGATAATTCTAGATAAATTGTTATTTCAAGTCAATATTCACCATTTTTCCATGGAATTCTAAATTGATATCTAATAGAATCATACTATAATTATAATAGAATAAAAATGCACCTTCATGGATTAATATGACATCCTTTAAAAAACACTTCAATTAATAAATATCCTTCCCAAATTCCATTATAGAAATATAATTTCTATCTTCTATAGTTAGAATAAAAAACTACTTTGGCAATAAAATATCAATAAAAATCATCAATATATAGGTCAAAAATACTATTGTGTTCTCTTAGGAGTATTGATCACCAAATAAATTCATATCACCTTATCCAAACACAAATTTTTCCATTTATAATTACGATGTTTCATATTTTATAACTTTAATGTAGTGAATAATAAAATTCACCACCCCCCACTTTTCTTCTTCCCAATTCAACATTAATTACATTGTAACTCCCACTATAAATTCAACATCTTTTTGTGTTAAAATAGTTTCTTATATTTTACATCATACAATTAATTAAAATGGAACACTTTCCATGTATGAAACATAATACAATATTTTAGAGGATTTATCTTTATAAAATTATAAGTATCTAGAAAATTTGGTTCAAACATCTTTACTTCCAATCATCCAAAATATTTTTGAAAAACTATTTTGATGTAATTTTTCTATGATGGTAATAATGTTCTTCCCTCCAATATCTCATATTATTCATAATCGAAAATTTTTATAGTGTATCTGTGATCCTTTATCTAAAAAATCTAGAAAATCTATGCTTTATCTTTTTAATCTTTTCATAATCAAGTCCAACTAGAAACATATCATCCACATAGTATTGTATTATGATATAAGTATTATCATATCAATCCTTTTTGTAATACAATTTTCCAAGTTGTACTGTGTGAATCCTTCATTATCTATGGATAAATCAAATTTCATATTCCACTATCTTGGTTCATACATCAATATATAAAAAATTCTTCAATTTAAAATCTAATTACATGTTCCCATAATGTGTGAAACCCATCAACTGATTCATGTAAATCTATTCCTCCAAATCCCTATAATACAAGTTCCCCTTCAAACACATTCATTCTAAGTATAAATCGTTTTATTCCCCCTTGTTATGTACCATATTTATATTTTATTTTTTTCCTAATGATCATAATATTTCTAATAAATCAACACCTTCCTTTTGTTGAAATTTATTCATGGCCACTTTTTCCTTAAATTACGACATTCCGTTAATATATTCCATTAAAAAATGACCCTTTTATTCTCAACTACCAACATTCCCGTTGTAAATTATTTTAGATATCAAGATCCACTGGGCTTAAATGAATCAATCACTTCATCAATATCTAATAGCCATTATCATGCATCACTGATATTGGAAACCTCATTTTAAATCTATGTTTTTTTCCACCTCTATGAATAATAAAGATTATGAAAACCCCAAAATCACTAGATTAGTTTTATGTCTCCATTTTATCTCTTAAACTAAATCATCTTCACTATACTTTTAATCTATTATATTTCCATTTCATGATCTTCCAAAACCCAATATTTTGGTGGTCTGACTTCATATTCAGTGGCCATTGAACTAATTAGAACATCACTTATTAGTCTCACCATTGTACTTATATAACATCAACCAAAGTTATAAAAAAATTGTATCCATTATGTTTCCATAATTGACTAAAAATAGACATAAATTTTTGATTCATTTCATAAAAAATCTTTCATTTCTATGTTATAGTACATGAATAGATCCTACTCTTTGAATAGAACATCTCATCTCTAGATGACTTGTCTCCTATTACGTCTCATCGTTGTAAACAATTTTTTTGTCTATATCCCAAAATTAAGAAATTACTTTCTTTCTCCTTCAATAATGTACTTGTACTTTTCTAAAATGATGAAAATTAGTAGATTTCTAGGAAAAATGACATGGTTGATGTCCATACATTTACTATGCCATAGCTTCTCTATGAGTTTCCACCCAATGGCTGATATTGGGCTCATGTGGATAAATTATATTGATGTGATCACTAATTTATATGGAATCAATATAATAATTATGGATTTCAACCATATTTTAAAATACTTCTTGATAAATTTTTTATTCATCTAGTTTATTTTTCTGAGGTGTTTCAACCATAATTTTTTCATTCCTAGTCACCAATATCTAAAAAATGTTCTTGATGTTATCTTTATTATATTCACCACCATTGTTGGCCCGCAAGAATATATACTTTTAGATATATTCTCTCTCTACCATTGAGTACCACTGAATGAATTCCTAAAGTCATCTGACTTAGGCTTTAGAATGTAAACTCATACCCTACTTATAGAATCCTCAACAAATGTCACCACGTAATGTGACCCATCATGAGAATTGAAAGGGAGACATACAATAAATTTTAATTAAACAAATTCTAACTTCAATGATCAAGGTTTTCATCTATTATATTCAATAAATGGCATATTTTATTTCCAAAGAAATCAATTTTCATATTTACAAATGTAAATATGACCAGTTTTTATCATTCCCTTGGTTATTAGAACCTTAATATTCTTCCCACTAAGATGATGGAGTACAGAGTTACATAACTAAATATTGTGTAGAATTATTTCATTGGACTATATAAATCCATATAATAATCAGTAATATATAGATCTGCATCCCTCAATCCTCTTATAACCATAATGGACCCTTGGGAATCCTTCTAAAATCCATCAAAAAAACTATCCCTACAGCCTACCTCATCAATTTATTTGATGAAAATTAGGTTGTTCCATATCCCTTGGATATTTTTGACCTAATTCATCATTAATAAATTCTCATTCATCCATGATGATCCACAATCCCACACTCCTGTATCCGGTGCTAAAAATATAATGTTAAATTACAATATTTTATTCCAATGGATATAACCTAAAAAAATACATTATTTTACATATCATCACATAATTTAATCATTTCATCTAAAAATTAAACTCACAATTACAAAAAACCCAAAGTTTTAGTTTCATTAATGAATAGGTACTAATATATATTTTAAAAAAAATTCTCTAATATCTCCAAAAAATATTTATATTAGTCTTTCATCAACACATTATCCATTATATAATTTATTATGAAAATATTTAAACATTAGAGTCAATGAATTAAATGACTAAATATGGTAATAACATTAAAAAACAAATAAAGGGTTATCTCAAAATAATGTGAGAAAAATTAAACATGCTATAAATATTCAATTAAAATGATAATATAACCATATTAGTCTTTCCTTGTGTTTTGGGTAATGTAACCTCAAATAAAAAAGTGTATAACATTTTATAAGACTATGGAATCATGAGGCAATAAAAAATATACATGGATCATAATATTGTAATATAACCAAGAAATTAGGAATGAGAAAAAAAACATTTGGAGTCATAACATTTTGAACATTAGTACACACAACAATGTGAATTCACTGGCATGTGAAATTAGATAATTGCAATCATGTCAATGAATTGTCTTGGGAACATATATATTCATAAAGATATCTTTCAAAAAATTATAACGTAGAAACCATAATAATTTCCACACAAAATACTGTAAAAATAGTTAATCGCAATAATGTTCATGAACAGTTGTGTGAAAAAAGACAAAAAAATCATTTCCATGAAAAATATTATGAAAATATATAAATAAAATCATTTCCATATAGAATATTGTAAACATAGTTAACCATAACCATATACATGTTTAATATTTTGAAAATATTTAACCATGATCATTTTTATACAAAATATTAGGAATTAAGCTAACTGAAATCATTTTTACACACAACATGAGATTTAAAACATCAAATAAATAATTTTTGGGATGTATAGGACCCCACCCACCACATGATAATAATTCATACATGTTCTTACACCAGCATAAATCATATATCATTTTATGTAAACATCCATGTAAATAAAATTATTTTCATTAAGTCTTCAATGGTATCACATAAAATGATATCAAGAGTTATACTAGATAATATCAAAAATCAACCTCAGAATGGAAGTATATTAGAAAATAAAAAATATACTAATAACAGAAGTTACACTATAAAATTTAAATATTTTTTATATAGTGTATAAAAAGGAATAAAAATTTATAAAAATAAATTTTACAAAATATTTTCAACGTTACCCTAAATTTATATGTAATTAGTCACATTTTGAAATATTTTTTGATAAGGTAAGAAGATTTATTTATGGTAAAATAATTTTAAAAATTCTTAAATAATATATCCAGGAAAATAAATAAATTTCAAATTATGATATGTTAATTGGAATATAAAAAATATATGAATCTAAAATAAAATTCATTCTTCGGCTTTTATGTATTTTGAGAAAAAACCCCACACTAAGGAAAATGGTATAAAAACACTTTTTAAAATATCTAAAAAGAAATATGAATATTATTGAAAATCATATATTTTTATCATTCAACATAACATTTTAGGACCTTTTTATAATTAAATAACACATACATTGATGAAAAATATCCATTTGAAGGGATGAAAATTATTTTTATCTAAGTCATATTTTTATGTAATATAAATCATAAATGAAGAATACTTTTGATCTGGTGATTTAAATAATGAAAAATATATTGAGTACATACAGTATAATAACATCATGGGATAAAATAAAATAATCATGCAAGGCCATAGTCAATAAGGAATTATTATAAATCAAGGAAAATATATGGATAATATAACCACTTTATTGTTATCTCGACATACAAAAAAGAGAATTAACCTCCTATATAATAAACATAAATGTCTTAATAACTTATTTATTAACCGTATTCAAATGTATTAAATTTTATATACTTAATTTATAGTATTTTTCTTAAAATATATTAGAAATTTATTGTTTGTTTTCATCATCATATGTTAATAATTTTTTTCATTTTATACTAGTTTCATAATGATGTTTTTCATTCTTGTTTACTGATATGAAGTCCATCATTCCTAGAAAATTCAAGAAATTTTAATCACCTTTACAATGATTTATAATTCCAATTTTAATTTTTTGTATGGAATTATTATGGATTGTTAGAATGGGATATGTGATGAACTTGTTCCATATAATTTCCCAACAAAAATAGGCTACTTTATAATAAACATTAATTTTTTTATTAATTAAAAATGATAATAATATCATAAATATTTATTTAATATATTATATTACCTTTATAATGGTCATTATTCTATTTTATAATTGATATTGGGATGATAGTTTACTATCATTATTTTATGTGGTAAAACCGACCCTTATATAAATGTTTTATACCAATGAATGACAAAAGGAATCAAGATATATAATTTCACTATCATTTTATATGAATTATATTTTTTATAATATAGTGGAATAATATTTTTTATTTAGTTTTTTGAATTTTGGAGATGATAATTTAAATGAAAATTAATATGGTGAAATTGTTACCAACTTGGTGAAATTTCTCCTTCTCAAGATGACTTTAATTCAAATAAATATATTTCCCATTCTAATTATAAATAGTAGATTGAAAATTATAAATATTATTATATTATAATTTAAATGGGAATTTATTCCAATGAAATTTTATAAAATCAATATGTTTTATGTTGGTGTAAGTGATCACCTCTTATAGGATAAAATAGCAAATAGATCCTTAAAACTAACGTTAGGATAGAGGTAAAGAAGGAATCATTTTGGAGTTTAGTGATTTAAGTAAATAGATATGGGTTATACATATGTGTATAAATTCCACAACTAAAAATGTTCTTATAATATTTATATGTGTCATGTTCATTTAATAAAATGTTTTCCATGGTTGATTGCGAATTTTTACCCTTGGCTAAACTAGTTTATATTTACTATGGTATTTAATTATTCACTGAAATTGAAAAATGAAAAATATTATCTGATTTCTAAATGAATATTATAAATTTGGAAGAATTTTAATCTAATTCAACTTCAATAGATATGAAACATATCTTTTAAATTAAATAAAAATATATGTAAAAACATTTTTTGTAAAAAAATATATTTTAAAAATAAGAAGGGTCCTAAATATAGTTTCATATCATTTACTGATTAACTATGTTTTTATATATTTGATTATATAAATTAAAAATATATCATATTTACAATTTAAAATTAATCAATCTATTTTTTATATAATATGTACACAACTCTTATAAAACATTTTTTAAAAATAACTCTTTTATCATTACCATCTTGAATAACCATAACCAGAGTGTCTTATTTTTGAGTCTTAATAAATTCGAATTATTACATATGTTTAACATGTTGATTCCTAACGTAAAAACCACTTTTTTAATTAAATTTCTAAATTTAGTAAAATTGATTATTAAATGCATAATGTAGAGAAAAAATTTATATAAACTTTTTTATGAATAAAATAATCTTATAAGGACTCAGATATAATCATTACATAATCCAGTAAATTACATTAGAATTTAGTTCTATACATTCCCAAATATATATTTTTTTAGAGTTTTATAAAAATATAAAATAATTCATATATCTCATCCCACATGGATAAAAACTGGGTTCTACTAAAACAGTATACATTTAGTCCATAAAACATATGTTTTTAAACTCATAAAATATTTTCATGAAAAGTCCTCACAGCATTCTTCTTGGATTCCCCTTTTCTCTTACTCATCCGGAAACCCAATAGAAACATTTTTATATTGGGGATGAGCACCAAAATCTCTATAAGGGACATGGAAAGTAGGATAGAAACTGTTATTCCATGAATACATAAAAATATATGAAATCATTTTCACAAAGGCATACTTCTCATCCAATATCGTTACATTGTTAAACATGAGATTTACATAAAACATATAAAACATATATAATACCATAGTGGTATCTTAGGGCATTGACTACATAAAATTTTAACCCTTTTAGCTACTATATTATTTTTATCCCTCACTGCTACCATAAAATGTAACCGTCATGGATACCTTACATTATATCCCTCGTAACTACCTTATTGTATAACCATCATAGTTACACATGGAGTAAACATATGATATACCTCCAATAGAAACATACCCAGTGAATTAGAAGAGACATAGGTCCCACCCTTTATTATAAAAAAATCCCAAGAATGATAAAATATTACTAAATTTGGATTAATTTTATAAAACAAATTCATCATAATTTTTTAAACATAGAAATTTAAAATATGATCATTAAGGAAAAGACCCTCACAAATATCATATATTTGAAGTGAGAATTGATAAAATAATAAAATATGTCTATGGACTATATATCCACATAATTCAAAATAATATAATAAAAAATAATTTAAAAAATAATCTGAATACCATATAATCATTGAATTGTACGGTTAACCCAAGGAATGGAAATTGGGATAATAATTCCCTTACCTCAGGTTCGTTTAATTTCAAATGTGTTCAAACCTCTTATTGAATTATCCTACATGAAAACCTTCTTAAAGACCTATGTTTTTTTGATTTAGTGATACCATTAGGTCTTGTATGTAGGGAATAGTCTTGTGAAGGTAATTGGGAATGAATTACCCAAGATACAAGGCTTTGAATTGGAAGGATAAGATGGTATGAGGGTGGTATATACAGTGGATCCGAGTGGTGTTCTCTCATTATTATATTTATTATTTTATTATTTGGGATCAATAATGTGAATAGTTTGATAATTATAACTAAATATTTTAGAATAATTAAGGATTATTATTGATTATTTTTCTAACATCAATTATTAATCAATGTATAGTTTATTTAAATATTAATGTATATATACCATAAATTACAGTATTTTACAAATAACCAAAAATTCATGTATTTTTTAAAAAATCCCAACATTCAACCTAATTATTCTTTGTAGAGACCCAAAGCTTGACGTATATAGGAATTACATTACTTTTTCAGAATACTTAATATATAACACTCAAGGACCGTAATAGTTTAGTGTCTTTGGAAACTTGGAACATAATATTCTAATCATGGTGAAAGATCTTCAACATCTCCCATAAAGATCTTTCCCTTTTGTTTTATTACCTGAAACCTTTATTTATATATGGGGGAAAGAGAGCATATAAAGGGTGAGCTCAAATGCTCAGTAAGGGTAAGCATGGAGAAAATAAAACAAACCATATACATTTGAACTTAAAAACATAACCATAACGTTTAAACATGAAAATCTTGAGAAATGAGATAAAAATGAAAGTACATAAGGCATACATCAAAATGGATCATCAATCATGATAAAATAGAATCGGAATAAAACTTGTAATTGTGTAAAAACATTAATCACATGATATTATTTACATAGTATCCAAGGCATTGCTGCCAAGACCATCTTAGTGGACAAAGCCCCTTACTGAACTGGGTTTACTTGCCATTCCAGCCCTGTATTACTGAACTGGATTTACTTGCTATTTCATTCATGTCTATATCATGAGATATAAATCTTTATCCAATTAATTAAGGGGAGATATAGGTCCCACCCATCTCATAATTAAATCATTCTTACTTGTGCCACAAAATAAACTTAAAACATTCATCATAACCCAAAGAATAAAATGGGTTTCATTAACATCATCCCATCATCACATAATCCATATAAAACAAATGGATATTTCATCATAAGAAAAGTGAAAACATGTAATTCATAGAGATATTATACTTGAAACATACACATATGAAATAATTTCATCTTATATGGAAAATGGTTTTGATAAAACACTTGAAATGAATTCATGAGGAAAATATCATTTCTTCTTCAAAATCATTTTATTTCACAAAATTCAATGAAATTTTAAAAGAAAGGTATTTTGTTGAAAATATTCATAAAATATTTTAGATTAATCATCACGAAAATGAGGCGTTATGACACCGTAAAAATCTGGTCACACCATATAAGTTAAATATAACATTCTTCTCGTACTTTAGTCGGTAAAGTAAAAAAAAATCCTCGTATGGTAAACAATAGAAATATTCCTTTCATAACATGTGTTAAAAGTAAAAAATCGGTAAAAATCACTTTAAATATAAAAAGAAACATTTTTATAGAACATGGGCTTGTATGATAACAATAACCCCAGTAAATACTTACGAATAAACAATCTCGGATAAAAACGAGATTGGAAAAGTTATCCCTTACCTTAGGTCCGATATGCTTCGTATGTATCTGAACCTCATGTAAAATGATTTAAATAATTTCATTGACTTATTAAAGATTCATATTCATTGTTATGATATCATATATGTTTCACTTAAGACTTTATGTTACCCGTTCTTTTGTAAATCCCATGTTAAAGCAAAGTTTTGGGTAAAATCATCTTATTTATAGTACGTGTTTGGACTTGTTGTTCTTGATGTTATTATTACTTATATCCTGATTTACTTACTTAAATAATGTAAATCATGATTTATATATCATATATATTTATTATATATCCAGCATATACATGTATTTATAATAGTACATAACATATGGAGGTAAGAAATGAAATTCACCGTCCATGGAGACGGTAAGCCGTACGTACGCACGAACACTACTTTTATTTCTATTTATTATTTAATGAAATTAAAACATAATGATACATAGGATTATTATAATTCCAGTATAATATCATATATAAAATAATTAACCACATCCCCTATACATCCCAAATAAGGTATTAACGAATCACATCACTTTGAGGGGGCGGTAGTCCGCACTTCCTCAAATGAGATTATCGTATTTACCCACTATGGAAATCGTAATGTATTGATATAATTTAGAATTAAATAATAATAAGGAAATAATAAACATAATATGTATTATATATAAATACAGGTCCATCATAATGGCCACCATGAGAGGCTGTAGGAGAAAGTTGGACAATCATCGTTTCGTGAGGTGTTAGTTTTCCATCCACTGATACATTATGTTCTTCATCCATTAGATGCAGGTGTGAGTATGTGTAGTTAGAATCCTTCTTGTAAAAAAATCCTAGTATATTTATGATACTGGTGTTTCTACAAATGAAAGGATTAAAAAGATTTTAGGGGGTGTAGAAGTAGAATGAAAGAAAACAACTTAAGAGAAACTGTTACCTTTAATTTGGGTAACTTCCTTTGGTTTAAACGAAAAGGACTTCTTGAAATGCCTTATTCCTAATGTAATGCTTCTAGGGGGAGGATAGGGATGAATATGGATTAATTGGGAAGAGTTTGGACGAGCCAAATGGCTTGATAGGTGTGAGTAATTGGATAGAAATGGTCTCCTTTTATAAGGGGGAGGAGGGGCTCTTTATGAAAGAGTGAAAATATTATTTTATAATATAATGGTATTCAGTTTTTAATGGTCCAAAAATCATTATATTTGAATATAATATGACTCATGGTGTAAATACAATCATCCAATAATAATTGGACATGTTTTGCATACTATTTTAATCATTATAATTTTATTTATTTAAATCATTTATTAATGAGGTAAACACTGCATCATTATTATGTCATAAATAATTTAATTAATTTGATGTCTAAAAATTATTAACAAAATAACATGATGTATGAAATATTTTTATCTTTCCAGAGAATATTTATAGTCGAAAAGATAATTTTTATATCACCATATAAAAATTAATTACTAAAAGATTTTTTTTAATGTCAATTTTGTCTTTACATTAAATTAATTAATCTAATGTGACATTGTCTTTCATAAGTGGCTCCATGGGGTCCCAAAATCGACCCAAGGATTCCCATGGTCGTCCATTACTCATCCAATAAGGTTTTGACAAGTGTTAAGGTAATTTTGAATTATTATAATATTCTTTTAACCTTGAATTACACTATTTACCTTTAACTGCGGTAAATAAAAGTCAAAAGTTACTATTCACCAAAAATTATTTTCATATTATTGAAACACATTTTACTTATTTATAATAGCAATGTATGTCGTATTTTTGAAATTCAATTCACAAAAGAGGTAAATTTTCATTTAAATGAAAGAGTCAGTTTTTTAGCCACCACTAAGTGGTTTCACTATTCATCAAAAATTGAAGTTTTTCAGAAAAATACCAAAACATCAACCTAATATATATTTGATATTCTGAATTCAGAAATTATTTTTATTTTTACAAATTCAAAACATATAAGTGGTATTAATTAATTTTAAAATTAATTCTTTTTATCAAAACAAATACCTTGTTTTTAAGAAACAATAACTATCAAAAGATCGACACTTGTTTATGTCAAATTTCAAAGTGAAATTAATTCCAATGACCAACATTGAATTAAATGGTAAAAATATATTCTAATTAAACTTTAAAAACAATTAAAAATTTAATCTAACTATATAAATTATTGTGATGGAAAATTTTGTTTTTAATTAAAATATAGCGTGTTTTTACTATTTATTAAAATATGGAAGTTATCAGACTAATATGAAAAAATTATCCAAAGTAAATTTTTATAACCTTATTCCAAATAAGAATTTTATTTTGTCAAATTGAACTTATAAAAATGTCAAAAACTAGATTTAAAGTGGGTGTGCCATCAAAATGCATCAAAACTGCATTTTTTTAAAAATACTTATTTTACCCAAAAACATTATTTTGTTCTCATATAATGTTCTAATAAATGTGTAAGATGAATAATAATGTTATAAAATACAAAATTTAGTCAATACTATTCATAATGGGTAGTCCATAATAATATTATAACAATATATCATTTTTTAGGGAAACCCGGTATTGCGTACTACACACGCTATCGAGGAATGTCACGATTGGATGTAATGCAAGACAAGTCAGTGTGACCTATAGTGAAAGACTCCTTTGTTTTTATGTATAACAAAATACAACCATATTTCATTTATACATTAAAATATATATATACTTAATGTTGCATAGAATAATTTCTACAAAACGAAGTTGAAATTGTGTGAAACATGAGCCAAGAATAGTGTTGCGTATACTACAAGCTAATACGGTGTTGCGTATAGCGCCAGATAATCTTGGTGTAGCGTACAACAGAAGACATCAACAAAATTAAAAAGAATAATTATAATAAAATCTCGAGTTGTTACATTTTACCCCCCTTAAAATTAATTTAACCCTCAAAATTCGTCAGGGTTATAAATGGTTCACTACATGAAAGTTTCTTTCATAGAAACCCACGTCGTAAAAAGGAATACTACAACTTCATTTTAAAAAAGGGAAGTTAGAATCATAATGGTCACCCAAAGTAACTCAGCATTGGGTTTCCACATAGGAAAACTTAAGTGAGAATATGAATATGGAATAAAAATCTAACCATCATGTTCTGATGGAGAGTGATAGAGAACAGAGCTATGAAAAAGCCAAAAATCACAAAGACATAGATCTGTGATGATATAATGTACCATCTTATTCATCATATATAAGATTACTAGGACAACATTTTTGGCTTTCAAGATAATTTCCCCAATTTTGAAGAATATTTTAATTAAAAGAAATTTTTATTTGATTTTGGTACAATCTCATTGTTGTTCATGTCTTGACCAATTTCCACTTCATATCTTAAAGAAATGAAGTTGAATTTGTTTTCCATGAAGTGTTAGTGGATCATGCAATAGAATTATAGGTCATTCCATATGTCTCAAACATAAGGTTAGAAAACGTTATATACATAATTCCATCTATGGTGATATTATTCGTATATGGTTCCAAAAATGGACTTATACTTCATTTATCATACCGCTTAATAAAATATAACTAGTTTCTACTAACCAGGGACTTTTTGCAGGCTAGTGGTAGGTGATAAAGGCATGTCACACATTGGTTGTGGGTTCGATTCACACAGCCTTTTCCGATGTGAAGGGTTATCGCCCAACCTATGGGTTTTCATTTCTCTAAAACTACACTATTATAACATTCCTACAATAGTATCAAAAAAAATTCTAGCTTTAAACAATAGTATCTTATGTCTAATTTAATTCATTCCAATATTTATTCTTATCCAAAATACATTTGTCCAATCTCATAGTATACAGTAAATGATTACTGGAAAGGTCACATAACAAGAACGTGAATAACATCATTTATCATACGATATATCATGTTGGTCACATTCCAAACATGTGAATTACTTAATCATTTATTTTATTGAAAAATTAATACTCATTGAACCTTAGTGAAAACAAGAATACTGTCAAAAGTTAACTCTTTCCACATCCCAAAATTCGAAAATTTCTATATAATCAAACCATGATATCACTTTGTCCTTATTTTAGTCATGAACTCATGATTACTGTCATATTATTTTCTCCTTATCCCTTCATTATGCGCATTTCATCTACTTTCCAAAAATATTTCAATCACTTTTTCATGGTTACCAGTACCATATAATTATTGAAAACCAATACATAGATATTCAAAAATTCCACAATACCATAAATGTGATTCTATGATACTATATTGAAATCACATTACATAAACACTTAATCGTTACACAGCATCATTTTCATACTCAACATCACAAATAGTGATCGCTTGAGACTTCCCTTTATCCTTTGCCTTAAGAGGTTGCTCACATTGATCATCATTAAATCATGGATTAGGGCATTTATTAGCATAATTCCCCATTTCATTGCACATGAAGCATTGAAGTGTTGGTGGAGAGTTCACTGTAGTGTTTTCTCTATTCACATCATTAGCAGCCTTTTCCCATTATGTCGACAATCAACTGCTTGATGACCTTCTTTTCCACACTTAAAACATTTTCTAGTTCCTTTTCGTCAATGTCCACCATGCTTCTTTCCACACTTTGAGCATAAAGAAACATTCATCTTCTTTTCACCATTGTTTTGAGATTTCTCCTTGAACTCCATATTTCGTTTCATGTCAAAACCATAAGATAGATATGTAACACCAACTTCCAATTCTACATTGATAGCACAACGCACAATTTCTTCATAGCTACTGAAGTCTCTAATAGTATTTCCCTTCAGAGACTTGGTTTTAAGCCACTGAAGAATCAATCAACTTATCTTTCAGGTTGGATGATAAAGCTAGATTAATACCTTGAATACCTTGTAAAATTTGCCTCATATATACCAACAGATCCATCATCCTTTTGCTTAAGCTCAAGGAAATCCATTTCCATGTCTGTTCAAAGAAAACGAGGGAAGTACTTATTGAAAAATAAGTTCTTTAAATAATCACATTCCATGGATTCAATTTCATCCCGGGCATTGAATTCTTAATAAGAGTCCACCACTTGTCTGCTTCACCTTTTAAATGGTAAATATCCAAAATGAATTTTTCATGCTATGAATAGTGAAGTATGGAAAATATCTTTTCAATGGTACTGATCCATTGTTCAACAACAAGTGGATGAGAAGACCCACTTAAAGAAGGTGGATGTTGCCTCATGAAGGACTCAATAGAATATTCTTCCCTTCTCTTCTCATTTGGAAGTCCAGAATGATTCATAGCTTTTGTAAGTATAGCAATCCAATTTTTTACTCCATCTCCTATCACATTTGGTTGTTCAAGATGAAAATAATTTCATTTTCCATTACATTGATCAACACGGTTCTTTTAGGTTCCATCCATCGTCTAAAACCCAAAAAGAATAGTGTGGGAGGAAAATCATGCTAGTGAAAACAACATAATAAAGGGAGAGTACCTTAAATATCTAAAATCTTAGGTTTAATTCTATGATCATTACCATAATTCTAGGATTATAACCTATACTTTTAATTAACCTTAGGGACATCCCTAGACATAACTTAGAAATATCTATAGGGATCTCAATAAGGTTTTTTCATCCTAGTTTCCAAAGGTTAACTAAAACTTTCCTCTAATACCAACTGTAGAGACCCAAATCTTGACGAACATGGACATTACATTACTTCTGTGAAATACTTAATACATAACACTCAAGGACTATAATAGTATAGTGTCTTTGGAAACATTGAACATAATCTTCTAATTATGGTGAAAGATCTTCAACATATCCCATAAAGATCTTCCCCATTTGTTTTATTACCAAAAACCATTCTTTATATCCTGGGGAAAATAAAACCTATAAAGGGTGAGCTCAAATTCTCAGTAAGGGTAAGCATGGAGAAAATAAAACAAACCATATACATTTGAACTTAAAAACATGACCATAATGAATAAACATGAAAATCCTGAGAAATGAGATAAAACATGGAAGTACATAAGGCATAGATCATAATGGAACATCAATCATGATAAAATAGAATGGGAATAAATCTTGTAATTGTGGAAAAAATTAAGCACATGATATGATTTCCATAGTAGCCAAGGCATTTCAGTGAAGACCATCTTAGTGGACAATGTCCCTTACTGAACCTGGTTTACTTGTCGTTCCAGCCTTGTATTATTGAACCGGATTTACTTTCCATTTTAGCCATGTCTATCTCATGAGATATAAATCTTTACCCAATGCAGTAGAGGGATTTATAGGTCCCACCCATCTCATAATTAAATCATTCTTACTTGTGCCACAAAATAATCTTACAACATTCATCACAACTCCAAGAATAAAATGGGTTTTATAAACATCATCCCATCATCACATAATCCATATAAAACAAATGGATATTTCATCATAAGAAAATTGAAACAATTTAAACCATAGAGACATTATACTTGAAACATACACATATGAAATAATGTCATCTTAGATGGAAAATGGTTTTGATAAAACACTTGAAATTAATTCTTGAAGAAAATATCCTTTCTTCTTCAAAATCATTTTCTTTTCACAAAATTCCATAAAATTTTAAAAGAAAATTATTTTGTTGAAAATATTCATACAATCGTTTAGAGTAATATTCATGAAAATGAGACGTTATGAAACTGAAAAAATCTGTTCACGCCGTATAAGTTAAAAATAGCATTCTTCTCTTACTTTTGTCAGAAAAGTCAAAAAATTCATCCTATGGTAAACAATAGAAATATTCTTTTCATAACATGTGGTAAAAGTAAAAAATGGGTAAAAAGGACTTTAAAAATACATAAAAACATTTTTAGAAAACATGGGATTGGATGATAACAATAACCATAGTAAATACTTACGAATAAACAATCTCGGATAAAAATGAGATTGGAAAAGTTATCCCTTACCTTAGGTCTGATATACTTCGTACATATCTGAACCTCCTGTATAATGATTTAAATAATGACATTCACTTATTACATAATCATATTCATTGTTATGATATCATATATGGTTCACATATGACTTTATATTACTCGTTCTTTAGTAAATCCCAAGTTAAAGCAACGTTTTGGGTAAAATCATCTTATTTATCGTACGTGTTTGGACTTGTTGTTATTGATGTTATTATTACTTATATAATGATTTACTTACTTACAAAATGTAAATCATGATTTATATATCATATATATTCATTATATATCCAGAATATACATGTATTTATAATAGTACATAACATATGGGGAAAAGAAATGAAATGCACCGTTCATCGAGACGGTAAGTCGTACGTACGCATGAACGCTACTTTCATTTCTATTTCTTATTTTAATGGAATTAAAAACTAATGATACATAGTTAAATTATAATTCCAGTATAATATAATATATAATATCATTAACCGCATCCTTTATACATCCCACATAAGGTATTAACGAATCACATCACTTTGAGGGGGCGGTAGTCCGCACTTCCTCAAATGAGATTATCATATTTACCCACTATGGAAACCAAAATGGCTTGATATAATTGGGAATTAAATAAGCATAAGGAAATCATAAACATAATATTTATTATGTATAAATACAGTTCCATCATAATGGCCACCATGAGAGGTGGTTGTAGAAAATCGAACAATCATCGTTTCGTGAGGCGTTAGTTTGCCATCCACAGAAACATTATTTTCGTCATCCATTAGATGGAGGTGTGTATAAGTGTAGTTCAAATACTTCTCATAAAAACATCTTAGTATATTTAGGATACTGTTTTTTCTACAAAATAAAGTATTAAACAGATATTAGGGGTTGGAGAAGTACAATAAAAGAAAACAACTTAAGAGAAATCGTTTCCTATAATTTGGGTAAATTCCTTTGGTTTGAACCAAAAGGACTTATTGAAGTGACTTCTGCCTAATGTATGGAATCTAGGGGGAGGATATGGATGTATAGATTTTAATTGGGCAGAGTTTACACAAGCCAAATGTCTTGAGAGGTGTGTGTAATTGGATAGAAATGGTCTCCTTTTATAAGGGGGAGGATGGTCTCTTTAGGAAAGAGTGAAAATATTATTTTATAATATATTGATATTCGGTTTCTAATGAATAAAAATCATTATAGTTGAAGTTAAGATGACTCCTGGTCGAAGTATAATCATCCAATCAGAATCGGACATGTTTTGGATAATATTTTAATCATTATAATCTTATTTATTTAAATCATTTATTAAGAGGTAAACATTGTATCATTATTATGTCATAAATAATTTAATACATTTGATGTCTAAAAATTACTAAAATAATACCATGATGTAGAGAATAATTATATATTTCCAATGAATATTTATAGTCGAAAAGATAATTTATATATCCCCTGATAAAAAGTAATTACTAAATTGTTTTTTTTAATGTCAATTTTTTCTTTACATTGAATTAATTAATCTAATGTGTCATTATTTTTCATAAGTGGCTCCATGGGGTCCCCAAATCGACCCAAGGATGCCCATGGTCGGAAATTACTCATACAATAATTTTTTGACTAGTGTTAAGGTAATTTTTATTTTTTTATAATATTCTTTTAACCTTGAATTACCCTATTTACCTTTAACTGCGGTAAATAAAAGTCAAAAGTTACTATTCACCAAAAAAATTCATCTTATTGAACCACATTATACTTCTTTATAACAACCATGTATGTTGGATTTTTGAAATTCAATTCACAGAAGTGGTAAAATTTCATTTAAATGAAA
The DNA here is from genome assembly GCA_963277665.1 of Viscum album. NCBI lineage: Eukaryota > Viridiplantae > Streptophyta > Magnoliopsida > Santalales > Viscaceae > Viscum > Viscum album. The sequence goes on from OY728157.1 coordinate 1,471,206,287, forward strand.
GAGTCAGTTTTTAACTACCACAAAGTGGTTTCACTATTCATCAAAAATTGATGTTTTTCAGAAAAATACCAAAAAATCAGCCTAATAAATATTTGATATTCCGAATTCAAAAATGATTTTTATTTTTAAAAATTCAAAAAATATTAGTGTCATTAATTAATTTTAAAAGTAATTCCGGTTATCAAAACAAATAGCGTGTTTTTAAGAAACAATAACTATCAAAAAATCGACACGTGTTTATGTCCAATTTCAAAGTGAAATTAATTCCCATGACCAACATTGAATTAAATGGTAAAAATATATTATAATTACACTTTAAAACCAATTAAAAATATAATCTAACCATATAAATTATTGTTATGAAAAAGGTTTTTTTTAATTAAAATATAGCGTGTTTTTAATATTCATTAAAATATGAACGTTATCAGAATAATATGAAAAATTTATCCAAAGTAAATTTTTTTATCCTGATTCCAAAGAAGAATTTTATTTTTCCAAATTGAACTTATAAACATGTCAAAAACTAGATTTAATTTGGGTGCGCCATCAAAAGGTGGAAAACTGCATTTTTTTAAAAATACTTATTTTACCCGAAAACTTTATTTTGTTCTCATACCATGTTCTAAAAAATGTGTAAGATGAATAATACTGTTATAAAATTAAAAATTTAGTTAATAATATTCATAATGGCTAGTCCATAATAATATTATAACAATATATCGTTGTTTAGTAAAATCAGGTATTGCGTACGACAAACACTATCGAGGAAGGTCGTGATTGCAAGTAATGCATGCCAAGTCAGGGTGACGTGTAGTGCAAGACTCCTTTGTTGTTTCTTATAACAAAATACAACCATATTTCATTTATACATTAAACAAAATATATAATTAATGTTGCGTAGAATAATTTCTACAAAACTAACTTGAAATTGTGTGTAACACGAGTCAAGAATAGTGTTACGTATAATACAAGTTAATACGGTGTTACGTATAGCGCAAGATAATCTTGGTGTAGAATACAATAGAAGACATAAATGAAATTAAAAAGCATAATTTTAATAAAATCATGGGTTGTTACATTCTTCATGGTGTAGAATTAAAAAATTAACTCTATTTTTATGAAAATCATTTTTAAATATAAGAAAAACTATTTTTAAATAAAATCACCATTTATTTAAAAAATTCCAAATTTAATATTATAACTTATTTTATGACACTATGAAAAATTAATTATGGTATCATAAAATTATATTATAATAATATGTCAAAAAAATATTTATTTATGGATATATTTTATGGAAATATATATTCTTTTAAATCATTATATTAATTATAAAATTTCATAGAAAATATTATGACTTATAAAAATACCAAAACATAATTTATCACATTGAAAACATTTATTTACTTCTTCCATGACATAAATATTTCATTTTTTCTTTTATAAGGTATATAAATTTTATTTATAATTTCATAGGTGATGTTATAGTTTAATAAGTATAGTTTTTTAATTACAAATAAAACTAATTTAATTATATATTTATAATGCATTGAATTATTTAATTCCATAATGAAAACAATTTATTTTATAAGTAACTGGGTTGTTCCATTCTCCCCACCTTCAGAAAATTTCATCCTCACAATTTTAGTTTACTTCATAAATAATTGGGGATACCTTTCCATTTTATAATTTTTAGATTACCACATATCTTCTTTAACCATGGGGTTTCTACATAAAACCTTAAACTGGTGAATTACTGTATTCCACAATACATTCTCTCTATGATCAAGAATATGAACATGTGTCTCTTCATAAGTAAGGTTCCCTTCTGGCTGAAATACTTATGGACTCAAAAGATGAGATGAATCTGGTGCATACTTTCACAACATTGAAATATGAAAATTATTGTGTACCTGAGATAAACTCAGAGAAAAAGATTCAATATAGGAGACTGGTTAAACATTCTCCAAGATTACATAAGGTCTAATGACCATGGGTATAACTTTACATTATTACCAAAACGTGTAACACTATTCCATGGTGAGACTCAAAGGAAGAAAATTATCCCCTGCCCAAAAAACAAAATGTTTTCTCCTATTATCTATAAAACGTTTATAATAACTCTGAGCTATCCTCATGTGTATCCAAGTCAATTTCACTTTCCCATACTCTTCTTCTGCTAATTCCGGTCCCACTTACTTCTTTTCCCAGACTTCACAGTAAAATACAAGTGTTGGAAACTACATTAAATATAATTCCTCAAATTATACCTTCGATATACTATAATGAAAACTATTTTTATAATAAAACTCATATAAATAAATATATTGATCCCATATTCCCTGGTAATAAATTAAAGAATCTCAAATCATTTACTCCAAGGTAAAAAAAACATTTCTTGGTCTGTCCGTCATATTGAGTATAAAAAGAAGTGATGAAATTTAATTTAGTACCCAATGACTTCAAAAGTAATTTCCAAAAGATTGAAGCGATCATAGGATCACAGTTGAATATAATAGAAAGTGTAAATCCATGTATCCTGATAATATCTTTGAGGTACAGTTGAGAAAGAATATATAAAGGCATGGTATCTTGAATAGGAAGGAGATGTGAAGATTTAGTCATTCGGGAAATAATAACCCAAATCACATGGTTGTCTTGACAATTCTTCAGTAGTCCCACCATGAATTCCATGGATATATTTTCATATTTCCACTCGGGTGTTGGTATAGTAAGATGTATCCCCTTTGGTAGTTATAGATTTTATTTAACCTATTGAAATTTCAAAATTTGCAAAGTAAAATATGTAATGTCTATTTTCATTCCATCCCACCAGTATTACTCCTCAATGTTTGTGTACATAATAATACTACCAGGATAAACTGAAAATTGTGAACTTTGAGCTGCACACAATAATTTTTATTCATCTAAGAATCACAAGGTACAAAAAATCTCATCGCAAATATTAAAAAAATATTTATCAATGTTAAGTTTTGGAACCATATCCCTTTTAACCAATTCTACATTTTTCTATAACAAATACTCTTCTTTCTACACTTGATCAATTATCTGTCAAATAGATGATTATTGTGAAACCTAAAACAAAATAGTGGAGGTTCATTCACCAATAACTTCCATGAAATATATCATTATATAATTAATCAAGGGGTAATGTTACAAATGTAACATGGTTAATGTAGAATAATATTTTCAACTCAAGTCATCCTCCTCTTTGTTTTCGTTTCTAGGATGGTAATTAATTATGTAATTATAACCCTTTATCACTTCAAACCAACTTCTCTGCCTCGTGTTCAATTCATTATGGTTAAATATATACTTAAAACGTTTATGGTCAGTATATATTTCACATTTATCTCCGTATAAATAATTCCACCAAATTTTCAATGTGATAACCATAGATGTTCTTTTTAATTATTGTGTGGGATAATATAATTCATGAGATTTCAGTTCTCTAGAAGAATATGCAATTACCTGGTCATTCTATATTAGAACAAATCCATGTCTCTTCCAATAAGAATCACTATATATTTCAAAGTCTCCCCTTCTATAAGAGTTTTCCAAAACTAGATAATTCACAAATCTATTCTTCATTTCCCGAAAACAAACATCACATTTTTTATGCAAATAAATTTAACCCCTTTTCAAGTTATCTTAATTAGTGGGAATGATAACTGTGAAAACTTTTTAATAACCTACCAGTAATATAATACTAATCCAAGAAAACAATGAATATATGAATCATTTTTATGTCTTTTCCATTCATTAACCACATTTGTTTTGGTTGGATAAACTATTTTGAAATCCTTATTTAAATCCTCCCAAGAAAATAAATTTCTATACATAAAAAATTACATTTTCAAAATTTTATATATAACTTCATTTAATTTAGATTTTTTTAGAATATCTATAAAAAAATCATGGTCCTCATAATTTCTTGAAGAGACCAAAATATGACCATCAAAAACTAAAAAAAAACATAACCAAATATTAAGAAAATATTCTATTCATATTATCTATAAATACAATATGAGATTTTTTCAAACCAAATGGCATAAAAACAAACTCAAAAACTCAGTATCAAGTATTAAAATATATTTTTAGGATGTCATCCTACTTCATCGTGATCTGGTGGTACCTGGATGTCAATTGAATCATGGAAAATATTTATCTCCCTTAAAAAGATCAAACAAGTCATCAATATGAGCCAATAGATAATTATTCATAACATTAGTTTTATTTGAAGCTCAATAATCAATGAAAAGCCTCATTGAACCATATTTCCTTTTAAAAAAGCATATAAGAGCACCAATAGTGATGTTCTTAGATAAATGAATCCTCAATGAAGAAAATTTTGCAACTCCATTTTCAATTCTAAAAGTTCTACTTGAGCCATTCAATAGGGGTTTTGAAATTGGATTAGAATCAGGAACTAAGTCGACAATAAATTCAACATCCATATCAGGTATAACACCAGATAACTCAACAGGAAAACATCAAAGTATTCATTTACCACCAGAACATCATTTATATGAGATGATCCCTTGTTTTCAATAATATGAACTAGATGAATTTCATTTCTATCTTTTAAAATTTTCCAAACATCATGATAATTTAGCAATGGTAAGGATTAATTCTTGTATACAAATTCATATGCTTACTAAAAATAACTCCTTTAGATATAAAATCAACCTTAGTATTATAAACTAAAATAAAATCCATAACCATAATAACATAAAACTCAACTAAGTGAAAAACTGAAAGGATTTAATATAATGTCTTTCTATATATAAGAACATGAAGATTCTTATAATGCCTTTTTGTTTTAATATTTCACCTGGTGTAGTAACAACATGTTCGGGTCTCATATCTTGAGGTGAAATTTTAAATTTAATATAAAGTTTCTCCTAAATAAATGAATATGTCGACCACATAACAAACAAGAGACATGGAATATTTGAGTTGACAAACATTGTACCTAATACCACTCCATTGGATGGCCCGAAATCTACTCATGTAGTCGTAAAGGATCTCACTACACCTTTTTTATTATAATATGGATACTTTCCCTCATTTGGGTATTTATTTGTATGGGTATTTTTATAATTCCCCATACCATCATAATTAAATCATTATACAGTTTACTTAATAGAATTAATAATACCAAAACTAATATCTTTATCATTGCAATCTCAGGCCTCATATCTGAACATACCATATTAAAATCACTTATCGGATTTCTTAATACATTCCCCTGGGATCTTTTTACAAAACATCCCACAAATATAAAACTAAATTTGTTTACATTAATATTTATTTGATTGTAAATTACTGATATATTTCCTTATATACCTATAATTTTTGTTGTTTTCAAAGTACATATGATCATAGAAAAACTCCATTTCTACCATCTCATCACTTCAAAAAGGTTTCTCATAAATTTTCAATTCAAAAGAGACCGAATACCATTTTTATATTGCATTAAATCCTAATTAAAATTGATGGATTATATAATAAATATCTTTCATAATATTTGAACCATAACTTTCCATTTGGGTGATGTTTTATTCATACAAGACCACTATGATTCCTCATTTAGCTTAAATTCGGGGAATTTTTCCTTCATCCTAATTCAAAAAACCTTAAGAAAATAATTTTCAAGGAAAAAATGTTAAAATTTATCCCATTACAAGGAATCAATCTCCTAACTATCCCTGATATTATTGACCAATGACCAAAAGTTGTAATCTTCACCTTCAAAATGATAAATAGAAATACTATCCATTTGATTATTCGAACACCCAATTATATAGAATATATTCTCTTAAGGAATTTAGTCTACCATTCATGTTCCATTGGGATAGAAGATTCACTAAAAGAATGAGGGTGTGGCCTCATAAAATGTTCCACTGTCATCATGTTCCATTGGTGTAGTTCTGGTTGATCTCTTTCATGAATTCCACCATTGATTATATCCTGCATCAATTAACCCATTACTATCACAAACTATTAAATTTCAATTCCCACCCATCTATGTTACAGATTCAGAAAAATATCATCCTCTAGATTCATTCCTTCTTCATCTTCCCTATTTATTCTGTGGAAAACCATTTTGAATAGGCATATCATAGATAAAACAACATGGTAATAATCAAATTCTATATCATTTAAAATCAACCTTATGGTAAAAAAATTATGGTATTTTATTAAAATCATAGAAACCAGTAATCATATCTAAACAATGCTCTTATACAAAATATAAGGAACTGAACATAAGCATTGCTTAATCTAGTCAAATCCTTTAGAATTCACTTACTTCCATTACCAAAGATCATTTCGGTTAAGAGTTCATTAAATTTGGATATAATTTATACATATCAACCCACAAGAATACAAATTTGGTACTTCTAAATCAATATGAATTTCTATTATAAGAAAAAAGTTTTCTTAACACATGAAATATATTTAGGAAAAGTCTTCACAAAATTCTTCTTGGCTTCTCATTTTATCTTACCCATCCTTAAACCCTATTAAAAAAATTAGAACATGGGATGGGATCCAAAATCTCATTAATGGACATAAAAATAATGATAGAAACTATAATTCCATGAAAAAATATAATCATATGAAACCATTTTCACAAAGACATACTTCTCACCCAAAATCATTACATTGAGAAAACATAATATTTCCATAAAACATAGATAAAATAAATAATACCATAAAAGTAACATGGGGAATTAAATACATAAAATTTTAACCCTTGCGGATACCATATGATTTCTAACCCTCATGGATACCATAAAAGGTAACCCTCAAGGATACATTACAATGTAACCCTCACAGTTACCTTATATTGTAAACATCGTAGTTATACTTGGAGTGACCATATGGTAGACCTCTAATAAAAATATCCCCAATGCATTAAAGAGAGATATAGGTCACACACTTAATCATAGAAAATTCCCAAGATCCATGTAATTTTCATAAAATAATAATACATTCATAATAAATTCCTTCTAAATTTTTTAAAATATAAATTTAAAAAATGTTTTTTATGAAATGTCCCTCAACAATATCATATATTCGAAGTGAGAATTGATAAAAATAATGAAATATGTGTATACCATGTAAATATAAACAATATTACATATTATAATCCAAATTCATTTCATGATTAATCCTAGTACTACATAATCGATGAAGTAGAAGGTTATCCAAAAGAAACTATATTATGTTAAGAATTCCCTTACCTCAGGTCCTTCTTACTTCAATCGTGTTCAAACATCCTCTTTAATTATCCTCATTAAGAACCTCATTAAGGTCGTAGTTTTTGGCCTTTTGGTGAGACCAAAAAATCATGGACATGGGGAAGAGTCTTCGGAACAAATTGGGAAGAAATTAAGCATGTTAAATTACATTGAGGTGTGTGGAGAAGTAGTGGTGAGGGGTGGAATTTATAGTGGATGAGTGGGGTGTTTTATCATTATTATATATATTACTTTATTATTATTTTCACAATACTATGAATAGTTTTAACATTATCACTAAATATTTTAAAATAATGAAGGCGGATTTTATATTATGGTTCTTATATAAACAATGACTTAAGGAGTAGTTTATTTGACTTATAATGTATATATGCCCTAAATTGACGTATTTTACAAATCACCAAAAATTAAAGTCTTTTATAAAAACCCAAAAAATCCACCCTAACAATTTTTTAAAAGGAATATTTCAAAAATAAAATCCATTTTTTTGTAATTATTAGTTAAATATGATAAATTTTATTTTTATTTAAAATGATCATTTATTTGAAAAATACCAGTTTAAAATTTATAACTGATTTTATGACACAATGAAAAATTAATGTCTCATAAAATTATATTATATTAATAAGACAAAAAATATTTATTTTTTAATATCTATTATGAAAATATATTTTATTTTAAATCTTTATGAAAATGAAAAAAACTATAAATAGTAATTTATGAATTTCATAACTACCAACATTTAATTTATCATTTCTACAACATTTATTAACTTATTTCATGACATAAAAATATCATATTTTCAATTATAAAGGTCATAAATTTTAATTATAATTTCATAGCTGAGGTTACTATTATATTAGGATATATTTTTAAATTATAAATGCCACTTATTTAATTATAAATTTATAATGAATTTAACTATTTAATTCTATAATGAAGACAAATCATTTCATAGTTACCCTTGTTGTTACATATCTATTTATAAATATTCAATGAATGTAAATTTATTGTATATATAATCAATAAATGTAATTTAAATATTTTTTAAAATGGCGATCAATCTAAATTAAAACAATAAATAACAATTACACAAATCAAAAAATTCATTGAAATGTTTAGCTTTTTAACATTAAGTGATTTTATATTTATTTAATAACTAATGCATGAGTTCTTATACATGTTTTTATGCATATAAATAATAAATTTTACCAATTTTTATACTTAAAATATGTAAAAGTATAAAAACATATTATAATACAATTAGTTTACATCAAATATTTTTTGTTTATCCATGAATTATTAAATTATTGTTCATTTTTGTTCCATAATTATTTATTTTATGTTAATAATTAATTTTAATAATAACTCTTTGAATTGTATTTGTAAATTTTTTCCATATCATTCTTTAAAATTAATAAATTTCATAAAAAATTGTAATTCAAAAATTATCTTTTTTATAATCAGGGGTATTTTCCAAAATAAAATTAGAATCTTCTAATTCTACAAAAAATTAATTATTTTAATTACTAATGTTTCTTATAATGAATATTTTTATATATTATCATATAAATAATATTCATGCATATCAACTATAAATGGGTATTTTGAGACTATTATAATGTTTTTTTGTATTGTACCCAATAGTTTGTACACCCGTTATATAATGGCTATATTCTAATTATATTACACCCATCACCAAAACATATTTAATTCTATTATAACTCTCTAAATCAAAATTCACATTCCATAAATATTCAGTAACGATTTTTCGTAAAGTGTTCTCATTTCAAGATGTTTTACCCATTATATTATTTTTTTCTTTTTAATGATGATTCTCAAGAGTGGAGATGATCTGAGGTATCTAGTTGTTTTAATGAGATCATTATTTTCTATTTATTATTGCATTTTAATTATGAATATTTATTTTATTTAGTCATATAAATCAGGTAATATTCAATGTTATTGTCATGACCCGTCCTAATGGGGCCTGTGTTACGACTCCCCAAGCCAACCTCTAAAATTCCAAGGGCTGGTGACAAGCACTAAGTCAGAATATCACTAACATGGGAGGCATTTCCAAAGTACCTATACACATGAACAAATCTACTATCCCAAAATGTTTAAATGTAAAAACCCACTAAAAATTCAATGCATTCATACCACTATCCCAACTAATAGAGTATGAAATAAGTAAAGCATCTAATGTATATTGGGCTAGAAGACAAGCCCCCCAAAAGAGTTTGTAAACTAAAAAGGCAATCCTGTAATCAAGTAGTTACTGGGACTACTTTTAGAAGTCGTAGGAACACGTCGTCCTATAGGAACTCACAAAGATTAATCTATTCACGGTCCATCTTGGACTCCATCAAAAATTTTCTCATCTGGACTGGACACGACACGTGAGAGCAAAGCTCATGGGTGGGTAAGTATAACAATTTTTCGTATGACAACCCGAAACTACAAAGCAATATGAAAATAAAATTTATTTTAATATATACACAATAATATTTCTAATGTATATAATAATAATATCCAGATATACTCAAAGACAAACCCCTGGTCTATAGGTAAGTCACAACTACTGCATACCACCTCTATGGATCCGGTCTTAAGTTTTCATGAAGCACTCAACCAGGGGAACACACTCTTGATATTGATAACTATGATTGTGTCCATCTGAGTAGTATTTTTCATTGTAAATCACAATGATAGTGATACACTAATAGATCTAAAAAAGAGATATGAGACATCCTACGAGGATCGCATCCATGGTCAGGGGGTGATACTGACCACTCCATATAGAATAACTCAGTATATAGATGATCAATTCTCTGTAAGGATTGTAATGTCTATAAAAAAATCATCGTAGTACATGAATAATTAATATATTATCCCTCACCGACACTCTAGGGGGATTCCAATGACTCTATCCCAGAATTCCAGCTGAAAGAATCATACACTTGCGTGTAGAAAAATATGCACACCAATATTCAGGGAACCGATCAATGGAATGAATGAAAACAAAACATGTCCTAGTTAGGGTTCAAGAAGGATCTAATCCATCTAGAAAGAGATATATTTTTTGTAGTAGTGTCACATGTCATTTCCTTTGACCCCGGGTACTTCCCATGTTTAACAACCCATGTCAGGAAACATGCCATACAAAAAATGTATACAAGACTTGTAGAAAGGCTTACAAGCCATGTATATCAATACAAAGTCTACCCTTGTTCCCTGATTCTCTTCTGGTACATGACGTCAACCAGTGTCCGCCTACCCATGTACATGTACATGGGGTATCCCATGTAGTCAGTTTGGGTCAGGTTGTGTGGTGCTGTAAATGTTGTGTACCACACCCTTTGTTCGTGTATCCCCTGAGATACATGATGAGTCCTGAGGAAGGGTCCACATGTGGTTTGATAGATGCCACCAATTGTGTGACACTTTATGGATCCCCAAAACCATAGCTTCTTCTTCGCGGGGCCCACCTAACTTGTATAATTGAATATACATCTTTTTCATCACAATTTTCCAGAATCCCTATTCTTCCTCTGCCTGTTTCAATTGATCTTCTAGTGCTTGATCCATTAGTCTGTTCATCCTGAATCTAATGATCTATGGTCGCCTCATCATCATAGCACTCAATCTATGAGTTTTGGGACTTCAATCTACACTGAAATCTGATTCTTATCACAGACACAATGATCGATCGAAGACGATATCTATCAAATTACATTTATTTATCTGTCTTCATCAACATCACACCTCAAATAGGTATTCTCGATGTTGGATCTATAATATCATATCATTTCACCATGATTCGATGGCGCAATAATAAACCTTTCATATCCTATGAAGAATGAAGGACACAGGGGAAACAACGGGATTAAAATTAGCATAAAAGAAACCCAGGGAATGAACCTCGACCATTGTTTTTTACAGCCACGATATTTTCCTATAATAATGATCCACAAGTAAAACAAATCAACAATCATCAATATCTTCAAATGAGTCCTGTAATCATCCCATCACGCTAGAGTGATAGAACTATAGGTAAACCTTTTCATGGGTTGATCTACATTCATTATTTATTCTAAGAATGGGAATTAAGGAATTGAAATCAAAATACTCTACATCAAATTTAGATCATTTGTTATTGAGGATTATTTGTTCAAGGTGATCTGTCATGAATGATCTCGATCCATAGCCTCATTATCATCCGTTCATAGATTTATCCAATTTTCCACTCCATATTTCTTAGATATTTCTTCATGGTTATGAATTTTAACTCTAGATCCCTTGCAAAGATTCTATTTTTAAACAAAAATTCATCGTTGAGTCACTTTGTAATGATAAATAAAATAAATATTTTATTTATTTTATTCATTAAAATTACTACAAACTAACATTCATAGACATCCTGTGACCACTGATTTTAGTCCTTTCCATAGGTAAATCCTCTACTCTGAACGCAATAGTTCCCTATGATTTTTTATCTAGGAACCTTTTGAGAAGTTATTCAAATTTTTAAAATATTGTTCCCTCAAGTGCTATTTAATATATTTCAACCATTTATTCTAGGAACACCGGGACTCTAAATTTCACATTGTCTTAGTGTCTGGTTTTTAATTAATTCCGTGAAATATTTAAAAATAATACGCAAAAAATATGGGGCATTAAATTCTCCCCACCTTATGTCACTAAGACCCTGAAAATCCAAAATAAATTGATAATCAAAAAGATTTGGGTATTGTACATGAATCTGATCATATTACTCATATGTGATCTCATGAAGATTCTCATGCTACCACCAGAAATGCACCATGGTAATCACTCACCCACAAACAATCTTCTCAAATGAATCCTCGATCTATGTCCTGTGATTAGTAAAAGGCTATCTATCTTCGATGTCCAACTCTCTCTAGTCAACAATGTGTGATTGGTCATGCTTGTTCCTCCACAACATTGACACATGGAAGATTTCATGTACTTGGTACAACTATGGGGGTTTCTTTAGGTGGTATTCCATCTCACAAACTCTAAGAAATATCTAAAAAGGTCAAGTGAACCTCAGAGATAACTTGACACCCAGTCCAAATCTCTACACCCCACATCGAGGGGCGACCTAAAGGAACACACGGTCTCCTTCCTCAAAATCCAAATGCCTCCATATACTATTGGAATATAACTTCATCTGTCACTATGTAGCCTTCATCTGCTCCTGGATGATCAACACCATCTATGTGGTTTCTCGCACCAACTCTAGGACCATATGTGCTGACTCTTAGGGTGAGTCCAATAAAGTGGTGACTTGCAGGGTCACTCATACAGATCTTTGAGTGGTTCCATACCATTGGTGGAGTTGTATCTTTTCCTGTACAAAAACACCACAATTGGTAGTTTATCTCCCCAGCTATTCCCAATGTCTAAAATGTAAATTCACATCTTGTACTCCAAAACCTGAATGGTACCCTCTATCAAGTCCTCTTTCATGGGATGAAACATTGTTTTCAAATGAAAATAAGTCCCAAATCCCTCATGTAATCCCTTCAACAACATTGAAATGAAACGAATATCATAATATAAAACAATCATTGATAGAACTCCGTGAAGTTGAACTATCTTCTACATGTAGATGCATCTCAAGTTGTCTACTAAAATCTTCTATCTGATAGCTAGTAAATGGGTTGGAATGGTGATTCTGTCAATGATCACCCAAATAAAACAATTTACCATATATTTAGGTGGTATGCATATAATAAATTCCATCGTTATCTCATCCAACATCCACTCTATCACCTCAAGGGGTTGAGCCAAACCCACTGGAACCTGGTTCTCAAAATTCACTTCCTGACAAGTAAGGCATTGTGATACAAACTCAGCAACTCTCTTCATTATTCCTGACCTCCAAAATTGATTTTGAATGTACTAGTACATATTTTCCACACCAATAAGTACCACCATAGGGGGTGTATGAAACTCCCTCAAAACCACCTCCCACAATTCCACTGGTACAACTGTGTGTCCTCTGAAAAGAAGAATGTGATCCCCACCTTTCAAATATCCATTTGTAGAATGTCTTACGGATAACTATCCACGTAGATTCTCACATTAAATATTCTGAATTTGTGCCTCCTAAAATCAATGTAAGAGTGTAGTGGTGATAACCTCAAATAGAGGTAATCTTCTCTATCTCAATTCACTAATGATAAATGAAATGAGGAAAAATTCTCTAACGCCTCATCCAACATCTTTGAACCTGATCTCCTATTGAGAGCATCTTCCACAAAATTTATCAGCCTAAGATTTTAGATAATATCAAATTCATAATCCTTGAGTAAATCTAGATATCACATCAGTCTCAAGTTAAAATCCATCAGAGAGAAGGTATTCTTGAGTCTCTTATGAATAGAGTAGATAATTTACTTCTCTCTCAGTAGGTAGTACCATAACATCTTCAACACAAAGACTCTCGATGCCAACCTAAGACCATGGGTCATGTAGTTATTCTCATGTGGTATTAACAGGTGTAAACCGTAGGCAATCACCACTTGACTCTGTATCAGAACACAACCAAGTCTAGTACCTAATGAATTGCAGAACACTATGTACTCGACACCCTACTCCCGAAATCTCAAGATTAGTGTTCTCCTCAAACGATTACTCTACTACAAAGAGACATCTTATAACTTCTCAATAAACATGAATGAATACCCCTTTTTAGGTCAAATAATCCATTAGTTCAGATATTTTGGATAAATAATAGATGAATCTAAGATAATATTATGTCATACCAAGGAATCTTCGCACCTATGTATCGCTCTTATGTGCTTCCCATGCAAACATTTATCCCACATTTGTTGGGTTCACTACCAATCCATTTACTGAGATTACATTTTTTAGAAAGTGGACTGCATGAATCTGGAATTTGAACTACTAGAACTTCCCACTAATCTGGTAATCTTAGAGTACATCCAGAACCATCTGTAAATTTCTCACATGGTCCTCCTTAGACATTTATTACTCACAGATATAATTGATTAATACCACCATGAACTGTTCAAATTATGTACAGAATATTCGGTTCATGAGTCCCATGAACACTAATGGAAAATTCTTCATGCCAAAAAGAATCACCAAGTACACATAATGATTGTAGCAGCATCTGAATGACATCTTCAGTGTATTCTCATCTCATACTCAGAGCAGCTGATATCCTGATCTAATGTCAACCTTCTAGGACAATCATGACTCTATAAACTAATTAAAGATTTCATTAATCCTAGGTAGTGCATGCTTGTTCTTAATCATCACCTCGTTCAAGAACCATTCATACAATCACAACGTCAATCTCCCATCTACCTTTTTTGATTCCAAGACTGGGGCCTACCAAGGTGAAACATTGGGTCACATGAAGACTTCCCTCTATAAATCCACCTATTGCACAACCATCTCTCGCAGCTCTGTAGGAGCCATCCAATATGTTGTTGGCATATCAGCTTCATCCTAGGGTGTAAGTAAATGCAGAAGTTCATCTCCTTGTGGGGAGGTAACCATAGAACATCTTCAGGAATGATGTCATTGTACTTGACCACTACTGCAAGGAACTGAAAGTTCATAACATATAACTCTCCAAGGGTAATTATTTCCAACTCATGAGTGATATACCCTCCTATTCATGAGCTCATCTTATGCTGCATGGGTTTCCCTTTAAACAAAAAAGGATAACACCGTCCAATAATTGAGGAGGCACCAAACCTTTCATATAAAATAATCAATATGGGCATTTAATTAAGATAACAAACCCATACCAATAATGACGTCGTAAGGCATCAACACTACCAACAAGAGGTTCCAAATGAAATCCTCACCTCCAAGTGTAAGGTCACATTGTCGGAAAATATATGTGATCATCTACTCTCCTCTCATAGTTTTCTCCAAGTGTAAGGGTCGATGCAATGGTTATACCATAATTTCTAGGTCTCAAATAAGATATGTGGTGAGAATTGAATGACTAGAACTTCTGTCTATCAGTATGGTAGCTTGAGTAGAAAAGAAAAATATTATACCTCAAACGATCCATGGAGCTCCTGGGTTATAAGACTCAACCACATGAAGCCTTCCCCACCCTTTTCCCCCAACTCCCTAAGCCTAGCACAAACATCCCAGAGGTAGTGGTAGTAACAAGGTGAAATATTGACCACCTCGGACTGCTCTCATATCACTTGTGCCACATACAGTACTCTGCATATAAGCATGATCTTGCCTCAACCTCTACCTCAGTGGTCCATAGACAGTCTCCCTTTTATCATCATTAATGTTTGTACAATCTCAAGCGATATGTCCACTACCATCACATAAGTAGCACCGTCTCTCCCTAGGATGACTGGATCCTCCCTGTGAACCCTAAACTATAGATCCTCTTTCTTAAGACCTCCTCTGAAATGTCTCCCACATCTGGATCCCTAATATTGATGTTTGTTCCCTATAGTCTAGGTATTTGCACATTCTAGTCCACTGTTGAATATCATCAGCTATCTCTTCTCAGCCAAGAATATGTCGACTAAAAAAGGTTGCTCAACCACACTTGTATTAGTTGGAATGATCATATAGATAATACTGGATTAGATGTCTCTATGCAGATCATGCTTGAATAAATAATCCTGGAAATTTTGATCCCTAACCATATTAATTGAGTACATGGAGAAGTTGGTGAACCCCTATGAATAATCACCCACTGTCATACTACCCAATTGGAGCTAAATAAGCTACATTATATGCACATCTCTCGGTGTAATGGGTAAAAATCCTCTCTGAAGAGGCTCTCAATCTTTTTCCATGAGTGTGTCACATCATCGTGAGTCTGGATAGAAAAACCAAACCATTTCCCTACTAAGACTTATAGAAGGATCACAAAAAATATCACCATCTGAACATTCGGTGTCCAAAAAAGACGGAAATCTCTAGTCACCACCTCAATCTTATCCTCGGCAGCTTGAAGGTTGGGCTCACCTCAGAACATGAGGTGTCTTTATCTCTAAATCTCAGAGGGAACGCTTATCCTGCACTCCACATATGATGGTACTTTAGGTACCACGTACATCTCCACAGGTGGTTGTATAGTGGGTGCACCACATAGAGGTAACAACTATGAAACTAGTCCCTATACTGAAGCCTCATAACTTATGGGGTCATCCTCATGATTGAGTTATTGGATCCTAGTTGGTAGGCATCATAGAGGAATCTTGTAGGAAAATAATCTATACCATGTTCAATGATTATATTGGGATAACATACTAAATAAGGACATATAAGACACAAACCATTACTATATGATTAATGTAACATTGGGTTCCCTGCAAAGAGTGCTCTCATGTACCAAGTCAAAAAGTAGGTCATCAGAGTCCTCGTGTATGGATTTGTTGGCCGTTGAACCAATACTGGTGTCCCTATAATAAAATATTTACTTGAAACACATAACTTCCTTGACCCAAAACAATATCACAAACGCTCAGTCCTATGTTATAACTGACCACTCTAATATCACTATGTCATAACTTTTCCCAATGGGTTCTATTTTGTTACTCCCCAAGCCCGCCTCCAACAGGCTAGCAGTCAGTGACTAGCACAGAGTTGTCATATCACTAACATGGGTGACATTTCCTATGTACCTATGCAGATGAACACATCTCAAATACCAAAATGTGTTAATGTAAAAATACACTATGAAAGTAAATGCATGCATAACACTAACCCAACCAACATAGTTTGACAAAAGTAATTCAAGTAAAGTAAATTGGGCCAGAATAAAATCCCACCAAAAGAGTTCATAAACTAAAAATTCAAACCTCTAATGAGATAGGTACTAAGACTGCTCCTTGAAGACATAGAAAACCCACATCTAGTTTGAAATCACTAAGCCTTGTCTTGTCTAGATCTTCCAAGGACTCCATTAAAAGGATGCTCATCGGCATAATACACAACACGTGTAGGCAAATCCTGTACAGGGGTGTGTATAAAAATACTAAGTTGGATACCCCTAAACCAAAAAGTAATATACAATGGAAAGAAATAGTCAGATATACACAATTATGTGTCTACAAGGATATCCAGATATAATCACACTCAGACCTGTATTATAGTGGCTGGCACAACTACTACATACCACCACTGGGGATCTGATCTGAAGATTCCACAAAGAACTCATCTAGGAGAACACCCTCTTGTGTCTAATAGAACTATTTACATCCATTAGATAATTACTATTTTTTAGAAACTACCATGATAGAGATACAATAATATATTTGAAGAGAGATAAAATATATCAGATGAGGATCACAGCCAAGTCCATGGGCTAGTACCCAAAATTCCATCTCCAATAACACGCTAAGTAGAGGATTGATTCCATATAATTTTGGTCATGTCTATACCTAGAACACTATCTAGGGAATGAATAAAGAATAGATTATCCCTCACATTTCCTCTTGGGGGATTCCAACAAATCTATCCAGGAAGTCCTGGTGAAGGGAACATACTCTATTGTGTATGAAATGATACACTCCAATTTTTAGAGAAACGATAAACGGCACAAAACCTAACATAACATTTCCAAGATATGTTAGAAAATATATATAATCCACATATATAGGGATATATAATTTGTAGTAAGATAACACATTGTGGCCCTTGACCCTAAGTATTTCCATAGTATAATGAACTATGTCTGGAAAAATGTTGTGCAAAAGAGGTATACGTGGTTTGTAGAAAGTCTTACACACTGTGTCCATCGATTTAGAGTCCACCCATGTTCCACAGCCATGTGATGGTATATGAAGTCAACCCTTGTTTTCCTACCCATGTACCAGTACACAGGGTATCCAATGTAGGTACTCTGGGTATGGTCGTGTGGTGGGGTACCATTCATGTACTCCACCATGAGTCTGTGTATCCCAAGAGATTCACCCCCAGTCTCGAGGAAGGTTCCACGCACCATGTGAAAGATGTCACATGCTATGTAAAAATTTACAGCTCCCGAAAACAAAAGCTTCCATTCAATGGGCTCCACATGACTTGTATAACGGAATACACTTCATGTTCGTTTTCATTTTCCAGAATCACAATACTTCCTCCACACGCCTCGTATGATCCTCCAATTCATTATTTTTTGGTCTGTTCATCCCAAAACAAAATATGCATGGTCTCCTCATTTTCATAGAATCAAATCGGTGAGTTTCAAGCCTTCAGTCGGCTCGGAAATCTGATTCCGATCACCCAAATGAAGAACGCTCAAATAATGATATCTCATGAAACACATTAATCCATCCATCACCATCACCATATCACCTCCTCTAGGACATCCTAATGCAATAAATACTATCTCAGATCATTGCGCCTTGAATAGAAGGGGAAAAATCATCCATTTATATCTCGCGAAGAATGACGAATGCTTGGGAAAAGGGTGGAATAAAATCACATTGACCAAACCCATGTAAGGAACCTTGTAAATTTTTTATTATGGCCTCGATCCATTCTTGTAGGAAAAATGAACAATATAAACAAAACAATAATCATAAATGTCCCCAAGTCAATATCACAACCAACCCATCCCTTAAGACCGATCGAACCACAGGTCAACCTGTTTGTGTGTTGATCTATGTTCATTGTTGATTCCAATAATGGGAAAGAGGGAATTGAGATCAAATCACCCTACATTGTGGTTGGATAATTTATTGTTGAGGATTATTTATTGATGGAGATCCATCATGAACATTCTTGATCGACCCTCTCGTCATCCTCTATAAATGGATTTCTCTATGGTTCCTCTCTTAAGATCTTAGGGACTTCTCTATGGTTATGAATTATAACCATGAGTCCCTTTAGAAGATGAAAATTAAGAACATAAAAAATGTAGATGTGTCACCATATAATGTTAGAAAAAAATAATTCATTAATTCTTTTAATTCTTTAGAACATGCAAAAATTAACTTTTATAGTTGACATGTGTGTCACAATATTAGTCGTCATCTATGTTAGTTTTGCTACTCTGAATACAATAGTGCCCTCATATTTCTGATTTGTGCACCGATTTAGAAGTTATTCAAATTTTTTTTGGAAAACATTTCATGTTTTCTATGTAATATATTTCAAATATTTATTTTGGAACATCGGGCCTTGAAATGGAACGCCTTCTCAGTGCCTGGTCTTGAAATAATTCAATATAATATTTAAAAAAATACATGTAAAATCAAAGACATTACAGTTATCTAATTGATAGTTTCATGTAACATTATTATAAATCTCCAATATGAATGACTAATGTGTTTTTTTTGGTTCATATCTTATATGAATAATTTCCAAATCAATTTCAATTATTTTAGAGGACTATTGAAAAATAATTCATAATTATAGATATATAATATAAGGAAATAAAATGTTTCTAGAAACATTGTGTGTTACATTACCCCATGAATTGAAAAATTAAATCCTCGTAATTTTAATTATCACCAATAAATAAAAAAATTAAATTGTATCCATTAAATTCATATTAATAAAGATACAATAAAAATGATATTTAAACTATATTATCTTCCAAATGATTATTATACTCATTTTTCCATCATAATATGAATATATTGTGGTTTTAAATTTTGACAACTGTTTGATCGAAATATATCTCATTATTTTTTTATAAGACATAGGAGTTTTTAGAGATATAGATTTCATCGATGCAATTTTATGAAATCGTTTCCAAGAAAATATGATAAAAAATTAGTTTTCATGATTATAATATATAAATTAATGAAACAATCATATGAATGTGTAATATTAATCCTAAGATCTGATATCCTATAACACCATCATTCCACCTGCTAAATATTTTTATTCAATTATATCATTATTGGACCAATCAATAAGGCTTTCAATTTAACCTTTTTTCATAAGTTTTATCCTTGTAACATGAACCAAATATTAACCAAAAAATAAATACCCCTAACTCCAATACCAACTAGGACACCCAAATATGATCTCTATAATAAGGTATTAATAACTTATACACTACTCATTGTCTTGGATACCAAGTACAGCCTACTGAATATAACATAACAACATTTTACAAAATTTACATAATTTAAACATTAAATATTAAAAATAAACTTACACTGTAGAAGAAAATGGTTTATCATCTTCGGAAATTATATATAAAAATATTTTATTACACATGAGGTTTCTATCATCTTCAAAAAATGTCTATATATAATTTTATATTACATAATATCATGAAAAATTTTTTTTTGGAAAAGCGAAACATTAGAAGGGATGATATAAAATACACATTAAGGAAAAAAATATCAAAAATACATAGAGTTAGTTCATATGTATTTGATAAAACCTAATCAATGGATAAATATCTGATTAAAATAATCCTTAAAACATAAAAGTTTTCAATAGAGCATGATAAATGGGAAAGTAACCTAAAATAATTAAATATATACCATGAAATAAGGGTTCAAAAGCATGATATAATAGTCATAATCCATGTATCATAACATAGTTATATAACATAAAAATTTTGTATAAATATAAACTTCGGGATTCATAATTTTGGAACAAGGACAATATAAATTCATTTACACATACAATCTTCTTAACATAGTTAATCGTAATCATCTATGTCACGACCTGGCCCGTACCAGGGTTCGAGCCACAACTACCCCAAGCCCGCCTCTATAGGCCAGGGGTTGGTGGCTAGCGCCGAAAGCATAGAAAACTCGGGGGAGGCCTTTTCCTATAAACCTATACACACCCACGCAACCAACTCAATGAAAAAGTGCATAGGAAATGAAAAACAGGTTCCACAATGCTATAAAAATATAACCAAACCAAAATGCATTGACCACTAAATAGTATCAGTACAAGAAAAGTAAAGCTGAAAGGGAAAGAGGCCAAAAATACACACCCAACTAGAAAACTACAAAAACCCAGCAACATGTGAAAAAATAAAATAGCTGGAAGTGTCCAACTCCTGGATCCCAATATATGACCACTCTACATGATCCGAGAACCCCGTATCCCCAAGATCCTCTGATATCATGATCAACTCGTATGTCATCTGCAAGGGAACACCAAATGTGGGAAAAGCCCAAGCAGGGGTGACTATAAGAATACTCAGTAGGATTCCCCAAAGGCATGATGGAGAATCAAGAGAGGTACTAAAGAGGAGAGTAGTAAGAGAGAACAAGGCACAACAAGAGTGAGCGGAAAGAGTACTGCTCCACCCAATAATAGATATGATCACTCGTAGAAACCCAAACGAGAGAGAAAGGGGATCTCCATCTCACATCTCAAACTAGTTATATGCCCATACATATACCTCGGGCATACATATTTATACTCGTAAATCAGGCATGTAGTATAGACACAGGTCACACAAATTCGTACCCATGCTAGGGATCTAGTTCAAAAATTCCATGAAGCACTCATCTAGGAGAACTCACTCCACATGTCTAATAGCTCTGATAACGTCTATCTGGGAAGTATCATTCGTCAAAAAAGTCACGAGAGATAGGTACACTCATTCCTGGAATCATGATACATAGATGAGTATCACTACTAGGGCCTTGGCAGATACCACGACTCATCCAGATTCCCATGCAAGGTAAAAAATCCACACCCTGTGGGAATAGTCACGTTGATAACTGAATCTACCTAGGGTCTATAATGGATAGAGGAACTCGCTCAGGGACTCTTGGAGGGATACATGACTCTATCTCAGAAATATTTACTGATGGGATCACAGATCACAATACACAGATGAGGATCACATCCAGAGCCTTGGTAGATACCGCGACTCACCCAGATACACATATTAGGTAGAGGATCGGCTCCCTATGTAAATAGTCACATCGATACCTAAAACTACCTTGGGTCAAGAATGGATAAAGGATCTCACTTAGGGCCTCTCGGAGGGATACATGACTCTATCTTAGAAGTTCCTGCTGAAGGGATCGAAGATCATGATACAACGACGAGAATCACTACCAGGGTCTTGGCGGATACCGCGACTCATATGGATTCACCTCCTAGGGTAAAGCCTATATTCCGAGCTCACCGGTGGCCTTTGATTTTTTATTTGATCCTTCGTCCATGAGTTATGCATGGTTGATATATTAAATGAATAAATTAATAATCTAATTTATCCATTTAACACACTACCAACAGGCGAGGTTTCCAAACGTCCCATTTAGAATTATTTTATGTCACGCCTCAGGGAAACACTGTGTATCAGACCCAACCGTGGTCTCGGATTTCCGATCCAATCAACCTTTTAAGTGATATACCATTTTCATTAGTTAACTATGTGTTCGTAATATATAAACACTTAATATTTTTATAAAATTAATTTCCGTCACACCGGGCCTCAGAATTGCATGTCTTCTCAGCGCACAGCTCTTGAAATATTTGTAGAAATTTTTCAAAGTCTTATATGGAAAAAACCAAGTCTTTTCATTATTTCCTCCGTTAAGACATTCATCCTATAAAATATAAACCATGGAAACCACTCGAGATTCTGAGCACACACTTAGCTCTCCTAATCCAAGGGAAGCTTGTACGTATCTGTGCTACCAATGAATATTGTCCAAAGGGTTGGTCCACCCTCATAATAATTTCTTGATTTGATGACATGTGTCAGAACACACACATATATTCTTATTTTCGACATGCGTAAGGCATCGTGTACCCACTCCAACTATTTGGGGAAAGGCAAGGTGGTATGCGACCTCGCAATCTCATTGCATAGTCTCAAATGACCAAATCGAACTCAGGGGATAGTTTGCGTCCCCGACGGAACCTCTATATAAAATGTCACAATTATAATCACTGTTTTTCACTAGGAATGAGTCTAATGATTCCCACTTTCAAAATATTCTTATGGTGAAACACTTAAGGATATCTGGTCACACAGGATTTCATAATCGATGAATCACAACTGAGACTCTCTTATATTCTCGAGAAGCGAATGAATCAACACTTTCAACTGAAGAAAGTTTTTACCCACCTGTTCCACTAGGGATAGCTGTTGGGATTTTAACTGCTCTAAAACTTCCCGTAGTAGGTGAGTCTGGGACTTCCTACACTTCCCACTAAGGGAATCTGCTAGACCACCGCACCATGAGTTCACAAGTCAGAAGACTCTTCCCCCACACTTTTGATGCACTGTATAGGCCCCATATGACTATGTTCCTAGGACTGATCATGATAAGATCTCCTTGGTTGAGATCTCATCATCTATCATCTTCTAGATATAGTTTTCATCTCAGTTGTATTGTGCTCATTTTCACAACCAACTGTATGGTGTGGCATGAATCTTTCTACCACTAGTGCCTACTCTCACACATCAGCATATTAGGGATTAATAAGGGCACTAGGATTGAATAGATCTCTATACAGAGTCCCCGGTCAAATGACTATTCTTGGAAACAACCGTTATAGATCAATGGACCAACAACTCTAGCCAAACCTCTACCATCCGAGGGCCTGGCATACTTCATAACTTCAGCAGTATCTGGTGATAGATCTCACGAAGTGCCCTCAAACTGCACACATCCTCAGCCAACTCTATTGGGGATATATTATCCTCAACAGGTAGGGGTGCTGCTACCTGTCCACCTGGAGAAAGGGGCTCACATGATGGGTCCTTAACTGAGCTCTCGTCGCACACGGAATCGTCGCTGTGAACCATAACTAGTATCCTAGATGGCTGTCATCATGGAGACATCCTGAATTTTATCAAGGAGTACCACTATCAAAGGAGAATTTCTATATATCATCAATGATGTGGAGCTGACTCAAGAAGGATAGTCAAAGAATCAATCCAATATGATGCATGTACCATTGTTCCCTACAACAAGTATCTCAGGGTGCCGAGTGGACAAGAGGGTAATTGGGGTCCTGGTGAATAGATACGTCCGCCGCTCGTATCATCACTGGACTCTGTGGCCTAAGAGCCTCTCTCTAGACACTTCGACATTGTTTCCCTAAACCAAACCAAGAATATTTTAGGAAAACACCCAAACAATGGCTTAAGGGTCGAACAACCTCTAATACCACTTTGTCAAGACCCGACCCGTACCAGGGCTTGAGTCAAAACTACCCCAAGCCTAACTCCACAGGCCAGGGGCTTACGACTAGTGCCGAATGCATAACAATCATTGGGAGGCCTTTTCCCAAGAACCAACACACACAAACACAGCCGACTCAATGCAAAAGTTCATAAGAAAAGAAAACAAGGTAACACAATGCAATAGAAAGGGAACCAAACAAAAATGCATCGACCACTAAACAATACCAATACATGAAAAGTAAAGCTGAAAGACAAAGGGGTCAAAAATAAAAACCCGGCTAGAAAACTACCACAACCTGGCAATAGGTGAAAAAGTAAAACAGCTGGAAGAGTCCCACTCTGGAATCCCAATCTATGACCACCGCACGCGGTCCAAGAACCCTGTATCCCCAAGATCCTCTAATATCACGATCAACTTGTCTGTCGTCTGCAAGGGCACACAAAGCATGGGAAAATACCATGCTCAGTAGGATGCCCCGAAGGCTCTAGGGAGCAACAAGATAGTTACTGAAGAGGGAAGCAGTAAGAGATAACAAGGTACAGCAAGAGTGAATGGAAAGGGTACAGCTCCACAAAATAATATAAATGATCACTCATAGAAACACAAACGGGAGAGTAAGGGGATCTCCATATCACACCTCCCACCAGGTATATTACCATACATATACCTAGGGAATCTATATATACTCGTAACTCATAACCGTAATCTAAAGAAAAGTCATAGAACTGTGTACCCATGCTAGGGATGCAGTTCAAAGATTCCTTGAAGCACTCGTCCGGCAGAACTCACTCAACGATTAGAATAGCTTTAATAATGTACATAAGGGCCGTATCGTTCATTGGAAAGGTCAAGAGAGATAGGTACACTCATTCCGGGATAACGCACTCCTGAATGCAAAAAGATCACGATACACAGATGAGGATCAATTCCAGGGCCATGGTGGATACCGTAACTCATCCAGATTTACCTTCTAGGTAAAGGATCAGCACCCTATCGAAATAGTCACCTCAATACCTGACACTACCTGGGGTCAAGAATGGAGAGAGGATCCAACTCTGGGCCTCTTGGAGGGATACTTGACTCTATATTGGAAATTCATACTGAAGGGATTAATGATCGATATACACAGATGAGGATCACTACTTGGGCATTGGAAGATACTGTGAAATATCCAGATTTACCAACTAGATAGAGGATTGGCGTGGTGTGGGAATAGTAATGTCGATACCTGACTCTACCTTGGGCTGAGAATGGATAGATCATATCACTTCGACCCTCTCAGAGGGATACCTGAATCTATCTCTGAATGACTTGCTAAAGGGATGGAAGATCACGATACAGAGATGATGATCACTGTCATGGACTTGGCGAATACCACGACTCATCTAGATTCTCATATTTGGGTAAAGCCTATGTTCTAAGCTCATCGGTGGCCTCATATTTTTCATTTTATCCCTAATCCATGATTTATTAGAGGTTGAGCTAGTAAATGAATAAATTAATAATTTAATATATCGATTTAACACACTGGCAACGAGCGAGGGGTCCAAACATCCTGTGTCGACTTATTTTATGTCGCGCCAAGGGGTAAAACTATGTTTTGGACCCAACCATGGACTCAGATTTCTGATCCGATTAACCGTTTAAGATATATCTAATTTTCTTTAGTTAACCTTATGTGCGTAATATAGAAATACTTAACATTTTTATAAAATTAATTCACGGAACACCGGGCCTCAGAATTGCATGTCTTCTCATGGCCCTCCTCTATAAATATTCTTATAAAAATTTCAAAGACTTATTAGGACAAAAACCGGGTCTTTACAATGTCCATATATAATATATTTCACATAGTTATTCACAGTCATAACAATGGACAATATTTTGGACATATCTAATCTCAATAATATCCATACACCATTTTATGAACATACCTAATCTCAATCATATTCATATGAAACCTTGGGGACATAGCTAACAACAATCATATCTATGCATATTCTTTTATTTTTAGATAAATATAACCATGTCCATTCATAACCTTGGGAAAATAACTAACACAATTTTTATCCACGCATAATTTTTGAATATTTTTGAATGAAATGATGTCTACACACAATCATATGAACAAAGATAACCACTGTCATATCCATCCACAAAATTTTTTTCTCATTAGATATAAAAATTTTACCAATGCATTAGAGGACTATATAGGATACCAAACATCACATTATCATAATCCATACATTTTTATTCTTAATGAATCAATAATATATTTTATCATATAAAAATACATAGAAATAAAATGGGTTTCATAAAATTTTAAATGCAATCACATAAAATAGCATTAAGAGATTGGTTGAATTATACCGAAAATCAACCTCCCAAAGGAATTAGGTCAAAAAATCTCATAGATTTTGTTATTTAAAATTACTCATTAATATTTTTATATTATATATTTAAATGATAAGATAAAATAAAAATCATAAAAAGTTATTTTTGAAAAAAAATTCAATATTACTATAAAATTTGAATACATGAGTCACTTTAAAAAGTCATGTGCAAGAAAATGTTAAAATTAACTTCTAAAATCAATAAATTTAATGAAATTTCCCTATATTGGGACAATAAAAATAAATAATGTTCCTGTTAGTAAGAATTTATGGGAAGATAAAAAATAGATGAATTGTAAATGATATATATTCTTAATAATTTTTAGTATATTTATAGTAATCCCCATGTCTATGAAAAAGATATAAAACATGCTTTAGAGAAGAGATAATGATAAATATGATAAGTACAAAAGATGATACATATTTCTACTTCAAAACAATAGAGTAAAACATTTTTGGAAATAATTAATACATACGTGGTAGAATAAGATCCTTTAAAAAGTATATGAATTATTCTTAATAATTACACATTTTGATAATGGAATAAATTCATCCAAAATAAATCATTTAATTGAAAGATATAAATTCCTAAAAAATAAAGAAGGATGTAAAATATTATATTAAAATAGGATATAATTAAACAATATTGTAATACCATGTTAAAAAATAATGATTACGACTCAAGGAAATGAGTTCAATTGATAAAACCTCTTACCTTTTATAATCACATCAAAAAATCACCCAAAACTCCTGTGTGATAAACATTACTATCTTAATAAATTCTTCCAAAACCTTATTCAAATCCATTAAAATTGACATACTTCATTTATAGTCATTATCTATAATTATATTAGTTTTTTATAATCTATTTTCATCCCAAAAAGTTCAAATTTTAATTTATTTTTTAAAAATTACATAATGGTGTTGTTGATTCTTTTTTATCGATTCAAATTTCATCAGTTCTAAATTTATAAATATATAGGAATCATTTTGATTAAATTATTTATTAATTCTAATTTTTAAATGATCTATGTAATGGGTATTATTTAAAACAATTAAATCTATTATAATTTTTTTCAGATAATTTTTTCATTAGAATGAGTTATATTATATTGATAATTGTGTTTTTAGGTTAGCATTCCAGAAAAAAAAATAGTATAATAAAGTTCAATTTAATATCATATGTAACTATTATTATGGTCTTATAGGTACAGTGAAGATAGTATAATAACATTTCTTTATGTAGTTTAACTAACCCATACATGAACAAGAAATACTAATTAATGAGAAAGAGTATAAATATATAAAATTATATCATGATTTCCTAATAATAATTATTTTTCTAATATGATATAATTACATCAGTGGTTTTATTTTATAATGAGTTCAAATGACAAATTAAATGAAAATAAATAATAACTTTTTATCCAATTGGAAAAATCCCTCCTTGAAATGACTTCAGAAGGATTGACGAGATGCGACATTATTTTTTAGAAATGGGGATTAAAAATTCTGTATAGAACTCTATTAGAAGTAAAATGAGTAGGAAATAAAGGATAATAAATGGAATACTTTGGTATTAATTATGTTTATGTGATCTGATTTTATAGGTTAAAATGATGGTTATGTCCTTCAAAACTAATGTTGGTTAAGGGGTAAAGATGGAATCACATTAGAGTTAAGTCTGTCAGGTAATGAAATTTTGGTGAGTCATGTGGGTTTAAATTCAAAACCTAAATATATTCTTCTATAATTTCTATGTGTGAAGTCAATTTAATAAAATTTTATCCATGGTAGATTACCTATTTTTATCCATTGTTATGTTATTTAATTATCTAACATTCTAATTATTTTTCCCATAATAATATAAGTTTACCATTATTAAAAAATTCCATCATGATGATTCATAATTCGTACTCAATTAAATCTAATTAAACTTCTATATATTAGGAAACTAATATTTCAATTAAATTGATTATTATATAAAAAATTTATTTTTATAGAAAAATAATATTAAAATTTAAATTATTCTTAATATAATAATAGATCAATTAAAAATTAAATGAATGTTAATATATTTTAATATATATCATAAAATATAATCAAAGTTTAAATAATATCAATTTATTTTATTTAGATTATAATTACCAAACACTTATAATAACAACTATATGAAAATAACTCCTTGACCCTTATAGTGGTAACTAAATTACAACTTTATAACTAATGTATCTTTCTAAAAATTAAATTTCACTTATTATATATGTTGTATATAATAATTAAAATATTATGTCCTAATTATTAATAAAAATTAATATTTATAAGAAAAATAATTTAACGGATAATGTCAGAAAATATGATTTTTAGTCATAATGTGTTTATATGTATATAATGAATTACAGCTTATTACATGACTTGTAATAACTATTGGAGGAATGTTATTTTATTATATATATTATCATTAAATTTAATTAAATTAATTCTTTAATGGTTAATAATTTGATTTCAAAAAAATACATTACATACATAAAAAATCATTTAAACGAATTCGGCTTTTACCTCATGTTATTTTATATTTAATTAATTATATATTCATGAAGGTTTCTTTACTTTTTTTGTGTATATAAAAAATAAATTTTATAAAACATCATACATCTTATATTAGAAATTATTAAAAACACATAATAAAATTATATTTTTACCAAAAAAAATTTATTTAGTAATGAATTATTCAATTATTATTCCATATCATTTCATAATTATTTTTTAATATTTAATTTATTATACTAGTAATTACTTGAAATTTGTTGATAGATTTTTTTGATATCAAAATTTTAAAGTAATAATTTTAATAAAATAATAAATTTATAAAAAAATTTCTTAATTTCCAAAATAAATTACTTTCAAATAATTCTATTAAAAAAATTATTTTATAAAAGAAATTTATTTAAAGTTATAATTTATATATTTTAACATCTGAAGAAAATTTATGAATATTAACAGTATATCAATACATCCAAATAGGTACCAAGTTTAATAGTATTATACATAATGAAATGTACCCCTTTAACAACAGGTGTATCATTTCTATACTACCCATATTTCCTCTAATAAATTAGTTTTATTCTGTCTCCTTAAAGGACACATCTCATTCAATAAAATTTCATAGTGATTTTTTCGAAATTCTTTCTCCATTAATGAGTTTTTTTCATTGTTGGTTCACATATGAAAATGGTGATTCTCATGGGTAAATATAATCTAGGTTATCTCCTTGTTTCTATGATATTATTATTTTTAATTTGTTGTACCATTTTAATTTATGAACCTTTAATAGATATAATCATACATGGTGTGTAATATTTCATCATATGTAAAATATGGCGTGAAATACATTTTTTGTAATGTTTCACTATGAATGAATAACATTTTCGTGGTTTTATTCATTTAACGTATGACTCATTTCCTAATAAATTTTTCTAATTTTGTAAAAATAGAAAAAAGTTAACTTGAATTATATTCTTAAAATTTATGTAAATAAAATCTATCCAGAAACTAGATGTTTTACTTCTTCTCCCTTTAAATAAATTATGTACTCACAATTTTAAATATAACTCACTAGTGATTATAACTAATTGTATCTATAATATATACCTGAATCATAATATAATATCTAATGAGATATTGAAATTATTATCTTAGTTAATTCTAGTAAACTTATTTTTCACTTCACAATAGGAAAATATTGAGATTTTATTTATTCAAAACCATTTGTTCTAAATATATACCTTTAGTCAGATATAATACATATGATTTTTTAGATATATATAATTCATTGATTCATTTTCATGATTCTTCTTCCAACCAAATATAAAAAAATGGTTATAATGATATTATCCTATAAAATAAAATTTTCACCATCATATGAATAAGAAATATCAATCCTAATAAGTCACATCCTATGAAACATTCATTTAAATCTGTAACGATTTACATCATAAATTATATTAATTATACCTACCTATAACCATTTTAGTTTAATATATGTTTTTATAAATTTTATCTCATAATATCACAAATATAATCCCTAAAATTAATTATACCCCACTCTCATTAAAATGGAAACACCACAGTCCTAGACTCCTAGATCGAGAGAAAAAAACTCATACACTACAAATAAATTATTAATACCATGAGATATGTTTTGATTATGACATAAATAAGTTTTTCATAATTTCATAATTTAGAAATTACATATCACAAATTAACTGACAATCCAAAAACTCTAAATTTTATTATCTATAGATATTAACATTAAAAATATCTTATTAAATATAATTACACTAATATATCTCCCATAGTTTTATATATATGAAATCCTTCTACACATAATCCAACGTATAATTTACCATGAAATATTGTATCAGTATAAGGAGATAAATAAAATGAACATAAGAGGAAAATTTATCAACAAGTAAAAAATATTTTGATCATTATCTTGCACAAAAAACACGATGATTAAATAATTTTTTTACTAAAAGGTTCAGGTAACAATATTATTTTTCCATAAATCATGATAAAACTAAATATGACGTAAAATATTAAAAATATATTATTTGAAATAATAACATACATTCCTAAGAAAATGATTAATATCCACAAAATAATTAATGAATTACATAATATATAAATGTGGTAGAAACATAAACATATGGATTGATAACAGTGTTAACAAAGCTACCCATAATCATGTACACACAAGTTCTTGTGAACATATCTCATTGCAATCATATCGATCAATAATCTAGTGAACATAGTTATTCATAGTCAATTCAATGCATAATCATCTTGAACATAACTAATCACAATCATTTCCATGAATAATATTATGAACATTTATAATCATAAGCATTTTCAGGAAAAATCTTGTGAACCTATCTAACCAAAATCACTTCCATAAACAATATTATGAACATAATTGACCACAATCATGTCCATGAATTTTTTTTCAATATATATGACTTTAGTAAAGTCAACCTGTAATCATGGGAACATATATAACCATAATAATTTTCATGGTCAATCTTATAAACATATCTAATCAATATCATGTCCATGAACAACATCATTATCTCATGACATATAATACTTTAACCAATAAATTATATGGATATATAGGACCCCTCCCATTATATAGTGGTAATTCATACATACATGTGCCACATAAATCAATAATAACTCATATCATGTAAAAAATCATGGAATGAGATATAATTTAAAAACATTATCAATGGTATCACATAAAATGACATAAAATCTAGACAAGTATACAAAAAAACATCATAATCGAGATATGTTATAAAATAAAATAGATATTGATCATGATAATTACTCCATAAGAGTTATATCATTAAATAATATAGGATAAAATGGATTCAAAATTTTAAAAAGATATTTCATAAAACATTTCTAACAATATAATAAAATAATAATTTATGAGCTACCTTCAAAAATCATCTTCCAGAATGTGAGAAGAAGTGTTTTTGAAAAAATAATTCATTAATAATAAGACCTTGTAACAAAATAAGTTGTATGTTATTAAATGTGTTGGATAAAATAAGACATATAAATAATATAAATGTAATGTATTTTTTTGTTTTTATAAATTTTTAAATAACCCCCCCCCCCCCCATCAATGAAAATGTTATATAACCACATTTTTTAAGTGATAAACAGAAATATGAAAATAATATATTATTATAACTTATTATTTTTCCAAATTATATAGTAAAACATTTTTAGAAATAATCAAAACTCACATTGAGTAAAAATATCCATTTGATTATATGTTAATTATTATTAACAATGTGGTATTTTATAATGGAATAAATCAAACGAGGAGAATAATCTTTGGAAAAGATTTAAATTTCCAAGAAAATAATGAGCAAATACAAAAAAATATCATTATAGTATAAAATAAAATAATAATAAAATCATAGTCAAAGAATAATTATTATGACCCAAGGAAATGAATTATGTCAAGGAAACCCCTTACCTTTTATCTATAATTCGGCCAAAGTTATTTAACCATTTGTATAATGGAAAAAAAATTCTCAATAAATTATTTTATATCTCTATTAAAATATATTACCTTTTATACACCTCATTTATAGCCATTACATATATATATATTACTTATTTTGACTTCATTTTTATCAATGGATATTAATAATTCTCTTTATTTCAAACTAGTTTCATGGTGGAAAAGTTGGTAATATATTTTCAACAAAAAACTAGTCACTAAAATATTAATCAATATATTATAATAATCGTCTTTACGTGGTTTATGGATTACCATTTCCATTTTATTTAGATAATGGGCATGGTTTTCATGAATTGAACTTATTATTGCCTTGTTTTAGGTAATTTGTGGATAAAATGGGTTACGTTATATTGGTAATTATTTTTTTCAATTACCAATATATATACTTAAGAATAATTTAAATTAAAATATAATATCATGTATTAGTAGTATTAAGGTCTTTAAGACAAAAAATTTGAAGATATTGATGATATTATAGCCTCGTTTATGTTGGTGGTTAAACCAGACCATTTAAGAATGTAATGTACTAAATAATGAGAAATAGTATAAAGTTATATAATTTTAGTTTCATTTTATCATATGAATAATTATTATAATGTAACAATATTATAATGGTAATTAAGTTTAATAAATATTTAATAAGATAAATATAATAAAAATAAATAATAAAAACTTCTTACATATATGGGAATACAAATCCTTCTTAAGATAACATCACCAAGAATAAATTAAATAAGACATCTTCATGTGGATATGTGATTTTAAAAGTGTAAATTGGATTCTAATAGAAGTAATATTTTCATTTATTAAAGTGAAATTTGAATTATTAGGATTGTAAGAAGAGGGTGCAAGGGATCTCCTTTTATAGTTGAAAATGTGGGACATATCCATTTAAACTAATGTTAAGTGGGCAGTGAATATGTAACAATAAGTTAGTTAGGTGAGTCATGTGACTTAATTTTTCATATAAATGTGTCTAATTCATTTATCCAACCAAACATCTTTTATATTTTCAAATTATCAAATATATTTAATAATATTTGATCCTTGGATGATTCTCTCTTTTGTACACTATTTTGACTTTTTTATTTTTTACTATAGTAATATTTTTAACAATAAATATATGATTTCCCGTCATAAAACATTTAAATTTAATGATTTCTAATTATTACTCCATTTAATTTAATTTAACTTATATATATATATATTAACTTTTAAATTAAAACATGTCCTTAATAAAATTTCCCTCGTCAGTTGTGGGGTGGTCAAGGTTTCGGGGGGTGAAAGGAAGGTCATGGAGGCAAACCACTTATACATTTTATTACTAAATTTTCTTTTCTTGCATTTTTTATGTGGTGGTAGATTTAATTTAACTCATATAATATATGAAATATTGTTTTTTAGAAAACAGTCATTTAAAAATTCTATGTTTTGTTAATATAAATTTATATTTTTTAATAATTATTTGACTCTTAATATATATATATATATATATATATATATATTAGGTTCGTAATTTAGTTTCTATAAATGTTTTGTATTTATATTATAAGTATTCAACACTTATAAAAACAATTCATTGAATGAACACTTTTACATTTACTGTGCTAACTAACATTCAAATTGGTAAATTGTTTTATTGTCTAAAAAATTTAGACATGTCACCAATGTTGGAAATAATGATTCAAAATTTGAAAACCATTATATTATTTTAAATTTCAAAGTTCAATAAAAATAAATTATAAAATACATAATATGGGAAAAAATAATTTTTAGTTAAAATGTGTTTTTAAGCATAAAATGAAATTATTCACATTAAATTTATAGTAATAACTATTACATTAATGTTATATTATTGTATATATTATAATTAATTTTAATGAAAATCATTGTTTAATAGTATTAAATTTAATTAAAATAAAAAATTCATAATAATCAAACAATCTATTCATCGAAAAGATTATATTTTACCTTTATGTAAATTTATCATTAATTAATAATACACAAATGATTTTTTGTTCATTTTATTATAAATATAAAGAATATATTTTATTAAACTTCACTCTACAAATATATGAAACTTTAAATAAAATTAAAAATAATATTTATAGAAAATATTTTTTAACCATGAATTATTAAATTAGTATTACTTATTTTTCATTAATTATTTCTCACATTTTATGTATTTGTATTACTAATAATACATTGAATTATATGAAGAAATTTTATTAATAACATTCTTTAATAGGCACAACATGACCAACAGTAAGTATATCATGCCATGATACAGTGCAAAGTGGAAAAAACCAAAATGAAGAAAATTAGAGGAATTTTAATAATGGTCTTGGCACTAAGTCATGAACCACAACCACAATCATCATGAATCCTGACACAATTCCTAAGCACTGGGCCCTTTACATTCTCCTGACCTACAACCATGCAATCTGCTCGGGTACCCAATGTCGGCCCAAGAAGGGTGTGAGTAGAACTCAGTAGCCCACCACCAATGGTGTCTACAAAATATCCATCTCATAGATAGTGCATGAAGTAGTAGAAAAATCAAGTAAAGAAAACCGACTACAATAAAAGCATAAATATGTTGTTTTCAATTAACCTATCAAATAACCCATACTCATTCCTAGATACTATAATTATAAATTCACCATTTAAATGTGTTCAATGGATTAGGCAAGATCAACATTCACAACATGAGGCAACTAAACAAGTCCCATCTCACTAAGCATCATAACACGATAATTTTCATTATCCTCACCTTGAAACCTCAATCAGGGTGGATGTAGTTGTTAGGGGAATGGAACTCTCTCCCTTTCCCTAACCCATGCATTTAGTTGGTGTAGTTTGGAACATTAGTCAAAACTCAACCTGTGGGTGTAGAACCTTAAGTCAATACCCCACACTACCAAGCCATGTACATGTGATTTATTTAACATTCATCACATTTAACAATAATTTTCAACCAAGATTCTCTAGTGTCATTATAATCATCCCAACAATATCAATAAATGTGAATTTAACATTATTCCATAATCCATTAACACGTTTTTCATTTCTAACCCACAACATTCAACCCCATTTCCCATTTATTATGCATATCTCACTAAGCATAATCATGTATAATGCTAATCCCTAATAATTTCCTTTTATCCCACTTAACCCCTTTTTAAGCCATCCAAGCACCCACATAGGTCACATCCCAACCATGTTTTTTCACTAGGACTCCCAATAACATCCTTCAAGATTAATATCATATTCATCCTAGGCTCTATGTTCTCGCATAATAGCCCTACATATATTTAACTAAACTCTATGTTCAGGAGCATAGGTACACCCCATGGATGGACATAACATAGGTCTCGTATTCCTCCATCCATCCCATGGCGATCATTATGGTTCTCTTAGGTTGTTTAGACACCCTAAACAATGCATCACCATAACGTAATGAAGAACTCATTACAAGAGGGTAAGAATCAAAACCTTACAGGCACAAATCCCCACAAAAGTCAAGAGTAATAACTTGTAGAACACCTACCTCAAATCTGTTGTTGAACACCCTCTCAAATAGGGCCTTAAATCCCGATCCAACACCCCTTAAAAGCCTCATCCTAGATCTCATAGAAAAATATTTTTTTGATAGAATTGGATGGAAATCACCCAAAATACAAGACCTAAACCAGAAAAGGGATAGAGAAGATTATACTCACTCAGATCTTCAATTCGCATTCAATGGAACTCCAAATGGTCATGAATCAAATAATATCAATCCTTGTAAGCTCATGGTCCCATTGGTTTGCTCCTATGTTTTCTAGGGATGAGGAGAAGGAAAATCCCGAGTGAACATAAAATCCCCGGAGTGGAAATTTCATACTTTTTTAAAAGCATCAAGTTCACATGGTTTACTAGTATGATTTTACAAACTGTGCAGAAGTCATTGTCCATAATCCCACCTCTTACATGCTTCTCCTGGGTTGTCCACATGGTTATAACTAACTATGTGTAGACCATTATGCCTACATAGAAGAGCCCCCCTTTTCTCCTTTTTGGTGTCCCAAACCCTCGGAACACCCTCAAGCCTCTTTAATGACTTGGGTAAGCACTTAATTAACCAATAATAAATGGATTAAACTGAATATTAAGTAGAACATAACTTACGGAGAAATAATAGTTCTTACAACCTCCCCACCTTATAATGGTCTCGTCCTCATGCCTCTTTTCTGAGCATCATTGAGTTGCAGAGAAAATAGTTTGGGCCACTAAGAATGTATATCCAATTCTCGCTCCCATTTTTCCTCATAAAAATTTCCCTGCTCCCACATCACACGGACCAAAGGTATAACCATTCCTCTCAAAACATTCTCACTGTAGTCCACAACACAAACCGGAATCTCCCTGAATGATGCATCAACATCAATCTCAACATCATCAACATCTTTAACATGGGATAGGTCAGGGTGATATTACCAAATCTGTGAAAAATGAAACACATCATGCATACCACTATACCATTCTGAAAGATCCAATCAGTAATCCACTGGCTCAATCCTCTCCACAATCTCAAATGGCCACCCAAACCTAGGTGCGAACTTTTCCTTCTTCTAAATTTGATGGTTCCCTAACCATGGTGACACCCATAGAAACACTCTATCCTCACCATAAACACCATAGGTAAACGATGTCGATATGTGTAATAATTTTTCCTTCTATGTGCCATTTCGATATGTTTTTGAATCAAAATAACCTTCTTGGACATCTCCATAATGATACATGGTCCCCCCAACTCAGACACTCCCACCTCAAACTAACACAGTGGAGATCTACATGGTCTCCTATAGAGTGCCTCAAAAGGAGCCATCAGAATTGTAGGCTGAAAAATATTATTGTACGAAGACTCAACTACAGGCAAGTGTTTCTCCCATGAGCCACCAAAATCCAAAAAACTATCTCTCAACATGGCCTCTAACACATTAATCATTTGTTTTGATTTCCTATCCATTTGCAGGTGATAAGTTATACTCAAAAACACCTGGGTTCCAAGAGCCTTCTATAACCCATTCCTGAAGCGTGAAGTAAAACATGGATCATGATCTGAAAATATGGTTCTCAGGACACCATGTAATTACACTAACTCTTGAACATATAACTCACCCAGCTGAGGAATTGTAAAGGTCTCCAAAATCGGCAAGAAATGCACCATTTTAATTAATCAATCCACAACCACCCAGATTGCATCACTCTTATGAGGCATCCTTGGAAGACAATCCATGACGTTTATAATCGAGTCATTCCATTTACACTTAGAAATGGTAAATGACTGTAATAATCCAATTGGACGTTGGTGCTCAGCCTTCACCTATTGACAGGTATGGAACCTTACCACCAAACACGGAATTTATTTCATCATTTGAGGCCACCAAAACATTATGTGGAGTTCCAGGTATATCTTAGTCAAAAATTTATGTACTTCCCACTTAGATTCATGGAACTCACACATAAACTCTTCATGTACTCCTACTGGAACCACAACATGGTCATGAACACAAGAAACACCATCAGCACCAAAACCTATCTAGAAGGGGATTCCCCACACTTCATACTTTCCATCATTGATAAAAACTCCAGTTCTACCAATTGGACTCCTTAATCTAGATCAATAGAGTAGATTCAATAGCTATGGATGTAAGATCAATCTACCCTAACTCATCTTGTACCTCGAGGTTAATCTCAACAAACATGGTCATCAATATCCACTCTGATGATGATTCGTAGACCACCTGATTTCGAGTCATCCATCTCAGAGAATCCAAATATAGTATTTATTTTTCCTGGTGTGTAAAGAAACTAAAAATCAAAGGATTGCAGGTATTCAACCCACTTTTGTTGTTGAAGAGTCAAATACCACGGAGAGAATATACACATGAAACCTTTATAGTTGGTAAACACCATAAATGCCTCTCCCAATAAGTATTTCCTCCAATACTTCTAGACATGAACCACTGTAGCTATTTCAAGGTCATGAGTTGGTTAATTTCAATCATGTGGTCTCAACTCTCTCAACCCATAAGCAATAACCAGGTCATCCTACATCATGACTTCACCAAATCCAACATCAGATACATCACAAAACAGGGTACACTTCATGCCCGATTTAGGTAAA
This sequence comes from Viscum album, assembly GCA_963277665.1. Lineage (NCBI taxonomy): Eukaryota > Viridiplantae > Streptophyta > Magnoliopsida > Santalales > Viscaceae > Viscum > Viscum album. Next base: position 1,471,245,367 of record OY728157.1, read on the forward strand.
ATTAGAATCATTTTTGTATTCAACCACAATATTTATCTCTTAAAAATCACATTCACATGCCCTTAACCATTCAAACATTACTCCCTTCTTGTTCACAACGTAGAGTGGTTCATCCAAACTTGATATGTCCTTAATGAACCTCTAATAATAACCATCCCAATGAAGAAACCTACGAACATCAAAAACATTCTTGGATGTTTTCCCAAGACACCACATACTTTACTTTATCTAGATCTATCGACACACATGATTATTATATGATGTGTCCAAAAAATTGCATCTCACTAATACAAACCGAAACATTGATAGATTGGCATAAATCATATGCTACTGTATGTACTCAAAAAGATGCCAAGATATTGGGAATGATTGTCATGAGTCCTAGAGTTTACTAAGATATCATCAAGAAAAATAATAATGAACTGATCTAGATATGGGTGAAACATCAGATTCATAAAATCTATAAACACACCTGTTTCATTGGTCAAATCAAATGGAATTACTAGAAATTTTTACAAACCATACCTGCTTCGTAAAGCTGTCTACAGTATGTCAGAAGTTATCACCCTTAATTGATGGTATCCCAATCTCAATTCGAACATAAAAAACATATAATCACCTCTGAGCTTGTCAAAAAGATCATATATTATAGGAAGAGGGTATCAGTTATTTATCATCATCTAGATAAGACTCCTATAATAGAAAAAACATCTAAGTGACCCATCTACCTTTTTTGAAAAAATCGTAGGTGATCCCCAATGTGATATACTAGGATCAATAATCACCTTGACTTCCAATTCCTCCAACATAACCTTTATTTCTTGGAATTATGTCAGGTCCATATGATATTGAGGAATGGAGACGGACTCTGCTCATAGTAAGAACTCTATAGTGAACTCAACATCTCTCTCGGGTGGTAACCCTGAGATGTCCTCATGAAACACATCCTGAAAATGATCCACAATCGTTGGGAAGATTGGATACCCATTCTCCTCATCATTTATCATAATAAATTATACCTTGGTTTTGAGATCTCCCAAATGCGGGAAAAGAGGCCCAGTGTGGCCCGATTGAGCATCCAACTCACCATAAAGGACATAAGTGTCTCCATCGAGAGATGTAAACATTACCCGATGTCGATAATAGTTGATGTGGGCTTGATACAACACTAACCAATTCATGCCCATGATCAAGTAAAAACATTTTAGGTACAGAACAAACAGATCCCACATAAAATAGTAACCCCCAATCTCTAGAGGAAACCCCTTACATCTCTAGATTCTCTCGACTCATACTCCAAATGGAGTATCAAGTGAAATTATCCCGAATTCATTCTCCATAGTCAAACCCAACACAACTATGAAATATATATAAATAAAAGAATTAATAGAACCAATATAAAAAAATTCACTACTAAGAGTAGAAGTTACAAGAATTGTACCTCGAACTATGGATGATCCTGCATCACCACCCATGGGAATAGTTTGAACCACGTAGAGGTGACTCACCTCACTACCCTAGGACCCAACCTGAGTACCCTGCACTACACTAAAGTGATGGTAAGAATGGTCTCACCCTGAATCTCAATGTCCACCACCCCAACCAGTACTACATGTAGTGATCCAACTTCCATCCAGATATGGGGTAACCGACCCCCTTACTACACTCTTCATTTTCTTCTAACTTCTTTCATTTCCCGGCTACTGTGGGTTCTTACAAAATTTCGGCACAAGGCCTAACCTTCTGCACACCCAGTACTCGACTCATGGTAGGGGACACTGGCCACGCATGTTACCCAACCTACCACACTGATAGAAAAATATTTGGTCACCACTCTGAGAGGTTTTCACTTCATCTATCTACTCTGTGAACTTTCACTCTGCTGAATGTTTCTAAAACGACACTTCCTACCCTCGGAAGCAATACTACTAGTCTACCTAGCTTCACCCACAAGATCACTACCAGAGGACCCCATGAGGTTTCCCTCTGAGATAATAGCCTAATATACCACTTTAGAGAACCAATTTTTACATAAGATATTTACATGAGTCCTTATCTCTTATCTCGACTCGTCCTGGTAACGTCTTGTCATAGATGCCTCATCTCTGGTCAATGATAGAATGGAGGGACACAATTCAGTGAAACGACTAGTGTAGTCCATTACCAAAATTTACCCTTGATTAAAACTCATAAAATCCACTACCTTTTCATGTCTTAGGGTCTCAGGATAAAATTTCTCAAGAAACATCTCTAGGAAGCCCTTCTATAGCATTCCATCAACTTGTTCTGTTTGGATCATAATGTCCCACCAACGCTTCGCTTGGCCTCTCAACATATAATCTACCAACTTGAATTGATTCTCAAGAGTAGTCTCTTGTTTATTAAGAATAGTCTTTATATACATGATCCCAAACTCTGTTGTCTTTGGCACACCCTCTCTTGTAATGGTCGGAGGGTGTTGTAGCTGAAATGCTCTGGTCAGCTCGAACATACTCAGCACAACCCTCCATGGGACTCATTACATCATTTTCATAAATTGAGCAATGTTCTCATAGAAATTATCTTCCCTTTCACTGTGAATCACTAGATTACTCTTCTCCACTAATGGAAAAGCTTTCTCAGTAACGTCTTCTAGTTTCCCAACTCACACACATCTTCACGGTGGCATTTCTCTACAATTCCCAACACAACCTTAGAAGGAATCAATAATGGTATCAAGAAAAGAAGGGATAAGATAGGAAGGCTCATCACTATCCATAATCAACCAGTTTTCATACACCATTACACTTTGCTCGTCACATCTGGAACACTGTCCTTAGCCACTCCTCCTAGGACCATGGCCAAAACTTTTAACCAGATCACATAGTTGCAATCCTTTCTTTCTTACACCATTTCAATCCATTCCATATTCTAAGTTATTTTAACAACATCCTAACAAAATTTACATTCATATTAAACGAGTTCCTTAATTTTCAACCATCCATTTTACACCTTCTGTAACCCATTCAAATCATCTTATTAGGCTTAAATTCATCACTTTTAAAAGAAATAATGCATCTAGACCTTTACATTCCACACACTCAATTTGTGTGTCTGTATACCATGATTCATGTCACCTATCATTATAGGTTCCTAAGATGAATCATTAACTCACAACCTCATTTCATTTTATCCATGAGTTAAATATCACGAACTCATCAAATCACACAAAAATTGTGTCACCTGATGGTGAAATATCATCAAATATAACAACACATAACAAGAACAACAATTCCCACCAAGGGTGACTTGGGATTTCCCCCATAAATGGGTTAGCTAGTCCCAAGAACGAGCTCATTTCCAAGTCCTGACACTTTCCTAACCTCCATCTACTATCCCCAAATAGTAAAAAATAGAATCAACCTCTAATGTACAAATTTTGTAACGTAACCGGTCTAGGATCCACTAACTAGTGCCCCGATCCGGGTGGTTACATGACCTCAAGCATGCCTCTCTATATGCCAGAGGTTACTGACTAGTAGCGACAGTCTATGTAGTCACATGGAGAAGTTATACCCAGTTTTTACCAGAGTAAGCCTCAAAAGTAAAAATATAAATGGTAGAAACACCATAAAACAACCAACAAAATGCATAAATAAACCATTCCCAAACTGGGTACAACACAACCAACATAAAGTATGTCATTCCATGATATAATGAGAATAAAAAAAAATTAAGACATACAATGGAATCACCAAAACAGTCCTGACACTATGTACTGAACCTCAACCAAACTCATCCTGAATCCCAACCCAATTCCCAACCACTAGTCCCTTACCTTCTCCTAACCTACGACCATGAAATATGACTAGGTACCCAACTATGGCCCATGCTAGGTGTGAGTAATACTTATTAGGCCACCACCAATGGTTTTCACAAAAATATCCATCCCATAGATTGTGCATGATGTAGAAAACAAAAGAAAGTAAAGGTAACAAATTTGAAGTCCAAGCTTAATAATGTTTTTTTCAGTTAACCTATAAAATAACTCATACTAATTCAATGTTACATTAATTATCAATTCACCCTTTATATGTTTTCAATGGATTATAAAAGATCAACATTCACAACATGATATAATTAAAAAAATTCAATATCACTGCCCATCATAACACAAAATTTTGATTATCCTGACCTCAAAGCCTCTGTACAGGTGGATGAAACTATTAGGGGAATGGAACTATCTCCGCTTCCCTTAATCGCACATTTAGTGGTTGTAGTTTGGAACCTAAGTCAAAACATGACCTGTGGATGTAGAACCTCAAGTCAATACCCCACACTACCAATCCATGTGCACATGCTTCATTTAATATTCACCACATTCAACCAAAATTCACAACCAAGCATCGCTACTGTCATTATTAACATCCCAACAATATCAATAAATGGGAATTTAACATTATGACACAATATATTAACACATTATTAATTTCTAACCCACAACATTCATCCCCATTTCCCATTTCCCATGGCTATTTTACTAAGCTTAATGAAGTATAAATATAATCCCTTAGCATTTCCTTTTATCTCACTTATCCACTTTTGAAGCCAACCAAACATCCTCATAGGTCACTACCCAAGAAAGGTGTGTTACTAAGACTCTCATTCACATCCTTCATGATTAATATCATATTCACCATGGGCACTATGTTCTTGCATAACAACCCAACATTTACTTAAATAAACTCCTTGTTCATGAATGTAGGCACACCCTATAGGTGGCCCTAACATAGGTCACATCTTCCTCCATTCATACCTCAAGGATCATGAGGGTTACATTAGTTTTTATAGACACCCTAAACATCTCATCACAATAATGTAATGAAGAACTCATCACAAAAGGGTAAAAATCACAACCCTAAATGCACAAATCTTCATAAAACTCAAGGGTTATATCTTTAGACCACCTACCATGAATATATTGATGAACGCCCTCTCAACCATGGCCTTAGATCTCGATCCAACACCCCAATAAAGCCCCATCCTAGATCTCATAGAAAAATATAGTTTTGAGAGATTTAGATGGAAATCTCCCAAAATAACCGACCTAAACTAGAAATGGGATATGAGAAGAGTATTTTAATGACATTTATCTTCAATTCATATCCAATGGCACTCCAAATAGTCATGAATTGAAAGATATAAATCCTTGGAAGCTCATGGTCCCTTTGGTGTTTTCCTAGGGTTGGAAGGGAGGAGGAGGGAAATCCTGAGTGAACATAATAACCATGGAGTGGAAATTCTGTAATTTTTTAAAAGTTTTTTGGTCACACAATTTAACTGCATGGTTTTACAAACCGTGTGAAAACCGTGTAGATGCCACTATCCAAAATCCAACCTCCTTCATGGTTTCCCATGGCTATCCACATGGTTAGCACTAACTGTGTGTAGACCATGAATCCTACCTAAAAAACACCCCTATTATATTTTTTCGTGTCCCAAACACTTAGAACACCCTCAAGCCTCCTTAAATACTTGGGTAGGCACTTGATTATCCATGAATAAAGGGATAAAATTGAAACATAAGTATAACAAGACTTATGAAGAAATATGGGTTCATAAAACCACCCCACCTTATAACGGTTCAGCCTCGAGTTGCTCTTTCGAGCATTATCGAGTTGCTAAGAAAAGGGTTCAGGCCACAGAGCCTATAGATCTGATTCTTGCTCCCATGATTCCTCATAAATGTTTCTGTGCTCCCACATCACAGGGACCAAAGGCACAACCATGCCCCTCAAAACATTCTCACTATAGTCGAAAACACAAAAAAAAATTCTCCTCGAAGGATGCCTCAACATCAAGCTCAACATCATCAACATATTGAACTTGAGATGGGTCAGGGTGATATTTTCAAAGATATGAAACTTCAAACACATCATGCATCCCATTAAACCATTTTTGAAGAGCCAATAAGTAAGACACCTTCTTGATCCTCTCCACATACTCTATTGGCCCCACGGACCTACGTGCCAACTTTCCCAACATCCGAATTCGATGGTGACCCGACCATGGTGACACCTAAAGAAACACACTATACCAACCCTTAACTTTAGAGGTCTACGATGTCAATTTTTTTAAGACTTATGCCTACTATGCACCATTTCCATGCATTTCTGAATCAAAACAACCTTCTCGTATGTCTCCCTCATGAGACATGGTTCCATCAACTTAGACATTAGTACCTATAAACAACACAACGGAGATCTACATGGTCTCCCATAGAGTGCCTCAAAAGGAGCCATCAGATTTGTAACCTGAAAACTGTTACTATATGAAAACTCAACCATAGTAAATTTTTTCTCCCACAAGCCTCCAAAATCCAAAACACTATCTCTCAACATGACCTATAACACCTGAATCATTTATTAAGACTTCGTGTATGTCTTCTAGTGATAAGTTGAACTCAATAACACATGGGTTCCATGTTCCTTCTTTAACCCCTATTAGAAGTGAAAAGTGAAATAGGGATAACGGTCAAAAAATATGGTTCTCATAAAACCATTAAACTATGAAATCTATTGAACATATAACTCAACCAGATAATGAATTGGAAAGGTCTCATAGATCTGAAAGAAAGGATCCACTTTCATCAACTGATCCACAATACCCCAAATTTCATCACTCTTATGAGGTGTCCTCAGAAGAAAAACCAAGAAGTCCATTATCATGACATTCCATTTCAACTCTAGAATGAGAAATGACTGCAAAAATCAACCTTAGTGATGGCACTCATCCATCACCTATCGAAAGGTAAGGCATCTTTCCACAAAGCTCACAACTTCTTTCTTCATTCTAGGCCACATAAACTGCCTGTGGAGGTCATGGTACAACTTAGTCAAACCTAGATGTACTGCCCACTTCAATGTGTATGAATCGTGCATAAAATCATCATGTACTCCGAGCGTTACCACAACATGGTCGTGAACATGAGAAACAACATCAACTCCAAAAACCTTGCTAGAAAGTGAAAACTCGCCTTTAACTCTTTTTTTCATCGATAAACACCCCAGTTCTGCCAATTGTCTCTCCTTAATTTGGCTTAAAAGTGTAGATTAAACTACTGTGGAAGAAAGAGTCATCTGCCCCGACTCATCCAGTACCTACAGGTGCAACTCAGCAAATACGGTCATAAATATCCACTCTGATGATGATTCTTAGACCACTATATTCTGAGCCTTCCAACTCAGATCATCCACAACTTTGTTCCCTTTTCTCAGTTTTTAAACCAGCTGAAAATCAAAGGATTCTAGGTATTCAACCAACCTTCACTGTAGAAGATTAAAATCCTGCTATGACAATATATACATGAGAATTTTACAGTCGCTAAACACAGTAAAAGGATCTCCCAACAAGTAATGCATCCAACACATCAAGTCATGAACCCCTACAGCTAGTTCAAGGTCATGAGTTGGGTAATTGCATTCATGTGGTCTCAATTGTCTCGACCCATAAGCATTACACTACATCCAACACCATATTCATCACAAAACAAGGTATACTTATTTCTTGGTTCAGGTAAAACTTGAATCGGTGTGGTATTCAACAACATATTAATCTCTTGAAAATCCCTTTCACAAACCCCTAACCATTCAAAATTCACTCCCTTCTTGGTCAGACCAGAGAGTGGTGATTACAAAATGGGAGAATCCCTTAACGAACCTTCAATAATAACCATCAAAATGAAGAAAACTATGCACATCATTAATGCTCTTGGGATTTTCCCAAGACACCATAGCATGTACTTTAATGATATTATTCTTCTTTATTTACTATCCCATTTTAATTTTTTCACATTCAATGGATGTAATAATCAATGGTATATAATATTAAAAGGAATATATTACATTGTTTTAATTCTTTTCAATTTCAATGGATACGATCATCCTATCCTTTTAGAATTAACGGAATTACAAGATGTTTCCCTTACTTCCCTTTATTGCATTTATTTATTGAGAATCAAGTTCTATACATCCCAAAATACCCAATCAGTTTCCCCACATGAATTACACACTAAAATTACTACCACTCCCACGACGCTGGATGTGATGATATAAATAAAATCCCCCATATGTCATCCATGAATTTCACCTTTAATGGTTTAATCATACCTCTAATAACAATAAATTCATTTATGTGATATATCATAATTTGTAACAACCGGACCTCAAATACACATAACATGTGCCCCGAGTCGATGGGTCATATGGCCTCATGTGAACCTTTCCATATTCTAGAGGCTTCTAAAAAATAGTGATGATGAAAAGGTGGTACAGAGAAGAGAATATTCCATAATATCAAAGTGTTACAATGGATAATAATAAATAAATATGTATAAACATAAGAATATATAAATAAAAACAATAAGAACTCGACTAGTAACCCTCCATAGTGGAAGTAGATACAAAAATAATAATAAATAACTATTGATGCATAAATAACCGACCTACTTAATAATAATATCAAAATACAAAAGGACTAAGATACAATAAGATGCTATGAAATGTTGGAATACCAAAGGGGGAAAATGTACCAGAATATAGATTATGCTATAAAAAATTAAAAAAAGACAAAATATTTCTCCTCCAGCATCTCAAGCATATACTTGGTCCTCTTCTCCCTTTCTCTATACTACAAGTAATATATATCAAATATTTGTTAAAGGAATCATTCCTTTATCCACACCATTATTCATGTAATCTACTAGGGTACCAATATTGGCTCAAGTAGAGTGTGAGATAACATCCCAGTAGGCCACCACCAAATGTGTATAGAAGTTATCCAAGCAGTGTACATAACTAATGTGTCCAGTTATAAATAAATAATCAATAATTCTGAATAAATAATCACCAACATGGTAAGGTTCCTAAAGGAAACCTAATGTCTCTACCTGGTATGAAATAGGCTAGAATTATATTCTTATCAGAACCATATATATAGTAGTAAGATATATATATTGTTTAGTTTTATACTGTATAAACATATATGGACAAGTATGTGAGTGTGTTTGTATCCATATACCTAGATATTATGTGTTGGCTAGATCGGGGAATAACTCTTGCATCTGTAACCAATATAAATGAGATATAGATCTAATATATGGTATGTCTGATAAATCTCATATTGAATTTTAATAATCATGTAAAACACTTGAGATATATTGGTTGATATTTCAATCCAAATACCCAAAACAATGAATGTGATGTGTTATTCCCATCACCAATGGATAGTCAATGATGTGAGACAACATACCCAATACGTGATGAATGTGAGTGTGAGACATCATTCCCTACTGAACCCAAAAACATCATTACAGATCCACTATCAATGGAATATTATAATAACATAACAGGCTAATTGATCAACTCATTTTCATTTATAATCATCAAGCCAAATATATATAAAAATTGTAACATTTGATATATTCAAAAATTAATGCATGGATAAATTGGAGTATCCTTACCACCGATTATAATTAATTTAAAGAAACTCATTTATCTCATTTAATCATGTTAAACAGTCAATAAGGAAGTCATTCAATTAATAAAATCAATTTATTCAATCAAGGATTGTAAATTCTATTTCATGTTACAAATAAGAACATAGAAGGTTCCTTTATCAATAATGAAATTAAAAACTTGTAAAATTAAATTTATAATTCAAGATAATAAATTATGTGGTTACATGGTTCAATAATAATTTACATTGGACTGGGAAATTTCAAATACATCCCAAGATAATCACTTTGGAGGTGTTCCATTCATTTAATGAATTAATTAAGAAAGTGTAATTTCAAGATATAAAAATAAAATGTTGTCCATAATTGAGGTCAACATCCTCTAATGACATAAATATGATTCCCATGATCATATTGACGTGTGTATCTCAATTTAAAATCAATGAACTCATTTAAAGGAAACACGCAACAATATTCGGTTTGTGAAAAATTATGGTGGATATGAAAAGGAAAAAATACTTCATGGATTCAAATCTAGACCACCAAACATAGGGTCATTGAAGACTCCTTATAAAATAGTGGCCCTTTATTTGATGTAGTTGGGAAGAAATAAGAGAATTGATCCAACTCCTGAAAAAAAAGGACAAATGAGATTTCACCTAAATTGAGAAATGGACAAGAAGATAAAGTTATGACTGAAGGATTAGAACATGATAGATTACCTATAGATATCCAACATATTTGATAGGTCTTGATCAGGTTTCTAGATACATAATATATTAAAGAACCTATATTTGAGAGGAAGTGAGATAATGGGAAGAAAAGAGGTGTTGGTTTACTAAAAAACATAAGGGGGAGATAGGATTTAGTTTTCAGGTTTATTAATGTAATTTTAGACATTTCAGGCTCAAAAATAGGGCCACATGGTTTGGTCGTACATTTTAGTTGCATGTTTGGCCAAACCATTTTCCAACTATGTGAATGGCCTCTTTCCAAGACATTTTTAATCATGCATGGATATTTTCCTAGTCTTGGATGGTTACAGACATACTATACATCCCCCATCTCTCCTCTTTCACACCACACATGGTTAGGAGAGACTGTTGGGGTTGCATATCCTAGATTATTCTTATAGTGTGGCTCGGTCTATTTTCAAAAATCTGGGGTTTCCAAGATCTGAGCAAGCTATGGACACCCACATGACCTCCCTAACTCCATTAGGTAATATAATAATTTCCATTTAAAGGAATAAAAAATTATTCATACCTTGGTGGAAATATGAGTGGTTATAACCTCTCCTCCTTAAAGAAACTCATCCTAAAGTTGGCCTTCTGAGAGTAAAGCGGTATCATGTGAGCAAATATTTTTTCACTAAACATGTATACCCGCTTCCCACTCCTAGACCTCATCATGTAATTGTTCATTCTTCTATATCATCCATACCATAGGGCTGACAATCCTTGGATATTCTTCACACTTCAATCCATGATACAAACTGGATACTCTATGATGGAAGTATCAACATCCAACTCATCATTATCAGGTTGGAAAATAGGTTATAGGTATGGATAATACCATTGAATCCAGGATATCTTAAACACATCATTTATAGACAGGTATCTCTAATGATGTATTATGTGGTAATCCAATGGTTTTATTTGTTTCACACCCTCAAAGTGTCCAATGATTTGAGAACAAAATCTTACCCTAGCTCTGAATACGTTGATTTGATAACCTAGGTGACACGTGTAAGAAGACATTATCATTATCATCAAACTCAATATGTCTTCGATATTGGTTTGTATATGATTATTGTCTGGACCAAGCTTTCATCATGCTCTTTTTCAACAGTTGGAACTTCCTTTTACTCTCCTAAATGATTCATGGTCCATGAAATACTGACTCCCCAACCTCTAACCATCTCAGAGGTGAATAGAAATTCCAACCACAAACAGATTCATAAGGATCCATCTCAATGGTATCCTTATAAATGTTATTATAAACAAATTCAAAAAAGGGGTATTTATTTCCTCCAATAACACTTGTAGTCTATAACACATTCATAGATCATATCCACTAACACCTAAATCATACACTCTATTTGATTATTTATATTATAGTGATAGGATATTATTAGAAGAGAATATGTACCAAAGGCCTTCTTCATCCCCTGTCGGAACGGTGTTTTGAAATAAGGATCTCTTCCCAAAATGACAGATTGTGGAGCTACATGAAGAAATAAAACCTTTATAACATAAATATTACTTAGATAATCTAAAAAAACGGTCTCCCAGATGGGTTATAAGTGTCCGACCTTTATAAAATTTTCAATTAATACTCAAACATTATCATTTCCATGATGGGACCTGGTTTATCCAGTTACAAAATCCAAAGAAACATCATCTCAATTCCACATGGGAATGGAAAATGACTATAAAAGTACTACTAGTAAATATTGTTCCACTTTCACCTACTTATTTGTGTAACATCAAGTGATAAAACTAGTTATCTCCCATTTCATACTAGGACACCGACACTGGCGATGTAAATCTCGATAAATTAAAGTGACTTCATAATGAACAACCTATGCCCTCGCATGAAATTTCTACCTCCCCTCCCCTCAAATGTCTGGTGGGACCCAAATACGCCCATTTAATCATAATATATTATTCTCATCCATAGTACAACATGAATATGAATCAATATTCAAGACAATTTTATTAGGGGAATAATTATGGGATCGGATATTTACCTCAATTTCACCACTTCCAAATGGGTATAAGTCACTTATAAAGCTGATAGGATAGTCATTCCATGACCCTTCAGAACGTCAACAAGAATCTCTAAAAAATATATGAGAAAATTCTCCCTATTAGCCTCTTGAAATACAAGTGTATAAGTCTTCTGGATTAGAGCATCATCTATATCATTGACTTTTCCAAACAATTAAACAAGGTAAAAATCTAAAGATTGAAAATACACAACCCATCGGTGCTATCGAAGATTGAGGTCTCCCTATGTGAATATATACTTAAGGATTTTATGAATAGTGAATTGTAAAAAATCTCTTTCAAATTAGATCATATCTCCACCAATGTAAGGAATGAACAAAAAAAGTAAATTTGAAGTCATTTGTTGGGTAATTCCACTCATGAGGCCTCAACTGACAAGATTAGTACACAATAACTCACTCATCATATATCAGAATAGCTCCCATCCCAATACGAGAAGTGTCACAGTAATTTGAATATCTCTTACCAAGCTCTAGAAAAATATTTATCAATGCTAAATGCAATATTGCCTTCCACTCAATAAATGATTCTTCATAATATTCAGATCATATAAATTTTACAGCCTTTTTGTCAAGCACATAAGTGGCACTACAAGTAGTGATAAATTCTAGATGAAGCGACTATAATCCCTAGGCCCCCCTAAGAGACTACATATGTCAAAACATTTCTTGATTTTCACCCATGAAACTACATTTAAAACATTCTATTGGTCTACTAAAACTCTTGACACTAAAATGATAAAACCCTGTAAGTGGACTTGATTGATCTAGAAGTTAAATTTATATGATTAGAAAAAAAATATGTCTCTCTTAGTGTATTCAACATGATCTCATGATGGTTTTCATGGCCTTGTTAAGAATGTGAATACACTAATATGTCATCCATAAAGACTCCAACAAATCAATCCTGATATAGGTGAGAAACTTGATTCCTCAGATCCATAAACATTATTGGTGTGTTCGTGAGACTGAACGACATGACCAGGTACATATAAATACTATAAAAACTCCTAAAAGATGTGTGAGGTAAATCTGATTTCCTAATATGCACTTAATGATAGAGCAGACTCAAATATATCCTTGAAAACACTCTCACTCCTTGGAGATGTTCAAATAGTTCATCAATTCAAGGAAATGGATAACAGTTCTTACTTTTATGATGGTTCAAACATCAGTAATCCACATAAATCTTGAGGTTATCATCCTTTTTGTTGGAAAATGACTAGTAAAAAATAAGGGGATGTTATAGAGAATGTATATCATTTGGCCTTTAAATCTTATAACTGTTTATTGAGCTCTAGAATATCCATAAGTGTCCTCCTATAAGGAGGAATGTACACTGGTGCTACTCCGGGAAATAACTCAATAGTGAGCTTTACCTATCACACTGGAGGTATATTAGAAAATTCATCGATGAATAATCCCCTAAAATGACCAAAAATATGATGGAAAATAATTGATTGTAACCCCTCATCATCCAAGAATAGACTAGAAATCTGATCTGTCACACATCCCATCCTTTCCTACTCTATTCTAGATCTAGTTTCATGAACATAACATTATCCCTTATGAATATTGCTACCACCATCTGGTGATGTAAACATAACCCTCTAATGATAAAATTCAATATCAGATCAATATATAACTAACCATTGCATCCTGATGATTACATCAAATACTGAAATGTTAAGGATGAAGTGATTCCATACACAAAAGATATCAACCTATCTTAAGAGGATAATCATTAATATGGAATAATCTCTATGATCTGATACCTAATGGGGAATAGAGGCTCATCACACCATTGTGTCATTCTACCTCAATTCACAGACTCTCTATAGTTACCTCAGATATAAATGAATGAGGTACACCTTTATCAAAAAAAATTATAGAGTGGAGGATACTATAATTGTTCCACTAATATTAGAATTTTTTAAATTTTTCTCCTCTATAATTGGTTTTAATGTATGTAACTAGAATATAAAATTTCCCTGAGTCACAACCTGAAAACTGTGATCAATCCCACTCAGCTGGCACTGAGAATGATTTGTTTGATTACTTAAATCTCAACCACATCCTTGGCCTGAGAATATGGTGGTATTGTAGCTAATTTCTTGGTGAGATAATATTGGACTCACTCCATAATAGAGGGTCGGTATCGATCCCCTATCACAATGAACTAATTTAAAATTCCCAGAGATGCGCTGAATATTCCCCATCCTTCTACATCCTCTACATTACATTGAATCCCATAAACATTGGTGTTTCATATGTCCTAACATCTTGTGGTAGTGACATATCAAAAAACTATCAATATGAGCTGGTTGACTATTGAAACCCCCATGGGAAACCTCAAAGTAATTCTTGTGTCTACTGGAATAAGCACTAAAATATCTAGGTATCAAACATCCCATGCTCTCACCATCATCTTTCCAAATATTTAAATCTATAATTAGGGTCTAATTTACTATCTCATAAATAGTGGTCAATTGGATAACATTGACCTATGAAAGGATAGAATATACTATCCCATCCTCAAATCACCTTGTGATCATATGATCACCACCCTCTAGATTTATTTTGAAACATTTTATATTAGTAAAACAAGAACAGTAATTTTTGAAAAATTGGTTTCCTTGATGCATGTTCATGAACTCTCCATATTGGAAATATCTTAGAGTATTTGTAGGTAAAAGAAACATTTTTAAATTTTTCATCATACATAAAAAACACTATTTTAATTGGGTAAAAATTATCATATCAAGAATAAGAAGACATTTCACATGTGAAACTATATGAGAAATAACTGGTGGATCAATTCCCTCCACCTTCAGTGTATGGTCGGCACCTCCTTCGGGGAATACAACTGGAGGAAATAGTAGATGCATGATGATAAAATTATAAATTCATTCCTCAAATGAGAATTTTTATTTATTGAATAAATTACATAATGAAAACAATGACAGGTACATATCCTTTTCATGAATAGATCAGACCACTATACCTACTAAAAAAATCTATTCTATGGAGTAAAGATAACCATGATAATCTATAATAACGTAACATGATATATATTTTTATATATCAAATTTTTATTTCATGGTATAGAGGAGAACACCCTTTACTTTACAATTGGCACCCCATTTAGCAGTGAAAATTTTATTTTTAAGAATTTAATTTCATTATTGTTTGTATTTTGATATAAATAAACACATATAAAATGATTCATAACCCACAATATCAAATAATTGAATAATTAATGTTTCATTACTAGATAAATATAGTATCAAGTGATTCTATTATTGTTAGTATCATTATTACTAAAAATTATTGTATTAATTTTTCACTTTACACATGTGAGTACATTAGAAACCATAGAGTATTTAGGATCTTGATTGTATCTTATAATGATTTATTTTTTACACATTTTATATTAACACCACATGGATGTCTACTTATATATTCTTTCATGCAATTATATTCATGGACACTGAGAAACATGAAGTTGGGACCTTGGATCACTCAAATGATTCTTGAGAAATTTAGTGGTGTGGATATCGAGTGGTTCTCTCAATTGTTTTATTTTGGGTAGTTGTGATAGTGTATTTTGGAATTCATGTATTGAGATATATTTATTGAGTTTTATGATTTTATGAAATACATGGAATCACTAATAATTATTTTAATATTTTATTTATATTTATTGGAATCTATTTCCATTGATTTATTTTACTATAATTATGTATTATTTTGATACAAGGAGTTATGAGATGTTAAATCATTCCCCAAGAGATAATTATACACCTTTAGTTTTAGTCTCCCACCTCTTATGATTACGGAGGAAACATTAGGTCTTGTGAATAAATGAAATATTCAAGATTCGGGGAGATGTTATAAAATGGTATCAATTTTTTTTCTAAATTAAAGGATTCTAAGAGTTGGTGGATTAATGATTAGTAGTGGAGACATGGAACAGATGTCTTGAGAGTTTTTTGACCAGAAAAACTACAATAGAATTGTAAGAAAGTTTTTTATTATGGGTTAGTTTTTTTATGGTTTCTAAATGGGCTATTGGAATAAAAGGATCA
Source organism: Viscum album (assembly GCA_963277665.1). NCBI lineage: Eukaryota > Viridiplantae > Streptophyta > Magnoliopsida > Santalales > Viscaceae > Viscum > Viscum album. The sequence continues at coordinate 1,471,261,739 of OY728157.1, forward strand.
CTCATTTGAGGGTGATTTATTGGATATTCATGCATCATCTCAACCAATTTGTACATTACATGTATGAGAATGAACATGTAATTGTGATTGGGTTTTCAGTTTTTTTAAGAAATTGAAATTAATTAAATAATTAAAATATTAATAAACTAATTGGAATTTCCCTAATATTTAACAGTTATTTAATTACATCAATAAAATCAAATTAATGGGTTATATATGTAAGTGTATGTTTTTATGGTGATTGACATGATTATGGAATTTTGATATGATTTTTTAACAAAAAAGGATGATTAATTTTATGAACTAGGAAAATTAATAAATGGAACAAATATTTATTTAATAATGTAACTTAAAAAGGATTTAATGAGTCTTGTTTATGAGTTTTCTTTTTTGTGAATATAAATGAAGTGAAATTATGGAATTATAGAATGGAATATATTGATTGGGAAATTATGGGAGATTAAATATATTTATCATATGGTTCTGTGGAAAGGGATAATTTATTATAAATGTGTTCTTATTCTATTACTTCTAGGTTTTTGTGATTTGTTTTCAAAATTATTAAAGTGGGGAAATTTGTGTTGAATTATACTTTGATTTAAAATAATAAAATTGTATTATCAAAATAGATTATATTTTTATATTTTTATATAAATGAAAATTCTTTTTGTTCATTCTATGTTATGAGTAAATTTGAATATTAATGGGTTTTTACTGTTAACATGGATGATAAATTTTTATGGAATAAATTGATAGGAATTCCACGGAATAAAATAATGTTTTGGTTATGTTTAATTTTATGTTTATTGGTTTTGTATTTTAATAAATTATTAAAAAATTATATATGGCTTTGGTTTATAATGATTTTGATATATAAATTGAAATAAATTAATATTAAATATATAAAAATATGTAATATAGTTGTCTTAATAGGATAAAAAATAGGTAAAAAGGAATGATTTATATTGTGTATAAAAAATAATATATAATGGGAAACTTTGATTTTTGTTAAAATGATAATTTTCATGAAAAATGTTTAAATTATTTTTTTTAATAGTGATGATAAAAGTTATTAGTGTTGGGTATTATTAAAAATCAACATTGAGGAATTATTTTTAATTATTATTTTTTTATGGCATTGAATATAAATTTATTTAATTTATATTTTGTATGTTAAATTTTTTTATTAGATTGTTTTGTTGATGAAATATACAGTACCCTGGTATGGTTTCCCCATTAAATTGAATAAAAATGTGTAGTTTGTTGTTTTATTATAGAATTTTTTTATATTTTCTTATTTCTAGGGAAGTGTAATATGGAATGAAACATTATAGATAGTAATTTATAATGTTATTAAAAATATTCTTCTAATGAGTATGGTGAATTAAATAAATCTTCTTAACAAGCATTAAAGGATTTTATTGAATTCTTTAAGTGATGTTGTATAATATTGGATCATGTGATAAGTTAATATGTTTTATTATTAAATCATTATAAATTACATTGTTTTATTGGTTGATTTGATTTTTTTATTATTTTATTAATTTGGATGTTTTGTTTCAATTTCTGATAAATTTATCATTCAATTGAATATTCAAATTTCTTAATGGGATTAATTTTTTCTGTAATTTAAAATATCATTTAACCAAAATTAAATGATTATTTATGTGATTCTATATATTGATTAGTTTGGTCGTTTTTTGATAGATTAGTGGGGTGTGGGTAACATGAGTCATGATAATGAATTCATGAATTTCAAATAATGGTGACTTTGTGTAAGGTTGGTTAAACCATAGAAATATGTTGGTGTATACAGGGTTTGTGTAGACTGGTTTTGGTGATCATTTTTATGAATTCAATTTTTACAATGAATTCATATTATGTTATACTTCATTATAAAAAGTTTTCAAGAATCACAACAATTATTTTTATCATATGTGAAATGTGGACTAGTATTTATTTGTAAATATAGTCTATTATGGTGGGTATCCTTTTATTGTTTTTATTCAAGAATTATTTTTGATTTTTCCTGAATGTTTTAGGTAATGATAATCAAATTAATTAATCCATGTTGGGTTCATTCATAGGAGAATGTCAAGAGTATTCAAATGTATGATTCTCATCATGATGGGGAGTTTATAACATCTTATGGTTTTAAGGTAGGAATTGATTTTTATGTTAATATTATTAAATTTATTGTAATCCATTTTTTATATTGATGTTTGGGGATTATAATGTAATAAAGTGTCATAAGTAATATTAATTGGTGTTTTATGTTTGAAAACACAAGAAGGGACTATCGGGTACTCGGTCTGGAGTATTGAGTACCCATTTTAAGTGAGAGAGGTGGGGGTCCAAGAATAGGAATATGTTACCTAGTGGATATGTTTGGGACACAAGATATGCTTTTGGGTTTTTTAATAGTGGAATTTTTATCATTTCAGAATCACTAGAGTTTGTATTTAAACCTAATTTCCCTTATTTGGGTGTAGTTTGCTCTGGATTATTTGTCTCTAACCTCTCAAAATCTCTCCACAGCATCTCTCAAGGATTTCTCCATTATTCCAGGGTGATTTTATGGTCCATATATTAAATTTTAATCAATAATATGAGTAAATGAAATTCTTATTGGTTTTGAAATAAAGTAGAAAGGTTTAATTTCAACTGAATTATAATTCTCATTTTTATTCTATTTCATGCTATATTATTGATATTTTATTCTTTGTAAAGGAATAGGCCTCCAATATTTGTGTATATTTTTTATGCACCTTTACATAGGTAGTTCTGACATTCTCAATAATTCTAATTCACTGCTCTAGTGTGATGTGATTAGTTTGATACATGAATTTAGTTTTATAATTACTTTTTGAAATAATATTTGATAATTAATATATGAGGAAGGCTTTGACATAATTTTTTAAATATTAATAATCAAAGGGAATTTGAAATTAAATTATATTTATGCTATAATGTGTAAATTCATTAATTATTCTTTGGAGTGAAGTAATTTATTTTATTTTATAGAGTCTTTAATTAGAAGATAATGTAAAATGGAATTTTATTTTAATGATTTGATGATTTATAGAATTCAAATCTCTGAATTTAAATAATTTCTGGTGATTTAATGAGTCAAATTGTTGAAATAATGTTCAATGGTGATAAAGGTGATAATTTAAAAATTACTAAACTAAATCATATAAATGTGATGGAATTTTGTTTTTTTTCAAGTGTTATTTTGTAGAAAGTGATCACTACTTATTTATAATGATTTGTTTAAATGAATATGTTTCATATTTAGTAATAGGTATTTTCATGATATAATTGATTGTTTGGGTAGAATAAATTTTGAGCAGTAATAGAATTTATTTGACACTTGATTTTATGTGTAGTACAGTGGACTTAATGATGTCTTATTTTTAATGGATAATGTGAATTGAGAAATTGGTAATAGGGTTGGTATAATGCATGGTTTAGTGTACTAATTTATACTATTTTATAGTGAGTATATAAGGAATTTTATCCTATAATTTATATAATATCCTTTGGTACGTCATTGAGTTAAAAAAAATTCAACTAATGTGGGATTTTATGGACATAATTAATTAAAACATTGATTAAATTTAATAATATATAAGGGATGGGAATGTGTTTCAAAATTTATAATTAAATAGAATTTTTTGTATTTAAGAGAATTAATCCTCAAGTGTCGTGTCTGAATATTTTTTTAATGACACATACATGGATACTTAAACATTACCCATGATGGACCCCCACTTACCCCAAGAGGATTTCCTAATCGCCAATGGTGGTGAGTTGCATTATAAGTCATTGTTTCTTATTGGAGAATAATTTTCATGTATTAGACAAAAATATGTGATATAACCAAATTTCCATAAAAAATATGCCATAAAACATCTGTATATTAAACATTTCTAGAATTAACATTCAACTAGAATGTCCATGAAAACATTTTATATACAATATAATAAAAAACAACTCCACATTAATGAATGTAGTGAAATATAAAAATAATCTAAATATTTATCATATAAAAATAATTCATAAAATAGATACACTAGGGAAATAATTAAAATAAATTAGTGATGTTCTAACCCAACTCCTTCAAAACAAAGTCTTTCACTCAATTTCCTCATGTAAACTAGATATATAAACCCATAATAGAACCTTGAAGTTGAAAACGTATCTAATATATACCAAGCAATTTATACCTTGTATAATGAAATTGAACAAGAATTATGTCAATATAAATACTTAATAAGCCACCAAAAATGATGTCTCAACTCACATAGTGAATAAACTAGTTTATATATGAACATAACTATAGAATTATATATATATAACAAATTGGTTTAAACATTGAATAAATATATCGTGGAAGTAATTTTTGAATAGTTGTTTTTATAGTTACCATAATTATAATAATTATGATTTTACACCATGAGGGTATATATTTGAAAAAACCTCCATCAATCGTAGATTGAAATTTGAGTCAAATTAATATAAAACATTTTGTTATAATTCCCTTCTCTAGTGAAAGGGAATAGCGTATACCACATCATGGGAATATTTAGATAATACCATTTTGTAAACCGGATGGGGTTCATGATGTCAGTGAAATCATAGAGCAAATATCATTTATGGATTATTTTTTAACATATAATTTCAATATAACACTTTTAGTATGATCATTATATCTGAGAATTTTTTATTATCATGTACAAATAACTAATTATTAAAATCACATTCACAACTTAATAATATAAATGAAATGATATTATATATAATTTTATCCATTAACATATAATGATTGAAATCAATGTTATACAGAAGTACAATAACACTAAAAATATAATACATGGATATATAACAATGAATAAAAAACGAAACTATTAGTATTAATTAAAATGGTTCTATGCCATGAAATATTGATCACTACAAAACCCATTAGTGGAAATCCATATAAGTTACTAATGTGGCATGAATACAATTTAAGATAATTAAGTTCAATAAAAACTATATACTAATTATGGAATAGGGTTAAGAATTATACAAAATATAAATCAATTGAAATATTAATCATATCATTAGTTCCTCATCACAGTAATGCAAATAAGGTAAAAAGTGGGATCCAAACATTCATTGAGGAATTCTAATGGAATGATGAAACACTCTTATTTAATAAGTCTTCCCATTTTAAAAAAATAATTTCATAAAAAACCTTTATTTAGAAATAGATTTCATCAAATGTTCATATTTAAACATATTAGTCATTTTTTAAGAGGGGAGGGTTTTACACTTATAAATTTTAATATATAAAATGTATAAATCCATATCTTAGTAAAATAGTGAATTTTAATAAAACCATTAAAAGAATAATTTTTTAAAGGTTTTACTTGAATGAATATATATATATATATTTATTTATATAAAATAAAACCCATACATGATTATTTATGAAAACAAAATCGATTATATTTTATATGGATATAAGATTATCTTAGAAAATCAAATATTTTTTTTGAAAATAATAAAGTTTAAACATCAAATCTTCACTTCCCACTTAATCACCTATTAAATTATCACTCTACTGATAAAGTCAATTACAAAAAGTTTAATCATAGTTTATTATCTTATTATTAATTTAATATTTGTTGTAAATATTTGAATTAATGTATAAGGCCTGATATAGGAAAAAGTGCACATATTTTTCCAATATAAGGACATATAAAGAAAATTTAGTTTACAAATCATTTTTATAATTATTAATTGTTCTAAAGGTGTGTTATTATGAATATTGTACTTAAGCTATATTCATATTAACATATTTTTAACGTTGTTCTAATTTTTATAAAATTGTGTCAAAATTTATTCATGTTCTGTGATTTAATATGGAAGAATCAATATACTTTTTAAGTCTACGTAATTATAATATATTTTTAATGAATTATTGAACCTAAATTTTTAATCATTTAATTATTATAAATGGAAAAAAATTACATAATTACCTTTTATATTAATGAAAAAACTATAGATAAAAATTAAAACTGGATTAATGATCTTGATAAAAGAAATTGAGAACTGAACAACCAAAGTAACAAATTAAGCACAAACAATAGAGAGTTTACTAACATCTATATGACATATATAAATATCCATTGATTTGAATAGTTAAAATTATATACAACTACTTAAATAGTATTAACTGTTATAATTTAAATTTTACAGTAACTTGGATAACAAAGGCTTGGATAAAGTTCAATTATGTATAAGGTTCGAAACGGTGGTTTTAAAGGAAATAAAATTGATTCAAAACAATTAAATTTTTTTATGTGAAAAAAAAATTAAAATATTTTGTATGATATATCAAAATATTTTTATATAACCACCCAGTCATAATAAAAAAATAAAAATTTCTATGTATAATTTTTTTTTGAAAATATGTGGAAGTCAAGTCACCAGTGTAAAACAAAAACCAAACAAACTATTGAGACCACCTACCTTAATGAGTCAACAGTAAGTTCCTCATACCCCAAAAACCAATGAGCTACACCTATTATTCATTAATCAAAAAAACCATAACCAATATAACCCAATAACATTTTCAATATAAATCATGAATAATCAAACCTAAAGAAATCAATGTAGGAAACTCCTAATATCAATTAAATATTTTAATGAATACAAACCCCTTTTACTTCCTTCCTAACATCTTATAATTAATCTCTAAAATCATTTAACATGTTGAATAAATCATTCATCAATGTACCAACCTAAAAATAGTAATGAACAATAAAAATAACCCATTTATAACTCCTTTACTTACAATATAATAAATACATAACATTTAAAATGGATTTTACCATGTCTTGGTCAACTCTATTCTCATATTACTTTATAAAATAATAAATAAATATATTGAATACAAAAATAAGGATGTGTAGAGATGGTTATAATACTATTACCATAGATAAGGAAATATAATACTCCATGGAACATGCTTAGATCCGGAAGTAAGAAATCAGATGAAAATATATAAACATAGAGATATGTATAGGGAATTTAATAGGATGCCATATAAAATGGTTAAATAAGACTAAAAAGTGGGTTTATAAGGAATTGAGGAAAATACTTATTCCCTATCACTTTTAAAAAAAATATGTTCTAGCTATGAGGTAAATGGTACATGGCCACATGGTTCCAAGTGGCACCACCTAGCCACCCCCATTCTACCCCCTCTCACTAGGTACCCGATAGATCTCTACCAAATACTCATGGTAACCTATAAAGTATCACTATATATAGAAACACTTTTCAATCTTAATAGAACCCAAAAATTTAAAATAAGATCACAAAACATATGTAAAAAACACCAACATTTTCTTTCAAAAACACCCAATTTCATAACCAAATCCAAAAAGAATAACAAAACCTTACTTTAAATTAAAATTTCAAACAATATAGCCTTCCAATCACCTAAATTTTTGTGTTATACTTATATAAATACAAAAAATTATATCATCATTACATGGGTCGGTAAAACTACCCCTATATAGTTCCTTTAATCCTTGAAAGGACAAAACAAGCTTTTGTACCAAATTCATTACCGCACATAAACATTTATTCATTTCTAACTCTTCAATACAGATCCCCCATAATCTAACAAATTAGGGATTTTTGACCCTTTAATCTAATAAGAAAACAAAATATTACAAATTTATAATACCAAATAGGACCAAAATAGATAAAACACTAATAAACATCTCAAATCAATCATTACACATTTGATTAATAATCCCTAAAAAGAAAATTAATTATTAAATAACACAGTATTCTAATAATAATTAAAAAGTAACATCTATAAAATCCTAAAAATAAAAACACACATCTAATTAAATATTATTGTAATCCCCATAATAAGAATAATAAAATATATAGAAATAAATCTAATTTTATAATATTTTAGTTTTAGAATATTCTTATTATCAAAATAGTTTTATAGAAATTTAGATTCCATTATATAAATCATTACTCCATGCATTTTACCAAATCTATAGATTTCATAAATTCAACATATTTTTAAATATCCTATTCTAGAAACCAATTCCACTATTTAAATTAAAAAATTTAACCATTTCATGTTAATGATTTCTTTTTAAAACATATTTTCATTTAAAATATAGGATTAAATTGTGGTTTTATTTAATTTGAAAATAAAAATAGATTTGACATAACTAGAAATATATGATGAACCAAAAAGCCTATGAGCATAAAAATAAAATTGAATGTGGTGTTCAAACGAAATATATTGAAAAACTATTATAAAAGATTACTATCCCATTATTATAAAATATTTAATATGTTTAAAAGCATCAAAATACAGAACATCGAGTGTAATCGATCCCTAAAATATTATAATATAAATATAATCGTTATATCCACTATTTTACATTATAATATATAAATAGTATTAACAAATATTTCATATATATATATAAATTTTGTAAATAATATTAATTTTTTGAATAATTCTTAAGAATTAAGCACTCATTTTTTTCGTAAAGTCAATGTATTCCTCAAAGATATGTTTTGATCAAAAATATTTTTTACTACATATTATGTGAAAATGGAATAATTAATTTTTGAAATATTTATAAAATTTATTTGATAAAATAAATAAAATTTTCAAAATCATCGTATTAAAATTATCCTATGATTAAATTTTGAAATTTCTCTCAAAAGTTCAATTTTTTTGTGAATAGTGAAAAATAACTATTTTATTGAAAACAATATTTTTTTTAAAATTACATACAAAGTAAAATTATATTTTGTATTATCTTTTAAATTTAAAGAGTAATTTTTTATTTAGAATAATCCATTTATTAGTTTTAAAATTAATTCTATTCTTCAAGTGAGTGTAAATATATTTTTCATTTAAAGAGGGAATTTTTCTGTAAAACTGTTTTTCATCCCATTTTCTGGTTTAATTTTAAATTTCATTATTATAATTAAGTTTTTTAAATTTTTAAATATTTATTCCATACATTGGAATTGTAGGGTTCAAATTTCGGAAGTATTTCCCTTTTTATTTTTAGTCATTATGAATAGTAACAATAGTATTTTTTGTAACCCTTATAAAGGGTATATCTGGTAATTAATGGTAAAAAATAATTAGTAATGGACATCAAAATGACTATAACAAATGAATAGATTTTATTTTATTATTAAATTCCTTCCATAAACATTCAATATTTTTTTATATGTTCATTTTCAATTTGGATGTGATTATGACATTTATAAGATTTTATGTAAAGAGTAGTAAAAAATGTCACACTCTTATTTTAAATTACTATAATATTTTTATCATGAGAATAACTAGATGATAAAATTGGATATAAATATTATTTTTAAATATAAATTATTTATATTCATCACGGTAATTTATGTTTAAAAATTGGATACTGAATAATTACCATAAATTCTTACTCATTTCTCACACGATAATTTTTCAATTAGTATAAAAATAACACAAATGACATTAAAAATTTCAGAATTAGAATAATCTAAAATATTTAATGTGACATAAAAAGTTTAAAGCTATAAATTACATATTATAGATGTTTTAATTCATTTTATTTAAATTTATGTGATGAATTGAATTTTTTAAAAATTAAAGTATGTCAACAGTTCAAAAAATTGTTATTAATGATAATTTATAATAAATAATAACTTTTTAAATTTTTTAAATTTTTTAAAAGTCTTATAATCTAAAAAGTGATTTTGATATATTTAATAATGTAATCCCTGGTCTATTTTTGGGTTTTCTTTCCATTTATAGTATGATTTATGACCCTCAAAGTGCAAACAACCTTATTATTGTGGTACGTGTGAAAAACATTAATAAAAGGATAAAACAAAAAAATATGGGTAAAAATGTGATCCAAACATGAACAAATTTTATTATATTAGATTACTGAAACACGTACTAACATTAATTTTTATTCATAAAAATTTGTATCTTGTTTGTTCATAAGAATTAATTTATATTTATTTAATAATTTATGAAATTCAAAGAGTGTCCCTCCCCTCTCTCATAAATGGACCATCATCTTATTATTTAAACAAATATAAAAAAACATTTTTTTCAATAATTCAATCAAAATAATATACTTAAATGCATTACCACATTATATAATACTTACATACATAATAATACAATCCTTTGGTGAATTATATTATTAAAATGTTGTTGTTTAAAAAATGGTGTCATTCTTAACAGAGTTTTTTTAATTCATCTTCCAACTATATAAAATTATAAAAAAATTATAATATAATAACATAAGTATCTACAATATACTTATATGTTATAATTTTTATGGAAAAAACTATATCCATATCCTCTTCCATCAAATGGGAAACAATAAAAACATCGTTTGTGTGTAAAGCAGACCACTGCCTCGTAAACCGATGTAATATTTTTTCTATAAAAACCACTCATTAATGGTTGTAATTATTGATAATATATATATATATATATATTATTCATGGAATGTTTATAATTATTTAAATATAATATAACTTATATTTACTTTATTTTTCATACACTAGAAATCGATAATGTCATTCATGTGTATGTGTAGACTACCACCTCCACTAAGAGATGTGATTCATTTTTTATCACTGCATCACATGGATGATTTAAATAATAATATTTAAGAAATAATATGATATTAATGATATTATTATTTTTTAAGACATAATAATACATGGATTCCATTAGAAAATGGAAATTTTACTCATGAGTATGAATGACATACTTTCTCCATTATTGGGACAAAGTTCATTTTTCATAACAGTAAATAATTTTTGGATTTAAAATTATAATTGGTGTATAAAATTGATAATTATTGATTTAATATTCTTCTTTATATGATCAAATAATTTGATCTTTGATCATAGTCTACCTACCGAAGACATTTTGGATTTATTAGATGGTTTTCATCAAAGTATATGAAGTAAACTAAATGGTTAATTAATTGTTATAACATGGTAATAAGTGAGATAAATTTAATAATAAAATTAAAAGAGGTTATAAATTAAGAAAATATAGAAATTGAGTTTATTATTCGAGGTAATCAAAAAATATACATTATGATTCAATCACAGGGTAAGAAATTTTTATTTAAAATCATCTATGAATGGTCCTTAGAATAATCTCTATTCCTTCCATGTAAATATTTTTAAATTATATTATAGATGTGTTTATATGGTTATAAAATAATTATAAAGAACATTTTATGAATTGTATTACTTTTTTCCAAAAAAAATTCAAAAATAAAATTTTTTACAAAATGTTATGACATTATTTACAAAAATACATAAATAATTTTTTATTTTAATATATGAAACAACAATGAAGTTTTTCACTACTTTAACCAATATTTTATTTTACTTTAATTCATTTAGATTCATTCTTCTGTTAATAAATGAAAATAAAACTACATTATGTTCTCGTTATTTTCAAAAAGGATTTTAAAATCCAAAAAATGGTTTATTATGTTTGAAAAGAACATTTTTTGTGATGAAATCTTATATGTATTCTATTATGGTTATTGGAAATTATTTATGCGGATGGGTTTTTATGTTATAAAAAACTGTTGTTTAACCCATTATAGCCCTCTAATGCATTGGGTAAGGGTACAATGTTAACTTATTTGTTTTATCCTAACATATTAGGGGAATATACTACTATGGTTTGTTAAATTATAATCATGATGGTAATTTTATGCATAACAACAATGTTTATTCTATTTTTATTCATGAAGTTTATCCCATTATTATGAGTAATATGAAAATGATTACCCAAGTTACCTATATGATTTATTTATTCATTATATGGGTTTTTATAGGAATATTATGATTTTAAAAGGTAAAGTTAACTGTATTCCACTTCAAAACTTGAAAAGTATAACTTTATGAAAAATTTTATTATGTGTTTTTAATTATTTTAAATAAACGTTATGTGTTTTATTTTTCCTTTAATATTTATTATCAAATGTTTTATAAAAATATTTTGGAAAAGAATGTGACTTATTGGGTAAAAAAATGTTTATTTTGACCACAATGTTTATTTTGAAAAGGGAAATTTTTATAACTACTGATAGAATAATGGTTATATTATTTATTATTACATACCTTATTGAGATTTTTATTCTCATCCAACATTTAAAAAAAGTCATAGGGTTTTAAGGATGGGTAAGGAAAAATTAGAAGTCAATTTTAAATTTATAAATATTTTTCATGAAAGAAAATGTGATTAATTTTAAAATATGTATATTATGAAAAAAATAGATACAAATTAGTGGTTTTAAATATTCATATATATGGGTTTGTTATCTATGAGTTATGAACTAACTATATAAAATTATAATCAAACAATTATTTGGGACAAAAATAAAGTGAAATATATTTTAAATTTACTATGTGAAATATTTTTGTAAGTTTCCTTATAGTTGGTATCATACTAGGTTTTATTTTACATTATAGGATTTAATATTATTTATACATATTTTAAAAGTTCCCTATAACCAAAAAATATTTTATGTTTTGAAGAATTATTTTTTTTTTGGATAAATATAAATGATTTGAGGATTCCTTGGTAAACAATACCTTACTATTTATCATCATCATAATATGGTTTATTGGGATTTTATTGATATGATCACACAAAACATTTTGGTTGATTAAATGGAAGGATCCAATATGAAACAAAGTATCAATGTATATGAAGGATAATGTGGTGTTTTTTTGAATGGGAAACCAAATAAAATTGGATCTATAGTAAAAACTCTTATGGTTACTCATAACCATCTATCACATGTAATAACATACAATATAATCTTATGTGAGTTTCCAAACTCATCAAATTATAAAAGAAGTGAATATTTATGGAAGTATATGAAATAAAGATCAAAAGGTTAAAAAAAGATTCAACCACTAATATATCATGAATTTGGGCAGAATAAAAAAGGAAATTTTAATATAATAATGGTAAAATATTCCTTTTATATGGTAGTGGAGGGAATAAAGAAATAATATTCCACAGAAAAAAGAATGCAATATATTAACATCATGAAGAGAAATAAAGTTCTTCCCATGGTATCCACTAAATAATTTAAATGTGGGGGGTATGTGTATTACTAAAATTGACTTTTATGGAGGAAATATTGACCAAAGGATCCATATGACAATAAATATAAATCATTACCAATTCCTAATTTCATTATTGTTGAAGATTAGGAATATATAAATAACATAGGAATCGTATGGGTTTTAACATATATTATGATTTTATGTTGTTTAATATTTGGACCTAGTTTGTATTTTTATTTGTAGTAAGGTGGTAATATAGAATTAGATGGAAAATAAATTTTTTTAGTTATAGGGATTCAAGAGTTATGTTGTAGTTGTATATTTATAAGTCCCCATCCATAAACCTTACTTAATCTTGAGATAAGTCGATAATTTTACTTTAATTCACATACATGATCTTTTTTAGGTTTAGAGCATCAGAGAATTAGGTCATAACATATACATAACACCAAGAATATTACAAGTAGACACTTCTACTCACTGTCAATATTTTTGGTTAAACAAAAAAACTCTTCAAAAATTAAACATGACATCATTTTATGTTTTAACAACATAACATTTCCTTTACCCCATCCTTGACTCTATTCTTCATTATGTCCTGTGAAAAAAATTTCAAAACTTGTTATGAGTATAAAAAGCATAGTAAGGGATACAAAAATAATGAAACCTGTTAGTTTTGTGATAACATGAAAACCAATAATACAGTATCATAGAGTAAGAATTTTTTCCTTTAATTGGTAGTAAATATATATCAATGAATATAAGCACATTAATAACCCTTTTCGTAACCAAAATATTACCATAAAACCCCTAAAAAGCAACATATAACATATAAAGGTAACTTTTAACATAATAAAACTTAAATGAAACAACTATACAGTCTAATTACATACATATCACTAATTGGAATAGCCATGTGGTCAACTTCCATACCCAATTCATTGTAGGTTATAACGTAACCACCCGTCCTTGGTTTTTCACGGAACCACCTATTATTTGGGATATCACCTAACTACCTATCATTGGTTTATCACATTATCATCCTTCAAATGTAAAAGTACCATTATATAATCATAACACATAAAATAAGAATAATGTAAGAATAACATTTTCACATTTTAATCACAAGAGAACATTTCAAGATATTTAAATACTCAATCCATTTCAAAAACAAATAAAACACTTAATAAAGAGATGTTTGAATCAATGTTTATCATACCACTATGAAAATTTTAAAGGAATTTTCATTTTAAAACATTAATGTCCATATAAATAAAACCAAAAAACCCATTTCAAAATCATGGACATTAATGAGAAGGATTTATAAGAATAATTCTATAAAACATTTAAAACAATGTTTTGGCTAATGGTTCCCTTACCACATGAGAAAATACATGAATAAAAATAATTATATAATAACATGAAAAAAACTTATAATATCACGATAATAATGGGATTCATCATATAATATGTCAAAGGGAGGTACATACACTATACAAAGTGAATTGGGTATAATTAAAAATAACTCTCAATGAAATGTTAATTGAGACAAAATCCATTACAAAGAGCTTATCCATAGAATAAGGATAAATAAATTACATAATTATGTGTGAAAAACATTAATAAATCAAATATAGGTGGATATTAAGTGAAATACAATCTGAGTTCATTCACTTAAATTTTTTGAAAAAAAAATAAGGATAGTTAACTCGATGAATGGAGATTGAGCTAAGATTTCCCTTACAAACATTGTATAAATGACGTAAGAATTTATAAATGGGGTGATTATGTGTTTCAAAAGTATATCCCCACTAATGGAAGTGTAAATTAATATATAATTAAATCAACTGTGATTCCACATATAATCATGGAATAATATAATCCATATAGTATGTGTAAAACACAAAAAGTAGAAATTGAGTTTAGAAATTCCCTTATGAAAATTTAAAGCCTAATATCATCACTTAAAAATTCAGAAAATGAGTTGATGAGAGAAAAATGAGTCTCTCATCACTTGGAACTAAAATGTACCGAAATAAGGATATATAAAAACATATCCCAACATAAGAAAATTTAAATTAAATGACATAACAGAAAACCAGTCTTTGATGAAAATAAGAAGGTGAAAGGTTCCCTTACCACGTTATAATCAATCGAGTTGAATAAAATAAATTAATAACCACACAATTAATCACATAATACCATGAATATAAATATAATCATGATAATATATAACAAATGTAACTACACAATACACCACATGCAATATATAAGTGGCGAACAATGGAAATCTCATAGAATTAAAAGTGAGACAAGAAACCTCTAACCTTGAGTCTAATTCGTCATGAATTTTCCTTGTTCTTCATGAATAATAAACATAAGTTAATTTATAATTTCATAATAACCTTTTTTCATGTTTATTATTCCTTTTATATCACATATTTCCACATTATAACAATTACATAATCATTTAAGTTAATATTGGACATTTTATCGATATTGGGTACTTGAGTAAAAAATGATCTTGTTATAATTAAAAATTATCCTTGTGGTTGAAAGTAAATTATCTCCAGAAAAGTATTAATTATTTAAATATAATATATAACTAGTATATTTGTATTTGTAATAGTCCATAAAATTTGGAGATAATAATGAAATTCATCGTTCCTGAAGACGGTAAGTCATACGTACGCATGAACATTACTTTCATTTATTTTTCATATTAATGAAATTAAATCTAAATGATACATAGGAATTTTATAAATAAATTATATTATAATACAATATATATGTAAAATAATTTCATAAACTATACCCTTTATATATTTAATTTATGGAATTAATGAGTTATATCACTTTGAGGGGGCGTTAGTCCGTACTTCCTCAAATTAAATTATCATATTTAAACATCATGAAAATCATAAATATATTTTTGTAAATAAAAATTAAAATATAATAGATAAAATATAAATATCATATATATCATATATAAATACAGTTCCATCATAATGTTCGCCTTGATAGGTTGTAGTGGAAAATCAAACAATCATCATTTCATGAGGCAGTAGTTCGTCATACAGAGAAACAACATATTCATATTTATTAGATGGGGTTGGGTGTTAGTGAAGTTACAATAATCATCCTAAAAACATTCTTTTATATTTTATATACTGTATGTTTTTATAAAATAAAATAATAAGAAGAGAATAGGGAGTTGAGAGAGAAAATAAAAGAAAAAAACATTAGAGAGGATGTTACCTCAAAATGAGGTAACTTCTTTTGATTTGAGCCTAAAGGGTTTAGGGAATTACATTCTTCCAATGGTAAGGATTATATGAGTAGTATATGGATTTTGGGAGATTTTTTGTGTAGATTTCAGATGATCCAAGGGGATTGAGAGGTGTATGTAAGGGGTTAGGAGTGGCGGCATTTTATAAGAGGGAGGAGGGTTACATTAGGAATGTCTTGAAAGATTATTTTTTTATAAACTGAATTTAGATTTCAAATGGGCCAAAGCTCATTTAATTCAAATATAAGATAATTATTATCATAAATACAATCAACCAATAGTTTTTAGACAATTTCTTATTACAATTTTAACCATATCATTTAGCATTAACACTTACTTAACTAATTTAACTTTTACCATGTCTTCTTGTGTATTCATACTATATGGTTAATATTGTTATCATAAAATGCCACTAGAACCAAAATTGGTTAATTTATGACATGTTAAACATTATCCAAGTCATTTGGATGAATCTTAAATTTTTAGAACTATTATATTATTAAAAAAAATTATTTGTTTTAAAAACTCATTTATATATATTTTTATACTATTCATATCATAACTTTTTAGAAATCCATAACAACAAGATTATTTCGAAAAAATACTTCATTAATTAATAGATAACAATTCATATTCACCCATAAAATCAATTGATTTCATAAAATGTTTAATAAAAATTATTTTATTATTTATAACCTCATTTATTTAAATCGTTCATTAATAAGGTAATCATTACATCATCATTGTTACCTAAATAAATATATTTATTTGATGTCTAAAAATTATAAAAAAAAATAACATGATTTAGTAATACTTTTTATCTTTCTTATTACTATATTTAGTATAATATATCAATTATATAACCCAATATAAAATTTTTTAAGTAAAATATATATGTTTATTTTATATTTGTTTTACTTGATTAATTCTTATAAAATGTCAATATCACATCCATGTGGCTCCATGGGGTCCCCAAATCAATCCAAGGATGACCATGGTCCAAAATATACCATGCAATATTATTTTAACCCGTTTTATGGTACTTTTATATTATTATAATATTATTTTTGTACCCATATTTAACATATTTACACTTTAATCATGGTAAAAATAATAATTTCTAAAGTTACTATTCATAATGATTAAAAAAAAGTACCTATTTTAACAATTTGGACCTCCTGATTCCAAACATGGAATCCATTTTTTAAAATTCAAATCACATATGTAGAATAAATTAATTTAATATTGATACATGTTGTCAAACCAGAAAGGTGGTTTTTTAAGAAGTAATAACTATCAAAATATTGACATGTGTTTATCTCCAATTTAAAAGTAAAATTACCTATAATTATCATCATTAGATTAAATTATAAAAACAAAATCCAATTATACTTCAAACCCAATTAAAAATAAAATTTATCTATACAAATAATTTAGACGAATAGACAATTTTGAATTAAAATGCAGTATTTTTTCACTATTCATTAAAATGAAATTTATTTGAAAACTACCAAAATTTCATCTAAAGTAAATTTTGATATCCCAATTCTATAAAAGAAGATAATTTTATCGAATATAACACATAAAAGTGGCATAGTAGTATTTATAAAAGGTCTTCCAACAAAAGGTGGTAAAACTACATTTTTAGAAAAAAATTCTTCTTTTAACAGAAAAAAGGAATTTGTTCTTTTATCATAACAATAAAACATATAAGATGAATTTAAAATATTACATCTATTATATATCATATATTTTTCATAAAAATACATAAATAGTGATATAAAAACAAAACTATTCTCATTAAAATCAGTTTTTATGAAAACATATCATTTATATTCAATTGGTTTTTATTTACATTTCCATTCAACTTGGTAAATAATTGAAAAATTATTTAAACATGTGTAAACCATATTTCAAAATTCAGTCGATACTAGACACTCCCACCATTCTAACAAATAGGCATAAAATACCATTTAATACAACAATATTATTATTTTTTTGTTTTTTGGAATATCTCAATGTTGTGTGGATCGTAAGATTTCATAGAAAACCCTTGTTTTGTGTCATGTATGCTATTAAAAAAAGGGTCACACTTAAAATAAAATTAATACGTTATTCATAAGTATTAATATAAATCAAAATGTATTATTTTATAAATACATGGGTCATTACATCCTTCCCCTATTGAAAATTGCGTCTTCAGAATTTTAAAATTGGGTACAAAAACTTCATTGAAAATCCCATATTGTAAAAAAGGGTCAATAAAACTATCACTTTTAAAGAAATAAAGATAAGTACAAATTTCCCCCGAGATAAAGCATACTAAGGTTCCATATAGTAAAACATGGATATGAAAGATAAAATAAGTGTCATGTTCTGATGGAGAGTGATAGAAAACACGATCCAAAGAAAGTTAACTACCAGAAAACCATTAATTTATGATAGGTTAAATGGTCTTTGATTCCACGGTATGATAAGTGAACAAACAAAATTTTTGTTTTAAGTTCTTTTTTATAAATTTGAGTAATTTAATTATGAAATTGACTAAGAACATAAAGAAATATGCATACCTTTCATGTATATCTTCATCCTTTAATAAATATCTACCACAATCTAATATTTTCTCCAAACGATGAGGATTCGTGATGACATGGTCACACCAGAAGCACTAGAAATAACTTCTAGAGAATCAAATAATCCAAAAAATATGAACTATATATTTTCCCTGTATTTATAATTTAACCAAAACAAAAATGGTTAGTACAGGATCATATAATCCCCAAAAATAATAAACCATTATAAAAAAAAGATAATACTCTTAATCACCAAAATTACACAATCAATACTCAATGTTCAAAAAAGACCATTCAATAAAAAGTTGTCCATAAAATTATTCCTTAAAATCCAAACTAATATTGAAACCCAAAATTCAGAAGGATTTGATCACACAGTCTTCCATGATAAATCCTAACATTTATCTCCAAATAATTCCAACTACTCTTAAAGTCTCATATTGAAAAGAAATTAACCTAATCACATATTTTTCATGATAGGTCAATAAGATTCATAAATATCCAAAATCACCATATGTCCACAACAAAAATATTGTTTATTACTAAATAAAATTCAACCATAACTCCTCAAAAGAAATCCCATAGTATTATATTTTTCTTAGGAATATATTTTACCAAAAGAGTAAATGTCTTCTAAAATAAACTTTATCAATTAATCAATAAATAATTTTACTATACTGAGGATATCCATTTGATAAAACGTAAGTTCCCAAAATCAACTTATTCATGATATATAAAATAATTTAACTAAAATCAATAAGTTAAACAAACCAAAGTCTTCTTGTAGGATAGTGGAAGGAGATTTTCCCTTGTCACTATTCTTTTTTGGCTTCGATTACCATGACCTTACTGGACATAACGAGTAGTCACCCTTCATACAGTTTTTTCATTTAATAAAACTAAATAATTCTGAAAACATTCCAAAATTGATATAAAATAATCAAAACTAACCATAACATATTTTAACCTCAAAGTTTATCTCTTACTTCGAATTTTTCATCCCAAAATTAATAACCCATAATTGCCTCCAATTCAAAGATCAAAAAAAACCTTTATGGTTCATTATAACTATATCCACAAAAGAAAAGATAATTCTTCATCAATTAACATTATTATATAAAAATTTAAGGGTTAAAAATACATTAATTCTTCTAAAGTAATCCCATCATTTATAAATTTAAACATATCATTATCCATATATCCAATATAACTCTTCAATTTCCAAAATGTATACATCTTAATCATAGAACATTATTCATGATCTTTTATCCATTTTTTCCCATAATCTTCTTTTATACATTCTTCCTATAAACAAAATAATTCCAAATTTCCTAATATTTAAATAATTTCAAAACATGAGCTATGAAATAATCCATACCTTTCATTGGTCATTTTCAGCTTCCTCAAATTCAATTGGTAGGGAATTTGTAATTGGTAAACATATATTTTTATGGTCCTGTTGATCTCATTCTAGAACCTTATTTGTAGGACATATATTTTCATAATGAACATTCACACCACATTATAAACATTAAATTGATCCTTCAGAAAGAACTTATTTTCCTTTCCAAGTGTCAACTAAATGATTCCTTTTTCCATCGCAGGTTATTGCTTTATGACCTTCATTACAACATCTATAACATTTTTCCATCCCATTGAAGAATTTTCCTAGGTGTTTATTTCTACATCATTGACACATATTTTTTTAATATACATACCTTTATGAATATTACAGGATCTCCATTGGGATTTTTTTCTTGCATATATGATTCCTTATAAAATTCACCAATGTTCTACTGGTCAATCAGGACTCCAAATAGTTTGTTATGAATAACCACAAGATTTATAATTGCCACTCCCATTTCATTTTTTTTCTAATTCAAAAAACCACCACAATTTATATCACATCAATTGTTACTTTGGTACATGATAGATCCATCGATTTACTGAAACCAAAAAGGTCTGTGTGAGTATATAAGTAAAATCATCATATACTCTCTCATGATAAGGGTAAACACTATAATATACTTATTCATGTTATCTTAAACTCATTCAATTTATCTAAAATAACTATGATATTTTCTAATATTCTAACCATTGTGGTTATATAAAACATGTCACTTATGCTTACATAACAACATAACCTCTAAAGTTATCTGAACTGACCTATGATACCAACTATAAGGCATCATCCACAAATATTAATTAATCTTTATATAAGTTGATAATTTGACTTTAATTCACATCGAAGATATTTTCCAGTTTTTAGATTTATAGAATTAGGTCATTACATATAAATAATATCATGAATATTACAAGTAGACACTTCTAAGCACTATCTTTTTTCATAAAACAAAAATCCCTTTAAAAAATAAACATTAAATCATTTCATGTTTTAAAAACATAACATTTTCTCGATCACATCCTTAACTCTATTATTCTTTATGTCTTGTGAAATAAATTTCAAAACATGGGATGAGCATAAAAATTTCTATAAGTTTTACATAAAGAATTAAAATGGTTTTTCTTAGGCTAACATAAAACCATGAATACTTTATCATAAAGTAATTCTTTTATCCTTTAAGATCTAGTAAATATACATCACTAAATGTAAGCTCATTACTAACCATTTTAATAACCAGATGATTACCATAAAGCCCATAAAAAGAAACATATAACATATAAAGGTAACTTGTGACATAAAAATAATTGAATGGAATAACCATACGACTAACTTCCCCAAAAATTACTAAATGGAATATTCATACGGCCGACATCCATACCCAATGCATTGGAGGTTATAACGTAACCACCCGTACTTGGTTTATCATTGAACCAACGACCATTTGGTTTATCACATAAGCACCCGTCATTGGTTTATCATGTAACCACCTGTATAATTTACAACTACCATCATAATGGAAGAATAACATTTTCCCAATCAATCAAAATAGATCATTTCAATATATTGAAATACGCAATCCATTTCAAAAACCATTTAAAACATTTAATAAAGAGATTTTGGAATCAAAGTTTCTCATACCACTATAAAACATTAAAATAAATTAACAATTTAAAACACCTATGTACATATAAATAAATTATAAAACCCTTTTTCAAAACATGTACATTAATGTGAAATATTTAGAATAATAAATCCTTAAAACATTTAAAACAATATTTTTGTTAAAGAGTCCCTAACAACTTGAGAAAATACTTGAATAAAAAAGTTAGAATAAAATTAAACAATGATTATACTATCATGATAATAAGTAGATTCATGATATAATATTTAAAAGAGAATTATATACACCATATAAAGTGAATTGGTTTATAATTATAAATAAGTCTCAATAGAATGTAATTTGATAAAAAATACTTTACAAGGATTGTATCCTTATATTAGGGATAAATAAATGACATAATTATGTGATACAAATATAAATACACCAAATATAAGTGTATATTAAGTGTAAAACAATCATAGGTCTTTAACAAATATTCTTTAAAAAACAAAACAATTGGTAGGGAAATTTAACTTGATGAATGGAAATTCAGCAATGATTTCCCTTACAAAGTTCATATAAATGACGTAAGAATTTATCAATAGGGTTATTAGCTGTATCCAAAGTATATACACAAAAAGGGAAGGGTAAATTACAACCCAAATAAATAAAAAAGTTATTCCACACATAATATTGGCATAATATAATCAACTACGTATGCGTAAACCCCAAAGAGTGGAAATTGAGTTTAGAAATTCCCTTATGAAAATTCGGCAACCTAACGGCGTCACATAAAAATTCATAAAATGAGTTGATGAGGGAGAAAATTGTATCTCATAAATTAGACCTAAAATTTTCATCAATAGGTATATATAATAACATATCCCAACATAAGAAAATTGAAATTAAAAGACATAACATAAAAGATGTTTTTGATGAAAAGAAGAAGTTGAAAGGTTCCCTTACCACGTTTTAATCAATCGAGTCATATGAAAAAAAATTAATAACCACCAAATTAAATTCATAATAAAATTAATATAAATAAAATCATGATAATATAAATCAAATTTAATTACACAATACACTACATTCGTGAAATAAGTGGCGAACAATGGAAATCTCATAGAATTAATAGTGAGATAAGAAACTCTTTACCTTGAGTATGATTCATCATGCATGCTATTTTTCTTCCTAAAAAATAAACTTAAGTTCATTTATACTTTACTAATTTCCTTTTTCAGGTTTATTATTAATTTTATATCACTTATTACCACATTATAAAAAATTAAACAATTATTTAGGTTAATATCGGTCATTTTTCCGATATTGGGTACTTGAGTCGAAAATGATATTGTTATAATTAAAAATTGTCCATGTGGTCAAAATTAAATTATCTATAAAATATTATGAATGATTTAAATATCCTATATATCTATTATATATTTATTTATAATGTTCCATTACATTTGATGATAAAAAATTAAATGCATTGTTTATGGAGACGGTAAACCGTACGTAAGAATGGACGCTACTTTCATTTATTTTTTATATTAAAGAAATGAAAAATAAATTATACATAGGTATTTTATAATTAAAGTATAATATAATATGATAAATATGTTACATAATTTTATTAACTCCATCTTTTATACATTTCATGTATGGCGTGAACGAGTAATATTATTTTGAGGGGCGGTAGTCCACACTTCCTCAAATGAAATTGTCATATTTACACATCATGAAAACCATAAAGTTGTGTTTGTATATAAAAATTATTGTATAATAGGGAAAATATAAATATAATATATATCATATATAAATACAGAGTCATCATAATGGCCATCATGGGAGGTGGTAGGGGAAAATCGAAGTATCATCATTTCGTGAGGCAGCAGTTCGTCGTACACAGAATCAGTATGTTGGTATCCATTTGATGGAGGTGACTGTATGTGTAGTTAGAATAATTCTCATAAAAACATTCTAGTATATTTAAGATATTTTTTTAAAATCAAATAATTAAAAGATCATAGGTATTTTAGAGGAAAAATAAAATAAATGAACTTGAGAGAGGATGATACCTCTAAATCGGGTAACTTCTTTTGATTTGAGCTGAAAGAATTTATTCAATTGACTTATACCCTATTTAAGGATTATTAGAGGAATATAGGTATGTTTGGAGATTATTTGGGTAGATTTTGGATTATAAAAGTGGCTTGATAGGTTTGAGTAAGGGGTTAGGGGTGGTGGCCTTTTATTTGAGTAAGGAGGGGTACTTTAAGAATGTCTTGAAAGATTATTTTATTATAAATGGAATTTAGATTTAAAATGGTCCAAAACACATTTAATTTGATGACAATATTAGTATTTCTCTAAATCCTCTCAAACAATATGTGTTAGAAAATTTTGGGTTTTAAATTTAACATTATCATTTAGCTTTAACCCTTAGTTAACTATTTTAACTCTTACCTTGTCTTCTTGTATATTTGTACTATATCATTAATATAGTTACCATAAAATGATAATATAACCACAAGGGGTTCTTTAATTACATTTTAAACATTATATAAGTCATTTGTACGAATATTAAATTTTTATGACTATAATATTTTTAATAAAATAGTATTTATTTTAAATGCGCATTTATGCCAATTTTTATACTATTCCTATCATCAATTTTTAAAAATCCATAACTCTATTATTTCAAACAAAAAAACATCATTAATTAAAAAATAGAAATAAATATTCATCCCTAAAAATTTTTTATGTAATAAAAAGTTTCAAAATAAATTTATTTTAATATTTATAATCTTATTTATTTAAATCTTTCATTAATAAGGTAATCCCTACATCATCATTATGTCATAAATAAATTTATCAATTTTTTGTATAAAACTTATAAATAAAATAACATGATGTAGAAAAACTTTTTATATTTCTAATTAATTTTTATATTTGAATATATTACTTAAATAATATCATAAAAAAATTGTTTTAGTAAAAGATATATGTTTATGTTATATTTTTTTTACATTAAATTATTTCTTATAAAATGACATTTTCACATCCAAGTGGCTCCATGTGGTCCCAAAATCGACCCAAGGATTCCCATGGTTGGACATATATAATTAAATAACATTAGGAAATGATTTATGGTTGTTTTATATTATTAAAATAATATTTATTTACCCTTATTTACCAGATTTACCCTTTAACTGTGGTAAATAAAATAATTACTAAAGTTACTATTCATATTTTATAAAACTAAAAGATACCTATTTACATAATTTGGACCTCCTGATTCTAAATATTGAATCCATTTTTCCAAATTAGAAACACATAAGTGGTAGAAATTTATTAAAAATTAATTCCTATTGTCAATACCAAAAAGTGGGTTTTTATGAAATAATAACTATCAAAAAAATAACATGTGTTTATGTCAAATTTTTATATGAAATTACATCCAATGACCTTAATTGGATTAAATTATAAAAAACATAATCCAATTATACTTTAATACCAATTAAAAATACAATCTAACTATAAAACAATTTAGATGAAAATACAGTTTTGAATTAAAATATAGTATTTTTTAACAATTCATTAAAAAATTTACATTATAAAAAAAAATACAAAAATGTCATCCAAAGTAAATTTTGATTCCTCAATTCTATAAAATAAGTGTATTTTGTAAAATATAACATATAAAATTGACAAAAACTACATTCAAAGAATCTTCGCCGTCAAAAGGCGGTAAAACTGTATTTTTACAAAAAAAAATTCTTTTATTAGAAAAAATTGTTTTTGTTCATATATCATATTTAGAGAACATATAAGATGAATTTAAAACATTAAATTCATTATAAATCATATATTTTTCATAAAAATACATAAATAGTGATATGAAAACAAAATTATTCTCTTTTAAATAGGTTTTTATAAAAATATATCCTTTATATTCAGTTGATTTTTATTTCCATTTCTATTTAATTTGGTAACCAATTGAATCATTATTTAAACATGTGTAAATCATATTTCAAAATATATTTGATACTAACCACTCCTTCCATTCCAATGGTTTGGTGTTAAATACCATTTGAAATAACAATTTTATTTTTGTATTATTTTTTGTTATATCTCAATGTTTTGTGCAACAAAAGCTTTCGGAGAAACCGCATATTTTGTGTTGGGGACTATATCCAAAAAAGGGTCCCCCTTAACTTAAAATTAATATTTTATTCATAATTATTAATATAAATCAAATAGTATTATTCTATAAATACCTGGGTCATTACAATATTAATGGTTGATCATAAGTTCCAAGTGTTAAACATCCCTTTTTAAGATGTATGTCATTGGAATATTTTGTGAGACATTTATTGAGTATAGATATATGTTTGTGGTATAAGTAACCCTTATGTTTAATAATGAAATTGTTATTTAATAAATAATTATATTTTCATTTTGTGGGCATATGTTTAAAGGAATTTAAAACCTTTATGTTGTATATTATCTTTAATGAATGATGATACTTCTGAGGATGCCCCTTATAATTCTGTTATGGTAATTAATTATATAAAAATACTGTTATTAACAGAATAATCCATGATTTGGGAAATTACATGTTCCATCAGGAAAGGCTGTTAGGCTTGAACACACAACCAAAGGGAAATAAGGTCACAACACCTACCATTAGACTATATGACTTCCTCAGATTGCCATGGGATTGAAAAGTGATATGGTGATTAGGAGTATAATTTTATTTGGAAATACTTCCACAATTTTTGTAATTAAATATGATTATGGTGAACAAAACCTTATTAAATTTTATGTGATGATTAAATATTGAATTAACATTTAGAAGAATATATAATTATTGTGTAGCTTTATTATGATTCATGTTTTTTACAAAAATTAGTAGAATATGTTGAAGATTATATAAATATAGAATATATTTTTATAGGTATATTACATTAAGTTGATTAGATGAAAATTTTAGAAATATTTCGGATGAATATATGATCGAACCAGACTAATATTTGGGGTATCTATATTAGTCTTGAATATTTTGATGGATTTTAAGGGTAGTTATTCATAGAATGATTTATGTTAAAAATTGGGTAGGATTTAGAGAATAATGTTTTATGAAGGATTATTATGTTTGGGAATTATCTTACCTTATTCAAAGAATTTTTTTTCATTAATGTCTAAATATAGGAGAGATAACATGGTATACTTTTCTAGAAATATGTGATATGTTGGAAGTTTATTTTAGTACTTTAGGTGTAAAAAATCATCATGAATACTCATCGTTTGTAGAAAAGATGATATTACGATGGAAATTGGTTAATGGTTGAGATGACACATATCATGTAACTACATTCTCTATAAATTTTATTCTAGATAGTAAAGGATTACCTCAACTTTGGGAAATAATCCTGAAAAATAAATTTTATCCTATCAACTTAATTTTCAGTAAATTTCTGGTCAATTCACAAATCATCGATTTCTGAATTTGTGGTTATTAATATTATTTTGAAGATTTTAACTTTTAATATAACATTTTTTGGGTGTTATGTTTATCTTAAATATCCATATTATCACTTACTGCTAGTTTTATTCATGCATGTAATCCCCATCAAATGTTATTTGAGATAACCTTCATATTTATCTCTCCATGTTTTCAAGATGAATTTAATTAACCCTTTTTCAGATGTGAAATTTCAATAAAGGTATTTTAATATTAAAACAATTCATTTATAAGTTCTAGTTTTAAATAATGTGGATGAAATTTCTTAAATGAGGTATAATATAATATAGCAATATTTTAAAATAACAATTATAACTCATAACATACAAAATACGCAACATTAAGTGTAATTGAACCATGAAATGTTATTATTTAAATATGACTGCTCTAACCAAAAACATTAATTTAAGGGTATGAATAAAAAAAACTTTCTAGAGACTAATTTTTTCCCATTTAAGACTTTAAAATATTTCTACTTATATTTTTTTTGTTTGGCTCTAAGACGGTGTGCGATTTTGAGGCCCGGTGTACCACTAATTAATTTTATAAAAATATAAAATATATTTTTTACTAAACATACATAGTTTCATATATAAAATAGGATAGCACTTAAATATAATATCATATCATAAATCCTCGACCATATTAAATTATGTAATGTGAGTTTTCTCCTAAGAATAACTAAAAATTGTTCAAATGGGGTGTTCCGAAATAGCAACCATTGGTGGGTGCATTTAGTTAAAATAAATAATTAAATTTATTTATTTTAATTAAATTAACCTAATATAATTTCTATAAATAAATTAATACGAAAAATAATATAGGTTAGATTCATAAACATTGGGACGATTGAGTTTATTTTTTCTTCTCCATTCTTTAGAGAATCGTATTTGACAATGACGATAGGACCCCAGATCGAAGTCAATCGAAGAATAAAAACAAAAAAAACTCCACTAATTCATTAGTGATAATGTTATTTAATGAGAAACAATCCAATATCTAGGAGGTTCATGTCAATTTGTGTTATATTCTCTTTTTGATTAAATTTATTGGGTATGAACAATATTTTCCTTGATCTATTCCAGTTTCTAAATATTGCATGATCCAATGTACTAAAATTGTATTGATCATACTTTTGTTTCTCACTCAAGATATCCCTATTTATTATTTTTGTCCAATAATTCTTAGAAAATATCAATAAAACATTTTTTATTCCTTTATTCGCAAATATTTTTCGTGTTCTTCTACATTGGGTTGTGAGGCCATGTCTTGACATTATCTGGTGGTACCAAGACTGAATAGAGCCCTGAATTTCCATAGGAAATGTATAAAGTTATCAAAACCATGAATTCAGGATAAAATTTAGGGTTTTTAAGGATGTGGGTGGTCAATTAAGTTATCATTATCAATAATGGATATGGAATTTCATAGAGATTTGGAGGCATGTGTGCAAACTCATAAGGGAATAACCAAATTTCAATTCATCACCACTGGATGGCCAGAATCCTCCTGTCAATGTTGGATCTACCTATTCTGGGGAGATAAAATAGTGCATCCGAATATGGAAGAACCAGATCATGCATGTGGAAGCTGGATCTAATTTTATTTAAAAAATCTTACTACACAACATATATCTTGGATGAATTCCCAACATGTGACGCCTAGGTTGTTACATCTAGGGGCTTGAGAAAAATAAAAGGTTGGAATGATTCTTTCCCACCTATAAGTCATTTACCTCTCTGTGGGTTAAATTCCATGTGGAGGGAAACATGGAAAGAAATCATATATGAGGACGCGATCAGGTGCACACGTTGTACCGAATTACAAGGACACAACTAAACACATCACATACCGAAGTACACATAAAACAACAAGGTGCATGGGATGGGACCCTGAATTGCTTGGACACACCAGTAGACTCCCAAAACACCTATTAGGGATACATGGTTGGTGATTCATGTACATATCGTGACACGTTCATGCAATGGAGTTGGACCAAATGTCATTTGGGTCCCCTCACATGTTGTACATCCCTTTGTTCCTTTTAAAAAACTTCAAATACTCATATCTCTATTGTTGGGACTTGTATTTTGGATCATGAGTAGCATATCAAAAGTTTATTTTCATGTATAATGTGATTTTTTCCAGTATTTTACTTTTTTAGATGGGATGCAATATGTTATATGCATGAATATTATTTATTCGATGCTCAAAGATGGAACTGATTATGAATGATCACCAGAGGATTTATAAGTGGCACCCTCATGTGGGGAAGATGATGGGTCCTCTATGAATAAAGTTGCACACTCTAGCCAGACTAGGAATGGGTCCTCAAAATTCCTAGGGTCACCCTCCAGTGAAGCTGGGAATGTGTCCTTGACATTCTAAGTGGTACCATCTTATTTGAATGGTCATGGGTCCTCGATGACTAGAGTGGAATCTAATAACCAGGATGAGAAGTTATCCTCAATGTTTCAACTAACACCATCCAATAGGTATGGTAATGGGTCCTCTACCTTTTAAGCTGAACCCTCCTATTGGGAAAGGAATGGCCCCTCAATGCCTATTGTTGCACCCTCCAGCCATGCAGGGCATGGGTCCTCAACCTAACTTGTGGAACCCTCCTGTCAGGTAGGGAATGGATCCTCAATGACTAGAGAGGCACTATCCTATAGGGCTATCCATGGGTCCTCAAACATCCGTGTGAATCCCGCCTATAGGGTAAGACAAGGATCCTAGATGACTAAAGTAGATCAATCCATCTAAACTGGGCATTGGTCCTTAACCTAGATATTTTTTCCCTCGACTGTGTGGCATAGTGATGAAGGGTTATTTGACTTGGATGTTTTCTATTGGGATGATACACGTGATTATGGGAATCATTTATGGACTTATGTAACTATTGGAACACTTTACCAGATCTGGTATGTGAGATGGAGATCCCATTCCCTCTCATTTTCTTTTCATTGTCTTGATAATATTAATATTTGTATACATGTATTTAGATCCTATTTATATCCTACTTTGGGTTGAGTGGTTTATTGTATATTCCAATTATGTCTTGTCAATATCCCTCATTGACATTTAGGACATCCTTATGGGTTTTTATATACTCACCCCTTAGTGGGATTTTCCAGCACATGTCATGTCTTGTACAGATCATGGAATGGTGATCCATGACATCAAAATAATTTTGGGAAACATAGATCATCTGAGCATGTATGGTTGTCGGAGCTTTGAGATCAAGAGCTAGGATCTCTTATTATTTTTACTTACTAGATTTTCAAGGATGGGGAATATTTTTGGTTCGGTGTCTATTTCTATCCCTTGATTTTTAGTTTTCACTATCGTATTGTTGTAAAAACTAGAGGGTTTGTAGGATTGGTTTAAATTCTAATAGTTTCATGTTTTTATTATTATCCATCTTTACATATGTATCGATATGGGTTGGTGTGACCATACTAGTACATTAGGAAAAGTCCTACCATTTTGGATATTTCCTTTGGCACTTGTTTCCATCCCCTTCCCAATACAGGTGGGCTTGAGGTAGCTATGGATCTAGCCCAGGTTAGGGTTGGGTCGTGACTGATTGGTATCAGAACTATTCATTCCTTGGGTAGAATATTTCTATATCCCCTTATGTGGATTAGGTTAGGATTTAGGGAAATAGTGTCAATGTGCCTCGAGTGTGACTCTCAGTCCAGGGAATCATGTGATTATACATGCAGACTATGTATCCATTCATAAGGACCTTCACTACCTTCTTGTCAACTTCGCATACATTGATATTGGTTGTAGAGATCATTAGTACATGCAACATATAAGATTTATTCTTTGATTGTCCTTCTTAAGTCAACTCCCCATTGTGTGTGTATAGAACCACACACACACACACACACACACATATATATATATATATATATTCTCATCTGACCATGGTACGTCATGATTGAATTTTTAGGATGGACTACAACCTTGACCATCCAGGTTATAAGTTCTAAATCATGGTGATGATCTGATGAGTGATGAATCCTATGCGAAGGGTCCATGCCACAAGATCGTTCCTCTTGGTGGATAGGTTGAATAACCCCCCACATTTTGTGAAGAAAATCATACCAACAAGGTATGATGATGATTTGTATAATCATAACGCACTCTACGAGTTCTAGTTCCAGTATCAACTAAGGTTCTTAGGCGAGCTAGATCCCCAGGTAGTAAAGGACTGGTTAAAGTTAGTGGTCTAAATATTTATATTTATCCAAACAATAAGATATATTTTGATTTCATTGGAAGATGTCCTTATCCATGGATGCACAAATAATTGGTGGAATTTTGTTACCCTGATGCATGCCGAGTTGATTCTCACATGCACTAATGTCCAATAGTTTTTTCGTGAGGAGTACTACCCCTTATATTTGTGCTCGGTTCAGATTTAGGTGCATCTAGAGATACATAATGGATGGATTATAGTGGTTAACTACATGAAGTGTGTAAGAACCTGGTTCTTGTTTCTCGAGGTACGAGCCACTTATATTCTCTTTTCCTTAAGTTTTTTTGAGAAAATATGGAAAATGGGGAAAATTCCAAATTTTGGAAGGTACACACCGTGTACTTTTTCCACACGTCGTGTACTTTTGGCCATGTGGAATGAGTAAAGAGGGCATGTGTCTGTGTTGGTGATGAAGGGTGTAGGAACCAACTCCACGTCGTTTAGTGTTCCTTTACACGTCATGTAGTCAGTCGGCAGGCGAATAGTAATACGGTGGCAAGCTGTGTGACAAAACACACTGTGTACTCAAGGAGACACGTTGTGTAGTCACGTTGGAAAGTGAACAGTGCCACGCTGGGGGGAAGCCGCCAGAGGAACAGTTTAAAAATTTGAAGTACACATTTTGTACTTCGAGATACACGTTGTCTACTTTGTTTGTTTTTTGCTTAAAATGGGCAGTAGCCTCCCTTGTTCATAGGGAAGTCTTAAAACTAGACGGGAGCTCAAGAGAGGATGACCGAATCTTCAGATATCCACTAGGCCCACTGTGGGAATCCATTTCTACCTCGGACGATCTCGTTGGAACCACACGGGTAAGCTCTCCCTTCTCCTGGAGTAGTTCTTACCTATTATTCCTCTAAGGGAATTTATTTTACGTTTAAGAAATAATTTTTTAACTCATATATATGGAGTTCTTGGATGTTCCATAAGGCGTCGTTCGCGTATGTCACTCATGGTTGTTTAAGGTAGGTGGCTTAGTGTTTATTTCCAACTATTGTGCGTTTTGTGTGATTTTGAGCTACGAACCCATATTTGGGGTGTCGTGAGGCTGAGGTCATGGCTAATTTAAATACCTTTAGTTGTATAGGTGATTAATTAAAGTTGTAAACTATTGTTTGGGATCAGTGCTTGGATCCGGGACCAACCCTGGGGTGTGTTTGCCTATTTAGCTGTTTGGCCAGGATACCAGAGGGTATGCCGTTAAAGTAATGATTATATAATTTCCTTGAGAGGAATTTCTTGGGAATGTTTTTTACAGGTTGGGCATGGCTCGGTAACTTGTGCCTGAGGGTAGTGTTTTAATTATCATGTGGGCGTTGTTTTTCTTAGCCCGAGGGCAGTTGTTATCCTAGACTGAGGGAAACTTCTTTTGTGCCTGTGGGAAATAGACTCTATTCCTGAGGGCAACACTTCCTATGCTTGAGGGCAATTTATGTTACGCCTGAGGGAAATACCTGTGGGTTGGATTTTGATTACCTAAGGGTAAGGTTTTACATGTCTGGGGATGTTGGTTGCTTATTTTTAATATTCAGTATGGTGATATTTTAAATTAAAGGATGAAATGGATATTAAAATGGTAATATAATTGGTTAAGTTATTTACTTTTTAGTGCTGCTTACATTATTGAATTTTACTACTACACACTATTTTTGCTTGTTTTACACACAGTTGAGCACATGACATTGGTGGGTGCCTACTGGGATTTGTTTCTCACACCACGTTTGGGTCACACTTTTCAGCCCAAACAGATTATGTTGCTGCAGGTGTGGATAATGTCACGGGTCCTTATACAGGTACTTTATTGCTACTGGGGTGTTGGAGAGCATGGGGCCGAGCATTGGCTCGTGATGCCGCGGGATGTTCTATTTTTCTTTTCTATACTTGTACTTTAGTTGTATTGAAATGTTGTGTAACATGTTCTGGATGTTTTTGTAGAATAGTGACATGTTATATCTTCACATATATATGTATGACTGTTGGTTTCCCTTTTTGTTATCAGTTATCCATTTCAGTTATATGTACTGTTACTGCTTCCGTTGTTATTGTATGTTTATTTATATTCTGTTGCGCTACACTTTGATAATGAGGGCATAGTTTCCCCACTATGAGACCTGGGCCCTCACTGCTAGTCGGCAGCCTCTGGCGTGTGGGGAAATGTGCTTGAGGTCATGTGGCGAACTGAGTTTGAGGCACCTGTGGAGTGGTACCCGGGTCCGGGACGTTACAAAGTGGTATTAGAGGGGTTCTTTTTGTTGACATACTATTTGGATCCTTATTTAGGGATAGGATGGGAATAGTAGTTGGTAATAATTTGTGCCCGAGCGTAGCTGACCTGTGTACATGGAAAAGCCAATTTACCTCATATTGAAATTTTGCTGATTTTGCAATTTACAGGTGAATAGATTTTCACCGAAGGGTGATGCACTTGTATTATGCTATTTATATTGTATCTGTGGGTTCTATTTAGTTGCAACCCTATGAGATGAGGGTATTCCGTCTCATGCATCATTTAGGAACATGTTAGAACTCACATGCCATTAATAGTTTCCATGCCATGTAGGTGCATTAAAACCTTCATGTTGTTGTGATAGTTGATGTCCTAGAAAATAATGTTGTTATGATAGCTACTGGATAGATACATGTTGTTCGATAGGGTATTATTGTGTGATCTTGTTTATATAATAGACACCAAACTTTAGCTTTTGGGGATTATGGGCCCCCATTTACCGAAATTTGGGGGATCATTGACTGTTTATTATGTTATAACACAGATAAGATGTCAAACTTTGATTCGTGGGGTGTATGGGCCCTCACGGATCG
Organism: Viscum album; assembly: GCA_963277665.1. NCBI lineage: Eukaryota > Viridiplantae > Streptophyta > Magnoliopsida > Santalales > Viscaceae > Viscum > Viscum album. Next base: position 1,471,296,393 of record OY728157.1, read on the forward strand.
GAATTTGACACTTCGGTGGTGTTTTCCGGTATTTTATGGGTTCTGGGAAAGTTTCTAAGTCATACTGTCTGGAAACCCAGTATACACACCATGTAGTACTATAGACACGTCATGTATGTTCTTCTGTTCAGGAAGAAAAATAAGCTTTTGAGTACACACCGTGTAGTCTCTTCCCGTGTCACAAACCATGTGGGTGGAGACACGGGGAAGGGAAGAGCTTGGGGAAAACATGTCGTGTAGTTTCTATACATGCCATGTAGTTTTGACCCAGTGTCCGCCGTGTAACTACAACATGGGTGGAGGAAACCTTAAGACATACACGGCGTGTCCACTGTGGAACACACTATGTAGTTTGACCTGGGAACCCGGCCGTGTAACGAACAAAACAGGTCGGGGTAATCCTTTTGAGTACACGCCATGGGTATATTGAGCACGCCGTGTAGGTTGATCAGTGTAAACCGGCTGTGTACCTAATAACATGAGTCGATGGATCTCGTCTAGTACACGCCGTGTACCTATTGGACACACCGTGTAGTCTTTTCCGAGGACAGACCATGTGGAGTAAGCCGTGTGGCTGGGAAACGAGGTGGTGTACACACCGTGTATAGCTGTAACACGCCATGTAGTGTCAAGCCGAGTATTCGGCCATGTCACAAGCGACACGGGCAGTTGGGAATAACACCATACATGTGGTGTAGATAATATACACGTCATGTAGTTGTGTTCAAACGGTATTCGTGTGTCTTAGCCATGCAGAAGGACCCAGGAAGTGGAAGGGGAGTCAAGTACATGTCGTGTAGTCAGTATAAACACTGTGTATTCTTGTTCTGCAAATTTTGAATGCCTTCTTCCTCCTGTTCCCTTCTAGGTTTATTCGTTTTCAGTCGTTGTTAATCTTGTTCTAAGGCGTGTTTTTGACCTTGTAGTTTCATGCCACCGAGATGACCGTGTGTTGTTTGCTACGAGATCAGTGATGACTATACTCCAGAGATGGTGGGACATGGGCTACTAGTTGATCCTCCAGAAAAGCTAGATGTAGCGACATCCGCTATACCGGACACTGGAACGGAGGCACAGTTCCGTGAAGTCTTTATGCGGTTTATGCAGACCTTTCAGGGAGCACCGCCGGCTTCCACATCTATGGTTGAGCTGATACGTAACTTTTAACAGCAACATCCACTTACATTTTCAAGGGATGGCAGACCAGAGGATGCATAGTCTTGGCTAGGATCGATGCAGACTATTTTCGAGCATCTTGAGACGCTTCTAGGGCAGAGGGTCAAGCTTGTGACATACATGCTGTGTGATTCCGCCAAGACATGGTGAGATATTACCACCCAGTCAGAGCATCACAGATACATGGCATGGGAAGATTTTTAGGCAGTATTCTATGACTTCTTCTTCCCAGAGATGGTGAGGGAAGATAGAGCTCAAGAGTTCATGAATCTGCAGCAGGGTGTTATGTCGATGATGGAATATTCTTCTCATTTCATCGAGGTTCAGCATTTTTCACCCGTTCTAGTGGGTGATGAGACACTGTGAGCCAGACGCTTTGAGGATGGTCTTCATTATGACATCTGAGCATTGGTGAATGTTTTAAGGTTTCCTACTGTACATGCTATTGTGAATCAGGCGCTGATTACAGAGAATATCCTTCGAGATTCTAGTGGTGTGGGCCAGGGCGGTTCAGCACCAGTTACTGATACTATTTCTATTGGTAAGAGGAAGAGACAGATGGAATTCTCTTAGGGTGGCAGTTCCAGCCATCCAGTTTCATCAGGTGGGCCAGACAGGTGCTACCAGTGTGGTAAAGAGGGGCACAAGAGACTGCAGTTCCCACGAGACCCAGTGGAGTGCCGAGCTTGCGGCAAGATCGGTCATCTGCAGCGCTTTTGCAGGGTGTTTCCACCGATGGCTAGTGAGATGGGTTCTGTGCAGACTCCGCGTGTGGGAGCAAGACCCGTGGCTTCTTACCAGTCAGGGAACTGGAATACGTCAGGGCGTGTAGGTAGAGATGGTGGTCGTGGTCGTGGTAGCCAGACACCCGGATCTCAGAGGCAATAGGGCGGGACAGCTCAGGGTAGCCAGGCTGTGTCGCAGGGCCGCGGCATTGGGTAGGCATATGTAGTGCAATAGACCCAGCAGGAGAAGGATCCCAGACCTTTTACAGTCATAGGTACTATTCTAGTAGCTTCTGTCTTATCTTCAGTACTTTTCGATACGGGTGCTACACATAGTTTCATATATGTACCCATAGTGGAGAGCTTTGGGCTCTGTGTTTTTACTTCTTCTAATATCATGACGCTAGACACTCCGTTGGAGAATAGAACGGTCATTATGCGTCAGTGCAAGGAGTTCCCCCTTGAGGTTGGTGGGTGTCACTTTCTTTGGGACCTCTATGTCTTAGAGAGGACAGCTTATGACGTCATTCTCGGGATAGACTGGTTGGTTCCCTTTTGATCCTTTGTAGACTGCTATTGTCATAGGGTGAGTTTCACGTCACCAATGGGCGGAGATTTTCTATACAAGGGTGAGTGGGATGTTCAGGCGAGTCGAGCTGGACCAGAGCATCGTGGGTGACGTGGAGTCACAGCCCAGATATCGAGTTTATATTTAACGACTAGGGGACTTGTCAGAAGAATTTCCCTCCAGTGGTTGATCGTTTTAGGGATGTCTTCCCGGATGACTTTTCAGGTCTACCTCTTGAGAGTGAGGTGGATTTCTCTATTGAGATCATGCCAGGACCAGCACCAGTGTCCATTCCTCCTTATAGGATGGCCACGCCTGAGTTGTAAGAGCTCAAGAGGCAATTAGAGGACTTATAGGCAAATGGTTTCATCCAAACTAGGACTTCTCTATGGGGTTCGCCGGTCCTTTTTAGGAAGAAGGCGGACGGTACCCTCAGACTCTGTGTAGATTATCGAAAGTTGAACCAGCTGATGGTCAAGAACTGATATCCCTTTCCGAGGATTGATGATTTTTTTGATCAACTTCGTGGAGCACGAGTGTTGTCGAAGATTGACTTGAGATCAGTATATCATCAGTTGTGCATTAGGCCATCTGATACACCTCTCATGGCTTTCAGGAGCAGGTATGGTCAATATGAGTATACGGTTATGCCGATCGGACTCACGAACGCACCATATGTTTTCATGGCTCTGATGAATCATGTATTCCATCCTTATCTGGACCCTCTTGTGGTAGTATTTGAGGATGACATCTTGGTGTACTCTCACACTCGACACGACCATGCCACCCATCTTGATATCATATTGAGTACACTAAGAGAGCATCGGCTATATGCTAAGCTCTCAAAGTGCCACTTTTGGATGGACCAGATTCACTTCCTGGGTCATATCATCTTAATGGTTGGAGTTTCTGTGGACCTAGAGAAGGTGAGAGCAGTAGTTCCCTAGGATCATCCTAAGAATGTGTTTGAGAAACGAAGTTTCTTGGGGTAGGCTGGTTACTACAGATGCTTCAAACAGGACTTCTCCCGCTTAGCAGCGCTATTGACATGCCTGACTAAGATGGGTGTATGGTTTGTTTGGTAGTAATCTTGCAAGACAGCCTATCAGGACCTGAATGGAAGATTGACATCAACACCGATCTTGATACTCCCAGAGCAGGAGAAGACCTATACAGTTTACTATGATGCATCAGGTATTCGGCTAGGAGCAGTGTTGATGCAGGGCGATCGAGTTGTTGTGTATGGGTCTCGGCAGTTAAGGCCACATGAGAGGAATTACCCAACTCATGATCTCCAGTTGGCTGCAGTTGTTCATGAGTTGTGTTGTTGGAGACATTATCTCTTGGGATAACATTTTGTGGTGTTCGCGAACCACAAAAGTCTCAATTACATATTTACCCAGCATGACTTGAACCTCAGACAGTGAAGTTTCATTGAATACCTTCATTCCATTGATTTTGATCTTACCTATACACCTGGTAAAGGTAATTCAGTAGCTGATGCACTGTGCAGGAAGACTCAGATATAGGAAGTGTAAAGGGCCAGTGGTGAATGGCAGTTTATGGCTTTGTTCTTTGAGATGCATTTGGAGGTGCACGACAGTCAGGGGCAAACGTATATTTCATCGTTAGCTGTGACTTCTACCCTCCTGGATAGAGTGATGATGAGACAACTATCTGATTCAGAAGGCCTAGTTCTACAGGAGTTGGTGGCAAGTGAGGACCCTCCTCCTGGGTGGACGATAGGTGATGGTGAAGTTTTGTTTTTTCATGGACGAGTGTGGGTTCCAGGGGATATGCGCGAGGAGCTGATGCAGGAGTTTCATGCTTCAGCATGGGCAGTTCATCCCTGGGTTACCAAGATGTACCGTGACATGAGACGTTAGTACTGGGGTCTGGGCATGAAGAGAGATGTAGCTGGTTTTGTTACGAGATGTTCCACATGTCAGCAGGTGAAGGCAGAGCATCAAATACCAGCTGGACTTTTACATCAGTTACCTATCCCGGAGTGGAAATGGGATGATGTCGTGATGGACTTTCTGACTGGTTTTCTGATGTCACCTAGAGGCAATGATGTCATGTGGGTTGTTGTGGACAGACTCACAAAGGTAGATCACTTTTTGCTGATCAAGGAGGCTTTCAGAGTTGACGAGATCGGGAGGTTGTATATCCGATAGATCATACGTCTTCATGGGGTCCCTCATTCTATCGTTTCATATAGGGACGCCCATTTTACGTCTCATTTCTGGTAGGGTTTTCAGAGGGCACTGGGTTCACAGGTGCTTCGGAGCACAACTTACCACCCACGGAACGATGGCCAGTCAGAGCGTACGATACAGGTGCATGAGGAAATGCTACGATCATGCATCCTAGATATTGGGGGCTCTTGGGAGAAGCATGTAACCCTAGTAAAGTTTTCCTATTATAACAGTTTTCAGGAGACTATTGAGATTTCACCATAAGATGATTTATACGGTAGGTTGTGACGGTCACCATTGTGCTGGTTAGAGTCAGGTGAGGCATCTTTACTAGGACCACGTCTCATGCAGGAGACTTCTGAGTAGGTCCAATTGATTCAGAAATGGATGGCTACCGCGCAGTCTCGTCAAGAATTCTTATGCTAATCGCTGCAGACGACCTTTGGAGTTCGTGGTCAGGAATCAGGTTTTCTTGCGTGTTTCGCCGAGGCTGGGACACAAGCGGATTAGAAGACAGGGTAAACTTTAACTGAGTTATGTGGGTCCATTTGAGATTCTGGAGAGAGTCGGGCTGGTTGCCTATCGGTTACAGTTACCGTAGAGGTACTGGGCCACGCTCGATGTCTTCCATGTATCTCAGTTGCGCCGTTATCATTCAGACTTGTCTCACGTTTTTCAGCCCGAGGAGGTTGAGCTTGAAGTAGATGTGTCCTTTGAGGAGCATCTGATTCGTATCGTTTACAGGAGCATGAAGTTTCTCTGAGGGCGGTCAGTTCCTCTCGTACGGGTGCTATGTCAGCATGGCCGAGTGCAGGACGAAACCTGGGACCGGGAGACCGACGTACCTGCTCAGTGGCCGGAGTTTTTCACGGCTTTATCTTCGCCACCCTTGGAAGGGAAATTTGGGGATGAATTTCTTTAAGGGGGGAACTTTGTAAGAACTCGGTTCGTGTTTCTGAGGTACGAGTTTCTTATTTTCTTTTTTCCTTAAGTGTTTTTGAGAAAATATGTAAAATGTGGAAAATTCCAAATTTTGGAAGGTACACACCGTGTATTTTTTCCACACGTTGTGTTCTTTTGGCCGTGTGGAATGAGTACACAGAGCGTGTGTCCGTGTCGGCGATGAAGGGTGTAGGAAACAACTACATGCCGTGTAGTGGTCCTTTACACGCCATGTAGTCAGTTGGCAGGAGAATAGTAAGACGGTGGCCAGTTGTGTGATAGAACACGGTTTTTACTCAAGGAGACATGCCATGTAGTCACGTTGGTAAGTGAACAGTGCCACACTAGCGTGAAGCCTCCAGAAAAACAGTTTAAAAATGGTAAGTACACGCCCTGTACTTGGAAATACACATCGTGTACTTTATTTTTTTCTCTTAAAATTGGAAGTAGCCTCCCCTGTTAACAGGGAAGGATTAGAACTGGACGGGAGCTCGGGAGAGGACAGCCAAATCTTTAGAGATCCTCCAAGTGCACATCGGGAATCCCTTTCATCCTCAGACGATCTCATTAGAACTGCACGGGTAAGCTCTCCCTTCTCCTGGAGTAGTTCTTACTAATTATTCCTCTAAGGGGAGTTATTTTATGTTTATGAAATAATTCTTTTACCTCATATTTACGGTGTTCTTGGACATTTCAGAAGGCTTCATTCGTGTATATCGCTCGTGGGTGTTTAATGTAGGTGTCTTGGTGTTTATTTCCAAATGTCGTGCGTTTTGTGTGTTTTTGATCTACGAACCCATATTTGGGGTGTCGTGAGGATGAGTCCATGGATAATTTAAATACTGAGAATTGTATAGGTGATTAATTAAAGTTGTAAACTATTGTTTGGGATTAGTTCTTGGTTCCGGGACCATCCCCGGGTTGCGTTCCTCTATTTAGCCATTTGGCTAGGATACCCGAGGGTATGCTGTTAAAGTAATGATTATAGAATTGCCTTGAGAGGAATTACTTGTTAATGTTATTTACAAGTTTGGAATGGTCTGGTTACTTGCGCCTTTGGGAAGTGTTTTACTTAGCCCGTGGGCATTTTTTTACTTAGCCCGAGGGAAGTTGTTATCCTATCCTGAGGGAAACTTCTTTTATTCTTGTGGGTGATAGACTCTATGCCTGAGGGAGAAACTTCGTACGCCTGAGGGAAATTTATGTTACGCCTGGGGGAAATACATGTGGGTTGGATTCTGATTACCTTAGGGTAAGGGTTTACATGTCTGAGGACGTTGGCTACTTACATATAATATTCACTATGGTGATATTTTAAATTAAAGGATGAAATGGATATTAAAATGGAAATATAATTGGTTATGTTGGTTACTTTTTTATACTACTTACTTTATTGAATATTACTAAAACGCACTATTGTTTCATGTTTTACACATAGTTGAGAATGGGCCTTTGGTGGGTGCCTACTGGGATTTGTTTCTCACACCCTGTTTGGGTCACGCTTTTCAGCCCAAACGGATTACGTTGTTGCAGGTGTAGATAAGGGAAAGGGTCCTTATAAAGGTACTTGATTGCTGCTGGGGTGTAGGAGAGAATGGGACTGAGAATTGGCTTGTGATTCCGTGGGCTGTTCTGTTTTTCTTTTTTTTTACTTGTACTTCAGTTGTATTGTATTGTTGTGTAACATGTTTTGGTTGTTTTCGTAGAATAGTGACATGCTACATCTTCACATATATATGTAAGACTACTGGTTTCCCTTTCTGTTATGAGTTATCCATTTCAGTTATATGTACTATTAATGATTTCGCTGTTATAGTATGTTTATTTATATTCTGTTGTGCTACATTGTTACAAATGGGGTCATAGTTTCCCCACTATCAGACCTGGGCCCTCGCTGCTAGTTGGTAGCCTCTGTTGTTTGGGGAAATGCGCTTGAGGTCATGTGGCAAACCAGGTTCGGGGCACCCGTGGAGTGGTACCTGGGTCCGGGATGATACAAAGAGGTTTTCAAACATTATACAGTACTCTATTGACATGATCCAGGATGGCTACTTCTAATCATAGAAGTTCGAGTTGGGAGTTTATAGAGATATCCATGACAATGTGGTACCCATGTGTATTCCCACCAATTCCAGGGTGTTGGAGTGAGAACTGGCGATATATAATTTCTTATTAGGAAGATTGAAGTTAATTAGATCTTATTGTTGGAATCATAGAGTGGATTTGTTTGCAAAATCTAGTAGATTCATGTCGACAAGATCTCGACATAGGAGGCCTTTTTAGATTATTTCTTGGAAACCTAGTTAGTGGAATCATATAACACCATGGAAACGTGGAGAGGTTTTATACTATTCTTATGATATAAAAGGTCACATAGAGTGAGGCAGTCTGATCAGATAAGTTTAGGAGCATGGAAAGATAGCAGATGGACCACTATTTTAGAGGCGGCTCTGTGATCATTTATCTCCCAAGAGAGGGTAGAGATGCCACCCAGGGATATAGATCTAGACGAAGAGTAGGTGGATCTCTAGTAGGATGATTTATGAGTGGTAGAAGACACCGTTACATACATAATCCACCACCACTAGGAGTAAAATTTCAGGCTCATTCATTTGGAGGTTGGTGTCACAGACAGATATTGGCTATGGACCCTTGTCACCTAGTGGAGAAGAGATTATTTGAGGTACAATATACCTCAATATTTTTATAAACATGTTTAAACCATTCCCTGTACTCTTGGTATGAGATACGGAGCTCCTAGTTAAGGTGATAGCCCAGTAGATTATTCTTAATGTTCATATGGGGAATGATTCATTTATAAGTTTTATCTGAGGATATTTTTAGATATCTCATACTGGAGATAGTTTCAAGTGGGATCTTTTTTTATCATGATAGAACCTAATTTTGTCATATTGGGTATGGATTAGTTGCCAATGGTACGATATCAGATTGAATATCACCAAAGATGAGGCAGATGCATCCACACTAATGTGATGAGATTCAACATTAAAGAAGAGAGAGATCATATGGCGGGACGACTGAGTTCTATGAGTAGAAGGATACATCCCATTACCCTTTAATTAGAGAACATTTCCTATGGTGAATATGGATCTTCGTGCAGCGGGATTTGTTTGAGTTGTGGAGGATTACATGGACTTCTTCCCTGAATAGGTATTGGGACTACCTCTGAAGTGGTACATAGAGTTTCATATCAACCTGCATCCCAAGACCACTCTAATATATTCTATGACATAAAAATGGACCATATCAAGATTTGGGAGATACAATTTTAGTTGTATGACCTTTGAGAGAAGGTATTTATGAAGCCTAGTTTCTCTCCCTAAGTAGATACAAAGTTCATGAAAAAGGTAAACATGATCTTGTAAATTTGCATTTATTATCATCATTTGAACCAATCCATGATAAATAAATAGTACCCATTTTTTGGATTTATGGCCTCATTAACCAATTTTGACACATGATATGGTTATCAAAGATTAATCTCAGGTTTAGTTACTAGTAGTCTGTGGAGAATATCGAAGGAGGGTGTAGAGTATGTAGTGAATTGTGATGCCTCAGGATCTAGTCTTGAATGCATGTTGATATAGTAGTAGTAAATTATTTCATTTGGGATGAGGTATCTGAGATGGCATGATAATAACTATCAACTCATGACCTATATAAGGAAGAAAAATTATTCAATCTAAGGATATGGAGGAACTATCTTCTAGGAGATCACATTGTGGATTACTCATACCATCATAGTCTCAGGTATGTCTTCACAAAAAGATACTAGAACCTTAAATATTATTTCTAGTATGAGATTTTGTAGGACTATAACATTGAGATAGTCTATACATTGGGTAAGGTAAATGTGGTGTAATATTCCCATAGTAAGAAGTAATAGGTTCACTTGGTGTAGGAGGCTTATGAGAAGTTGGATTCCTTATAGCTGACCCTACTATATAAAGAGGGACTGTATTTTCTTCATTCTATGGTGTTGACTCCTTAGCTTTGTGAGCTTGTGAGAGAGTCCCATATTGGTTACAATGATTTTGATTTATTGTGAGGCCAAATATACATAGGGGAATTACTATATGGATATTATGAAGGGAATCGAATCATATTTTTCATGGATAGATGGGGGTCCCAGTAATGATGTTGGATGAGGTGATGCGGAAATTTCAGACTTCTTAGTTCGATGTACAGCCTGGTGTGTGGAATAAGTATATATACCTTCATTTTTAGTCTTGGTGGTCTGGAATGATATGGATCATGGCTGATTTAATCTCTCAGTACCACGAATTTCATTAGGTGAAGGATGGGAATGAGGTTCCAATAGTTTTTTGTTACTAATTGAGATCTTGCGGTGGAAATGGTACAACATATCTGAGGGATTTGTGATAGGGCTTCCACAGAATGCGAAGGGATATACCACCATCTGGGTAATAATTGGTTGATTCATGAAGGCCTCACACTTCATTATTATTAGGTAGTAGAGTTTAGTGCAGATTTTAAGTAATATGTATGTATGGTAGATTATTTGTTTTCATGGGGTGACTCTGAATTTTTTATTTTATTCTAACATGTTGTTTACATCACAATTATGTAAAGGCCAGAAAGATGCATTTTAGTCCCAGATTAGGATGAGTCCATCCTTACACCCTAGACATATGGGTTGACCAAATGCACTATCTAGTTGTTGGGGAATATTCTGATGGTGTGCATGTAAGACTTTGTATAGAGCAAAGAGGATAACGTTACATTGTTAGAGTTTTTGTGAACCAATATCTACCACGCTAAAATAGTCATGACACCTTTTGAGAACCTATAAGGGAGACCTTAAAGGTCACCCTAGTGCTAGATAGATATCGGAGACGCATCTCTTATACTTCTAGACATGGAGTAAGAGATGATAGAGAATGTCCTGGTTATCCTTGATTGGATGATGATAGCTCAAAGAAAGCAGAAATATTATGCATATTTTCATCATAGTCCTATGGATTTCGAGCACTGAAAATATGTTTTCCTAAGATTCGTCACGCAGAAATTATTGTGCAGGTTATTTTGGGAAGGAGAGATACCCTTAAGTTTCATTGGGAAATTCAAGATCACATAGTGGGTGGGTGAGTTTTCTTACACCACACCTTACCCCCAAAGTTGGAACAGGTGAATGATGACTTCCATGTGTCACAGTTGAGGAGATATTTACATGGCCCTATGAATGTTGTTAACTAGGGTGATCTAGGAATCATGGAAAAATCCACTTTTATAGAGCACCCATTGGTGATCGAGGATCCCTAGGACATTACACTATAAGGATGGACCATCCCCTAGGTTCATGTATTGTTGTAGCATAGGAATGTGTAGGAGAGATCTAGGGATCGAGAGAGCCATATGTGAGCTCAATATCAATATATATTCATGTAGTGTTACTTTTGAAGGATGAAACTATTAAAGAAGGAAATAATGTAGAGACCTGCTATTCCATTATAATATATTGAAATATTTCTACATATATTTTTTGGATGCAGTCACTAAGATGGCATGTGATTACTAGGCACAATGTTCCCTGAATTAAATTTCTAAATATATTAAATTAATTTTATATTGAGTGTTCATAGTGTCTTAATGAAAATGAGATCACTCTTAAATAGAATCTCATATCAGAAATATGAGACCAGATTTTATTTTTTAATGTGATGTTAATCTATGTCTGACCTAAAATTAGTCATTGTGGGGAATTCAGAAATAATTCCTCTTGGTGGGTGCCTTTAGTTGAAAGAAATAATTGAATTTATTTATAATAATTAAATTAACCTAATATAATTTTTATAAATCCACCAAAATGGTGAATCCTCTTGGGTAAACCATATATACCCTCATATGATCAAGATTTTTTTTAATCTAATTTCATTGGTGAATCTAATTAGATTATGATGAGACCCCAAATAAAAGTAGATCAAAATGAAAAAACACAATGACTCATCTCAATTTTTACTGAGTGATTTATTCAATTATGAATGATCCAATATTCTAGTAGGAATCATCAATTGAAATTCTATACCATTTTTTATTAATTGTTTTATAATGATAAATCCATTACATTATCTTTTTTGTTCTATAAATGTTTCTAGAACCTATGTACTGAAATTAGATTGATCATTCTTTTATTTCTCACCCTGTATATCCACATTCATGATCTTTTTTTAGGATCACAAGAAAAAGATTAATAAAACATTGTTTTTATATATTTCTCACCAAATTTTCATCGTGTTTTTTCATCAATGGGATATGGGGAGAAGGATTGATGTATTTTACTGGTACCGAGCCCAATTAGACATCTGTATTCATAGAATATTTGCATACAGAGAACATAATATTGAATCAGGGGTAAAATATAGGGTTTCATGGGATGAGGGTGATTGATTAAATGACTATGATCTAGAATGGTGATGGAGTAGTATTGAGGCATGGTGGTGTGTGAACATGTAAATACGAGGAGAACTATGGTTTAATTTACAACAAATGAATGTCCATAATCTGTTAACTGGAGTTTGATCCAACTTTTTTAGGAATAAATGAGGGTGGATCCAAAGGTTGAAACACAAATATAGTGTTTGAATATTGGATCTAAAATTCTGTAATAATTCCAACTACACGCCATGTGGTTTTAAATGGCACATGATTTGTGACCCCTAGGATGTGGTAGTTATGATTTGGGAATAATATATAAGGGTGGCATGGCATGTAGCCCACCAACATAGCGTGTACCCCTCCCCAAGTGGACATTCATGTGGTTTAACACACGAGAAAGTCCCTGTGAAGTAGAAAAGTACTAGACTCATTCCATGTACTAAAGTACATGGACATGGTTAGGTGTACTCCACGTAGGTATGTACACAAACACTACTAAGGTACACAAGTAGGGACACCAAGTGGAAATTACATGCCATGTATACTCCCTAAACACCATATAGTGCTTCATAGTTGGTGATCCACATTCCTCCATGGTAATTTCCATAAGGTATATCTGGACCACACATACATGTTGTATATCAATTGGTTCCTTTTGAGTAAATTTCAAACTCTCGTATCTTCTGGTATTGGACCTGGATTTTGTCATGTGAGTATCCTAACCTAAATTGTTTTCCTATATAATGTGATTGTTTCCTCATTTCAAAATTTAGGTTATGTGGAGAGATGATTTAGGAATAAAAAATCCTAAAGAAATTCTCTAGGATTCTAGGGATCAAGTAAGACCACCAGTGGCTTTCTATGTGTTATCCCCCAACAGGACAGGGAATGGATCCTTGATGACTAGAGTGGAACCCTCCTACTAGGCTGGTCATTTTTTCTAAAACATCCAAGCGGATCCCTCCAACAAGTATGGATATGGGTCCTTGACCTTCTGAGTGGAACCCTCCTATGGGGTATGGAATTAGTCATCAATGACTAGAATGGAACCCTCCCACTGGGATAGGCAGGGGTCCTCAAACATCTATGTAAAACACTACAACTAGTCTAGGAATGGTTCCTTGGCCTTCTGAGTGGTGCCCTATTGTAGGGTAGGGAATGGGTCCTCAATGACTAGAGTGGATCCCTCTATCCTGGCTGGGCATGGGACACTGATCTTCTGATTTTCACCCTCCTGCGAGGAAGGTCATGGGTCCTTGATGACTAGATTGGAACCCTCCAATCAAGTTAGGATTGGTCTTTGACCATCAAAGTGGTCCTATTTGGTATAATAGGGAATGCTTCCTCAATTACTAGAGTGGAACCCTCAAGACTAATTGGGAATGGGTCCTTAACCTAGTCATTTTTGAACCTTGGTTGTGTTCCACGACGATAAGGCACATATTGATTTTTATTTTTTCATCTGGGAAGATGTATTGGATACTGGGCATCTTTCATGGAATTCTGGAACAAATGGAATACTTTACCTGGGTTGGGTTGTGATATGAAGATCTCTTTATCTCTCATTTGGGTTTCTTTGGCGTGATCATGTATATATATATATATATATCCATGTCTTTGGATCATTTCACTCACTTTATTTCCATTTATATTTTTACTATCAATTCATATTATGTATCTTTGTGCTCCCCTATAATAAATTGGGGATTCTTACTGGTTATGTATATAATTACACATAAATGAGATTTTCCTAAAAGTTTCGTGTCTTCTGTAGATGAAGGATATGCTGGTGGGGAAAAAAGAGTATATTATTGATACTTGGTGTATTGGACATCATACAATGGTCGGAGCATTGAGAGCAATAGTTAGGCTCCTTTTTCACTTTTACATCTCAGTTTTACCAGTTTGGGACAAATTTCTAAAAGGGCATATATTTTTTCCCTTTATATTTTAGTTTGAATTTTCGTGCACTTACACACCTTAAAGGTTTTTAATGCTCGGTTTATATTCTATCTGTTGAATATTTTTTTTATTATTCTTCTATAATTAGTAATTGATATGGTCTGGTGTGAGCATACTGGTAAATTAGGTAATGCCCTCCTATTTAGGAAATGTCTTTCGGCACTTGTTGCCACCCATTGAATATGAAGGTGGGATTAGGTTAGTTATGGTTTTAACCCTGGTTAGGTTTAGGTCATGAAAAACTACTGGTTTAAATATATAATTAATGTTTATAATTAATAAAAAATTTATTGATTAATTCTTAGTAAATAAGAACTTATCATTTAGTAAATCCATTTAATTATTCCATGATATGTCTTCTTCAAAATAAAATAATACCTATTGTTAGAAAATGATATATTTAATTTTTGAAATTTTTAGAAATTTTATATGTTAAAATAAATACAATTTTCCAAATAATCATCTAAAAATTATCCTGTGGTAAAATTTTGAAATTATTCTGTTCAGTTATATTTTCTAGTAAATAGTGAAAAATAAAAAATTTCATGGGAAATCTTATTTTCATTTAATGTATCTAAAAATTAAAATAATATTTTGGATTAATTTGATAATTTAATTAATTAATTAATTATATAAAATAATCCAATTATAGGGTTTTAAATGAATATTATACATGAATTTAGTAAAAAAACATTTTATATTTAAAAGTGGCATTTTAAAAAAACGTTTTTCTTCAGGTTTTTAAAATTAAATTTTAAATTAAATTATACCAATCATGGGTTTTAAATTTTGATATCTATATTTCATATTTTGAATTATTATTTCTATAAGTATTAAAAGGTTTACTTTTATTTTTAGTCACTATGAATAGTAAACATAATAATTATTGTTATAACAGCAAAGGGAAAATTGAGTAATTAAGGGTTAAAATAATATGATAGGGACTATAATGTGACCCTAAATCTTGAATAAATTTTATAATGTGATTAAAAATAGTCTATACTCATTAATATTAAACTATATAACCTTTTTCAATTGGATGAGATTGTGATCGTTATAATATTTTATGTAAACAAATGTAAAATATGCCACTCTCCTTTTTTAATAAATATAATATTTTTAACTTTGGGATAACAAGAGGATGTTTTACATTATAAATAGTATTCTGAAATTTAAATTATTTTCATTCATCAGGGAAATTTTTAAAATTTTTAGTGAAGGTATAATTACCTTTAATGCTTATATAATGATGATGCATTAATTATTCAATTAATGTAAAAAATGAATTAAATGATACTAAAATATTAGAATTAGTATAATTTAAAATAATTAATGTGAAAAAAGTATTTCATAAAAATAAATTACATATTAGAGAGTTTTGGCTGATTTTTTTGTTGAATAAATATTTTTCGTGATGTTCCTAAAGTCAAAATAAGTGAATAGTCCTAAAAATTAACATTAATGATAATTTATGATAAATAATATTTAATTAAAATTTATAAAATTCCTGAAAGTATTAAATTTGTAAAAGAGATTATTATATATATTATTATATCAACAATGGTACATTAATGCTTCGTTTTTCCCCATTTATAGTATCTATGATGAACCTCAAATAGTAAAAATCCTTGTCGTCGTGGTATGTGGGAAAAGGGTTAATGAAGGGTTAGAAACTATAAGGGTAAAAATGTGATAAAAACATATAAAAAATTTAATGGGTCAGATTTTTTAGACACATACTCATCATAAATTTTAATATTATAAATTGGAATACATTTTTACAAACAAAAATAATTTATATTTATTTAATACTTTGAGAAATTCTAAGAGTTCCCCTCTCCTGTATTATAAAAAGGAACCTCTTCTTCTCAATTCAGATCACTTAAAAACCCATTTGGATTAGAAAATATCTACTCAAATACCTTCCTATAATCCCCTTGTACAATATAGGCCTTATTTTTGGGCTAATACTGACCTTAGTGTTCTTAATGTGTTAAGAAACGGAGGTTCTCCAAAGAAGATGTATTGTTCATAATGAAGTGTATTTTATATCTTCTTCCACCTCTTTAAAATATTATACAACCATTATTTTCTGATAACATTAGTATATACCATATAATTTAATGTTTTTATGTTTCTGTTACTAGCTATATCCATCTCTTCATCTATCGTGTAAGAAACAAAACCTCCTTACTGTTTACGGCGGACTACCACCTCACAAACTGATGTAATTATTTTTCTATCACCACATCTCATGGCTGGATAAAATAATAGATTTAATTTATATAAATATATATATTATTAATGACATATTAATAATTTTAAAAATATAATATGACACATACTTACATATCTACACATGAAATGTAAAATTCTAAAGTCATTCGTCTGTATGTGTGGCATACCACCTCTATATAGCGATCTGATTCATTTTCCATCACCACATCACATTGATGGTATATATTTGAGTATTTGAATAAATAATATGATATATATATATATATATTTATATTTATTTATTTATTTATTTATTTATCCCCATTTAATGATATAATATTACTTACCATCTTTCAATAATGATCTTTGAAAAATTGAAAGGTTCTCATGCGTAAGTACAACCTTCCATATCCATTATTGGAACATAGTTCATTTTTTATAACCACATATAATGGTTATAGTTAAAAGTATTATTTATATATATATCAATTTTATTTATGTCTGGATAATTATTTTGTAGATTTTGGAATAATGAACTCTTTTAAAATATTCAACCTATTGAATTTATTTTACACCTATGAAATGAATATCGTCAAAACATCCAATGTGAAAAAAAATGATTAATTAATTGTTAAAACATCGTAATAAGTCAGATAAAAGGAATATTAATAATAGAAAATCATCAAAGTTAAGTAAACAATTAACATAATAAAAGAAATATGAAATAAAAATAACATACAAGATGAGTGGGGCTCACAGTAAGGAACATTCTTTTAATTATCCTCTTATAAAGTTCCCTTAAACACTCATTATTATTACATATCCATGTTATTATAGTTATTTTCTGGATGTATATATATGAACATAAAATAATTATAAAGTAAATTTTATACCACTTACTTTCATTCATATGATTTGAACATAGTTCTTTTTATATAATGTTTGTACATTCTTTATAAAAATTCAAAATGAATTTTATATTTTGACATATATGGTTACAATGAATTCTCCCATCACTAAAACCATTAATTTATTTTTGGATTAATTTAAAATTTTACATGTTTTATTAAAATAAAACCCCTCCATTAATTTTATCTGGTTGTTTTTATAATGTATTTCAAAATTTGAAAATGTTTTCTTATGGGTGAAAAAAATTTAGATGAATGATTGTATGCATTTTGTTATGGTTCGTGGGAATTGTTTTTAAGGATGCTTGGTTCCAATATAAATTGAGTTATGGTGATCCCAGTATATCTCTCTAATTTATTGGGTAAAGGATTGGTTTAGAAAATAGGTTTGTCCTAACATATTATTGTGATATGATTTGAAGGATATTCTTAGTGTAAGTAATATAGTTATTTTATGATTTACTCAAATGGTTATTCTATGTATAATAGTGAATGTTGTTCTATTTATTAGAGTGATATGAAATTTATGCATTATGTTACCTATATGATTTGTAATTTATTGATAGGGTTTTTTCTTCATATCATATGATTTTACAAGGTAAAAGAACATGTATGCTTCTTCATAAGTTTGAAAGTCATATCTTTTTAAAAAAAGATATTATGAGTTTATAATGAATTTAAAGAATCTTTATGAGTTTTAATTTACCTTTATAATTTATTATGAAATGTTTTACGAAAAAATTTAGGTGGGAAGGTTATTTATTGGGTACGAAAATGTTTATTATGATCCTAGTGTTTATTTAAAAAAAATTAAATGTATTCATGATAAAATTGTTTCTTTAATTCCATTTACGTCCCTTTCTAATCTTTTTATGCTCACAACAGGTTTTAAAATGTTTTTTAGAGGGTTTAATGATTTTTAATGGTAAATAAGAAATGAATTTTAAATTCATTATTATCTTTCATGAAAATAAAATATGTTTTTTAATGTATTATATTATATAAAAATAGATAATGATTAGAGGTATCCACTATATATATATGGTTTTTTTAATATAAAATTTATGAATTAAATATATAAAACTATAAAAAAAATATTGGAACTTAAGTATGTGAATTACATTTTTATTTTACTAGAATATGTAATATTTAAATTCATCACCATACAAACAATACATCATAAGATAAATAACAAGTAATATGATGATTTTCCTTAGTTGGAATCATTAATTTGAAATTTACATTATAATATGCATAAAAAATTATACTTAATTATGTGGTACATGAGGTAAATATTCTTTGAATTTGTAATTTCTCACTAAATTCAATGACAATGTGATTTTACTTTTATTATCATTCCCAATCTATCATGGGTATTTGAAATTGATCCACATATATTTTGAATAAGGCTTCATCCATATTATTTATGTTATGAATGGTGAAACCCCAATATAATCATCTTATATTGAGATAATAGATATATAATGATTATTTTCACTATCATGAAACCCATAATTGACCAATAAAGAAACAACCCTTAGATGTTTACTTTTCATCTCCAGCATATCCATCCTAATCTTCATTAGTGTACCCATAAATTTGTAATGATGTATTATTGTCACATGTCATTCCATAATCAATAGTTACTTTAATGTTAATAAATATATATTTTTCATCCCCAAACGGTTACTCCATCAGTATGATTTAGAATCCTATATAATGTATAATAGAAAAAACAATTTTTTCTGACACCTACCAATGGAGTTAGATACCAATCTGATTTAATAACATTATATGATTCACATAAATCCTTTTAAATCATTTTAATCATTAAAGAAAATAATATTTAATATACATAAAATAATAAAAAATCATATGTGTAAAATCATCATCCAAATTAATTAGGTTCTTATCTCTATAGGATGACTTCATGATCATAGGTCTATACACATCACTCATTTTTAATGGATTTGGATACTAAATTTTATTATAATGGAGGCACTATCACTTTTTAAAATGATGGATCACTCATAGTGCCTTTTTTATAATAATATGTAAAATTTAATATATTATTATTGTTGGACATGTGTAAGGATATACAATTGTTAAGGATCCATGGAATTGAAAATTTTATATCCATGTAAGCCATCATGTACACAATAAAATTCTCATAATCATTCATATTATTGAAAATTTTAGAACCTTATTTATACTTAATCTACATTCGTAACAATGTAATACTTTTTGGAATTTTGTTTCGGATGATAACAACTTCCACATGTCTCCTAGAGAGTTTAAATGGTATTTTTCATGGTGTAAATTCACTTTTTCATATTGTCTTATTAAGTCTTTTTAAATTTTTTATTTAATTCCCACAAATTAAGCACCAATATTCAATCAGTGGATTGATAGATTAAACCATCAAGTTTTTTGTTTCTATATATAGACTATACTAACCTAACATCTTCCTCGAAAATAAAATCCTCTTAGATAGAAAATTTTTTCTTCACAATTTGGTCATTGGTTTCCTTAGAAAATTATATCCACTATTATTTTTCAACATAATCATACATAAGATCATTTTCATTCTCCTTGACTTTCCCCACGTCCTATCCATTGACTTCTTATCTATCCTCACTAATTTTCCTTTTTAATTTTAAATTCATTCATCTTTCATGGAAATGGGTATGTTCCCCTCTATTGGTGATATAATCATCTTTTTATTTCCATTTTCATTGTTCTCATCATTTTTTATAGTCTTATTTATCTAAAATATTAATTCTTATAATCATGGAACAATATCCTGTTTGTTTATAAACACATATAACTTTCACTACCCTTTTTTATCTATCTCCAACCTCATTCAAGGAATTTTTATTCACCTTGTATTTGGATTTCATCAATGAATTTTCATCATAAATTGGATTAGAATAAAAATATTTTACCACTGAATTATTTGGAAAAATATTTTTTCTGGTAATGTCAATCATATTATCTCTTACTTAAATAATTTCAATGAGGTCACCTCGTACTCTTTTTAACTCAATCCCCATCTTCATAATGTTATTGGATTTGGAATCATCAATGAATTTACCTAATAGTTCATTTTATATAATAAATTATTTATTTTTTACATAATGTATTATCTTCTTTTTCATACCCACTATGAGATCTATTTTGAGTTTAATTTCTTGTTATTTTTCCTCATTATTTTTTCTACATTACTACACCTTTTTCTTCTTCTTCACTATTCGTAGAGACTTTGAGCTGTTTTTTCTTTTCGATAAAATATATTTTTTCAATATCCTCATTTTCCCCATGTTCTTATTTACTTTCCCTATTATATAACATGGAATCATGTTGTGATAAATGATTTTTCTTTTTGATTATATTGGATATTAAATTTACATTAGAGTCCACATCCAATTTTATTATTAGTCTTCTTTATTTTCCTATATGATATTTTATATTGATGATGATTTTTATATTCTTCTTTCTTCTTAAAGAAAATTTATATAAAGGGACCAATATTTCCATAATAAAATTATCTAATGGTATTTTTCCTCTATATTTACCTCTTCATTATTGCATATATTTTATTAATATAATGATAAATTATTCATTTTTTTGTCATCATATTTGACATAATTTTCTTCTACATGGTACTTGATTAACACAATATATTTTGATCCTTTTAATTAATTGAATATAGGATCTTATATGTTATTCCTTCTGTCCCCAATGATGGTTCTCTTCTAATTTTTTACATAAATGGTACATTATTGAGCTCGTTGATGTTCCACTCATCCATGACAGGATATTCTAAGGATGAAATATTTAATCAATTTTAAAAAAAAATCCACCTTCTTCTTCACCATGGTGTAATATTTATCAAATTGATAATAACATTGAATCAAGATTTTAACACTATAGATTCAAATGAGTAATTCATCCAAAAATTAATCTTATCCCATTAAAAAATTTTCAAATTGATCCCAGTAATTTTCTAACAATAACTTTTTATTCTCTTGTATCTATAACGGGTACCAAAGTGTTTCCTCCCGATTTTATTTGTTATCTTCATTTCCAAAACCAATGTCAACTCTTTCTCTAATATAGATGAGAGAAATTCATTTCATTATCTCAAATCAGCTAAGATATTATTTTTTTAATAAAATTTATGTTAATAAAAATAATTTAAAGATTAATATCATTCCCTATTATATCATTAGCATCTAGGATAAGATATGGGGGATAAAACCCCTTCAAATCGATCTATCATTGCTATCCTCTTGAATCTAACATGGGTACTCCATTATTTTTTATAATATTTTTTAAATATACATATATTAATTAAATAATATATAATAAATTTAACGAAAATTCATATATATATATAAATCATACCTAAAATCATTTCCACTATGCTATAATAGGAATTGGGAGGCCTAGGAGGGATTAAAATACCACTAAGAGGGGAGGTAAATTGTTGGTCACAAAAAAAAAATTTCTCTTACAAGATATATAACTCACATCGTATGTTTGTATGAATAGATCTCAATAGTGATGTTGTGATGGAGAGAGACTGACAAAAATATAACACACACATTCATGAGGTTATTCTTCAAGATTCATGCACACTTATTTTCAGGTGGATAATCCATGGTGTGAAATAGTTCTGATCCCACTACCCAAAAAAATAATTATTATTCAAAAAACAAGGAAGGTAAAAGGAGGAATTCCTTAAACTCTCAAGTATATGACAAATAATTATTTCGTAATAGTTAAACCATCTTTACTTCCCACGCCTCAAGTGCCTCCAGAATTTAACGATTTTGTACACTATTATTCTCCCATTAAAAGACCATAAAATCCCACCTGGAATCTGAGTACATACCTTTTCATCTCTATAACACCTAGATATTTTAAAATTTTATTATGATTAATAAAGTTAATGTGTTTGATAGTTTTCATCACCAGAAATACCGAATATAAATGAAATTATGATATATTTAAAAAAATCAAAAATATTTAAGTGTGACTCTTAAAAACTAGTCCATATAATAGTAGGAATAAATATGATAAAGTATTTTGTGAAATATATATATAAATAAAATAAATTTAACATTATATATGAAGGAAATACAACTAATAAAATCATGTTTTTATTAAAAATATATTTTTCTAAAAATTGATTTTTTTGGAGATGTGAATTTCTATTTCAAAAAATGTATGTATAATGATTAAAAAATATATTTTATAAGAATAATTTGTTAAATGAATATTAGTTTTTAAATTAAAGGAAATAATAATTATAATATTTAGTATTTCAAATTGTCATTATTTAAAAAAAATCCATTATATCTAATTTTTTGTAAAACATAATTTTAAAAATTTTATAATTAATGTTTTAAAATATTAAAATACTTTTTGGATTATTCATATTATTATTTTATTAATTAGGATTTTAATGTTTTTTCTGAAATTATCCATTTTTAAGTGAAAATAAACTTTATTTTTTTTACAATAAACCATGAATTAATTACCTTATTAATATGTAATTATTTCATAGACATTTTTGAAACCATTTGATACAAAAAATATATATTATATAAGTCATATTACAAATATAAAAATATTTATTCTAATTTAAAAACTTCTATCAAATATTTTAGAAATTAATTAATATTTTTTACAAGAAATGTCTTTAATACGTTATTCAATTAGTATTTTAAAATTAATCATTATCACTCTTAAAAATGTAAAAAAATATTTAATATTCCAAAAAATTAGTTCAATATTTTTTTTAAATAACCTTTTTTATTTTTAAGAATATAGCATAAATTATTAAGGTAAAAACTAGTTATTGTGGTAAATGTTAAAATAGTGAAAGTGGAATATATTAATTTAATGTTTTGAAAACTTGTTTTAAAAAATGTGTGAAATATAATGTTAGATGATTTATCAACATTAAATATTCCTCACTCTATTATTTCTCAATTTTAGATTCACTTTTCCTGATAGGTTCTTCACATTATTAAAAATTATAAAGTTGTCTACCAAAAAATATTCTCATTTTTACTTATAAAATGGACCTCTCAACACTCATTCAAAACCACTCCTATGATTATGTATACCCTTTAAAACTAACCATTTTTACATCCCCTTGGATCATATTCTAATTACAATATATTTTAATCAAAATATTTTATTCGAGTCCCTCCATTACCAATGGACCCCCCATGGAAATCTCAAAATGATCAACGTGAGTAATCCTTTTTTACTTAACTTATTTTAATTATATCATTTATTTTCAATTATAGATTCCAAAAACCAATTTATATAAATTATTATATTTTATAGACTAAATATTATTATTATTTTTGAATAACCATTGACCACTTTTCCACCTTCCCTTAAGAAATAAAATAAAATTATTGTTGGTGTGCTGATTACCACCTCTATGAAGTGTTTTTTTCCATTTTCCATAAACACATTTCATGAATAGTCCTAAAGTTGAATTTAATAAATAATTTTGTTATATATTATATATATGTTATATATATTATATAATTAAATGCTAAAAAATATTATAAATTTGTCCAATTATATTGAAATTGAAATCATCAACCATGTGTACATATAGACTATCGCCTCCAATTAATGATTGATTTCCATTATTATTTACATCAATTACTTTCATCGATAGTCATGAGAGTGGATTTAAATGATAAAAATTATTTTTTTATATCATGAAGGATTTTGTATTTAAAATTGTAGATCTTATTAATGATATGATCAACTAATGATAAAAGTTAATTCAATCATTTAAAAAAACTATCCTAAGATTAAAGAGTTTTTATTCATAATATATAATATTTTTATATCCATTACCTATTCTTATACATCCATATAATTATAATATATTAATCTTATAGAAAAAGTTATAATAATTTGATTTTTTATGTTTACTCTATAATAAAACCAATACATAATCATCTATTATTTATGGTATGTTCATTTTTGGGTTAGTTTAACAACCTACTTGAATAGTGCTATGAATGTATATCAAATATGTCAATGAAAACATAATTAATATTATAATATCAAATTAATATTTAAATATTACCATTTTTATTTTGTAATGATAAAATTATTTTTATACTAATTAATTAATGAAACACATTATTTTGGTAAGAATGACTAAAATAAGTTCACCATCGATTTCATCTTCATGTATTGTAACCATAATTACTATGGAATGAAATTATACCTATATTACTATTATGGAACATATATTCTTCTACATAGGATATTTTAATGAATAATTTTGTATCATTCCAGATTACCAAATACATTTTTATTAAACTAATAAAAATTATCAATCTATAAACACCTAGTGTAGAGAAAAGTACAAACTAACTAAAATAAAAAAAGAGAATGACCATATATATATATATATATTTTTTAAATTAAAATCCATACAAGGAGGTTTTGAGTTAATAGATTATGATTGTAATTTCTATGATATAGAATCTTAAAATAAATATTTGGAATATTGTAAAATTGGTTAGGGTGTGGTTAAGGTTTCTTGTCTCAATATTCACCCATTGCAGAATAATTCATATTATACAACAATGTTTTCTTTCTGTTCAAATCACCTATTTTAATAATTTCATTTCTGATTAATTATATTTTGATAATCCCAAATTATGTTCATTGATTAAACATTTAATTATTTTAGTTACTATTTAAGTGTTTAATTTAAAAAATATAAATAAAGTTGAATATTTTCAAATAATATATATTTCATTCAAGAACATTCGATTAATCAATTTTTCATTTAATTTGTAATGATTTATCCTAACATAATTTGTGGATAGTTTGCATAAATAGAGTAACATATACCGATACAAAAAGTTCACTGGTATGCAGATGGTCTACTGATATAGAAGTGTGACTGGTAAGCGGACAGTTACCGTTACACCTGAGCTACCGATAGAGTAAGTCTACCGGTATGCACAAGTTGACCGGTACAGAGTGACAACTACTATTATTTAGTCTACCGTTACCAGATCACCAGTATGGGTCACTGGTACATAAGTCTACTGCTACCGATAGCTACTACTAAAGGATTTCACCGCAACATATAGTCACCTATACTTGGAGATAACGCTAGAAGAAGCTACCGCTTCAAATAGCTACTAATACAAGATCTACCGTTACAAGTCCACCGCTACAAGTTCAATGATATAAGAGCTACTGAATAGAATCCAGTCACTGTTTATCTATACTCAATCTCTATTTTCATTTTAGTAATGGTCATATATTGTGCTTTTAATGCAACTTAAATTAATTAATGATATTTTTTGGATGTCAAGAAACCATACCTCATACAAATCATTCCTATTGTCAGAGCTCAAGGAACATGTAAAAGGGGAACTTCAAGCTACTGGAGAAAAATTCATTCAACGCACATACGACACATGTTTATGAGAATATAGAAGAACATAGAGAATTAAAGGAGAGAAAAATAAAAGAATAACACACATACAACTCAAAAAACTCTGCATAACAGAAGTTCAAAGAGGAAATTCAAGTGCTGCCTGGAAAACTCACACACTTCAATCAAACACCTATACTAGAAGTGAAGGAACAAAACCACAATACTCTGGTTTCCAAAAAACTTCCAAAGAAAAAAACAAGATTTATATGCTTCAATCCAAGGACTCCATAGCTTCACTGAAAACACATAGAGCATTATAAACTAATCTATATTTTGTTTATATCTATTTTGTTTCATTTGTTTTACATTCTGAGCAGTGTGTGTGCTCTGTATTTTAAGAACACATTGTCTCATGTGCTAAACTGAAGGATTTCTAAATCCTCACTCAATCCTTCCCTTACTCTCTATATCCCACTGTGGATAGTGGTAGAGGTCAAGTGTGACTTGGAAAGCCTATGAGTTGTTGTTTAGTTTTCCCATGTAGAACTGTGGTAGAGGTTTCAGGACCTGGATAGTCTTTGCACTATTGTAAAACCCCGATGCAGGGTGTGGATCATAGTTTATATAAAATTGTGTGAGAGGGCTAAGTCTCTACTTGAGACCAAACCTCTTGTTCAAAATTGTCGTGCATTTGTTTGTTACAACTATATTGAACATTATGCTTCTAATTACTTTAAATATAAATCTATTTTAAAGTAACTCTGATAGTTAAACTAGAAAGTGTTTATATTTATTATAAACCATTAGGTTAGTTTCAAAATAAAATCTAATCTTCCCACTAGATTAACCGAGAACTAATCAATCTCTTGAGAACCTAAATAAACCTTTAATGTATTACAAATTCACTATAGTTTATGTTGTTATTTAAATTAGTAAAATTTAATGAAAATATTTTAAACAGAAATTTTTAATTGGAACTCAATTCACCCCCCCTCTTGAGTATCCTCTCCGACCAACATTTGGTATCAAAGTATTGGATAAAAGGTTTTCAAAACACTCTACTTCTATAAATGTGATTCTAGTTATATCTTAAAGATCTTAAATTTCTATTATTTATAAATTTCAACCTCTTTAAATACATTTTCTAAAATCTAACTATGGATAAAAGATTAGAAGGTACAGCTACAAATAGGCCACCATTTATTATTGGTGTTAATTATGCCCAATGGAAAATGAAAATGAAAATTCATTTAGAAAGTATGAGATTCGACATTTGCACTGCTATAGATACTACGTATAAGATTCTGGAAAATGTTATAACTACATGGGATAAACTTTCTAAAGCTGCTTACAATAAAAATTTTAAAGTAATGAATGTCATGTACTCTACTTTAGGAGATTAAGAATTCAATTGAATATCTTATTGTAGGACTACTTATGAAATATGGGATATTCTGGATATTTCACATGTGGGAACAACCAATGTGAAAGAAATGAGACTAAACACATACACTGTTAAGTGTGATAATTTTAAAATAAAAACTGAAGAATCTATCTCTGATATGTATCCTAGGGTTAATCAGATAGTCAATACAATGAGATCGCTGGGAAAAATTGTTCCACCAAAAGAGAAAATCATGATAATACTCAAATGTCATCCAAAAAGATGAAGAGGCACATCAGTTTCAATAAGAGAACCGTGGGACATAAATTCACTACATGTCAAAGAGATTATTGGTGAATTGATGATGTTTTAAGAAGAGATAAAGGTAAAAAAGGAAGAACATTATGGACCAAGAAATAAATCATTAGCCTCCAAGACCTCTACTTCAAAAATCAAGGACGAAGAAAAAATTCAAGCTACAAGTGGTAGTTCAAGTAATGAATAGAGTACATATGACAGTGATGCTGAAATGGCTCAGATAGCCAGACGTTTTAAGAGGTTTTATAGGAAAAATAATTTTTTTCAGAAAATCCAATTACAAAGGAAAGTATGATAATAAAGGTCATTGGAAGAAGTATTGGAAAAGGAATGATAAAAATGATGACATAGTCTGCTAAAAATGCAAGAGGAAAGGACATGTGAAAGCTGACTACCCGAAGTTAAAGTACAAGAAGAAATATGAGTACAAGGACAATAAATATAAGAAATATCTAAAAGAAACCTAGAGTGCTTCATAATATAGTTCAAGTGATTCTGATTCCACTCAGGATGAAAAATATCAAAAAGATAATATGTGTTTCATGACAAACACATTTGAGGTATCATTGGATACTCTTGCTTTAAACTCTTATTATTTTGGAGATGATTCCGATTATGATTCTAAAAACATGTCTACTGAAGTATTATTTTAATAATGTAATATTCTAGAGGATACCTGCAATGAGCTGAAAGACAAGTATAAATCCTTAAAGAAACAGCATTCTTTAACTAGCACTGCCAAATCTTCACTAGAAGTAGAAAAGGAAAAGAATGCTTAACTACTCAAAGAGAATACTTAAATGAAATTGTCTAATGAGAAACTCAGGAAAGATTTATAAAAAGTTACAAATGGAAAGTACACTCTTACAGAAATTCTGGGAAAACAAGTATCACCAAAGTATACGACTGGTATAGGCTATCAGCCTGGATAGAGACAGATTAAAAAGAATAGATTTATTCCTAAATATGGATAGTATGCTGCTAGTTCTAGTTCTGTAAATGCTTATGTATCAACTAGATACTTACATAGTTATAGATCAAACAAAGTTTAAATTTCAAAAAATCTAAATCTAATGATTATATGAAACACATTAGACAAATCTGGGTACCAAAAGTTCAGCTCGCTAACCTTTCTGGACCCAAGAAAATCTGGGTACCAAAATCATTTTCTGTCTAAATCTGTTTTCAATGAGACATGCTTGAAAAGATCATGTAGGAAGATATGGTATTTTGATGGGGAATGTTCAATACATATGATAGGATACTACTCATGCTTTAAGATCTTAATCAAAGTTGATGGAGGACATGTCACCTTTTGGGATAACTCAAAAGGAAAGATCATTGGTTTAGGGTCGATTGGTAACATTGATTCAATTTTAATTTCTAAAGTTTTATTTATTGATGGGATAAAGTATAATATATTATTAATTTCTCAATTGTGTGATGGTTTATTTAATGTTATGTTTGAAAATGATTCATTTATTGTTTTTAATTATAAAAATTGTTTGGTATTTACCGCATTAAGAAGTAAAAATGCTTATATTGTAGATTTGAATTCATTAGCTAAGAAAAATATTACCTGTTTAAATGATTTTCAAAAATAATCTTGGCTTTGGTACATATGATTAGGAACCTTCAATATACATTCACATAGAAAACGGACTAGTAAGAACTTAGTTAGACACCTACCTAAACATAAATTCCCATCTGAAAAAGTGTGTAATCCTTGTCAAAAGGTAAAGCAACATAAAGTTTATTTTAAATTAAAGAATAATGTTTAAACTTCTCAACCTCTTGATATAGTTCACATGGATTTTTTTGGACTATCTAGAGATTCTAGTTTAAATGGGAATCACTGTGTCTATGACCTTGTAGATGAATTTTCTAGATATACTTGGGTGTACTTTCTAGGAAACAAAAGTGAAGCTTGGTCTTACATTATTAAATATACCAAGTCTGTAGAAAACATTAGTGGACTTTAGATTAAAACATTGAGAAGTGATCATGGTCCTGAGTTTGAAAATCATGAATTTGAATCATACTACTTACACAATGGATACAATAACAACTACTATTCCCCTAGGTCACCTCATAAAAATGGTTTAGTAGAAAGAAGAAATATAACTTTTTATAAAATTCCATAAAATATGCTTAATGAATATGATTTACCTGTTTATTTTTTGGCTGAAGCTGTAAATACAAGTTGTTACATTATAAATAGAGTTTTGATTAGACCAGTACTTAAGAGGACCCCTTATGAATTATGGAATAATATAAAACCTAAAGTTAGTTATTTTAATGTTTGTGGTGGTAATGTTTTTATTCTTAATACTAAAGATAATATGGATAAATTTTCATCTAAAAGTGATGAACTAATTTTTCTTTGTTATTATTTAACTAGAAAATCCTATAGAGTTTTTAATAAAAGAACCAAATGTGTGGAAGAATATGTTCACTTTACATTTGATTAAACTGATCCACATGAACCTAAACCTTCTCTATAAAATCATTATGAATATTTGTCTATTCTGAACCTTAATGATAAAATCAGTGAACCTGTTGTAAAAACAAAAAGTTTTGGAAATATTTCAGAATATGTTACTGGTGAACCTGAACCTAGAGAAGAACCTGAAATCGCTAGTCCTACCTTTACTAGATCAACAAGGATTCTAAAGAATCATCCTTTAGATGATGTTGTTTGTAATCTAGATAGAGGGACCCAAACTAGAGATTCTCTAAGAAATCAAGTTGAACATCAAGATTTTATTTCAAAATCAGAACCTAAAAATATCAATGATTCTATCAATGATGAATTTTGGGTAATGTGAATGCAAGAAGAGTTAAATTAATTTTAAAAAACAAAGTATTGGAATTAGTAGAAAGACCTAAAGACACTTTGACCATAGGCACAAAATGGGTGTTTAGAAAAAAGGTTGATGAATCTGGAAACATCATTAGAAACAAAGCTAGGTTAGTTGAGCAAGGTTATATTCAAGAAGAAAGAATTTATTACAAAAAAACCATTGCACATGAAGCTTGATTAGAATCCATTAGGATCTTACATGCGTATGCATCTCATCTAAATTACAAGTTATATTAAATAGAGGTTAAAAGTGATTTTCTAAATGGTTATATAATTTAAGATGTTTTTGTTGAACAACCACCTGGATTTACAAATCCCCATTCCCAAAATCATTTTTTTAAACATTATAAAGCTTTATATGGTTTAAAACAAGCTCTAAGAGCTTGGTATGAAATAATTACTTATTTTATTATTTCAAAAGGTTTTGCTAAAGGAATTGTCGATGCTACTCTTTTTGTCAAAAATATTTCCAAATATGTTTTGATAGTAAAAATATATGTTGATTATATTTTTTTGGATCTTCTAAAAATTCTTTATCTATTGGTTTTTCAAAGATTATGCAAAATGAATTTTAAATGAGCTTAATGGGAGAACTCAAATATTTTCTTGGATTTCAAATTTTTTAAAATAGGGATGGTATTTTTCCAAATCAAAGTAAATACAAAAAGGATTTATTAAAAAAAAATTGGTTGTATAGTAATAACGGAATTGATACACCTACGAGTACCACCTGTATGTTGGAAATTGATGAATCTGGGAAACCAGCCGATCAAACCAATTACAGATGTATAATTGGAAGATTACTTTACCTTACTAATAGTTGACCTGATATTATGTTTAGTGTTGGTATGTGTGTATGATTTTAAGCTAATCCAAAAGAATAAAACTTACTTTATATAAAAAGGATTTTCAAACATCTTAATCATACTACTAATTTAGGTTTATTTTTTCCAAAAGTACAATATTTTGATTTAATAAGTTATTCATATGCTAACATTTCTGGTTGCAAGTTATATAGAAAAATCACATCCGAAACATGTCATTTATTGGGAAAATCCTTAGTATCTTGGTGTAGTAAGAAACAGAATTCAATTGCATTGTCTACTACTGAAGAAGAATATATAGCTGCTGGTAGTTGACGTGAACATATTTTGTGGATCAAACACACTTTGTTGGACTATGAATATGATTTTAAACAGGTTTCTATTAATTTTGATAAAACCAGTGCAATCAATATATATAAGAACCCTGTATCTCACTCTAGAACCAAGAACATTGATATAAGGCTGAACTTTCTAAGATATCTCTATCAAAACATTGATATAACTCTTGAATTTATAGGCACAGAATGTCAATTAGCTGATATATTTTAAAAACCTTTTTATTCAGAGAGATTAAGTTACTTTAGATATGAATTATAAATGATCAACTACCCACAAACCTCACTGCTAGACAAATATCACCGCTAGAAAAACCTCACCGCTAGAAAAATATCACCATTAGACACACCTCACCGTTATAGAAACCTCACTGTTAGGATACCTCACCGGTAGTGCTTACCATTATAATTCTCATTGGTACAATGGTTTCAGATATATCACAATGTTTTATTTTATTTGTTTTAAGCCAAGATGGTTTATCATTTTAATGTTTTTTTATTTCAATTCCTAAATGATAAAAGTCGAGTCTAAATCACATTCAATCCACCACGAAATCCACTCTTCCAAGTACTCACTTACCCATGCCTCTGAAATCTTGCTAACCATAAGATTCTTGATTTGGAAATGGCCTGAGTTAAGAGGCAAACAATTGATGAAGGTAATGAGTCAAGTGCGAGGCGACAAAAAGTCAGTTCTGGAGCCACTGGAAGTAGTAGTGGTACTGGTAAAGAGAAGTGAAATTCATAGAATCCACATTTATCAAAGATGTACATAGTGATTGAGAAGGATATTTTTGTTGAGTGGTTAATGTCAATAAAGTCTCTGATTTTGAGGATTTTAGAAGTGCAAGGATGGCTAGATTGTTTTTCAAACAACAATGGGCCTCATTACCCGAAGCTGGTTAAGTAATTCTATGAGTTTGTTAGTTTTGGAATGAATGAAGATGAGAACAAGATGATTTTTTTGGTAAATGATAAGGAGATATCTTTTTTATCTTCTAAATGGTCTAAAAGTCTGAAAATACCTCATGAAGGAGAGTATGGATTTTCATCTAAATCAGTACCTGTAGCTAGTCACCATTTTGATTATGAGGCTGCATATCTTGAGTTAACTAGAAATGGATCACCTAAAAAAGCGATTGCTACTGAAATGGATGTAGAAAACAGATTTTTGTTTAAGTTCATTCAATATGTGATTAGTCCTAGGAGAGGAGATTTTACAACCCTGAAGTTTGAGGATATGTATTTGATGTACTTTTTTAGGCATGGAGTGAATGTCAACCTGTGCAGATTATGGATGATTAAGATAAAAGATATGACCAGACCTACATCAAGGTAAAATACTTTGTTCTTTCCTAATATGATTTCCATTATGTTAAATGTAAATGGTATTTCTGAATATGGGGATGAAACTGTTGTTGTTAAAGACAATTTATGCATTACTAAGACTATCTGCAAGTATATGAAAGTAAACTGGAACCCTTGGAAGAAACAATGGGTGAATGATGATGGTAAATTGTATGATAAATTTATTCTTGTGGACCATCCTTCTAGGCCTAAGGATTAGATGGATCCAGGTATATGTCCAAATGAAGATGAACCTACTTATAGTGATGATGTTGATGATGAGGATGAAGAGACTTCAGTGGAAGAAGGAGGAGATCCTAACCTGCCTCCTAGCCCTGCACCTCAATGTTTTTCTTATAGAGGGGCTAGTCCTCCAGGTACCTTACCTAGAAGAGAATCTAATTATTATATCTCAGATGAATGTAAATTGAGTTTAAGTCCAGTAATTGGGAGTTTTTTTTATGCCTATAGAGGCTGTTTTGGTTGAGATGCTAGAACCTGCACCTATCCCGGGTGAGCCTCCTGTTGTTGAAATGGATATGGTTATGGATGATTCTTATGAGGAAGACCTCCCTGCTGAGGCTACTATTGATGTACATGTATTGGATAATGCACAAGTTGAGGGGGAGCATACCACTGGATATGGTACTGTATCAGTAGCTCATGAGATTGAAGACTGGGCAGAAGACCCTGGTTTTGTAGTTTTTGGGGTGGACTATCCTAATTCTGAAGATGAGACACCCATCAGAAGACCACATGTCAGTTATGATATCATTTCTGAGACTCTACCTAATGATTTAGTAAGAAAATCTGACCTAGACCAATTGATTTCTGGTCTCAAGACCTGTTTTGTAGAAGAAATGATAATTATGGAAACCACTTTAATTTTATCCATTCAATCTGTTATGACTGAATCTCTATCTAGTATTTTGGATGAATCCAAGACCTACTAGAATAATGTTTCAAGATTGGAATAGTATGTTGAATCTCTAAAGAAATCAGTTGTCTCTATGGAGTCTTATATGAGTTCTAAATCTCAAGCTGACAAGGATTTGACATTTTTTAAAAGTATAGTTGGACCGAAGGTACCAGTTTTTGTGGAATTTAAGAGTTCTCTAAAGCATCATGTCAGCACCCATGACCTTGTTGTGAAAAATTTCATTAGTGGGATGACTAAATATTTTTTGGAAACATTATCTTTTACTGTTTCACATCTTAGTGCTCCAATACCTTCTTTAGATGTTGATCATATTTGATCTGTGATAAGAGAAGATCTTGGACAGTCTTCCACTAGTGTCTCTATAGACTCTACTTCCTTGACCCAAGTGGTGACTACCACTAGGGATATAGGAAAATTTGTTTAGTATTTTCTGATGGAGGCCACTGATTCTCATAAAGAAGTTAAGGAAAATGTGGATTACTATTTCCAAAGGGTCTACACTAAACATCAGTTGAACAATCACATCAAACATTTGTTAGAAAAATTGAAATTACCTCTTGTGACTCAAGCCTTGAGAGACCAAGTGATTATGCTTAGGGAGATAACTCCAGATTTGGAAAAATTCATAGAAAACAAAGATGACTTCATTTCTGCTATAGAGAGAGGAGGCAGGGTTATCAGGGATTTCAGAAATATCTTGATGCCCTTTTTGCATGTTGTTGATCAGCCAGCGATTCTACCACCAGCTTTACCAGCTTCTAGATCTACTGCTTATACTCTTCAGATGACCCTGACTCAAGCTATCAGAAGATTGACACTAGTGATTACTCAGAGGGGTACCCACTACAGTCCAGGAATAGTTTCAGTTGGTCAACCTCTGGTGGTCATTTCTGGAGTTCCGAAGCCTTCACCCAAAGATACCCAGCCTAAGACTACGTCAGATCCCAAAGGAAAATATGAAGTGGACATTCAATAAGTGGATTGAGTGGGTATAGATGAATTTGATAAGAATCATTTGTACCATGTATACTATTTTTGTAATCTTTATGTACTTTTTACTCCCTAATATATACCTCTTTTGAAGTCTCTTTATCTCAGTTTTTACCACTTATACCTCCTTAATTTCTTTCTCCTTTACTTTTTAACTTTTGATTTTACCTCTGGTTCATACTTGTTTTGTCTAACTTCACATTGATATCCCACTTTATCACTTATCTTTTTTGTTCTATGATACATTCATTACATACTAATCTTATACCTCCCTTATTTTTGCTAATCCCGAAGGTGGAGAAATATTTCCCAAACGTGAGATATGATAAAGGGGGAGATGAAGGGGGGTTATTTATTACAGGAGGGACATATGTCAGACATAGATATTAATATTTTATTTCTCTAAATCAATTTTCTCTGATACATTTGAACTTGAGAATTTCTATTTATCTCTAAAATATATTTTTCCTATGTTGTAACACACTAAGAAATAAGAACAATTGTATTTTAGTCTGATACATTTGGATTACTTGTCATAATTTGTGGTTATCAAAAAGGGAGAGATTATTGGACTCAACTGTTTTAATAATCTCAATTATGATTAATTATATTTTGATAATCCCAAATGATGTTTATTGATTAAACTTCTCATTAATTTAGTTACTGTTTTTTTCATGACCCCCTCCCCACAAAGTGTACCCCTCCTGGGCCGGCAATGTGAGAAGAGAGATAATGACCCCTGAGTCCTACCTCCAGTAGGCCCCGTGTTGGCGACTAGCAACGAGGGTATAGTAACACACAAATGGTAGGCATTACCCTCTAAGAGAACGCATGCGGAAGAGAGAAATAATATAGACACCAATCAACTCCAAAACTGAACTAGAAATATAATAGAAACCCAAGTACACAAATGGAATGTCATGCAAAAGTACTACAACTAAAAGGGGAAAAACTGGAAGTACCTAAAAGAAAGTAAAACAACCGCAACCACAAGCCCAAAC
The DNA here is from genome assembly GCA_963277665.1 of Viscum album. Taxonomy (NCBI): domain Eukaryota; kingdom Viridiplantae; phylum Streptophyta; class Magnoliopsida; order Santalales; family Viscaceae; genus Viscum; species Viscum album. Next base: position 1,471,331,954 of record OY728157.1, read on the forward strand.
AGCTCCTGCAGCCCCCAGCTAGAAGAAACCATCTTGATCTCCAACCTGCTCTAAGTGACCTGAACAACAGTTTATATATACATAGGTTGAGTATAACAGTATACTCATTAGGATCCTCCTCGAATCCTCTCATGAAAAATTAAAGAAAGCATGCTAAAGCACAGTGAACAACAAGTGAAACTAACTCATCACCTAAACAGGTATTCTAAGTTCTCAACCTCACCATGGATACTCTCACCAAGTAACACATAAAAAAATATAGAATATAGTAAATAATATAAAGGGTACCCTACTACTACTTCCCCACTGGTTTTCCGCTTTTCCCCAATGTCGCACGTCCTAAGCATCTTTTTCCAAAAAGGCTTGCCCATAGAAACCTGGCTAAAGCACCATAATCTGCACCTCTTGCACCACAAAGGCTTTCCCACAGACACCTGGGTGAAGAAAACACCATTCTCACAACCATAAGTAACTATATAGATTCTGGTAGCCACCACATCTCGTATAACATGTATCACACATCAGATATTATACCTCAAGCCATTACAGCCCATACACTGAGTAAGGACCTTCAAGCCATCACAGCCTATATATATTACACCTATAGTAGTCCATAGGATACTATATCCAGAATACATGTGTGTGAATAACCACAGGCCATTACATCCCTCTACACACATATATGGGGAAAACTAACCACTCTGCCTAACGGCATAAGTATTAACCAAGAGAAGAGCGTAGGGGGTAGTTATCCATTCATCCCCCAATAGAATGTTTGGGAAAACACCCCCTAGGACTCAAAATCTCCAGGGTGTCATTTTCCCTTACAGACAGGGTGGAGTAGTGTATAGAAACACAAAAAGTAAAAAATATATTATAAGTCACAACCACACTATGGGCATAACCTATTCTTAGACACAACTGCAGCTAACGTCTCTCGGACTCCAGGTCGTCACTTCTAAGACTAGGTATCCTATAAGCACAAAACCATTTAAGGAACTTTATTAGATTACTTCATTGACTTTTTATTAGTTTTACTTTATGTTAATTAATTAATTAAACATTAATTAACCATGAACAATTCACCATTATGTTTCATTATCATCACACCCAAAGTCAACTATTCCTTCAAAATATTACAACCTCATCATTATGATCCACCAACTCCATCCCCATGGGGTAACACCATTTATTGAAACATTTATTTAGAAACACTTTCCCATATTCCCAGGAATTCTAGAAAATGATTCTATGATTCTAACACAAGGGGCTCAACACGGTTGGTAGATGTACTACCCATCGAGTCTTCGCCGCCTATAGTAAGAGCGTAGACCCATCCTCCCTAGAGAAGCTAAACATGGAAAGAACGTGGCATACCCCGCGCGTCTTCACCTCTTTTAGAAGAGGGGTAAGCAAGACCAGCTACCTTGAGATGTGGGGAAAAGTATAGAAGACAATCAACCAAAAGAAACAGCAAGCATCCAATAATCACATACATCCCATTCCATCATCCCCGGTGTCCTCCCCGACACCCACATGAATAAACCAATGAATATCACCACTCTAGGAATTATCCGCTGCCCCAACCAAAAGACCTCTATTCCCCTACATATCACAACACCCCTCTAGGGTCACGTCTCAACACAAGAAGCAGAAAAAGACAACCATCATATTAATTCGGCTATGTCTCTTGAACAATCAAGATGGTAACTCAGAACCCTTCAAGGAATTATCAAACAATCAAAGTCTTTAATCCATCTTGAATTAACAGTTTTATAATCCTTTGGTTCAAACATCGGTAAACCTAACCTGTAAGCGATCAAAAATTATTAAACATTCCTACTACGACAATATGATTAACATACAATTACCACAAGAACTAGTTCCATTTTCATGCCTCTTTATCTTTATACAAAAAATTATCCATTAATCTCGGTTTATGTTCTTTACCGATTCCATCAAGAACAATAGCTAAGAATAGCAAGCATAGATATCACACTATATATCAAAATAAGAGGAAATATCATATGGTCGATATAATTTATTTATCCGGTTCAAAATATTTATTATGTTAATTCCATTTTCATCCAGTGGGATTAATCATGCTAACAATACAGTTGCACACAAAATAAACATAAGAAATAATTCCCCTACCTCCAAGGTTTTTGACGAAAACCCCAAAAAATGAAGAACGCACAAGAAATATGAGTTAATACTCCAAGAATCCTCTTTAGATCTCTTCTCCAAGAAATATAAAGACCAATGATCACCATAATTGGCATCCACACACATAGATCTACCCATAACCGGCATATATCTACGAAAAAGAGAGAAGGGGAGGAGTAGATCTATGTAGATCTAAGAAACAAAATGAGAACGATCAAATACCTCAAGAAACCGGCTTTGATTCGCCATGAGAAGCCCTCAGATCGCTTCCAAAACACTTGGGAGAGGTTCTTCTACCTTCAAGGAAGGGGAATCCCGAGTTATGGCCGCTTCAGAGCTTAAACGGGCAAGTTAGAGGCGAAACTATTCAGATCCACAATTTTAGGATCTAATTTAAGTGCCTCCACGGTTTGCTCGCACGGTTAGACAAACCGTATGCTAACCATGTGGTCACTATTGCCTCGTCGAACACTCCCCGCTATGTTAGACCGCACGGTTAGACAAATTGAGTGCTAACCGTGCGTTAGCCATGGTCTTCAAGACCAAACTCAAAAAGTTTGGCTGCACGGTTTAGACAAACTGTGCGCCGCACGTGCGAAATCTCCCTTTGGTATTCCTTAAAAGATTCACCCAACGCACCCCCAAATCACCTTAACATCCTAGAACACCTCTAACACCGAATTTTCACAATGTAATGGACTAGAGAGGATCATGCCATTACATCAGATACCTCTCAAAACATTCTCATCCAAGAGAATCCAAAACACACCTAAAGTGAAAAAGAAACATTGTCTGAAAAACCACTCATCGAGATACCTTTAAAATGAGAGAAAGCCACAAAAGAAACAAATGGATCCATCACATAAACATGAAAGTTTTATAACTAGAAAAGTTTCGACGACACATAAAAAGAGTTAAACATCAAACAACTCTGGGTACTGAGCACGCATCTATGACTCACGTTGCCAAGTACTCTTCTCCAACCCACTATGTCACCACAAGACACAACCTAATGGAATAGAATCCCCACGTAACACCTTCTTCTTGTGGTCTTGGATCTCCATCTGTTGATCCTCAAAGGTTGCATCCTCATAAACCTTGATCTCTCCCCAATTGATGATGTGAGAGTCATCATGAAGATAATGAAGAAGTTGTGATACATCGAAAACATCATGTATCTGAATCATCTGAGGGGGATTTGCTAATCGATATGCCACAGCTCCAACATGAGCTAACACCTCGAAAGGCCCAATGAACCAGGGATAAAACTTACTTCTACGACCAAGCCATCGCTGCCCATGACGGGGAGTCACATTCAAGAACACTTAATCCCCAACATTAAACTCTAAGGGTCTCCTTCTTTGATTGGCATATGATTTTTGACAATCTTGTGCTATCATCATCCTCTCACAAATCACATGAACCATCTCTGTTGTATTCTGCACTAGTTCCATTCTGAGAATTGATGACTCTATGACCCCAGTCCAGCACAACGGAGAATGGTAAGGCCAGCCATACAAGGCTTCAAACGGTTCCATACCGATGGTGGAGTGAAAACTATTATTGTAATAATACTCCACCAAGGGTAACTGCCTCATCCATGAACCTATGAAATCAAGAATGCAAGAGTGTAACATGTATTCAAGAGTTTGGATGGTTCGCTCTGTCTAACCATCCATTTAAAGATGAAAAGAAGTGCTAAGGTATAGCTGAGAACCAAAAGCATGTTGGAGACCTATCCACACTCTGGAGGTCAAACAAGGACCTCAATCAAAAATGATCATCCTAGGGACTCCATGAAGTCTCAACACCTCCCCTAGATACTTCCTCAACAAAACATCCACTGATATTGACTCCTTGATCTCTATAAAGTGGGCCAATTTTTTAAATCAATCCACTACCACCCAAATAGCATCAGGTCCTCCCGGAGCTCAAGCTAAAACATTAACGAAGTCCATTGAGATTTCACCCCACTTCCACTGAGGAATCTCTAATGGCTAGAGAAGACCACCTAGAACAGAGTGTTTGGCCTTCACCTTTAGGAAAACTAAACATCGAGGCACAAACTCTGCAAATCGCACGCTTCACCCGAGGCCACCGAAACTGACTCCTCACGGATCGGTACATCCTTGTCACGCTAGGATGTACTGATAGTGGCGAACTATGGAACTCTCTGAGAACTGTCTCACACATCATCAAGGGAACAAATATCCTTACATGATAAAACAGTCGGTGTGGTTCGTCCTTAGACCAACCATCAGCGGCTTCGCCACAAACAACTCAGTTTCTCCAGACCTCCACCTCAAGATCCCCCAAATAGGACACTTCCACCTTTTGCACCAAGGATGATTGTACCATAATCTGAAAAAGAAAAATTCTACGCCAACAAATACAATATCAAGATGTAATGCTGACAGTTCTTCCATTACTCTCCAGGAGTCACCGGATTCACACACAGCATCACAACGTGACTTTCGACTTAGCGCATCAGCTACAACATTCCCCTTTATAGGTGTATATGATATTTTGAAGTCTTATTCCAGCAAGAACTCCATCCACCGACGCTGTCGTAAGTTCAAGTCATGATGGGAGAAAATATACACCAAACTCTTATGATCAGTGAAAACTAGAAAGCGCTCACCAATGTGGTAATGTCTCCACAACTTCAGGGAAAACACCACGGCTAACAACTCAAGATCATGGGTGGCATAGTTGTGTTCATGGGGACGTAACATCCAAGACCCATAAGAAACAACTGACCTCTGATGCATGAGAACACAGCCTAACCTCATATGTGAAGCATCACTAAAAACATCAATCTGAACTCCATCATCCAGAAGACAAAGAACCGGTTCACATACTAACTTCTCCTTTAGATACTCGAAAGATGCCTGGCACTGATTAGTCTATATGAATGCCTGATCCTTCCTAGTAAAAGTTGTCAGAGGAGTTGAAACTCATGAGAAATTGGCTACAAACCTCCCGTAGTATTCTGCGAGACCAAGGAAACATTGCACCTCTGAAACTGTCTTGGGGACTACCCAAGACACAACTGCTTCTATCTTCGATGGATCCACAGCAACTCCCTGTTGAGACACAACATGACCAAGGAAACAGACTTTCCGAGTCCAAAACTCACACTTCTACAACTTCCCAAACAACCGCTCTCGACAAAGAACTCCCAAAATGGATTGTAGATGTATTGCATGCTCCTCTTCATATTTAGAGTACACAAGGATTTTTTCGATGAAAACTACCACAAACTTTTCTAGGAACTCACAAAACACAGCATTCATCAATACCATGAATACAGCTGGAGCCTTCATCAAGACAAACGGCATTACAACAAACACATAATTCCCATGATGACAACGAAAAGCAGTCTTCGGAATATTCTCATTCTTCACACGCATCTGATGATATCCTGAGTGCAATTTGATCTTTGATAACCAACTTAAATCCTTCAGTTGATCGAATAAATCATCAATTCATGGAAGATGATATCAATTCATTATTGTCACTTTTTTCATGCGATGATAATCGGTAGACAGCTGCAAACTGTTGTCATACTTCATCGCAAACAAAACTGGTGCACCCCACGGTGACACACTTGGACAAACAAAACTGTACTATAACAGACCATCAAGATGTATACGTAGATCTTGAAACTCAAAAGGGGCCATTCTATATGGTGACATAGAAATATGAGACTCTCTTGGTTGTAGCTCGATCCTGAACTTGATCTCTCTTCGAGGGGGTGTTGCTACAACCACTTCTGGAAAGACATTAGGGTACTCCTCTATGACCCTAGGAAATTCCAACTGTTGAACCTCTGATGAACTCAGCATTATCTCAGTCATCATGGACGATAAGGATGGGAGGAGCCTATAACCCATCTGATGATCTCACTCACCAACAAACACCACATGTTCTCCATCCGTACTAAATAAAACAACCTTCTTCCTGAAGAAATCCACGATAGCCTGCACTGAATACAACCAATCCATGTCAAGGATGAAATCATATGGTCATATTCGTAAACATAGGAAATATTCCCAAGAGTGGTGTTTCCCAAACACTATCTCATAGTCTCTACATACTTCAAACAAGTCAGATCAACCTCCCACTGGCGTAGTCAACGCCAAGGGCACTGGAAGCCTCTCTACCTCAAATCCCAATGCATGGACAAGGGTAGGTGATATGAAGGATTGTGTCTATCTTGAATCAAACAAGCTACACACCAAGGTAGAAAACAAGAAAAGGGTACCTCGAATGACATCTGGCTCTCCTAGTCTGGAAATGATAGGGTGTGAAGCTGACCACGACCTCCTCCAACTAATATTCTATTACTGCATCTGAAACAGAGCCCTCATACTTCTGCAGACTCTAGTGCTGAAACTCTAGGAGTGTCATCCTCTAAGTGTCATTGTCTTCAACTTCTACCCTACGACGATCTGTAGGAACAACCTACTAAATATTTTCTGCGCATACCTAATGAGGACATCGACCTAGAGCCATACCTGTAAAATAAAAAATCTTTAGAGATCCTAAACCTAGAATATGGAAGACTGAACATTAACTAATTAATTTTTTTCTTTTATTCATTTTATTTTAACCTATCCCAAGGTCTACCCATTCAAACATAGGCACAAAGATTAATGATGCATGATAATTTCCTAATTCTATACCCTGGAACTAGTATCAACTTGTTTAGTAGCCATTGTAAACTTAAAGGTCTGTACATCAGATCATAGGGGGCCCTAAATGCCTATGTCTCAGCCAGTCTCCAGTTTTTACCTCACTTGATAAACATGAATGACATTGTCTACAAACCCATCCAACCTCACCTATGCCTAACTCCAAGCTTCATCTTATCCCTCAACCAGAGCTCTGATACCACTCTATCATGACCCCCTCCACAGAAAGAGTACCCCTCCTGGGCCAGCAATGTGAGAAGGGAGATAATGAACCCCAAGTCTCGCCTCCAATAGGCCCCAGTTTTGGCGACTAGCACCGAGGGTATAGTAACACACAAATGGGAGGCATTAGCCTCTAGAAAACACATGTGGAATATAGATATAAGATAGACACCAATCAACTCCATGTCAGAACTATAAATATAAAAGAAACCCAAGTACACAAATGGAATGTCATGAAAAAATACTGCAGCTAAAAGGGGAAAAACTGTAAGTACCCAAAAGAAAGTAAAACAGCTGCAACCAAAGCCCGAACAGCTCCTGCAACCCCAAGCTAGTAGAAACCAGCATGATCTCCAACCTACTCCAAGTGACCTAAAAAATAGTTTATATATACATAGGGTGAGTATAACAGTATACATAGTAGGATCCTCCCCAAAGCCTCTCATGAAAAAGTAAAGAAAGCATGCTAAAGCATAGTGAACAACAAGTGAAACTAACTCGTCACCTAAATAAGTATTCTATGTTCCAAACCTCACCATTGATACTCTTAACAAGTTACACATACAAGAATATAAAATATAGTAAAGAATATCAAGGGTACCTCGCTACTACTTACCCACTAGTTTGCCTCTTTGTCGCAACGTCGCACGTCCTAAGCATCTCTCTCCAAAAAGGCTTTCCCACAGACACCTAGGCGAAGCACCACGATATGCACCTCGTGCACCACAAAGGATTTCCCGTACACACCTGGTCGAAGCACCACACCATCCTCACAACCAAAAGTAACCAGGTAGATTCCAGGAGCCACCACAGCTCGCATAACGTGTATTATACGCCGAGTATTATAATAAGTCCATTACAGCCCGTACACCGAGTAAGGATCCTCAAGCCATCACAGCCTATACACATTACACCTATAGTAGTCCATAGGATAGTATATCCTGAATATATGTGTGTGAATAACCACAATCCATTACATCCCTCTACACACATATATGGGGAAACTAACCACTGTGCCTAACAGCACAAGTATCTACCAAGAGAATAGAGAGGGGCCAAAGGGGGTAGTCAACCATTCATCCTCCCACCAGAATGTTGAGGAAAACACCCCCCTAGGGCTCAGAATCCCTAGGGTGTCTGTTTCACTTACTGACAGGTTGGAGTAGCATATTGAAACTCAAAAAGTAAAAAATATACTATAACTCACAACCAAACTATGGGCATAATCTAGTCTTATACACAACTGCAGCTAACATCTCTTGTACTCCAAGTTTCCACTTCTAAGACTAGGTATCCTATAAGCACACAAACATTTAAGGAAATTTATTAGATTACTTCATTTCATTTTTATCAGTTTCACTTTATGTTAATTAATTCATTAAACATTAATTAACCATGAACAATTCCACATTAAGTTTCATTAGCATCACACCCAAATTCAACTGTTCCTTCAAAATATTACAACCTCATCATTATGTTCCTGCAACTCCATTCCCCTGGGTTAACACCATTTATTCAAACATTCATTACAGAAACACTTTCATATATTCCCAGGCATTCTAGAAAAGCATTCTATGCTTCAAACACAAGGGGCTCAGAATGGTGAGTAGACGTACTACCCGTCGAGTCTTTGCCGCCTATAGCAAGACCGTAAACCCATCCTCCCTGGAGAAGCTAAATACAGAAAGCACATGGCATACCCCGCCCATATTCTCCTATTTCGAAATAAGGGTAAGCAAGACCAGCTGCCTTGAGCAATGGAGAAATGTAAACAAGAAAATCATCCAAAAGAAACAGCAAGCATGCAATAATCACATCCATCCCATTCCATCTTCCCTGGTGTACTCCCCAACACCCACATGCATAAACTGATGCATCTCGCCACTATAGGTGTCATCCGCTGCCACAACCAAAAGACCTCTATGCCCCCCCACATATCACAACACCCCTCCAGGGTCACATCTCAACACAAGAAGAAGAAAAAAACAACCATCACATCAATTGGGTTATGTCCATTCAACAATCAAGAGGGTAACTCAGAACCCTTCAAGGAATTATCAAACAATAAAAATATTTAATCCATCTTGAATTAATAGATTTATTATTATTTGGTTCCAACATCGGGAAACCTAACAAGTAAGCTATCAAAAATGATTAAACATTCTTACTACGCCAATTTGATTAACATAAAATTACCAAAACAACCAGTTCCATTTTCATGCCTCTTTATCTTTAGCCAAACAATTTTCATTTAATCCTTGTTTTAGTTCATTACCAATTCCATCAAGAACAACAACTAATCAAATAAAGCATAGATATCACACTATCTAGATAAACAAGAGGAAAAATCATACGGTCGATACAATTTATTTATCCGATTCAAAATATTTATTTTGTTAATTCCATTGTCATCCAGTGGGATTAATCATGCTAACAATACAGTTTCACATAAAATTACGAGAAGAAATGAATCCCCTACCTCCAAGGATTTTGACAAAAACCCCATCAAATGAAGAACGCACAAGAAAGCCGGCTTGATACTAGAAGAATCCTACATAGATCTCTTCTCCTAGAAAGATCAGGACCAAATATCACCATAATTGGCATCCACACACTTAGATCTACCCATAACGGGCGTAGATCTAAGAAAACGAGAGAATAAAAGGAGTATATATAAGTAGATATAAGAAACCAAATGAGAACGATGACATACCTCAAGAAACCAGCTTCGGTTCGCCAAGATAAACCCTATGATCACTTAAAAAATTCTTGGGAGAGGTTCTCTTACCTCCAAGGAAGGGTAATCCAATGTTATGGACCCTTAGGATCTTAAATGGGCATGTTAGTAGAGAAACAGTTGAGATCCACAATTTTATGAAATAATTTAAGTGCCCGCACAGTTTTCTCGCATGGTTAGACAACCCTTGTGTTAACCGTGCGGTCGCTACTACCTCGTCAAACACTCCTCGCACGGTTAGACCGCACGGTAAGACAAACCATGTGTTAACCGTGCGTTAGCCACTGTCTCCAAGACCAACCTCGCATGGTTTGGCAGCATGGTTTAGACAACCCATGCATCGTCCGTGAAAAAGCTATTTCCCTTTCGTCTTCCTTAAAAGATTCACCCAACGCACCCACAAGTCACCTTAACCTCCCAGAACACCTCTAACACTGAATCTTCACAAAGTAATGGACTGGAGAGGTTCGAGACATTATAGTTTAATTGATCAATTTCAAAAATATAAATACTATTGAATATTTTCAAATAATATATTTTTCATTCATGAAAATTCGGTTAATAAAATGTCTATTTACTCTGTAATGTTTTATACTAACATAATCTGTGGATAGTTTTCATAAATAGACTAACAGCTACCGATACAGAAAGGTCATCAGTATGTAGATGAGCTACTGATACAGAAAGGTCACTGGTATGCAGATAGTTACCGTTACACCGGAGCTACCGATATAGTAAGTCTACCAGTATGCACAATTTGACCAATATAGAGTGACAGCTACTATTATTTAGTCTACTGTTACAATCTCAATAGTATGGTTCACTGGTACATAAGTCTACTGCTTCTGAGAGCAACCACTAAAGGAATTAACCACTATAAATATTCACTCATACGTGGAGATATTTCTAGAAGGAGCTACCACTACAAACAGCTACCAATAAATGATCTACCATTACAAGTCCACCGCTACAAGTTCAATGATACAGGAGCATCTGAATGGAAACCAATCATTGTTTCTCTATACTCTATCTCTATTTTCTTTTTAGAAATGGTCATATTTTATGCTTTTAATGCTACTTAAATTAATTAATTGTGTTTGTTGTATTTCAGGAAATCGTACCTCGTACAAATAATTCCTATTATAAGAGCTCAAAGAACATATAAAACGGGATCCATGAGTTACTGGAGAACAAGTCCTTCAATGCAAATACGAAACAAGTTTCTGAAAATACATAAGAACATAGAGAATTTAAAGAGTGACAAATACAAGAATAACACATGTAGAACTCGAAGAACTCTCAAGAAAATAAGTTTAAAGTGAAAATTCAAGTGTTGCAAGGACAACTCACACACATCAATAGAACACCTTTACTAGAAGTGAAGGAACAAAACCACGATAATCTAGTTTCCAAACAACTTCTAAATAAAGACTCAAACTTCATCTTCTTCAATCCAATGAGGCCAAAGCTTCACTGAAAACACATAAAGCATTCTAAACTCATCTCTATTTTGTTCAGATCTATTGTGTTTCATTTGTATTACATTCTAAGTATTGTGTTTGCTCTTTATTTTAAGAACACACTATCTCCTATGATAAACTGGAGGATTTCTAAATCCCCACTCAATATTTCTCTTACTCTATATATCCCATAGTGGATAGTGGTAGAGGTAAAGTATGACACAGATAGCCTGTTAGCTTTTGTTTTGTTTTCCCCCGTAGAACTGTGGTAGAAGTCTGACGACCTGGACAGTCTGTGCACTATTGCAAAACCCTAATCCAGGGTGTGGATCATAGTTTATATAAATTTGTTTTAGAGGAATAAGTCTCTTCTTGAGACTAAACCTCTTGTTCAAAACTTTTGTGCATTTGTTTGTTAAAACTATATGGAATATTCTACTTCTAAGTACTTTAAATATTGATCTATTTTAAAATAAATCCGATAGTTAAACTAGAAAGGGTTTGTATTTATTTTAAACTAGAATGTTAGTTTCAAAAGCTAATCTAATCATCACATTAGATTAACTGAGAACTAACCAATATCTTGAGAACCTAACTGAACCTTTACTGTATTACAAATTCACTACAGTTTAGCTTTTTATTTAAATTGGGGTATTTTAATGCAAATCTTTTAAACAGAAATTTTTAATTGGAACTCAATCCCCCCCTATTTAGTATCCACTCAAACCAACACTTTCAAATGGTGTATCTAATACCCCTATCATATTTTTTATCATGATTATAAAACTATTAATGATATGTAAAGTTTTTATTTAAATTATAAGCTTTAATAAGGTTTTCATTTGGATTATTTTAATTTTGTAAGTTTTTTTCTAGGTCTCTATTTTGATTATTTGAGACATAATTCAATTTTTTCACTATATTTTATTTATATAGTGTATTCACATGAATGTATCTTTATCGTATTTTTTATTTTATAGTTTATGATAATCCATTCATATTCCCTTCGTGAAATGGATGTTTATTCAATTGTCTCCCCATTAAAAATTATTCTTTACCCAAATTTTGTTTGTTATTTTATGTTCATTCCCTCAAACGTTTTTTATCATAGTTGGTTACATACAACCCTTGATTTTATAATGTTGAATTATATCATGAACCCCCCCCCCCACCCCCAAGAATCCCCTCCTACTCTAGAAATAATGAAAATTAGGGATAATATAGAAACACCAAACAACCCCTCTTCAAGATAATAGTAAATAAAGATCCCAGATACAAGAATTTATTATTATAAAACTAAATAACTTCAACGTAAACTACCTGCATCGAACGATAATTCTTTGAAGGGACCATGGTAGCCCATAACTATCATGAACAACACATGAGCAAATAATTTATATGTTAATCAAAAAAAATTCTACTATTGACTTGAAATAGTTAATATATATGTAGGGTAATCATAATATGTATACTTAGTTTGGTCCTCCCTAGAGAGTCTCATGTAAAATATTAAGAAACCATATTAGATCCTAGTGAACAAAAAGAGAAGATAACTCATCACATGAATTGGTATGATATGTCCCAATCCTCACCATGGGATATCTATTACCATGTATCACATATAAAAGATCATATAATAAAATATTAAAAGAAGGAATCTCAATACCACATCCACACAGGTTTGATTCTTTTACCCAATATCGCACATCTTGAGCCATGTCTCTCCAAAATATTTCTTCTTAAATACACACGGTCTAAATTATCAAACCATGAACCATGTGCATCACTTTATCTCATCATTTATCATGAACTCCATGAATCATATAACCTCATCATCCCATGAAACATCTCTATATAGTTATCGAGTAGTTTTTTGGGATCTATAACTTCTTTTTTAATTTATTATTCCTCAATCCATCACAGTTCATTAACATTATACATATAATAATTAAGAGTATACTATATATATATACATGATTATGAAGTTACCATGACACATTACATACCCATACACATATATATATATATATGTGTGAATGGTAACTGTCATGCATACCAACAGATAATAAAACATGAAGAAGAGGGTAGGACCATAGGGGGTAGTCAGCCATGAGTTCCTCTCCTACATGGATGTTGGGTAAAATAACATCCCATAGTCCACTGGGTGTCAGCCTCCCTATTAACATGTGTGGGTTGTGTATGAAATCACATAACATAAAAGATATAATATAACTCACAACCACACATTAGGTATTAACCTAGCCTTAGGATCAGTTGCAGCTATTGTCACTCAAACACCTAGCAGGCACTGCATAGGACTTGGAATCTAATAACCACGCAAGAACATCAATAAAAAACATTTAATTAGTTATTTCCATTTAAAAATTTAACATAAAATTAATAAATACATTATCCACTAATTATAATTATTCGATTCATGTTTCATTATCCACGAAATAAATTCTATGCCCCCAAGGCATAATCTAACTGATTCCATGGTTCCTTGTGATTATAATCATTTGTATAAAATTAAAGAAAAAATCCAATGGATTAAAATATTTATTAAAAATTATCATTCCATAATTCTAAGAACTCTTGAAACCATCATATTATACAACAAAAGTGATTCATAACCAATAATCACTAACTTACTCAAGTAGTGGGGAAAGGAATGTAGAAACAAGAAACATGGAAACCATCCTTTAATCATACTTATTAATAATAAAGAACACATATTTAATAAAAAATAGTAAATCCCAAATTAAACTCATTCTATTAAATCCAGTTCCATCCCCAACACCACTATAAATATAAGCACATATCTATCCATTACATAAGTCAACTGTTACCCCAAAGTTAGGCCTCCCCATCCATATCTCATAAAACAACCCCCATCCCAGTGTCACATCATGCCACATAATATAGATCACATATATAATAAATGGAAGGGAAATAAAAGCAAATAGATTCCATATAGAATTTTTTCATTAAAAACAAGTCATATGGCCTTCATATGAAAAGTGTTTCTATTTTCCCCAAACATTTATATTTATCAAAAAACCCAGTTCTCTTATCATCTCTAAATAACCAAATCATATATCACTTGTTACATATATAACACCCCTAAAATCAATAACCATGGGTTTTTGTAACTTTATTTCATTAGTTTAATATAGAGGGGATCATATAACCAAGAAATGAACATATTAGTAGTCTTGAAAAACCAGATACATACATGATTCTTATAATACATTGGAAATATAAAAAATACTATATGAAATATTCTTAAATCCTTGATATTATTCATAATATCCTTCTTCAAACCATGAGAAAAAAAGAAAAATAAATTGTGAAATTAGAATATTAGAAAGGGCTGTGTACAATAGAATCTATCACGAGTAAATAAGGAATAATAAATATGGAAATCTAAATAACTAAAAACACATACCATTTAATTAATAACATGAGAACAAAATGAGTCCATTTGATATATAAATATAGTAATATTATGGATAATAATAATAGAATTATCAATAATGGAAATGATTAGTATTGGATGTCATGATATCATACATCATGATATTTTTACCATATATTAATTGTTCCTAGAAATTTTAATTTATAGGTATTTGTACAATAATAACCCATCTAATAAATTTGGCTAACTATTTTGTCTCATGAGACCTATTGATACATTAAGGGGATATCTATAATCGAGCCACACCCATCACTTTATATCCAATGTATCCCCATATATTGAATGAAAAAAATTAATTCATAGAAAATATGATTTATCAAAAAATATCAATATTGAGTAAAGAATATAGAATATTATGATTTCCACAGTGAATCAAGTAACTCTTATAGTCAACCACCATATTTAAAAATGGTATAAAATTTAGGAAATATTCATATTCATGATACAAATAATATAGATATTTAGGAGAAATTTTATGTCCAATAAAAAATGATCATACGGAAGTGAATGTTTCAAGAGAACATTAATGACCAAAAAATTAAACTTGGATAAAATTTGACCAATCATTCATCATAAATAAGTTTTTGATAAAAAAATCATATCCTTTAAAAAATATTAAAAAACATATTCATTAAATAATTTTCTTTGGAAAACATTGAAAACTTATAAAATAAGTTAAATAGGATTAAATAGTTATAGAGGCGCGCTTTTTCATAATTCAATATATGTCAAAAAGAAAACATTCCTTTGGAATTTTTATATTGAATGTTGAAAATGGCTCTATTGGAAAACATTAGAATGATTTTTGTCAATAATTTAAAAGTGGTAAGGATAACAGAAAATTTCCTTAATAAATCATTTTATTAAATAAAAATAGATTTATAAAAAATTAATATAAATTTGTAAGAAAACTAAACCTATTAAAAAAAGATATAAGATATTATTTTCTATTGAACATTTCATTGTTTGATTTAAATAAAAAAGGGGGAAAGTAAGAATAAAACATAAAAAATTATTGATTATATAGTGGAAAATAAAATTCATGGTGTTTATGAAGGAAATATTATAATATTTTTTTAGTGAAAACAAGATAAATCCAAAAAATAATATTGTAAAATAAATTCTTTCCACTTTGGTTTCTATTAAACTATAGCACCTTGAAAGAGAAAACGTGAATTGAAATATTAAATAATAATTAATATTTATATATCCATGAAAAATAAATCAACTGGGATGTATGTACACCATATAAAAGTAAATAGGTTTATAATACCAAATATGACTCAATGGAGCTTAAACTGATATGAAATCCCTTACCTCAAGTTTAACTTGTCTCATAAGTGATTTCAAACCCCTATATTATAAATTTATATTTATTATAATTATATTCCAAAACCAAATACATATCTATAATATCATATATGATCTATTTATGACGTCTTATCACTTATTTTCTTAACAATATTTTATTATTATCTTTGTTGAAGGTGTTAACTGCATCGTTTTTTATGAATGTTCCGATTCAATAGTTGTGGTCCTTGTATAATTATCATGGTTATATCATATTAAAAATATTAATCATGAACTATTAATAATAAATATTAATTATATATATTTAAAATCATCCACAAAAAACGGACATGAAAAAAGAATCACATAACATTGTAGAGACGGTAGGTCCTATGTACGTACGAGCGAAGTTATCATTTTTTAATGGATGGAATGATAAGGATGTATATAATATTGTATAACTAATATAATAATTATGTCGTAATTATAATATATATTCATTATTTTCATCATTATGACATTCCATGTGAGGTGGTAATGGAAAACAAATTACACCAGTTTATGAGGATGTTGTCCGCCATACACACAAGTGATGGTTCTATTTCACATTTGAAGGACAATGAGTTAAATAAATATTATTCCATCATAATAATAATATCTCAGTATTTTAAGATAATAGAATTATTTTATTATAAGAGTTAATAAATAATTTTAGTTTGTAATAGAAGATAAAAATTACTGTTTTCGTTGAAGATGATCATTTATAATTTGAAATTGATCCTTTAGATCTCTTATCATGATACCTTGGGTTGGACTTTTAGAAATACCATTACCTCCAAAACATTGATATAGATGTTGAGAAGACTTTTTTTGCATGGTTTTCTTTATCTATGTGGCTCAAGGTGGTGTACAGAAGAGAGGATAGTTTATGACATTTAACAGTGAATAAAAGGATACTCATAAAATTAACTAAAATATTTAAATATAATAAATTCATTATTCTGAGAAAGTGGAACCAGGAAAAAATAATTTAGAATATATTATATTATGTTTTTTAAATCTCTTTAAATAATAAATATTTGATAGTTTTAGGTGGTATATTAAAAATTATCTTTTGGTTTAACCACTTCATTAAACAATTTTAACATTAACGATTGTAAAGAATTTATTAATATTAAAGGGTTATAATTTCTATAATAAGGTAATTATTTTCTCATAAATAGAAAAGGGTTGATATATTTGAACATTTCTTATCCCAATTTTCTTATTTAAATATATTTAGGTTTTTTTATTTTTTTTATAGAATATCATGTTTCATAAAATATCAAAAATTTAATTTCTAACACTACTCAATTATTTTTATTGCTAGCACATGGTGGGAGGAAGGAATTATTGGAGGGTGGAATTAATTGATGAATATGGGAATGGAGGACATAAAATGGATAGAAAATTCAGGTTGGGCGAAGGTAAATCATAGTGGGCGGTGGTTGTGGACTCTTCTACAGACGACGTAAGGGTGATACCATTGAGGGAGGATGGGTGGCCACATTCGACTAAGGATACCAATAGGGTAAAATATGATTCATTAAATGGTTATAGGTAGTTGATTAAATAATGTATAGAAGGAAAGCTGATTGGACTAGGTGACAGTGAAAGAGGGTGATCATCACCGGTTGTGGTCGTGCAAAGATTTATGGCTAAATTAACTAACATGGGGCCAGTTTAAGCTGTAATCTTATGGTCCAATGGGGTTATTGTAATGGGTTTAATATTAGTGGGTATTTAATGATTATGTATTGGGTTACCTTTCCATAATAATAAGGTATGTTTAATGAATTAAATATAATGGGACATTCCCCCAACCTATTACAAAAATATAAACTTTTTTTACTGCTTTCTCATGCATTGTGTCTGTGTTTCATTGCATTTACGACACATATTCCATCAATAAAATTTAAAAATAAATTATCTTCACAAAAATATATTAATAAATTTAATTATAAACTTTTATATTAATTAAATATGTATATTTACTCCCATATATTCCATCATAAATTATGAAATATGTCATATTGACTTTTATAGCCTTGTGAAAGAATTACACAAGCATTCAGATTAGTGACTTTTAATATAACCCCAAAATTTGTATGTATCATTAAATAACATAAATAATAATTCATATATACTAAAAAATTATATAAAATACTTTTTCATTCTCAAATATTATTTTTAGAACACTAAATTTGACGTTTCTGTTACTGTGTAAGTAATGCATCGACACAGAAAATGATTTCCATATTTATCATGAAAAATATTTTAATTTATATTTTTTTATTTATAATTGAATTAAATTTGAATTATAATATTATAAATGTCTTTATAAATAATATTAAAAAATTATTATAAAATATTTATGTCTTGTAAATATCATAAAATATAATGTATTTCATAAAAACTGTATACTTTACTATTCACAAAAAATGTAACTTCCTCCAAAATATATCAACAATTTATCCTATGAAAAATTTTACTTGATTAATCCAAAAATAAATTCCATTTCATATAATTAAATACCTATAATTACATAAATAACTTTTAATATAAATTTTTAAAATAAAATGAAAATTTATTTTTTAGAAAAAAATGTGTTTTAAGCAAAAAAATGAACATATACCAAAAAAAATATAATATTGATTCCAATTTATTTAATTATATTATTTATTAATAAAGTATACTAATAATAATTTAATATTAAATTCAAATAATAATTGGACTATTTAATGAAAAGAAATGACAGTTTTACAAAAATCGATATTTTTCACTTTTCACTGAAAAATAAATATTTCTAGAAAATTCCGAAAATTTCACAAGATGAAAATTATGATATGTACATTTAAAAAACACATAATAATATATTAAATTTTTTTATATTCCTTTAAGTTTTTTTTATGTAAATCATTCTATCAAATAAGTTATATGTTTGTTTGGAAAAATATTTCAACAAAATTGACTTATTACATTCTACACCCTTATAATAATTTCACACTGAAAATTACATCAACCTGATACAAAACAACTGTGGAAAATTTTACCTCATCAAATACTGAGTTTCTATTGTAGCTACCTCAATTTTATAATTTTGCTAAAAAATTATCAAATGAGTGCTCTAGTTTTGTAGTACTTTCAATCTATGATCCAGAATCTCCACAAATTGTTCCACAAATAATAGACCATTCCATAGTGACACAATATCTTATTTCAACCCATATGAAGGATCAGGTATTTAATTCCTCAGAATAGATACGTATAACACATATGGAAACACAAAAATCCAGTGATTTTTTTTTGAAAAATGACTTGTAATTATAGAAAATTTTTATACAAAATTCAACCAAATAACTGATTCCAATGAACTTAATTAGATTATTAAAAAAATTATTTATCTAATTTTTCTTGGAAACCATTTTAATATGAAAATATTCTTTTTAAATTCCTAAAACATAAATATAGTTTTCATAAAAAACAGATATTTTTTTACTGTTCACTAGAATGATAACCATTTTAGAAAAATCCCAAAAATTAAATTTTCTATAATTTTGATATAATAAATTTGACAATGATATTATTAATATAAATTATATTTTCAAAAATTTGAAAAAAAAATTTAAAATATTTTATCGATTAAACTGTTTTGGAAGGAAATGTATTTTGGAAAAAAATTACTCTACCATAACATTACTTCATACTAATTAAGAATTTCTCAATGTATTTTTTTAATTACAGCCTTTCTATATTTTAAAATTTTGGATACAAATATTTATACCCAAAAATAAAATAGTTATTTTATAATAGTTAAAAAATTATATTTTTTCATTGTTCATTTAATCTTGTTGTTGTGTGTTTTATACACTATCGAACGTAGTGTTCCTTTAAAATATCAACGTGTTAAAAATTTTGAGTTCTACAGAAAACTCAATATAATTGATTCGGGTAATTATAGGTAATTATTATATAAATGAATCTACAAAATCTCATACAATTGTCATATCATCAATGTTGAGTTTCTTCCCAACCATATTAGACAAATATCCCACATGAATAGGTCGGAAAACCCATATGATGTAATTAATTTACATTGAAATTTAAATTTCATCCTCATGTCATAAGTCCATATTAAGTTTATTAATAATATCAAATATAACTTCCCTACTTTGAAGATTGATGTGGTCTCTATACTGAGAGATTCAATCCATGCCAAACATTACATCAAATTAAATGAGAGTAAGAATAATGATAATTATATCAAGTACATTCCCATAAAATTATATGGGGTGGATCTATAGACTTGATATGCGGTCTTCATATCATTATGTTTTTCACTTCTAACTCAAAATCTAATTATTTATGTAGTGATGTGAAACCCTTAAAATATTCATCAAATATAAAGGATTTTTTATAACCTGGCTCAAATAAAACATTTTCACTTTTAATATGGATGAAAAGTTTATCATTTGGCACAGGCCTTGGATCATCAACATCATATTTAGTAGTTCCATTTTCTTTGAATTATCATCTTGGATTCTTCTATGGTATGTTCCCTTACCTCTTGGGTAACTAGTTTGAATAATGTCGCATCTCTTTATAATTGAATCCTAGGATAACAGTGGTTTCTTTCTTTTCATTCATTCATTATCCCTGTGAACCTAATCTCTAATCTTGTTAAAAACTCTAATTCCCTTCCATAATTTTTCTAGATGATTATTTTCATATTTTTTATATGATGGAAATTATTTGATTCCCTTATTCTTATTTGATGCATTCCATTTTTCTTAGTGTTCATCCAACCTATTATTCTAATTATTTCCCTTGAAGATATAATATCATGAAAATTATTTATCTATCTTAATAACATATGACAGTATATCATTCTATAATGAAAAAATGGAGAAACTAGTTCCCTTCAGATTAATTTCCTAACCCCATTAAAAAAATTATCAATCATGTGTTCTACATTTTTTAATTAATCTAGAGTATTCTTGGGTAACCTAGTAAACATATCTTTTTACTTTTCCATAAATTATTTTTCCTTATAATTTAATGTAGGGAACTTATTCTCCATTTTAGCTCAGTTTTATCAAGTGATTTATTCCATAAAGAATATCACAAAAAAAGTTTTATATTCCATGGGTTCAATTCCTTCAAAATCATTAGTGTTCTGGAATAATGACCTCCATTAATCTACATCCCCTCATAAACAATACACTATTAGAATAAATTTTCATGTTTGTTACTTCCCAAATCAATGATTATCCTTTTTAGGTTCCTAATACATTTCATATCCACCAATATATTAGTATTTATATTTTAAAATGATATCTTATATTGAATGAAAAATACAACATAGGGGAATCATGTTGTGGAACAAAAGTTTTCTCTAAAAACCAAGGTTATTCATCATATCCTAAATAAGATACCCTAATATGGAAATAATCTACTCTATTCTAATAGTAAGAATAATATCTTAATTAATAGTTATATACCTTCATTGCCAATGACTGTCGATTCCATTTCATCCTTGAGAAACCATAAATAAATAACGACACACACTAGTTTGATTTTAACCATCATTAATATTGATCCAAAAAATATAGAACCCTCTAATAATACAAGTTATCATATACTATAAGGTATTATCATAATTCTCGTATTAGATATTTTTATTCAATATCTAGTTTATAAGGATTTTAATTAATATTCATTGATACTATCTATTAAAAATCCAACTCCTGTAACCGGGAGTTGGTGTCTACATTATAAAGATTATATAAGATAAAATAGATCGTGTAACTAAGGATAGTTCTGTTTAGTAGTCTTGAACAAATAAATACTCACATGATTCCAATATTACATCATAAATATAAAATAATTTCGTAAAAACATTATATTACCCTTGATAGTATTTTCAGTATCCTTGTTTATATCCTGGGGAAAAGAAAAAAATAAAGGTTGAGATTAGATTATTCAAAAGGGTTATATACAGTGGAATCCATCAAGAGTAAATAAGGAATAATCAATATTTCAAGGTAAATAACATAAAACACAAGCTATTTAATCAATAACTTGAGCACAAAATGCATCCATGAATAATATCAATACACTGATCACATGGATAATAATAATTAAATTCTAATTGAATGAAATTCTTAGTGTTAGATTTCATGATCTTATATATCATGATATTTCTATCATTATTTCCTTGTGCTAAGATAATTTAGTTGGTTGGTAGGTAAACACCAAAAAACCATAAAATACATTTGACCAACTGGTTTGACTCATATTACTAGTTGATGCATTAAGGGTATATCTATAATCGATCCCCACCCTTAAATACATGTCAAATTCATTAATAATATAGATAATGATCAATTTAATTAAAAATCGATATTAATTACAAATAAATAATTGTGTTGAGTAAATAATACAAAATATTAATATTTTGAAATGCAATCAAATAAATATCATGGTAAAATATTGTATGTAGAAATGGTATAAAGTTTAGGAAATAATCATATAAATAATAACAATAAAATGAATATTTAATAGGAATCTAATGACTAGTTAAAATGATCATAACAAATTGAAGGTTTCAAGAGAAATTTATTGACCACAAAATTAATAAATTATAAAATATGGTTATAAAATCATCAAAAATATAAGTTTTTTAATAAAATAATGTCATTTCCTGAAATAAAAGAAAATATAATCAATATATTAATTATTTTTCATTAAATATTTTTTTTTAAAATTATTTAAAAATTATAAAAGAAAATAAATATCATAAAATTTATTTGGTGGAGAAAATTGTTGTTAATGTCTTATAGGTTAAAAAGTAAACATTCATTTTAACCTCATATAAAGAATGTTAGAGATGAGTCATTCACTAAAAATTATAATGAATCCTTTAACAAAATTTAAATTTTCTTTGATAACTTAAAATTTCACAAATAAACTATTTGAGTAAATAAAAAAGGACTTCTGTAAATCTATTTTTGAAAAATATGAACAAGGAAGAAAATTATACTAAATGATTTTCAAAAATAAAATTTTATTTTGTTTTAAAAATATCATGTTTAAAAGAGAGGAAAATTTATAATATAACATGTAATGTAATTCAATATACTTAGTATTATAATAAATTTTGATTTTATAAAGGATAAATTATAAGACTTCTTTAATGAATATAAGAGTAATCCCAAAAAATGAGATTGTGAAAAAAAAAATTACCACTCTATAAAATTTTAAACTATCACCCCTTGAAGGATTGTATTTTAATTTAAAATATTAATCATATTTAATAGATATATATTTAGGTTAAATACATCAACGTTGGTTTATATAAACCACATATAATTAAATAGGTTCATAATAAAAAATATGAATCAATGGAGTGGACATTGAGATAAAATATGTTAACTCAAGTTCATTATTCCTTTTAAGTTATTTTACCATCATGTATAATAAATATATATATATTATAATAAAATATAATAACTATATCCATATCTATAATATCATATATTATCCATTAATAACATATTTACACCGGTTTTGAAAACAATCTGTCATTATAATCATTGTTTTCGTTGTTAACTCCATCAATTTTCATGAATAATTTGATTCAGATGTTATAGTCATCATATCTAGATTACTTATATGTCATCACTAGAATTATAATAATTATATTTAAACCTTACATATTTATTATATACATATTTTAAATCATTCATGTGAAACAGACATGAAAAACGAATCTCATCGCTTCGTCGAGATGGTAGGTCGTACAAGCGAATTACTGACATGATCATTTTTTAACTGGTTGATGATTAATGAACTAGATGAAATATTACAAATAAGATATTTTAATTTTGTTATAATTATAACTTATTTATTATTTATATAATTATGATACTCTATTTCATGTGGTGATTGAAAAAATTACATTGATTCATGAGGTAATAGTCCATCGTACACACAATATATGATTTTGATTCCCATATGTAGAAGAAGGAGATAGACAAATACTATATAAAAATTTAAAAATATATCAGTATATGGGAGATATTATTGTTATTATATTTTAAATTTTAATAAATAATTTAATGGTATGAAAGCCTAAAAATTGAAATTGCTCTGTGAAGATGATTACCTTTTATTTGAAAGTTCCCTTTAAGATCTCTTCTTAAGGGCACTAGGTTTCATCTTTTGGGAAGACCACAACATAAAAAACATGGATAAGGATTTTAATATAGGTCTTATTATGTTTTTAGTTCATCTAAATGGCTCTAGATGGTGTATATAAGAGAGTATAGGTGGTACCTTTATAGTGATTGAAGGGACACCAATGGAGTTAAAAAAATCAATATAATAAATTTTTTCCTTGTGAAACTGGAACAATGTTACCATAATTTTAACTATAATATAGGATATGGTTTAATTCCCTTCTAATAGAATTTTTTTATGTGGAATTTTAAACCTTATTATTTGGTTTATCCCCTTCATTAAACATTTTTTACCTTAACCACACTAACAAATATTCAATATTAAAGGGTTATAATTTAAATTATTAATTAAAATTTTCACATGAATTATGATGTCTTAAAATATTATATCAATTATTATCCTAATTTTATTATTTAAATATTTTTTATTATTTTTTAATAAATTACTAATATTTTTTTCATAAAATATCATTAATGTATTTTTTACACTATTTATTTAATTTAACTTCAAATACATCAAGAGGAAGATAAAATGGGAATATAATCCTTTAACAACTAATTAAACATTTTTATTAACTATAAGTATTTTAAAACAATTATTCATCACAAAAACATTAGTTTTAATATTTTTAAAATTATTCACATTAATTTTTCCACTTCTTGCGCAAGCACTCTACCCGGATTACATAAGAATTAATCATAATTATTTCATCACAAAAAAAAGTTACCATAATTACATTAAATATATATATATATATTCCAAGATAAAATTTTATGTTCCTTCAATATGTGTATTTACTCAAACCTATTTTCTGGTAATATATTTAATATGTTATTTTGACTTTTCTAGCCTTATGTGAGCATTGCATAAGTATTTGGATAATTCACTTGTTATATAAATAAAATTTTCTAATATATAATTAAAATCCAAAAATAATACATCATATACATTAACAAAGTTGATAAAATAATTATTCATTTTGAAATAGTATCTTTTAGACACAAAACTTTACGTCTCTAGTGTTGCGCATTACCTACATTGATATTGAAAATCATTTCAATATTCATCATAATAAAAATATAAATTTATATGTTTTGAATTATTTTTTATTAAATTATTATTATATTATAATAAAATATTTTTTCAATATTTTTTATACATTATTATATGATATTTAAACCCTTGTGATATCGTCAAGGAAATTTTCTTTCACAAAAACTGAATATTTTACTATTCAAAAAAATTAACTTCATTATAAAATTATGAAAAATTTATTGTAATATAAATTTTACCTTAAGTATAAAAAATTTAATTAAATTTTATAAAATTTAGTTTCTATACATTAAAAAAATCAATTTTAATATAAATATTTAAAATGTAATGAAAATCAATTTTTTGAAAAATAATTTTCTTTAAGCCAAAAAATAAACTTATAACAAAATCATTGATAAAATGATTCTTATATAAATAATTAGATAATTTCTTAACTAAATTATACTTTTCCTAATTAAATTTCAAATTCAGTGTATAATGAAACTTTTCAATGAAATAAAATTTTCCTTTTTTTCAAAATTATTGTTTTCACTATTCACTGAAGAATATAAATTTTCAGAAAAATTCCAACATTTAACACAATGTTAATATTGAATTTATGATTAAAAAATTATATAAATAACAAAAAAAATATTTTCATAGTTTTTCTGGTTTATTTAAACTCATTTTTTCAGGTTAATCAAGTTTTCCAAGTTATATTTATTAAAATACAAATATATCATAAACTCTCGGGGTGTTACAAAAACTTTGGATATCCTATTTTAGTATATATTATAATATATTAATTATTTTTAAATTATTTCAAGAATAAATTAAAGTTTCAAAAAAAATTAAAGAATGAAATTTTCATTAACATTCCTCTTTATTATTATCAATAACATGAATTTCTAGTTCATGTTCTTTAGACAAATCTATTACCATATAGAATAAAATTTTAATTAATAAAGAATCATGAATCGTTTGATTTAAGTAAAATAATTAATTATTCTATGAATCCCCTACCTCGAGGATTTATACTTTTTTCTAATGAGAATATAAAAACAATACAGATCTATGATCTCCTCACTTATATGGAAATTGTATCCCCATAAGAATTTAATTCCAAAAATTTGAAAAAAAAACATCTTATGGATATTTTTAATAATAATTAAGATAAATCAACAGAGCATGGAATGAATAAAATATAGGAAATAAGACAGGTCAGACAAGAAACCATAACAAAAAGAGGAAAATCAGCTTGAATCACCATAGATCAAACATGGGAATCAACGAACATATTATTATCCGAAAGGATTCAAAACACTTTGAGAAGGCTCATCTGGTAACATAGGATAAGGTTATAATCAGTGGTTTTGAGAAAATACCAGCGTTCAAAAGGGTTTATAGGCATTCATCTTAAAAATCACAGTGTAAATAGTCCATCCTTATTGTGAATATCCTAGGTTTAATAGTTATCAAAGCATACATCACTCAGAAACCAGAGACCATGAATTAATTCACATAATGAACTATAAAATTAATTCATGAGTCTTTAGATATTGATTAGAAAATTTGACTCCGCATTTATTCATGCTATGAACTTATGGTTCTTGTAATGAATCACGTCATAAGAACCACCTGTAGAAAATATATGAATTTGTATGTGTTCTATAAACATATATCTCAAAAATTAAATGCATCTGACATCATTAACATCTCGTAATTCTAGAATCATATCACAGACTCCTTTGATCCGGATCTTGGATTTCTCTTAACACTATAGATCTTAGAAACATAAAAAGGGATGAGATAGAATAATATTTTTCATAACATATAGTATCATTTTTTTACTTAATTTACATTCCTACCACATAAATCTTTGATTAATACTTAATAACTTATAGTTTATTTTTCTCATAAGGTATATTGATAGCTTATATGCACATTAATTGAGAAATAATGTTTTATGAGGAAAATTTCTTTTCCATGTATGGGTTCTCCCAAACTAATATTTTATTATAGGATAATTTTTAATCCTATTTGAGAAAATAATTTTTAAATACAAATAATATTTTATTACTCTTTTTACAATGATATTTTTCACTTCGACTCATTGGAAACCCTATCGAATGATGGATTTCTTGCCCCCTCCTCCTCTTGAAAGAGGAAAGGGGAGTTTCATAGGCAATCTCTTTAAATATTTAACCTCATTCCTTCAATCTAATCTCATGTCTTGATTTCCTTCCACCATTAATATCATTTTTCCCTAAAGGTTTCAGGCCTTTTGGTTAGCTCTCCTCATCTCTCCCTTTCGATCCTTGAGTTTTTAGCTAACAATAACTATTTATACCAAACACTGGTCACTCTTTTTACATATCAGCATATGTCAGTTGATTATTTCAATAGATTCTTCTTCTAGTCGTCATATTTTCAATATCACACTATGGTTTGTCTTCTCGATCGTCTCTTAATTATGATTCGCTTCACCCCATTAGAGGAATTCATATGGGCTTGGTCTTGGGTACCACGTAAATTGAATGGAAGCCACATACATATTCTTCAGTGGTCATATGATCTTTATATGAAGAAGGATACTCCTTCAACAATGATATGGGTATGTTTCCTGCAACTACCCTTACCTTTTCAAAATACATCTATCATTCCTTTTCTTGGGAACCTGGTCGACCGATACCCGTGTATCAATAGCACAATGAACATGGTTTTCCACTAGATTTTTCCACGTGTTTTGGTTGAAGTTGATGTCTCCAAGCTATAGTTGGAGTGGCTGTGGATTGCGGTTGGAGAGAATTTTATGTACAAACAAGAAGTTGTATATGAATCCTGGATGGATTTTTGTATCTCATGTATACGTATGGGCCATCTCATCCTAGATTTTCATCATGTAATGGATTCCAATCAAGGGTACCTGATTTTGATGATCCATAAGCCAGTTTCTACATAAACTTTCAACAAGCAGGTGATGGTTTAGATGGGGGAGGGTTTTCAACCATTGGGTGCTATGTTTCAAAGATAGGCAAGACCCAAGGAGGTTAATCTGATGATCATTAACATCTTCAATCATCTAAGGTTGGATCTGGGTGTATCCAACTCAACTGCAATGACCCTTTCAGGGACTGTTAGAGGAGAAGGTGGTGGTGATGCTCCATTATACCCAAGCCTCTATACAGAGGCTGTTAACATCATGGTGTTTCCCCAATTTGTGGAAATCAACCAAACAATGACCTTGTTAATGTCATTCTTAACTCTTTCCAATAAAACACAACAATAGATCTGGGAGATCAAAAAATTATATCCAATGTCCCAAGTCACCACCTCGGGGAGGAGAAGCGACTCCACGAAAAGACCTAGGGAATTTCTAGAGTGCTTAGGGAGGTGCATGTTTCTCCTGGTCTGAATGTAGTTCAGCCTCGATAACATGATGAACCTCCTAGTTCTATTCAGCTCCAATCACAGTTCTCATCCCTCAATTCATATAGGAATGTAAATTTTGATCATGATAGATGCAAAACATATATTCTAAGATGGAAACAGAAACATGAAAAGCCAAGATCTTCTAAGGATGTCATGTTAAGTGACAAAACAGTAGATCCCAACTAAAAGTAAGATTATAAGTTAGACCTCCAAGGGGATATGGTGTTTGGATCATTCTCTAGAAAGTGAATTCATGGCATTCTTGACTCTATGAATTTTTCAATTCTAAAGGGGGAAACCAAGACCTCTCATAGACAACTTGAATCTTCCAAAAACCATTGTTACTAGATTATCAGGTAAGATGAAGAAAAATGAGACTCATATTGTATCATGGATACTATCTAGTGAAGAAAGTATTTTGAAACTACTTGGTATATTGGGAAAGAGAAATATAACTTTAAAAATTAATAATCCTTAATCTGATGAAATTGTGCTGAATTTGGAACCAATTATGAATGGAGCCTTAAATTGAATGGAAAGAAATGTTGAAACCACAAATGGTGACTGTTTGCATGTAGTTCTACACTCTATGGAGTAAATAATAGAAAAAAAATTTCAATATCAATGCTTCAAAAGATTTTGTCAATAGAATATATGACAGATCTATTTGAGTGGACATGAGTGGAGAGAAAAGGGTGTGGATCAATAAACAGGACTGCATTTTGGTATGTACTTTTAATGAATGGAAGATCAATGTAGAGGAATACATCTCGGCCTAGGACAATTTGGCTGACAATTTTATGGTTCTTAGAGAGAATGTATTAGATTTAGAGGTATCCACTCTTAATTAGGGGATTTATATAGTTATTGGATCAAACATTATGATTCTTGTTTTTAATTATTTCTGGGGTTCCTTCTATGGTATAGTCCATCGCTTTGGATTTTCTTTGGTTTCACAATTTCTCATCAAAAGTGTTTTTGAAGTAAAAATTTAATTTTTTCAAAAATTAGAGTTTTCAAAAAATTTAATATCAAATTATTAAAAAGGTTCCTTTCATAATAAAATTTTTTATATTTGTCTTTATATTTCCTATAGAAAACATTATGTATTTTTCAAGGATATACTATTTTAGATTCATTTTAAATGTAATTTTTTTGAAAATATGTTACATTAGTTTTTTAAAATAATAATTTAATGGTGACATTATCTTTTAACATTTCTAAAAAGTTGAAAATGTTTTCTAAAATGTCATTTATGATTTATCCTCCATTTTCCTTTTCATATTCAAAAGTATTTACACTCATAAGATTTATATTACATGATTTGTCCATTAATAAACATATATACTTATAATTTAGGATATTTAAATCTGGGTTTCATATATTTCAATTATTGATCCCTTATTTTGTTGTAATTCTCTTCCCAACTATGTTATTTATATATTTTAATATCACAATGGGTTACCTTTGTTAAACATGTGATATGAGATTTTGTATCTATCCTCATTCCTCCTCTAGATAACAAATGTAATGTTTTTCTCTATCAAATATATTATCCATCATCAACTTATATAACATTATTCTTTTTGAATAATATTCATTCAATTTCATTGATTAAAGGTAATTCACCCAAATCCCATAAGTCGATTGATCAGAGAAATTAATGACTTAACCATATACCATTACACCATATGGTTTTTGATTTATATATTATTACATATAAGATTATTCCATTTATTGAATTGGAAAATATTAAAATATGTATATTATTTATTCTAATAAGGATATTTATTTATTACTAAACAATGTTGAAAACTAATTTTTTAACATTCAACATTCTTTCTCATTATTGGTTATGATCATGTTATCACTTTTATTGACATGGTTAAAAGTATTGGAATTCCATAAATTATTATTATAATATAAGAGATTGGTGTAAATGTTGAGTATATGTTGTTTACTCATTACATCAAGTTATAAACACATTTGAATTAAATAAGTGAAAAGTGGGGAAAAAAATATATATCCCCTGGATTTCTTAGTTAGTCTCATGAGACAAACATGTTTAGATTTTTTATGTATGCCTACAAAAATCAATATGATGTCTTGAATGCGGTATTTGATTAAATTATTGAGTTATCATCTATATCCATTATGAAAATAATGGCCTCTTGGTTGATTCATTAATAGTAAGATCAAGATGTCTCTCATTATGAATTCGATCACCATGAACTCAGTTATGATTGTCCATGTGATTTTTTTTAATTTCTATTAATAGATATATTATACTATTAGTTTTTACTGATTGTGGAATTATAATGATTATTTTTTTCCATAATATTTACACTAGGTGTTAAGACCCCGACTCCAGTTTCCCGGATCTAGTTCCTTAATTTATTAAATTGATATAATAATCAATGAAGTAACATCCCAAAGGACCAAATAGTTTAGTATTATTTGAAAACAAGATATATAAATAATTGTTTCTTTATAAATTTAAAGGAAAAAATATAACAAATATATTAGAAACACCCATAAACTTCTTGATTATCCCTGCATTTCATTCATAATAATCATCTACACATCCTGTGAATAAATAAAACATAATAAATTGGTGAGCTCAGATTCTCGGTAAGGGTAAACAATACAACAGAAGTAGTCATAAAAAAAATTAGGCTAGGTGAATAATTGAAACTCATTCAAATAAAACATAACATTGAGAAGAATATAGTAGGAACAAAATCTAATTTAATAATTCTATATAAATAGTCACATGAAACATAACCATGGACATTCTACTTGTCAACTAATCTCATGGTTTATAAATTAATAATATTATAATGAGGGAATTAATATATCAGACATAATAAACATATCATCGAGGTCTAATCCAAGACACCTGAAAGTATATGGTTAATTTCTCACCCAAATACATTTATGTTTTCTCTCATTATACCTTCTAATGCATTAAATGGATTTATTAGGCCCCTCTCATTACTTACTATGTCCAATGCATTCCTCAAATGTATAATAAAAAATGAATTTAAATCAAAGTTTCTCATACCACATTAAAATATTGGAATCATAATCATAGGTGAAAATACATTAATAAAATATTTGATAAATTCTTGAGTAAAATAATCCTTAAACATTCCAATGTGTCTCATACAACTTTGAAACATTTAAATCCTAATTCTTATAAGGGAATAAAATAAAATTAAACATAGAATATCAAAAGAATAAATAGGATCATGATATTATATATAAAATGGTAGTAAAAACATCACATACATTGAATAAGTGGATAACATCGCATATATCTCATATAATTTAATGTGAGATGAGAAAAACCCTTTTTACTTTGAAAAGAAGAGTTATATTAGAAAATAAATTTTATTTGTCATAAAATCAGATTGTAAACATGTATATACAAAAAAATAAAATGATGGTGATGTAAAATTACATTTTAGGGAATAAATGATGTCCAGCTTAAGTGAAATATTTTTAAAAATAGTTTTTAAGAAACTTTAGAAATGAGACTCTTTAATGTGGTTAAAGGAAACTATTAAAGAGTCTTTAAAATGGAAAAATGCATAATTTTTTCTATAAAATCATAAATAAATAATGACATTTTTTATGATAAATTTGTGATTTTATAAAAATATTGGTAGATTAAAACAGATTATGTGTGGCACTTGAAAATGGGTATGAAATTGGAAGGTTCCCTTAAATCGGTTTTTCTTATCGAGATGTATTGAAAAGATAACCTTATAAAACATGTATTCAAAAAGCAAGAAAAAATTAATCATATGTATTTATGATTTTAAAATATATAAACATAATTTATAATAATTCTATAAAAATAATGAATAATTAAATTTTGGTAAAGAGAGAGAAATTGTAACTCGAATAAAAAAATCGGTTTGGGAAGAAACCCTTACCTTATGTACGAAAGTGTTCTGTATTTACCTTAATGTCCTGGATAATCAAATAAAATACTTTAATTCATTAATTCAAAAAATTTGATACATTTATTTTATTTAATATAATTTTATTAATTCCTTTTATGGTCATTTTAATGAGTTATAAGATATAATTTTATCATTCAGGAGCATTTGTTTCCTTGGGGTTCATGATCGGTTTACATTTACATGATTATAGAAGTTCATGTGATACAGAAATATATATACAGAATTAAATTTATATGTTATGAATAAAAATATAGAAGTTTATATTTTTATTTAAGTCTTTTTTATTTTTGGCGTGCACATGGTTGATTAGATAACAGGTTAGTGATAATCGTTTCGATTGTTATGGTGGTTTTTTTATCATCACAAACTGGTTTTTTTATTAATTATCATTAAGTTTATATAATAGTTCTATAATATTATATATTATTTCATACATATATCATAATTTTTTTACCATAAAAATGGTTTTATGACCCAACTTAAAAAAAATTAATGGAAAATGAAAATGCATCATCCATGATTTCGTAAAATTAACACATCCCCAGCAATGTTATCATTTATAGAAAGAGAGAGAGAAAGTATTTTGATGATGGATCATTCCATTAAAATGATATAATTCTATTATATAAGTTATAATGTATTTATCTTGTATATTTATACAGTGTATGTGAGGTGAGGACAAGAAAAGAAAATAAAAATTAATGAGGATTTTTAACTCTTGAATTCTCTTCCTTGAGATCCACCTTAAGGGGATTGATTTTTTAATTTTTTTACACCAAAGAATCATGGACATGGGGGAGGGGATTAGGAATAGAATTGGGTATAAATTTGACAATAATTAAATCTTGGATGTTGTGAGGATAATAGGTGGTGAGGGTGGTATTTATAGTGGAGGAGAAGGGTGTTTTCTCATTATTTTATTCATTAATGTATTATTTAGGCTCGATAATATAAACAGTTTTAGAATTATCAACAAATATATTAAAAAAATTAATTTAAGTTATATATTATGGTTCTTATATTAGTGGTGACTTTATAACATCAACAATGACCCAAGGAATAGTGTATTTAACTTATAATGTATATATACTGTAAATCATTTTATTTTACTATTCACTGAAAATTCACATATTTCAGAAAAAATCCCCAAAATTAACAATTAAGCTTTATGAAACTTATAATTCTTAAATGAACTCTATTTTTGGACAATAATTTTCTAGACATGAAAATTTTAATTTTTAAATAAAATCATAATTTATTTAAAAAATACCAATTTTAAAATTATAATGGATTTTATGACACACTAAAAGAATAATTAAGGTGTCACAAAATTATCTTATAATCATATAAAAATAAAATATTAACTTATGAGTGTATTTTTGGAAAATATATTTTATTTTGAATCATTATATTAATTATAAAATTGTAAATAAATATTTACGACTTACAAAAATATCAACACTTAATTGGTCATTTCTAGATAATTTATTTACATATTCAATGATATAAATATATAATATTTTATTTTATATGTCACATAAAATTTATTTACACTTTAATCATTGTGGTAATTTTTCTAATGGACCCATTACTATTCCTAACAGTCAAATTATTTTTCCAATGGTCACATTACTATTCATTAAAAATGAATCTTTTCAAAAAAATACCAAAAATTTAACCAAAGTAAATTTTGATATTATGATTTCAAAAATAATGTTTATTTTTTCAATTATAACTTATACAAGTATAAAAATTTATATTTAAAACATTTACAATATTAAAAGGTGTTAAAATTGTGTTTAGATAAATATATATTTTTTATGTGTAAAATTGGATTTATTATATTTTCTACCACTAAAAATATTTTAGATGAATGTAAAAATATTTTATTGAATATATAATATAAAATTTTCAATAATATATTTCACTAAAGGTGATTAATTTAATTTATATGTATAAAATGTCAATATGGGCATAAAAATTGTTTTCATAAAGATACATCCTTTATATTAAATTGGTTTTCAATTCTAATAAATTCGTTACCAATGAATTGTTGTTATAAGAATGTGTAATATTTTTTTCACAATATATTTAATTTCTTTCATTTTCTCCATTATCAATATCTTAGATATAACTATAATAATTAAATAATAATATTTAATCATTTGTTAACCTCGTAAGCTTCTGAAAACGTTAAATTTAATAAATGAATATCTTAAAATCTTGGAGTGTTAGATTATCCCCTCCTACAATAAATTTCATCCTTGGAATTTTAAATTGTAATTAAAAATTAGTTGTTGATACTTAATAAATACTTTTTGGTAAATCTACATTGGAAATAGGGTTAATAAAATATCCTCTCAATAAGAGGGAATGTGAAAAGAAGAGGTCACCACAAACCTAGGATTTTATGTAGGGAAACATAAGTGCGAAGTGATAATATGGACATAGAAGAATGATCTAACCATCATGTTCTAATGGAGTGTGATGGAAAATATGGTCACTAGAAAGATAACCATCACAAAGCTGTAAATTTTTTATCGGTTAAAACACCTTTAATTTCACATAAAAGTCAATAGACATTATTTTTGTTCCAAAATATTTTTCCTTAAGTTGAGGGATTCTTTTAGTAACCATAATAAAACATGATTACATTCCATGTCATAATAAAAATCTTATCCTTTCGTTGTTCTTAAATCAATTTTCGCTTCACCCTTACAGCTAGAAATGGATGTTCATGATGAATTTTTCGCACATGAAGCACTTTTAACAAATGATATGGTCCTTAAGTAAGTATTTCAACCATTATTTTTTACTAAAACTATAAATATTATCCTAGGTTATCTAATATGATAATTCACATTTTAATCTTAATCAGAAATATCCTTAATCCATTCCATAAGTATTTAAACATAAGAATCATAAAAAATATGTCTATCCAAATTCAATGATCAAACATTTAAAAGGAATATAAAAAAAGTTAAAAAATAAACTTAACATAAAATTCCCAAAATAATGTAGCTATTATTATCACATAAAAATATATGAATACCTTAATATACTTTAAACCTTTATGAAAGAATCATGCCTTCAGGATTAAAGTCCTTAAATCCAAACATATAATAATTCCAACATAACACAAAAAATCAAATCATTAACCAACTTAATGGTCACTAATTATATCCCATAAACATCTAATTATTATTATATTTACATCAAAAATGTATTTATATTTATATTTCCCAAGTCATGTGTTTTTAAGTATATTAACATACAATAGAATCAATCATCTTGATTGCTAGTGATAATCATCACATGCTTCCAATTCCTTAATGAAGATATATTATTTTACAATCCTTATATATCTCATGATTATTATAACTAGAAATTTTTTGATAATACAACCAAATTAAATAATTCTTGAATCTAATAACATGTATAATAATCATTCCACTTCATCTATGGTAGTAGTATAATGGTTTCCATGATCCAGTATCCCCTTTTTGGATATATTCATTTAACACTCGAGACCTTGATTTGACTTATGTCCCATCTCCTTATAGTTGAATCATTTCACATTGGAATTATTTTTCTTACATTTTATTCACATGAATAGTGGCCTTTATCTCCATATTTGTATATAACTAACAATCCTTTCATGAAAGTTACATGGGGTTTCTTTCCACTGTTATCACATGTGGGAAAATACTTATTTCACTTCATTCCTTTATCCATTATTTTCTATATTTCCCTATTCTTCTCTTGCATCCATTCCATGTCAGAAAACATAGAAAATTATTTATCTTTCTTGATATGAAATGATATTGTATCCTCTTATGATGAGAATTTTTTGTGTGACTTCTTCCCTTTGAAATATTTTCATAAGACTATAAAATATATGATCATTCGTACACATTAGATCATGTTCATTAGTGAGGTTATCATTCCTTCTGCAAGATTACATTTCATAAAAAGTAGCACACACTAAATTAGGTTATTAATAATAACGCATAATCTCAAACTAAAAAACATTTCATAAATTGATAATTTATGCGTAACTAATCTCATTATCATAAATATGGTTTCATTGGGGATAAATTTACTTTTAAATCCTTAAAAATAATTCTAAAATAAAATGTAAATTATCCCTAATATATAATGATGGATTGTCAAACTAGGTTTTCAGTAAATAACATTTTCATGTACAAGTTTACCCCATGTTAGGCCAGAGACACCTTATTAGTGTTGTTACCCATAGGTATATCTGTACCCTAACCACGTCCCCTTTTATTATCCATATATGGGCCTATTTTTGGAAAGACTCTCATAATATCTACCTTACAAAAATTCAATGACTATAATATATACTTATCCTCGAAGTCTATCTTATAGTTATATTCTCTAATATATGTTTTCTAAATCTAGTTTCCATGGTTTCTACTAAACTTCCTATAATAAAAACTATAAAGACCCCGACCCCAGTTGCTTGAAGATGGTTTTGTAATTTATTATATTGGTATAATAAATATGGAATTGGCATCCCAAAGGAACGAGTAGTTTAGTTGTTTGGGAAAAAGAGATACATGCCTAATTTTTACCTTAAAACTTGAAATGAAAAAAAATAAAAAAAAACCATTTGAAACACCCATAAACATCATAATTAACATTACAAGTCATTCATAACAAACATCTTTACGTCATGTGGAAAAATAAAACATAAGAAAGGGGTGAAATCATATGATTAATAAGGGTAAAAATATAGTTTAATATATCATAAACATAAAAAATAGGTAAAGGTGAATAAATGTAACTCATTCTAACAAAACATAATTTTGATCATAATATGGTGGGAATAAAATCTGAATAAATAATTCCATATAAATAATCACGTAAAACATAATCGTGGACATTATACTAGTCAAATAATCACATGATTTATAAATTAAAAATATTCTAATGAGGGAAGGCATATTCCAGACATCATAAACGTACCAACAATGCCTCATCCAAGGATCCTGAAAATAAATGGTTATTTCCTCATCCAAAATCTGTTTCTGTTTTCTCTAATGAGACATACAAATGCATAGAGGGTTTACATAGTGCCCCGCCCATCAATTACTAATTTCAATGAATTATTAATATTCCTAATAAAAATATATCATTAAATTAAATATTCCCATACTAATTTTAAATATTTTAATCATAATCATAGATGAAAATACTCTAATTAAACCATTAATAAATTCTTGAGAAAAATAATCTTTGAACATTCCAATGTATCACATACCACTATGAAAAATTTATATCCTATTTTTTTGATGTATTAACAAAAAATGAAACTTATTATTTTATAATAATAATAACACTCATGATATGATATATCAAAGGGTTTTTAATACATCACATACAAGTAATAAGTTCAAAATAAGGAATATATCTCAAAGAAGTAAAGGTGATTTGAGAAAAAACCCTTTTTTACCTTGGAAAGAAGAGTTATTTTAGAAAATCAATCTTATTTGTCATAAAATTAGATTTAAGACATGTATATCCAAAAAATAAAATGGTAGGAAAATTGAAATTACATTTTAGGTATAATTATTTCCTAGTTGAAGTGAAAACATATAAAAAAGTGTTTAAGAAGCTTTAGAAATGAGTCTCTTTAATGCAGTTTAAGGATAATGTTATAGACACTTTAAAATGAAAAAAGTCATAATTGATTGGATAAAACAAAAAAAATAACAAAGATAATTTTTCAAGATAA
The DNA here is from genome assembly GCA_963277665.1 of Viscum album. Taxonomy (NCBI): domain Eukaryota; kingdom Viridiplantae; phylum Streptophyta; class Magnoliopsida; order Santalales; family Viscaceae; genus Viscum; species Viscum album. The sequence goes on from OY728157.1 coordinate 1,471,370,480, forward strand.
AATTTTTGATTTTAAAAAAATATCAGTCGCTTAAAACAGATTATGGGTTGTACTTGAAAATAAGTAATAAATTAGATTGTTCCCTTAAATCAGGATGGCTTATCAGGATGTAATGAAAATAAAAAATTATAAAACATGTATTCTCCCATCATGAAAGATAAAATAATTTTTATATATGAGTTTGAAACATATTACTGTAATTTAAAATATATATATTAAAATAACGAATAATTACATAGGGTTAAAGATAGATAAAGAGTAACCTGAATGAAAAATGGTTGTTCGGGAAGAACCTATACAATATATCTGAATGTGGTCTACACTTGACCTTAATGTCATGGATAATAAATTTAAATCCATTAATTAATTAATTAATCACTATTTATACATTTATATAATGTAATATAATTTTATTATGTCCATTTATTTTCATTTTAATGAGTTATAATATACAATATTATCGTTTGGGAGTGTTTGTTTCCTTAGTTTTCATGAAAAGATTACATGTACCTAAGTATAGATGTTCTAGTAAAAAGTTAATAGATATATATAATTAATGTTATATTTTATTAATTAAAATATATAAGATTAAATGGTTATATAATTATTTTTTATTTTTGGAGTGAGGATGAATCATTAGAAAACACCTTAGTGATAATCATTTAGATTATTTTAGAAATTTTTTTATCATCACAAACTATTTTTGATTTATTAATTTACAAAATGTGTATATAATAGTTCCATAATATTACATAGTCTATAATACATATATTATAATTCATTTTTACCATATAAATTTTTTTATTACTAACCTTGAAGTTGTTACTGGAAAATAAAAATGCATCATCTGTGATGTTAGTAAATTAACACATCACCGGTGATGTTTTCATTTATAAAAAAAGAGGGAGAAAGGAGTTTGATGATGGATATTCCATTACCATGATATAATTCTAGTATATAAATGATACTTTATTGTTGATTTATCATTGTATATGGGAGTTTATAGTAGGATTATAAAATCAGTGAAATTGAAAATAAACTAATAAAGAAAGAGGATTTTTACCTCTTCAATTATCCTTCTTAAGAACATCCTTAAGGGGATTATTTTTTTGCATTTTTTGAGACAAAAGGATTTTAGATATAAATAATGGTCTTGGGATGAGTATTGGATAGAAATTGGGAAAGTATTAGTGTTTGGAATGCATGGGAAGAAGTGTTGATGGGGGAGGTATTTATAGTAGAGGAGAGGTGTGTTTTCTCATTATGTTATACATTATACTACTATTTTGCCTCAAAACCGTAAATAATTTGATCTTTGTCACCAAATATATTAAAATAATTAATGTATGTTATATATAATGGTCCATAAAATAGGGATAACTTTATCACACCAGCAATGACATGAGTAATAGTGTGTTTAACTTATAAAGTATATATATTGTAAATTATTGTATTTAACTACTCACCAAAAATTCAACTATTCCAGAAAAATCCAAAAAATTCACTATAACAATTTTTTGACATGTAGAACTAAAGAATAAACTATATAATTTAAAAATAATTTTCTAAATATTATAATTTTAAGTTTTAAAAAATCATCATTTATTCGAAAAATATCGACTTTTAAATTATAACTGATTTTATAACACATTGAATGATTAGTTAAGGTCTTATGAAATCATATTATAATAATAAAAAAATATTATTATTTTATTAGTCTATTTTATGAAAACATATTTTCTTTTATATCATTATATTAATAAAAAAATTAAATAAATATTTACGACTTATAAAAATGCCAGTACTCAATTTTTCATTTTTAAAATATTAATTTACTTATTCCATGATATAAATAATCTATATTTTAATTTATGAGATACGTAAATTTTATTTATGCTTTAATAGGTGAGTAAATTATTCTAATGGGTAAATTACTTTTCTTAATGGTCAAATTATTATTCCAACGTTTGCATTGTTATTCCCAAAAATGAAACTTTTCAGAAAAATACAAAAAAATTAACCAAAGTAAATTTTGATATTGAGAATTCATAAATTATGTTTATTTGGTCAAATATAATTTATAAAAGTTATAAATTTAATATTTAAAACTTATTATCCATTAAAATGTGGAAAAATTGTGTTTAGATAAATATATAGTTTTTATTGATAAAATTGGATTTATTCTTATCTTATACCTCAAAAAATATTTTTGTTGAATGGAAAAATATTTAATTGAATATATATTATATAAATTTCATTAATATAATTAAATAATTTTGATTAAATTAATTTATTGATATAAATTCTCATTATGATGAAACACATAGTTTTTATAAAACTACATCCTTTATATTCAATTTGTTTTCATTTATAATTAATTAGTAACCAATGAATTAATTCTATAAACATGTGTATTATATATTTTCATAATATACTTAATTTTATTAATTATATCGATACCTAATATCTAGGAGACAACGATAATATTTAAATATTAATTTTTAATAATTTTTAAGCACGCAACCTATCAAAAAAAGTTGAATTTTAAAAGTGGAATAAAAATAAATAATGGGGTGTTTCACTAGGTTTATGTTCTGATTGCCTCAATTTTATTTTTTATTTATTGATAATTTGATATCATTTTTTCTTATGTTTCAATTTCATATCATTATACAGGAAATTATTATACATGATATAAGACTATAATAATTGAATGTGTGGGGTAGATTTGGGATATTTTTAAGACTTATTATGGATTTTTTAGTTTCCTATATAGTAGAAACAATTTTATTTTTTGAGAATGAAATGGGATTTATTGGTTTTTTATTTTTTTTATTATATAAATTTATAAACAAAAAAGGTTTTGGAAATTTATGTAATGAAATATTAAATTTATTTCATGATATCATGGGATATTTATGTTTAAGAATCTACAGTTGGAATTGAAACTAGTATGTAATGTATGTCTTTATGGCACAAGATCTAGGAGTGAAGTTCCAAGGATCCACATTTGATATTAAATCTAGGTTTAGAAAACAATATGGATTATTATGTTAATTTTGTATAATTTAAGGATGGATAAGTTAATATTGTTCATAATTTATAAGGGAAAGATTAACTTTTGGTATAGTAAATGAATTAATGTTAACGTAACAATGCACACTTTATTTAGGGATTACGATAAGAGAACATTATTTAAAATCTTAAGAATAAGTATATTATAGGATAACATCCTACTATTTTTGTAAAAGATTTATTGTATGGTTCTATATGAAATAACAACCATGTATGTATATTATAAGTTAATCCATGCTACATAACAGATATACCTAGGGGTAAAAACTCTAAAAAGGTTATGTTGAGAGTTAGTTCAATCATCACTTGGTGCATGAATAAGAGGTCTAACAAAACATCTGGGATGAAAATACTAGTATATATTCTTTGGTTAATCACATACTCTTTACATTTCATTAAAAATGATTTATTTAGTGGATGAATTAAGTTATTGAGATTACACAACATAATGTAACCTAGGAAGAACCAAAATACATATAGGATGAACCAAGTGTGAAATATTTAAAGTGAAAAAATTATTGGTTTAAATAAAGGTTTTATTATAGAATACATAATGGGATTGATCTTCCATATTCATATAATAATTTTATCAGATTTTATTATTAAACATTTTGGGTTTTATTATATACTTGAAATACTAGCAAGGAAATGAATCTGGAAAAGGTGTGTATCTAAAAAACAAAATGTATTATAACTGAATAAGGGAGCACACATAAAAGGTTTATAATATTATAATTTTCCTCTTATAATAAAAAAATTTAGTTTCCTTGTCTTACCTATGGTATTTATATTCATAACTTAGTATAAATTAAATCATGATACTCCTTTCTATTTTCATTAGTGATTGATATTTATCAACAATATTATGGTATATTCTTGAAATTTATAAGAATTATATGAGAATTTTAAGGATTATTCATAATTAATTATGATTTACTCATTTGTAAAATTATATTAAATTATATAAATAACATTTTAGAGTATTATTTTGAAAATTTTACATTGTTGTGGATAACTAATCAAGAACACTAGATTAAGGGATTGACTACACTTATGTTTAAGATTTTTTTTATTTTGAGAAATGTAAGTAAGATATTATTGATATCCATAACATTAATTATTTATTTAATTAACAAATAATCCATTATATTATTAGAAAAATATATCTAATATTTCGTATTATGATATATATCAATAAGTATATGACTTTATGAACTATTGATTAGTACATTTGATGGTTTAAGATAAAGTTAATTTTTTTGGAATATATGTTTTACTATAGTTTATTTTTGTGGAGAATGAAATGGTTTTAAGAAAGGTATATTATGTATATCATTTGATTAGGGTATATATATACTTGGTAATATGATTGAATCAATGATTAATTTTATTTTATTTTTTAAATATATGTAACCTAATATATCAATATAGGGTCTGGTAGATTTCCTATTAGATTTTGTATATTGAATGATAATTTTGTTAAGATTACCCTCACTCACATTGATTACTTATTAATGATTGTAATTGAGATCATGCAATTTATTTTATTGGATATAATGTAACACATCAATTGCTTAAAAGTTTATTACCTTTAATAAAGTTGATGTGTTTGACAGATTTCTCCACACACAATATCGAATATAAAAGAAACCATAACATATTTAGATAAAATATAAATATTTAATTATGGTTTTTAAAACCATTCCATTAAATTTAAAAAAAATCATAGGATTAACCAATTTATACAATATTTGTGGAATGAAAATAAAATAATATTTTAATATAACGTAACTTTAGTGAATAAATATAATTTTATTCTTAAAAATGTTTCATAGATAAATTTTATTATTATATGATATGAATTTCTATTTAAATAAATTGGTGATTAATGATGATAAAATTTATTTGATATAAAAAATTGGTTAACACTAATTTAGTTGTTAAATGATAGGAAATAATAATAATAGTTGGTATTGGAAATTTATATTTTCCTATAAAAAAATTCATTCATTTTATCTGAAATTGATTACCTAAAATTTAAATTTATAAGTTTTATAATATGAATTTTTAAAAAATTGAATCATTTATTAATTATAAATAGTAATATTTTCTTATTATTATTTTTTTTTATTTTTAAGAAATGTTGGATTTTTAAGTGAATTGTACAATATACCATTTTCAAAAAAATAATCTAATTTAATAACATTATTTGTACGTATGTATGACATAGAAATTTGGGAAATAATATTTTACCAAGAATATGCATTTTATAAATTAAATAATAAATATAAATATGATTTATTCTAGTTAAAAAATCTATATCTGATATTTTATAACTTAAGTAACATTTTTCTCAAGAATTTTTTTAGTACAGTATAAAATTAGTATTTTCAAATTTAATTTTACCACTTTTATAAATTGTATAAAAAAATTGATTTAAAATTTTTAATCATTACTAAAAAATTATTTGTCAATAACCATTTTAGTTTTAAGAATATATGATAAATTACATAGGTATGAACTTGATATAGTATAAAAAATTAAACTGGTAAAAATTTATGTTATTACGGTAAAGAGTTGAAAATAATTAAAACATCTGCTAAATTTGTAGGAATAGTATTTATAGATCCAATCAATCCCAAACTACATTGTTTCTAAATTTTCTATCCTATTTTCATGTGATTAACTTCCCATTATTAAATAGTTATTGGAATTTACAAAAATGTCGCCCCTTTTATCATATAAAAGGGGAATCTCACCACTCAGTCAATACCATTCCCAAAATTTATTTTTATAATGAATCACAATAATTTTTCCTAACCTAAGATTCCTATATTACTTATATTATATTCTTGTAGAAAAATTATCCAAATCCTTCTATTTTTGAGGGATCCGTCGAGGAAATCTCAAAGTGTGAACATGAGTAATACTTTTTTAAATAGCTTTATTCCATTCAATATTATTATTATTATTACAATATTAATATATATATATAATGAATTTATTTTTTTATATAATAAAAGTTATATATGCTAAGGGGAACTGTTAACCACCTTTCCCCTATTTCTTTAAGAAAAAATTTCCCTTTTTCGATGTGTGAGGTTTACCACCTCCATATAGAGTCATGTTTCTTTGTCCTTAAACACGTTAAACTGATGGTATTAATACTAAATTTAATAAATAATTCTAATATTTATAATATATTTTAAATTATTATACGATATAATATATGTTACATTTCTTATTTTATCTGTAAAATGAAATTATCAACCATGCATGCATGTGGACTACAACCTCTATTGAATGATTGATTTTTATTTTTCAATTCATGACCACTTTATATTTATGGTCATGAGGATGAATTTAATTAATAAATACTTCTTCCATGATATCATTAATGTTATGTTATTAACAATTGTTCAAACTATTAATGACATGATCAATAATTGTCTTTAATTTAATAATTTAAAACAACCAAACAAAGAAGAAAATGTGTTTATTCATATTATTTAAAATTTTAAAATAATTCAATTATTCTTATTATTACTTAATATTATGATATATCACAATATTAAACACTAAAATAGAACATCATTCTTTTTTTATAATTATATTTCATTTTAACCACCACATAATCATCCATTAATAATTTTATGTTAATATTTTGGTTAGTTTAATCATCTTCTTGAACAATGATTTTAATATATATCATGGATAAATATGGGGAAAAATTACTATACTAATATGATATAAAAATTTAAATAATATTTTTTTATTTTAACATTATTATTAATCTCATTAATGGGGAAAGAATATTTCATTCGTTAAGAATCACTAAAAAATGATCATTATCGACTTCAGCTTCATTGGGTATAATCAAAATTAAAATGAAATGAAATTATATAGTTATAACATTCCTAAAACATTGGTTCCATTACATTTATTATCTTGGAATATTAAAAATTATATAAATAATTTATACAATCACTTTTTTTACAAAAGTATTATAATTTACCAAACTATAAACACAATATGTGAGAAAATATATGAAAAAAACAAATTATAATTGATATATATTATAAATTTATATAGATTTTATTATGGATCAAAATAAATTTATTAATATAAATAATTTTTGGTATATTTTTTTAATGTAATTTTTTAAAATTCAGTACACTATGTAAGGGTTTCTTATCTCAATGTTCACCTCTTGAGTCATATTTCTTATTATTCTCCTTGTAGTATATGGAACGGGGTCTCTACATTCATGTTTTATATTCTATATCATAATTATCTATATATTTATTATATTTTATCTCTAATTTGAAATTATACCCTTCAATGGGACTTTTGATATGGATTATACTATTGTGGTAAGGGTTTTCTTGATCTCAATTTTCATTATTTGAGACATAATACATTTTTAACATTATGTTTTACTTTTATTTTTTATTTACTACCCATTAATATATTTTAATCATGTTTTTTGGTATTTTAAGGGATATACTAAGCTAAATCATATTAATTTCTTTATATTGGTATTGATTAAATTTTTACCCTAGTTATAAGGATTTTTTTAACTCAATTTTTGTTCATTAAGTTATGATTGTTCTCTTGAACTTATTTTACATAAGTGATTTAAATTATACCCTTTTTTATATATATATTATCTCTTTTTTATTTATATTACTACTATATAAATCCTTTTCAAATACTTCTTACCATATGGAGTATGTTTCATGTATGGAATATTGATAACTCAAAAGAAAATTAGTTAAATTTTTTTTCCAGAATAATGTTCTTCGGTGCTTGGGTTATCTCAATCTAATATTTTCATATATGGTATTAAAAATAACCTTTGGAAAAATGAAGTTTTAATATAATGAATGTTTTAGTTCTCTTTTAGTAATATGGGTTTTCAACAATAGTAATTTCAATGTTTTAAAAAGGTCTATTTCTTAATATAATATTTTATATATTAATCCAAAATTTATATATAAAAAATTTTAAAATCTTCATGTATCCAATATTGGAGTTTTTTTAAAAAATAAAATATTTTGAAAATATTTCACTTCACTTTTTCAAAATATAATTTTGAATGTTTCATGTATGTTAATAGTCTACTTTAATGTGAAAAAAAATTCTAAAAACTATTTTACATTTTAACCACTATTTTATGATTCATATTAAAAAGAATTTTCACTAGGGGTTTTATGTAGCATTAGTTACCATGTAATATATATATATATATATAAGTTTGGGGATTTTACTCAATGTTTGAATCAAATCTATATCTAATACCATTTTCTATGATACCATTCGAGGCATTGATTTACAAGATTGTTTTTCATTCATTTCAATTTACTTATGAGATTACATTATTAATATAGAGATATGTTCTTTTAAAAAAATCCATATTATTTCACTGGAAATATTATTTAATTTTCTTGTCTATAAAATATTTAATCCATCACTGACTTTATGAATTTCCATAACCATTCTTCCAACTACTATACTTTTGGAATACGCGTTTTTTCAGTTATTTTATTGAATGGATTTACCCTCAATGAAATATTTTTATTGATTGAAAAAATTATTGAGTATAATGTATAAACTTACACAATGTTTTTTATTTAAGGATTACCACATGTAAAATATATCCCATTTATTGATTGGGTATCTTTTGAAAATCCATTTTCTTGTTATTTCTATATGGTTATTTATTGATTACTCAAGAAGGTTGACTGTATATTTTATTACAATCAACATTCATTGAAAATATGGTTTATGATCATTTTTTCCCTTTTATTGAAATCAAGAAAATCATTCATGTTCTGTATATTGTTATTCAAATATGTATTATTTGTGTAAAAGTTTATTATGTGTTGATTACTCATTATCTCATATAATAAATGTGTTAATATTAAAAAAGTGATGGTTGGGGATGAACATTATATATTTCCTTTATACATTAGTTTCCCCATGAGAGAAACAAGTATTTTTATTTTTTTCATGATAATCCAATTCAACAATATATCATAATTATGGTCTTGATGACAATAATGATGTAAGGGTTATGGCTTTCTTGGTAAGAATGATGACTTGGATGTGACCATGATGGTAAGATCATGATGTATAAAATTATACATTCCATAAAAAGTAATTATTTTTTATTATGAAATAATATTTATATTTTCATTTCAGTCCATAGATATATTATTTACTATTTTTTTGTTTATTTTAGAATTATAATGATTAATTATTCATGAAAAAATATTTTTTCCATCTTTATAACTTTATTTCATCAGTTTTTTGTTTTCCCTTATAGATAACTTGATCTCACCCATTATTATAATTAAAAAATAAAACTTATGTAAGAAATATTATTTATTAACCTTAAATCCTTAATAATAACAATTCATAAATGGTTTTGATGTAAAACGAAATACAACTCTCCATGTGGATGCAATCTACTTATAAGCAAGAAGGATGCATATGTTTCCCATTTTATAGAGAAGGAGATGAATAAATGTTTCACTATGTTAAAAATAATATATATGTATATGGGATATATTTATTTTATTTTATCATCATTGCTATTATATAATTAAATTAGGTATAATATGAAATAAATTGAAAACACTCGGTCTGGAGTTGTACCTCTTATTTGGACAACTACTTTTATATTACATGTTATCCCATCAAAGGATGTTATTTGAATCAATATATGTCCTATAGATCATAGGGTTGGATTTTTGGAATGGATTTTTTCTATTATTCACACAGATAATGGGATCTTAATATTTGAGTATGAGAGTATATGTGGTGTCCTTTTATATGGGATGAAGAAGATGCACTTGGAATTTTATATAAGATTAAATTATATTTTTTTATTACTTATTATAAGTGGGTATAAATGACTTATAATCGAATATGATATTATATAATGATGAATTATGACTATCAAAAATGATCTAGATGATTTTTAGGTCATTTTAACACTTATGATTAATGTTTTAACCCTTTCAAGATGTTTTAACTCTTACCGCAATAAAATAATTTTTTACCAAATTTACTATTATAAGTGACCAAAAATTATTTTGAAACTATTAAATAATGATAATTTTGATACATAAAAATATTTTATCAAGTTTAAATGATAAAATTTTTATAAGTTTTATAAATTAATTTTAAAATAAGTATGAAAAACACAATAAACCATTTTAACAAAATACATCAAAAAAATAAAAATGAGTTTACATATATTACATTCCAAATAAAAACATTCAAATGAATGTTAACATATTTAAATTTACATATTATATATGCATTTATGTAAAAACATTCATCAAAATATTTATCTAGTTAATTAAAAAACACATTTAATGTTTGAAACAGTTTTTATGGAAACATCACTTTATATGTTCAAATTATTTTATTTAATTTTCCTACCAATTTATTACCAGTGAATTAATTATTTCTCTTCGTAACAAATAAATTTTTATAATTCATTTATTCAAATTCATACCCTCTATCCCAAAAACTTGTCAATAACTATCAAATTAAATAATAATTATAATTAAATAGTATATTGTGGTTCATGTAAATGGTTTGTTTCTTTTAAAGTAGCCTATAAAAGGATTGATATTTATAAGAGAAATATCTCATAATATATTTTGTTCTTACAATATGATTATATTTTTTCAAATACTTATTAAATATTTCTATTGAAACTCAATGTAAACAATAGATCTTGGTCAAGTACAACTCATAGTTGTACTCTATGAATCCTTACAACTTCATTTATATATACCCTATCCAGTTAATCAAGAAAGGAAACTTCTTGAATATATATTATTTTTTAATACTTTTTATGGTGGTAAAATATAACTTATGTTTCATAATAATCATTAGAATTCATAGGAATACCAAGAGTAAAATATATAGTATTGTTCCTCCATTTCTTTACTTGTACTAGTAGTTATTTCATCATCCCCATTGACATATTTCATTATACCTTAACATTCTGGAATACTAACCATCAAGATACATACGATAAAACCACTTTCTTCTAGTTTTACCACAAGAAATTATTCTTTAAATCTCTTCACATTTTTTCGGGTTAGATAAGAAATGATGATTTATATGAAACGAGGAAAAGATCTTTCTTCACTTCTATTATTAATGCAACTAATAATCATTTATTAGATCTTATAAATCCGTCATCATAAAGGTTGAACTCTGGATTTTTTTCCAATATTATTTGTTGCTATATATCCTCATTTTATCTTCCTTGATCATGACATGGATGGATGGATGATCACTCATTGGGGAAAGATATTATTTCGCCCCATCCCATGTGATTTTAAAGTATATCCTTTGAAAATCCAGGATTATTGGGACACTTTGAATCCACATCATGGATATGTTATTATTATCCTTCCAAATTAAATAATTAACCACATTATTTCCATCCAATTGTTGTAATATATAAATTATCCATAGTCCTTTCCTAACTCCAACCATATGCTTTGATGTATATTGGACTCGTTTTGTGTGACTATAAATTTTATGATCCTATTACTAATATATATTTAAAAAATTTAACTATATAAGTATTTTTTATATAACATCAATGAAAATTTTATTATTTATAGATCCAAATTATGTGTCGATTAATTTTTACCCTGAATCATTATTTGAAAAAATTAATAATCTACCAATATTTTATTATACATGAGGAAACATCACAATCCATTATTTAATGAAACATTTTATATTATTAACTCATCTCTAATGTAGGGTAATGTGGGTGAATTTTTAAGAATATCATACCAATCCAAGAAAACTATGGATCTACATTATCGTGGTTGGTTAAGTCCGTTATTCAATCTCTTATTTTTTTGAACTAAACATATTTGTACCATAACTTCTAATTACATGATCCCTAAATGACAAATTTAGTAGGTATAATTCACACTTTCTAAATTTGGAATAAAATTTCTCTTTTTTCAAGGTATATAGTAAAATTTTCAATTGATATTCAAGTAATTTCTTGATCATGAAATATATGATAGTATTGTGTATAAAGGCTACCCAAAATGGATTTATGAAATTTATGATGTCTCAATTAAATGGATCTATGAAATATAATGGGGATTAAGGAGTCCAAATGGAATCACTCTGAAGTTATAGTGCCCATATCTTGTATAAAATCCTATCTTGGGTACATCCACTCTTTTCACTAATAATTGATGAAATCTATATTAATGTAAAACATTTGAGGTGGATTAATCCCCTCATATCTAATCAAATAATATATCTTGGGGGTGTTTTTTTGTATTTTGGATCAGTTTCTGTATGGTTACCATTAACCCATAAACCAGCTTTGAGAACATGAAAAAAAATGATTTCTGGTAGGACCGGTTAACCCCTACTGAAAAACTTTGGCATAAAATCCCATAATCAATATTATCTTAATATTACTTCTTTGATTTATTTATTTGAATTAGGTTCAATATATGAGGATTATTTGATATAAGAAAATTCATATGTATGAATTCTATTAAAAACTAAACCTCGTAATCCAGGGGAAGACTAGAAAACACATTTAAAAATATAATGACACATTCATAAATATAATTACACATTCCTTTAAAATATTTATATATTTAGTATCAAGTCTTTAAATAATTATTTTAACCTAATTACCCTAATTATTTGGTATTTACAACTATATAATTGAGTTAATTTCCATAAGAAGTTGATGTCCATCCATGTTTTGATAGATGATCATCATTTGATTAAATATATGAATTGTGAATTCTTGATGTTGGAAATTAATATGGGATCTATATAGAGCGATTCAATACGTTCCCAAATTCAAATAAAATTTCATTGAAGGAATAATAATAAGATTTTTAATAAACCCATTGCTAAAAACATTTATTGGAGACTAGTTATAAACGTCATATTTACTCATCGTACCACTAGGGGTTTACAAATATAATATAATATTTCGTAATTAGGATGGGGATTCAATGCCATAAAAATTATTATATATAAAGGAGTGCGTAAATATAGATTCAAAGATGACATTACTAGTTCAATAGTGAATGATAAGGGAACATTTTACCACTTCATTTTTTTGAATCACTTTCTTAGTTTGAATTAAAAATTATAACCATTTATTAATTATATTTATACATTGTTGACATAAATTTTGTTATTAAACCTTGGAATGGTTCACTTGATCATTTGATATCGATACTCTTATAATTAAATCAATTGAGTTTGGGTGGTACGATCGAGTTTTATTTTAATCCATTTAATTCATTAGTCTCTTTATATGTCTTCAAAATTCATTTTATTGACTAAAATATTTTCCACGCATGAAGAATTTACCTTTATTTTTATATCAATTTCCACCATGGTTATTCAAATATTTTCAGCATGTAAAAAGAATAATTTTCTTTCCCAATGGGTTTTATCAAATTGTTTCCAGAAAACATTATTCTCCGCTTCTTCATGGAAAAATAATGTGAATAATGGGGGTCTCCAATTTTCATTTCAACCTCGAATGCTTGTCAAACAATATATTAACAGATACCAGATTCTGTTATAAATAATTAATTCAAGAGTCTTATATTTAATACACTACTAAAATGATAGATTTTTCATTCAAGCTCTATGTTAAAATCAGAATCTTACTTGCAATTAATGATTACTTTTTTATATGTATAAATGGATTCATCCACTTATTTTTACTAAGCTCCATGAGTTCCATCCCCATTTTATTATAAAGTGTGATAGGAAATTATTTATTGAATAATAATTATTAAAATCCTCTTATTCAATTGATTTTATTTCTTATTCCTATAATATATTCATAATTAGAACCCACAATTGATTATCCTCGCCTTCTTAATGATAAAGAACTAAACTAATATTTTTATGTTCATATCACTATATAATAGAAAATATATTTTCTATTTTGTTTATCCATTCCTTAATAATAATTATTTCAGAATAACCACTAAAGATTTTTAAACATTATTATATTAAGGACTCAATGTATATTTGATCCTTTCATTTAATGTTTGGGAGTTAGAAATTTTTTTTCATATCTCGAGATATTTTAGTGTTCATAGTCATGATATTTTGAGTTCTAGAATCCATCCCATTTTGTTTAAAATTACCAATATCATTTTATTAATCATCACACTCATTGTTAAGTTAATTTCTTTAGGATTCATCCATTGACAAAAAATAAAAAATGTAAATATATTTTTACTTAATAATAATTATAGTAAAAAATGATATGATACATAATATAAATCTTATTTTTTCTTAAATTATGAAACCTTCACTTAAAAATATGAAATTTTTTATTCATGGGAGAATTTTTTTTCAACATATTTTTTTAGGTTATATCCTATATTTTATAAAATCATAATTTCCAAAAATATCTAAAACATGCATTGAAACCAACTAAGGTTACCAGAGAATAATATATATACACATAACCACATTTTATAATAATATTTATTCCATATCACAATAAATTACACTCTATAACCTAAAGTATTAGTGTATTTGGAGATTATATACATAAATAACTTAATTTTTATCATTTTAATCAATTACCATATATAGATTTATTTAATGATACACTTTTATACACACCATATATAATACAGTTCATTATAACATGGGGAATGGAAACATAAGAAAGGGTTAGCTCGGATACTTAATAACGGTAAATATAAATTATATTAATCAAACATCATCTGTAATTATAAGATAAACATATGACTATGAGAACATAATCAAGGTAAATGATCATAATATAAAAGGATTATACCCTAATAATTGGTCATAAATCATTATTCACAGAGTAGACATTTTAGAATAACTTCATAATTGAGATGTATGAATTTGGAAACTTGAGTCAATCATCATGAGCCACGATAACATACCATAGGCATAAGAATTTGGCATATACATAAGCGTAGAAATAATTTTTTATGAAAATGAACACTACCAATACTGTCATCACATATTGGATAGAGTCTAATATTGGATTCAGTTCACTCCTCGATCTCATACATGTCATATCCTAAGATATAAAACCATACCCAATGAATTAGAGGTTTATAATAGACCAACCTATCAAAAAATGATAAACCATACATATATATGCTACATGGTCATAGAAACATTAATAATTCCATCTAAGATAAATTCACCTCTTAATAAGAAATGATTACCATGAAAATATTAATGTAACATTATCATTATCCATCCATAAAAATAAGGTGAATGGTACCATTAAATAATATACCGAATGAATCATAATTAACATTTAACTATGTCGACATATATAAAACCCCTTTTATAAGATAATTAAAAAATTTATTTGATCAAAAACATGAAATATCCTTTTTATAACCTTTATTTTCAAATAAAAAATAAACAAAAGGAACATATATTACTTTAAAAAACATAAAAAATTAGAGAGGAATATTTATTATGTAAAATTCCTATGAAATCCTTAAAAATCAAGTGAAATGTGATAAAAAATGATCCTTTTGACACTTTAGTAAAGAGATTCAATGTTGGTCAAAAATAATCATAATGAAAATTTTAATGTAAATAAAGTAATATATGTCATAATAGAACTAAATTAATAATAGAAGGATATATAAGGAAACAAATAAAAAAATATAATTTTTGTATACATTGAAGAAACATATTATCAACCAAAAGAGATGAGATAATGTCTACTATATATAAAAATTTCCCTTCAGTCAAATTGTGATATGAAGTGAGAATCATTAAGAATATGTCCTAAAAATTTATTAATAAACATTATAGAATAAAATAGATACATTTTAGAAAGAAGAAAATATAATTTCTCTAATATAATTTCAAGAATTACAATCTTAATTCTCATAAGATATTTGTAAGGAAATCCTTTCCATTACCCCTAACATCTAAAAAAGTGATTTAACCAACTATATAAAATCATAATAATCATAAAGACTTATTTCTAAACCTTATTCAGTTATATTTTCTTTTATATACTTCCATTATAACCATTAATTACACACATATTAATTAGTTATAGTTTATTTTCATCATAATATATTATTAAAATTAATTATTTCATATAAGTTTCATATTAGAGATGTATGTCCACATTCAGTGATACTAACTTCATTATTCCTGTATTATTCAAGGTATTAATAATATTTTGTTATAATGATTTGTATATTTCACTATTCATTTAATGGAATGTATGGTTATGTTTCATGTGAATGGAATCCATGAAGAATATTTTCTAGGTAACATATTGATAACAATGAGTTACTTAATACTAATCATTAATTTTTTTCATCATTCATAACTATATTCATGAAATATTTAAATATTTGATATCATATATTTTTAGTATTGATGTTGTGATACTTTTTCATGGTGAAAATAATGATTTTGGTAAATCATTTTTCATGTAGGATGTATAACCAACCCAAACAACACCTTGAAATTATAGTTTATGAGTAAGATTTTTGAGTTATATAATAGAAGCATAACTTCTAAAGAAGAACTAAAATGTTAATTTAACATGATTATGTTTTATAATAATATTTATAAATAGTTAATATGAGAATGTAATTAAATATTTAGTAAAGAACATGGATACTTACTTGACAGATTTTCTCCTTATCGACATGATCACAAAAGGGATAAAGGATTTAGGATTCCATATTTGAAATAGGAAGTATACAACTATAATAATAAATTAGTATAGGTTATATGGTTATATATTAAATATTGAATCTAATTGTTTGATTGTTCTTTTAGGGTTAAAGAGAGGTCCTTTTATATGTGAGTTTTGACTGGTATTCACGCAAATATTCCATCATTAATGTATAAGGTGGTCAAATTAAAAGAGGGAGGTTACGAAGTGGAAAAATATATGGTTATTCAATTACCTCAGAAAAAAATTTATAAATGGATTTAAAATATTTCAAGACTTTATGAGTTATTTTATTCATTTTTACTTAATTTTACATTTGTTATAGCAACTCGATTTTTACCTTAGTAACTTCTTTTTTTATCCAAAAATGAAATTGACCTCTTTAACTAATTTTATTGTTTTGTTTAAAAAAATTTAATTTTTTAATATAATTAATTTTCAAAATATCTAAAATTTATCATCTAAATTAAAACAAAATATATATAAATGAAAACATATTTTATAGAAAAATTAATTTTTAAATTCTATATGTTGTTAATAATATTTCATATAAACTACAAATTACATGAGTGTTTATATTTTTTCCACTGAATAATTACAATAGATAATTTATCTCAAATTTATTTAGATTAATATAAATAATAATTTTAAAAAAAACATTGAAAAATATCATTTTTTAATATAAATTTTTTTTTACCACATCTTATTAAAATAAATTAAACTTATTCTAACCATTTCATTTTATCAATCTATTAGTATTGAAATTTATATTTTAATTTTTTTAATTTTTTTAACCATTCCATTATCACTATAATAATAATAACAATATATAACACATAAAAATATATAAAAAATTAGTTTAAAATTATGATTCTTTTTTTTAGAAATTTGAATTATATTATTTTGAATTTGTTAGAAAAACATTTAAAAAATTAATATACCTATTAGATACATTCATACCTATTATTCATATAACCAATTACCATATTTCCAATGACCATATTTATAATAACCATATTTCCAATGACCATGTTTTTAATGGATAATTATCATTCCAAAATATAGTCTTATATATATTCTGAGAATCATTATCATATTAATTTAATTTCCTCTAAATTTACCTATTTTATTTCAAGTTATTTTTATTATTCCCATAGTTTTAATTAAAGGAACGATCGTCAATTTATTATATGAGAAAAAAGATGACAAATTCATTATCTTTTTATTTATATTTAATTTTATTCCACTTGTAGTTTTCTTAATGTTTTTTAATATTGCATTTTTATAATTTCATAATGGTTATATTGTATTTTAATATTTTATCTCAAAAAAATACATACTTATTTTTTTAGTTTTATTTGTAAGGTGAAACATCTTATTCGAAATAGAATTTATTTTAAGTAAAAAATACATTGTAAATTCTTGGGAAGTTACAATAACCACTAAGAAACATTCGAATGATGGTTTTTATGAAAAAAAATTTGAGGGTGTATAAATATTATGGGACTATATTATTATGATTTTGATTCCTCTGTTTGGTAGTTCCATATATAGAGATATGAAAATTACTAAGAATAAGTATCACTTATAGCATAATTCACTCATTATCAACATCAATTAAAGGATTATGGTGATTCAATAGTTTTTTGGGTAATAAATGTAGCATATAGAAGAGAACATTCAATCATCCATTATAAGATTCCAATCCTAAACTAACTAAGTTAGGTTATTAAGGGACAATATGTAGAAATGGATATAGATGATGATTCGTGGATGGGTCTAAAATATGTTGTATAGATTTCACTACATATCCATAAGTAATATAAATCAATCCAAAAAAGGTTCTTTTTAAAATTTGGTCATTTAATAAGCCAAACTCTGATATGGGGGTAGTGGATTTTGATATTATAGTTTTGGATTGGAACCTGAAGGCTCTATAACTAAACCTTAGGAAGGAGAAATATGTTTTTTCACATATTTTATCAGTACATGTATTGTGAAGAAGACTTCAAAAAATTATATGAAACCATAATGTCCGGGAATAGTTATTGAGAGAAGATAAATTTCACCCTAACATGTAATAATGAATATAATAAATAATCATGGTACACATAAATTGATATGGATTTCGTATATAAGAGTTGGTTTAAATATAATGTACCTCTATAAAATGTTTAATGTCATATAGTATGGAATATGTGTTATATAGTTTATAATCATGAAATAATAACATAGGATCCATAAATTTATATCCATATGTTATAGGCCTTCATATAAGGGGTTTTACTTTTATCTAAACAATCCATAAAATGGAACTTCTTTATCTCAGTACTAAACCTATAAAGAGAAAACCAAACATAGATGAATGGGTAAGGGGTGAATTCTGGGGTTTGTGTCAGAATTTGTTTTTATATTCAATAAATATATACATTACAACATATCCTAATCTAATATGAATAAATCCAAACATTTTTCTTCTATATGTGGGATCATTATTATAGTTCTATTTTAGGTGAACCATGACACTAAGATAAGAAAATGTCACCAGATCCATAACATCCCTAGAAAAAGTGATCACACTGTTGGGGTGATCACTTACCCCTAGAGGACTTCTCATCAATGCATATCAAGATTTTATGTAAGGTATGCTTTATGATTTGTGGTCACATGGAAAATATTATTACATTTATTTTAATTTCTTATGATATAGACCATTCCAAAGAGTTCTCATATGGTGTAGACTATATTTCATGTGGTTTCTTATCATTGGAAAAGGAATCAATTCCATGTAGTGTAAGATATTGGATATAAACCATTATGTGGTGTGGATTTTTAAATATATTTATCCCGTACAAAGTTATATAAAGTTTTCATATAATTCAATTAATTATTTAAGGTTCAAACATCATGATAAAGTAGGGGTTTTATTGGAATTTTTTGTCTGGTCTATGACAGGAAATCCAAGAATCACTGTGTATATAGTGAAAATTGGAATCAAGACACACAGGGTTCTTATATATAGAATCTCACCATACATATCTGACTTATTCCTAATATAGGATTATATAAATTCATGAATTCTCTACTGTTTGACAAGTATAAGAATCCAACTTGAATTAGGTAAGGTATTGTCAATAGAGAATGGGAATTGTTGGAAATAAAATTTATGATTGCGTCTAGCTTAGGAGAGCTAAGAATTGCTACATTTATTAAGTTTTCAAGAATATAGACACATTAAATTATATTAAAGGATAAATATTTGAGGTATAATATGAAATTACATTTTTCTAATATAGTAAAAACTATTCAATCCCTAAAAAGGGAATAGTTTCTCAAAAATATCGATGTCTCACAAAGGACATGCACATTTTTTTATCTATTTTATATAGAACATAACTCTTAAAAAGTTTATGGTCATAGATTTTGGATCATGTGTTGTGTATTTTAACATTTTATGTTAAAGATATTGGGTCACTCTATCTGAATGTAGGTCCATTGAACTGCACAATATGGATGAGATGGCATAAAAACTAGAATCGGTCTCTTTAAGAGGCCGTAATTTTCCCAAGCATTGGTGTATGGATGAAGAACAATATATCAAGGTTTATTATGTAGATTGGGATCATACATAAGATTATATAGGTCTCACAAAATGTACTACTCAGAATCATTTTAGGACTTTTAGGACATACCATTTTTCATAATGTTTAATTTCATGTAATATTTACATGGATTCAATATGGTTTAAGGTCCTTGATAAGGACCATTATTATAACTACCTAGCCTTAAACATAACTTATTCAAATTATTTTAAAGCTATAAATCACTTCATTTTCCCAAAGAACTTTTTGGTTTAAAGTTTTAGAGGTTTATAAAAAAATATTAAAAAGTATACCCATACTTTATAAGTGGACACTTATACTCAGTATCCAATTTTTTACCAAAAAAATCATTAAAATAAAACATGATTTATTATATTGATATATCTTCATGATTTTCCCATTATCCCATCCTCTTCTGAACTCTACCTTAATCCCTATGAAAAACATTTTAAAACATGGGATTACAAAAATGAGCTCAATAAGAGAATTAAAAGAAAGGAAACCATCAGTCTAGTGAAAAATCATAAAATATTTCCTTAAAAACATACCTTTTACCCTAAAAATATATTATATTTTCACAAAGATTTTTATCTTACCTTTTGAAAATAAATCAATTGTCATGAAAACTCAAAAGAAATAATATAAAAGTGAAGTGGGTAACTTGGGAAATATTTTATCTAAAATGGAATAACCATGTGGTTGAATTCCATACATGTCACAATTACAAATGGAATAATCATACATCCTACATCCATATATTTAACTCTTATAAATGAAATAGTCATATGGTCGACTTACTTACCCAATTAATTAGAGGTTATAATGTAACCACACGTCCATATATTATCACGGAACCACTCATTAAATTTCCGTGTACCATTATATAATAATAATACATAAAATCATTCAATTTTCGACATGTAAATTACAAAATTTAATTTTCACACATATGAAATCATTTAAATTTCTTGTAATAACAAATCCAATTACAAACCCCATTTTATATATTTAAAAAGAGTTTTTAAATCAAAGATTCTAATACAACTTTTAATCATTTGAAAGAAAATTAAAAATATCCATTTTAAAAAAATGAAGCATATATAAATATTATTATTAAAAACTTTTTTAAAAAATTGACATGAAAGATAAATATTTATAAGAATAAAATTTTAAATCATTTATAACGATGTTTTAGTAAATGAGTCCCTTATCTTGAGTTCAAATCATCACATACCATATTTATATTCCTGAATAATATGCTTAAAATAATTATTTAATTTATTTATATCATTTTTAATTTTTATTATTTCTTGTATATCACTAATTATTATTGTAAAATAGTTAATAAATTATTTAATCTCCCATTGGATGTTTTGACAATATTCTATACATGGGTCCAAAAAAACTTTTTAATATTTTAATAGTCAAATTGGTAATTAGTATATCATCACTATAATAATAGTCATGACATAATTACAAATTTTATAAATCAATTATTCTTTTAAATCAAACGATTTATGTACGGTTATAAAAAATTAATGTTATAATCATGGATACGTTAGGTTGTATGTACGCACAAGTAAAATTTCAATTTTCAATGATCATTATGGAAAGAAGGTAATTATTAATTTATCTTAAATTAATTATATTAATTTCATTAATATCATATTAATAATTTTAATATAATTATTTATATTATCTATGTGATGTTTTGATGAAAAATGAGTCACATCGCTTCAGAGAGGTGATAGTTTAAACGTACATAATAACGACATTATCATTTTTATGTGCATGTAAAGGTAAGAACATAGATGATATATTATTATTTATTATTAATAAATATTTCATTTATATAATATATAAACATTGATTTGATCATTATAACCAGTCATGAAATATAGTTATTGAAAACAAATTATATTGGTTCGCGAGGTGGTAGTCTGTTGTATGCACAAATGATTGATTATATTCACAATTCATGGAACTAGATATGTATTTAGGTGATTATATTAACATTACAACATACCAATATATTTAGGATATTTTATTTATTATTTAATAATTATTTAATAATATTTGGAGGAAGTGGAATAAGAAATAAAAAAAACTTAAATAAAATCGATATCTCTTCTTCGAACAATCTTTTTTGATTAGCAGATTAACACCTATAAGGATGTTGTTATGACAAAAATATGATCTATAGAATGTGTATTGGGATTATATAATGTTATTTTGTATAATATTGGTTGAACCAAATATTTTTGAAGTGTGTATAAAAGAGAATAATGGGTGACCTTTTATAAGAGAGAGCAGGAGAACTCTTGGAATTCATAAAAAATATTTAATTAATAAAAATTAATATAATTTTAAAAATGGTCCCAAATAGATTTAGTTTTAATATATAATTATTTTGTGTCTAAAAAAATTATTCCAATAAAAATTTGACAGGTTTGTATTAATTTTTTAATCCTTATCTTTTTGTTTTAACCTTTTTTACTCTTACCTTGCTATCATATAATTTACACTTGGAGGATAATATAATTATATAAAATAAAGAAACAATAAATGAGTAATTTATGAGATTTTATGACTTATCCCAATTATGATTCTTAATTTTATACTATTATGAGTTCTAAATAATTTAATAAAATATTATATATTTTAAAATATCAATAATGTTAATTTTGAAACCATTCATTCCTTGACATTTTACAAATATCATAAAAACTATATATCTTATAATAAATTCAGTTATATCATCCCAAACACGTCAAATTATTATATTAAATCCTTTTATTTCTTTAATTAAATCAAACTCTATTTTTTTTAATATTTTAAATACCATTTATTTGATTCTACCTTTAATTACACAATTATTAAATGTAATTGTTTCGGCATTTAAGAGAATTATTTTACCACTAAAAATTATAAATAAATTAACATGATATAGATAATTATTTTATATTTAAAATTAAAATTTATATTCTAACATATCACCTATATGAATCCTTATTAAAAATATTTTTATTTTTGAAATAAAAGTACAACAAAATTGACTTTCTTTTGAAGATAATATTATTAAGGTTATATTCTCATCCAAGAAGACATAAATGGTCATATAACCAATAATTTTATTCTTTGGTATGAAAGATAATCATAAAATAAAATTATGAAAAGTGTTAGGGTAATTTTATAATCTTTATAATATTATTTTTACCCTTAATTACCCGATTTACCCTTATCCATGGTAGAAAAAACATTAAAAGTTAATATTTATAATCTAAAAGAATAAAAAAAACTTAATTAGTAAATTTTTAACAAATTATTACATATATTAAATTTATTTTCAAAAATAAAAACATAATAATTAAATAAACTAATTAAAAATTAATCTCGTTGTCGGAATGAAATAAGAAGTTTTAAAAGTTAAAACGTTCAAAAGTGCAAAATACTTTTAAATAAAATTTCTATGTGAAATTAATTCTAATAACCTATATTGGATTAAATTATAAAAATTGGATATAATTATACTTTAAAACCCATAAAAATATAATTTTACACCACAAATTAATTTGAAAAAAATGTAATTTTCAATTAAAATGAATTATTTTTTATTATTTATCAAGACTTGAAACTTATTGAAATAATAAAAATATTCAACAAAGGTAAATATTTATTCTAATATTTCAAAAAAAAATTGTCAAATATAACTTACAAAAGTTGAAAAACTATATTTAAAACATTAGTTCCACCAAAAGGCAGCAAAACTTCCTTTTTTGAATCATACATCTTTTACTTATAAAATTTGATTTTTACTTATAATCTATCTAGAAAACACATAAGATGAATTTTAAAAATTATATATATTTATTTAATTAATATAATTGAAAAATTTTTATTTATTAATTTATGGGTATAAAACATAGTTGTTCACATTGAAATATCTTTTCTTAAAAACATTTCCCTTTATTTTAAAAAGAATTTCACATACATTTATAATTAATTGTTCACAAAAAATTAATTATTTATACTTGTGTAACCCATATTTTCAAATTTCAGTTAATATAGTTCATCTCAGCCATTCTAATGGGTATGTTTTAATGGAAACATGATAAAATTTAATTTTTCATTTAAACTTGATGTGTTGTATCACTTACATTATCGAACGTAGTGTTTCATTTTAAAAACTATGGATATTACATCCTCCCTCCACCCCTTAATAAATTTTTTCATCATAATATTAACATGGGATTGAAAACTAGTGGTTTGTAATTTAAAAAATTTCTTTTTTTAAAATCCCATATCAAAAAAAAGGATTAATCAAACTTCTACTCTTAAATAATGTAATTTATAAAGGTCACCTAAGATAACACATAGGAGGGTTCTATATAGGAAAAACATATACGGAAGAAAAATTAAACATCATGTTCTGATGGAGAGTGATAAATAACATGGTCATTATAATGTTAACAATCACAAAACCATAAATCTATGATGGGTTAAAAGGGTATTGATTTCTTAGTAATAAAACTAATAAAATAATGTGTTTTAATATTCTTTTCATAGATTTAAATAATTATTTTACTACATGGAGTAAGAACCTAATGAAATATACTTAATTGAAATGTATAGTTTCATTATTTAATAAATTTCCACCCCAAACTCATCTATTTCTCCAAATGATGGTTATTCAAAATGAATTTTTTAGACTTGAACCACTAGAATCAACTTCTTGATAATCACATAATCCACAAAATACTAACTATTATTTATCCTTTGATGAAAAAATAACCAAAAAAAAATTTAGGATAATATAATACAATTCCTTAAAAATAAGTAACTATATATAATGAAAAACTACTACAATCACCAAATTAAATAGTAATAATCAAAGTTCAATATAGATCATTTAACATATAACTATACTTAAAATTATTGAAAATAATCCTAACTATGATTAAAACCCAAAATTCATAAGGATTTGATAACATAGTCTTCCAAGATAAATTTTAAAATTTTTCTCCAAATAACATCAATCACTCATAATGTCTTGTACAAAAAATTTAATTTCCCAAATCAAATAATCTCTAAGATATGCTAATTATTTCCATAAATTACCAGAATCACCATAAGTCCAAAATAAAATCATATATTATTCCCAAATATAATTCAACCTTTATTCCTCAATGAAATTCCAAAAGTATTCTATTTAACATGATCATATAGGATTCCTAAAATATTTAATGTCTCCCGAAATAATATTATTCACTTAATCACCATTTAAGTTTCCAAATACATGGTAATATATTTGATAAAACATATGTTACAAAAATAAAATAATTCCTCCTTTAAGAAAAAATTAAACAAAAATATAAAATGAATTTTTTACAAGGACTTTACATTTTATATTTATAGGATATTAACCCTTGTTATCCTTCAGTTTTGGTTTTGAAACTTGTGGCCTTTCCAAACACAATGGGTTGTCGTCCATATTGTTGTTTTTTTCTAAAACTATATATTTATTTTAAAATTCCAAAAATATGATAAAATCATCCAAATAACACTAAAATATTTTAACCACAATGGGTATCTTGTACCTTTCATTCTACATCCCAAAATGTAATAACTTATAATTATCACAAAAATGACTATCTCCAAAAATAAAATTAATGAACATAGATTTTTATAATTTAAATCCTTGATATGGTTTAATATAAACATAACCAATGATCAACCATAAAATTATAAACCCATGATGATATCTCTTACTCTTATGAAAACATCATAATCTCTAAAGCTTATTATACCCTACTCTGATACCAACTGTAAGGACCACACCTTAAATATTACTTTTTCTAGTTATTTTAAAACTAGAAATAACTTTATTTTCCCAAATATTATTTAGGTATATTGTTTTAGAGGATTAAAAAACTCTTAAAAATTAAACCCATACATTACAAGGGGAAACTTGTACTCAATATCCATTTTTTTACCGAAACAAAAAAAACATGATTTCTTATACAGTTATATATTCAAAATTTTCCCATGATCTCATCCATGTCTTAAACATTATTTAAACCCTTTGAAAATAACATTAAAACATTGTACAAGGATAAAATTTTAGTAAGATACTTAAATAAAAGGAAACAATTATTCCAATGAAAACCCTAAAAAATTCCTTAAAAACATACCTTTCTACCTTGATAAAATGATCTTCATTCCAAAAATATCATTATATTATCTTTTAAAAATCAATCAATTTTCATGAAAACTCATAATAAGGCATAAAAAATATAATTAGGTTGCATGGGACATAATTAAACAAGAATAGAATAACCATGTGGTCAAATTCCATACATATCTTTCTTATAAATAGAATAACCATATCATTCACTTACATACATCTCACTCTTAAAAATTTAATATCCATACTGATGACATCTATACCCAATTCATTGGAGGTTATAATGTAACCACTCATTCCTGGTCTATCACAGAACCTTTTGTCAGATGTCTAAGTACCACTACATTATAAAAACACCTAAAATGTTTCAATTTTAAACATGTCAATCAAAAAATAATTTAAACACATTAGAGATAATTTTAATCTATTTTAACAACCAACCCATTTTCAAAACTCATTTTACACTTTTGAAAAGAGTTTTTAAATCATGATATCCCATAAAACATTGCACCATTTGATATAAAACAAAAATAAATTAATAAAATTCATGTTAATATAATTATATTCATAAAAAACCTTTTGAAAACATGGACATGAAATGGAAATATTTAGATGAATAAATATTTAAAATATTTACAATGATGTTTTAGTTAGAGTCCCTTACCTTGAGTCTGAATCTTCAGGTAAAATATTTATATTCCATAATAATAAATATATGTTATTTATTTACATTCTTGATATCCTTTTTAATTTTAATTTTTCCTTTTATATCACTTATTTTCATATAATAACAATTAAAAATTATTTAAGCTCTTGTTGGATGTTTTGATGATATTCAGTACATGGGTCAAAAATGACATTAGTAGGATGTCAATAGTCAAAGTGGTCATTATTTTTCAACCCTACAATAATATTAATCACATAATAATAATTTTTATACATAAATTAGACATTTAAACCAAACCATTAAGGTATGGTTATTAAAAATTAACAACACTATAATCAAAGAGACGGTAGGTCATACGTACGCATTAGTATCATTTTTATTTTTCAACGATCATTATGGAAAGAAGGGAAGTGTTAATTTATATTATCAGAATGATCATAACATAATTAATATTATTTTAAACATTTAAATATTACTATATATTATCCATGTGATGTGGTGATGAAAAATGAATCACATTTCTTTATCATGGTGATAGTTTACACATAAGAATGAACGATGTTATCATTTTTATGTTCCTGGAAGGGTAAAAAAATAAATAATATATGATTACATAATAATAATAAATATGAAAATAATATCATATATTGAAATTTATTCCACCATTAAAATGAGTCTTGACATATGGTGATGGAAAACAAATTATATTGGGTCACGAGGCGGTGTCCCACAGCATGCACGAACCATTGATTCTTTTACGATTTGATGGAAGTGGATATTTATTTAACTAATAATATTAAAAAAATTAATCATAGTATATTTAGGATTCTATAGTTATTATTTTATCATGGTTGAATAATATTTGAATTAAGTGGAAGATAAAATCAAATAAAATTACTTAATTAAAAACATTACCTCTTCTTCGGATGATCTCCTTTGATTAATAGCTTAAAAACTATAAGGAAGGTGTTATGACTAAAATAATACCTCTATAATTTGAGGATAGAATATAGTAAGGTATTTTTTTCAGATCTTTCTTATACCAAATTGGTTTTTAACTGTGTAGAATATAGAAGAATGGGTTCCCTTTTATAAGAGATAAGAGGGGAACTCTTGGAATTATTCAAAATATTAAATTATTATTAATTATTATTCTTTTAAAAATGGTTCCAAAGTAATTTATTTTGAATATATGATGAATTTGGGATGAAATACATTAATCCAATGAAAAATATACAAGTTTTTATAATTATTTTAATTCCTATCTTTTTTAACCCTTTTAACACTTACTATCATATTATGTAAATTAAACTTTGAGAGATAATATAATTACTATAAAACTAAAAAATACCAATAAATTATTCGTTGATGAAATCTTTCGACTAATCCATTATTTTATCAGATTTTATATTTAGAGTAACTTTATTTCATTTAATAATATTTTATTTATTTTAAAATATCAATAATTTCAATTTTGACATTATTTATTACTTTCCATTTTAAAATTATCATCACAATTTTATATCTTAGAAAAAAATCTATTAACATATCTAAAACTTGATAATTTCATCCTCAAAATTCATGTATGAAATTAATTAAATAAAATTATGTTTATTTTAATATTTTTAATATCATTTATTTTATTTTTATGATTTATTAAATAATTATTGTATCATCATTGTGTCATCATTTAAGGTATTTATTTTATCTCTAAATATTATAAATAAATTTCCAAGATTTAGATAAATATTTAATATTTAAAATTAATTTTTATACATGAACATATAACCTATATAACCCCATAATAAAAAAAAATTACTTGTTTAAAAAAGTATGAAAAAATTTATGTTCATTTAAATATAATATTATTAAGGTTATATTCTCTACTAAAAGAAAATAAATGGTCTAATCACTAATAAATTAATTTCTAGGGAAAAAATAATATTCCAATAACATTAGTACAAGTGTTAAGGTAATTTTATAATATTTATGATATTATTTTTACCGTTAATTACCCTATTTTACTTTTACCATGGTAATAAAAAAAATTATATTAGTTATTATTAATAATGTCCAAAAATAAAAGGAACTTATTAATTAAATTTGAAACTTATGATTCCAAAAAATAAATCCATTTTTCAAAATTCGATACACAAAAATTATAGAAAATAATTAATAATTAATCTTGTTGACGGCACAAGAAAAAGGGTTTTAAAGTTAAAATGTTCAAAAGTTCACAAAGTTTTTATATTCAATTTCAAAGTTAAATTAATTCTAGTGACATAAATTGAATTAAATGATAAAAAAAATTATCTAATTATACATTAAAAGTGTTCAAAAATATAATTTAACACTACAAAGAAATTTTACGAAAAAGTAGTTCTGAATTAAAATGCATTATTTTTTCACTATTCATCAAAACTTGAAACTTATCATAAAAATCCAAAAAATCAACTTATATTTAATATTTATACTCCTCTTTCAAATAAAAAGATTAGTTTTTCAAATAGAATATAGAAATGTTTCAAAACATGATTTAAAACAAGTGTTCCTTCAAAGGACGGGAAAATTGCTTTTCTTGATTAATAGTTATTTTTTTAATAAAATTAAATTTCTTCTTATATTCTGTCTTATAAAACACATAATATTAATGTTAAAAATTATATATATATTTCATTAATATAATCCAGAAAGAGTGATTTATTTATTTATTTTTATAAAATAATCATGTACACATTTAAATAGTTTTTTAGAAAAAAAACCTTTTATTTTAAAAAGGGGTTTACATTCATTTATAATTAATTTTTCACCAAATAATTGGTTATATATACATGTGTTAAGCATATTTTCATAATTTAGTTAATATTCTTTATCCCTGCCATTCTAACATATATGTTTGAATAGTAACATTATAATATATAATTGTTCATTTCATTATGATTTGGTATATAATATACACTTTCAAACATAGTGTTTTCATTTAAAAACTTTTGATGTTACACTTTTATAGAAGGATTTCAACTAATCAGGATCATGTGAAAAAAAATATCACCTTATCTTAGTGTTGATAGTTTATTGAAAACCCAATGTTAATAGTATGATGGATATAGTGGCCTGACGGTGATGGGGACAATTGAAATTATACTTATGATAGGGTCTTATAATCTAAAAATCACTATGTATCCTATACTAATAGAAATGAATATTAACATAGTTTATTTATGATGAAATATTTTTTCCCACTGTGAATCGATCAATGGGTGGAGAGAGCATGTACGGAGAACCCGTATATGGATCTGACTCTTAGGTAAAGATAATGAGTCTTTCAAACAATCCATCCCAAAAAAAATTTAATGTCACTATATTGGGGACCACATGTTACGAATATTAACTTCATGTGAGTAAGACTCATATGCTCTAAAATTTAAGATACACAATGAGGTCTTATCTCAAGTGGTTTAAAGTTATGTGGATGAGACTCGAATCATGCATTTTATCATCTGGTAGCAAGGAAATAATTCCCTATAGTTAAATTTTATTTAGGTGGGACTTTTACATGAACATAAAAATATATATAATACTTCTTAAAAAACCTTAAATGTTGGTGGTGTGGTGTGACCTCAAAATATTATGATCAAATAATACATTTAATTGGAGTAGATATTGTGTGTAGTGTAATATCCCTCCCATTTAGACTCATGTTTTTAGGGTTCTTTGTGGGTATCATTGGATTTATGAGACACAATACGATATTTCATTTATTGAATGAGAAAACGAAAACTAGTTTTAATGAATTATTTTTTGAATCAATTCATATTTTTTTTTATTTTATTTAGTATCTGTAACATTTTACCATTTATTCATTCCAACTCTTCAAAAATGATATAATACTTATCATTATACAATATATTAAAGATTTCAATGAAAACAAAAATTACATTGACCTCGATGGGAAGGAAAATATTTTTCCCATATATAAGAAAATAGGGGATCCACAATGTTTTAGTAAGGGATATGGTGTAATAATTCCACAGGGCATATATTATTTTATCTAGTTAAGACTTATTTCTTTATACGCTATCTTCTGAAAGAATGTTATTATAGTGACATGATATTTGACTATATATTCCCTTAAAAAATAATATATTAAATTGGGTTATTATTAAAATATACCAAACTAAAATGAATTATAATTATTTATTTTGAATATTAAATATGATAGGTAAAACATTGTTGTTAAATTTGGTAGTATAAATGAAATTAGTAATATCACAAATCAATAAAAAAAGTAAAAAGACATTAAATTTGGAAGCATAAGACTTCGTTATGAATCCCATTTATCTAATATTAGAATGGAGTTAGATTTTCTAATAATTTACCTCAACCAATTCCAAACCAAACTCATGAATTTTTAGTTTCATAAAAACCATATATATAAGACGTTCATGATTATAGAGATTACCATAAGATGCATAATTATTGAACCATCACCTGAATCGACCTCCAAATATTATCTGAAGCATAGGTATTTCATGTAGATTATAAATGTTTATGTAAGTAAAAATTTTGACCAAATAAATATGTAATAATATATATATATTAAAATTCTAAACACTCAAAAAGAACATTCTTTTCTAAATTTAAATTATGCTTAAAAATCGTATCTTCCAAAAATTGGAATTTTTTTCTAGAAATGAGGTTTATAATGATTCATTAATAACAACATATATCTATCATATAAATAAAATATTAACACTATATTAATTATTAAATCATAGGAAAAATAATACTTTATATACCAAATGTCATTTTCTTTTAAAAACAATTTATCTCTATATTAAAATTTTAAAATAAAAGTGAAATTATTAAATTTTATGATGAAACATTACAAAAATTACCTTAATTATAGGAATTATTATCGAAATATTTTAGTAATATAAATTCTTTATATTTAAAAAAAATTATTTTTTATGTTGATAGTTTAATATACTGGTTTTATGAATTCCACGCCTTTTATAGAATTATTAGATTTTATGAATTGTTTGAAAATTTATGGAACTAATTTCAAAATAAAATATTAACCTTAAGAGTTGTATTAAAAAATTAGAAATATTGATTCTAGTTTATAGACCTATATTAAATTTTTTAGAAATTATATAATATTTTTCACAAGAAATTATTTTTAAAACATTTTTTGAATATTATTTCAAAATTATTTATTATCCATTTTTTAAATTTATTAAAATTAAATTGATTTAAAATTTATAATAACTAAATCTAAATTTTATAACAAGGACCATTTTATTTTCAATCATAATGGATAAGTTACTCAAGAAAAAACTAGTTACCATAGTAAAATATAAATTGATAAAAGTAAAAATCGTAGAGTAAATTACCTCAAAAGAATTAACAAGTGTGGGAATATATTTTTGAGAAATTTTTCAACCTTATATGTTCTATTCTCTATTATTTCTCAATTTTTTTGTAGTTTCCCTTGATATTGAATTATAGTTATTAAAAAGAAATGTATATTAATAGAAATATCATCCTTCTCACAGATAAACGCAGGTATCCTCTTCCACAATCCCAACACAGCACTACACCCTAATTTAGGAAAAAACTCAACCCATTACTCTCATAAACTATTAGGACACCGCATTAAACATTACATAATCCGGAATTAAATGAATAATTCACATTAAGGATCTTTTCAGGTTTAGAGTTTTAGAGAATTAGGCCATAACTATTACATATCAACTTGAAAATTACATGTAGACAATACTACTCAATATACATTTTTTTAAAGGTTGGGGTCGAAGCCTTATTTTATTATTTAAGGGAACAACCTCATTAGACTGGGTAGAGGTAGACCCATTACATAGCCCGAAGTCACAAGGCCAAGTGGCCTGAATACTTGGCTTGGAAGCCCATTTTTTGGCTCAAAGGGCCCCTCTGTGAATTGAAATGCTACAGTACCTAGGCTACTGTTGTACCTGTTAAAGTATTATCACTCTAACAGTCCATGCTACAGTGCCTCCACCATTACAGTGTCACCACCTCTATAGTATGGCCACTGCCACAGTACTGCTACAGTACCCTCCTACAGTGCTACTACAGTACCTGGAAATTAGTCTCTTTACAGATTTGATCCTGGGTCTTTTAGATTCCAAGCAGGAGCCTGTACCACAAGGTTACAGGCTCATTGTCATAGTATACATTTTTTTCATAAAATGAAAACTCTTAAAAAGAAACTTTTATAGTTCCATGATTTAGATAGCATGTCTTTTCCTTGATCCCATCCTTGACCATATTCATCTTTAATTCATTTGGAAAACATTTAAAAAACATAAGATTTGAATAAAAATATCATTAAGGGTTATAAAATAAGAAAGGAAAACAATACCCTATCATTAAATACAAATCAATGAAACCACACTTTTCCATCATAACATACCTTACACAATCATAAGATTTATGAATAGCACACACAAATCATAAATCAAAAAGGTATATTGTGGAATTAATAACATACTTACATTTTAGTTATCACAGCTACATAATGAGTCACATTTGGAATACACATCACAGTATATTCCATAAATCTCTTAGGAGAAACATTCACATTTACCTCAGTCATGTTACCCAATGCATTGGAGAGCTATCTCAGACTCACCCGCCCTATGTTTATCAAGTAACCACCCGTATACGTAAAAAATTCCCAATAACCATAAAATATTCATAATACATAACACAAGTATAAAGGAAAGATATCATTTCCACATTCCAATCACTATATATAAAATCAAAATATTGAAATAAACAATTCTTTATCAAATCATTTTCAAAACCATTTAAAACATTTAATGAAGATATTTTTTAATCAAATATTCCCATACCAAGTTGAAGAATTTAAATTAATTATCATTTGAAAACATTAATTTCCATATACATTAATTTTTAAAACCATTTTTAAAATAGGGAAATTAATGATAAATATTTAGAAAAATAAATGTTTAAAAAAAATTAACGATATTTTAGTAAATGAGTTTCTAACCAAATGAGAGACGCTTTATACAAATAATTGAGGAAAAAATTTAATCATAAATCTATAATATCATGAGAATAAAGTGATTCATGATATAATATGCCCAAGTACAGTATATACGCTGTATAAAAGTGAATTGGTGCATAATGACAATGATGTATCAATGAAATGTAAATTGAGATGGAATCCCTTATAAAAATGGTATCCTTAGATTAAGAATAAATCAATTACATAATAATGTGTGTTAAATATAAATACAACCAATATTATTGGATATTAAATGTAAATCAATCATAGTAAATTCACCAATTTTCTTTTTAAGAAAAAACCAATGACTTGGATGTTTAACTCAATGAATGGAAATTGAGTTAAAATTACTCTTATCAAGTTTATATCGATGACTTGAGAATTTGTCAATGGAGTGATAATGTGTTTCAAAAGTATATCCAAACAAATGGGAGTGGAAATTAAAACATAAATAAACAAATAGTGATTCCACACATAATCATATCATGACATAATTAAGAATTATAAGATTAACCCATGGAATAAAAATTGGGATAAAAGATTCTGTTGAAATTTGGTAACTTACGAAACATATAACCCATGAATGAAGTTCATAAAATGAAGATGTAAATACCCATAATTATAATTATAATACACAATGAATACAATATTCTTAATTACATACACCACACAAAAGTAAATAGTTGAAAATATATCACGAATCTCACTGGAATAAAAAGTGAGATGAAAATACCTTACCACGTTGTAATCAATCGATTCGTATGACTAAAAGTTAATAAATACTTAATTAATAATATAATACCATGAATATAAACAGTATAATGATATTATATATCAAATTTCAGTACACAATACACCACATGCAATAAATAAGTGGCGAACAATTGAAATCTCATGGAATTAAAAGTGAGATAAGAAATCCTTACCTCGTGTCCGACTTGACTTGTTTGTTCCTTTTTCGTCCTGAGTAATAAACATAAGTTAATATATACTTTATTAAAAACCATTTTTCAAGTTTATTATTACTTTTATATCAATTATTACCATGTTATAAACATCATGTAATCATTTAGGTTAATAATGGTTGTTTTGTCGATATTTGGTACTTGAGTCAAAAATGGACACCATATAATTACAAGTTGTCCATGTAGTCAAGAGTCCATTATCTCCAGAATTATATTCATGATTTAGATATAAAATATATCATATATATCTAGTATATATATGTATTTATAATAATACATAACATTTGGAGATAAGAAATCAAATACACTGTTCATGGAGACGGAAAGCCATACATAAGCATGAACGCTACTTTAATTTCTATTTCATATTTTAATTGAATGAAAACATAATTATAAATAGTTAATTTATTATTCCAGTATAATATAACACTACAACAAAACCGCTATTTAGAGGTGGTTGTTTAGCGGTGGTTCTAGGAACCGCTGCTAAACCTTTTGTAAAAAACGATTCGTAGCGGTTTATAATAAACCGCCGCAAAACGTTGTTTTTTTTAACAACCAACCTTCCTTCCCCCATGACCCCGGCCCCCCGCTTCCCCCGTGACCCCAGCCCCCCGCTTCCCCCGGCGACCCCGCGACCCCGACCCCGGCGACCCCGCGCGACCCTGGCAACCCCGGAAACCCCGCGACCCCGCGACCCTTGGCCCCCCGCGACCCTGGTAGCTGCACCGTCTTCCCCTCTAGGTAGGGTTTTGTTTCTCCTTTAGGTTTTTTTGGTTTTCCAATAGGTATAAGAATCAAATAGATTTTATCGGCTATTAGTTCTTTGAATCGTGAAGCTCGTCTATAGTGGATTTTCTTTTAGGGTGATCATGAAGAGTTTATGGTGTATTGCGGAAAATTTTAATGTTAATATTGAGATAATTTATTATCATTGACGTTGAAGGAAATGTAGTGAGAAGAGTTTCTTAACCTTCGATATGAGAGTTTGAGTGTGAATGAGATTAGAGTTTGGTTATTGAAACTTCTCTTGTATGCTTGCAATATTCTTTATGATGTTTCCCCATTATACTATTTATGTGAATTAATGTGCTAGAAAATATTGAGGTGATAGATAATAAGTTATTAAAGTCTCATTCATCTTAATAAAGAAGTCACTATAAATTATTGAAGAGTGGATCTATGAATGCATATATATTTTTAGCTAGATAGTTGATGTTTTGAATAATAGTTTTTTTGTATCAATATTTCCTTTTTTATTTCTCTAGGGATGAAAATTCTTATGATTCATCTAGGATCCCTTATGTACTTTGTTTTTTGTGTTTTAGCCACGGAGATTTAAAGCTTTAGAACTCAACCATCCCTGGTGGTCAGTATGGAGGTCATGTCAACTTTTTAATACATCCTCAATAATAGTTTCCTCTAAACATTTCTTATTAATAACATAATCCTTTGTATTTTATTCTATAGAGGGGTGATAGAGTTGGTGGAAGAAAACCTTGAGATATTCCTGGTTCAAAATGACTAAGAACTAAGCATAGTATATGTGAAATATGTCATTAGGGATAGTAAGGAAAAGAAGAAGGGTGTGATCAGTTTCATGTTATGTATTTTCTAGTGTTGGGTGGACCAAACATCATTTGTGTCATGACCCACCCAAACATCATTTGTGTCATGACCAAAAATCAAAGATACTTATGCTGCCCCGCAGATGTCGCTGGACTGGGACAACATGTTGCGGTCATGCCACAGTCACGCCGCGGTCATGCAGGGGTCACGCCGCGGTCACTCCACGGTCACGTCGCGGTCACGCCGTTGTCACGCCGCAGTCACGCCGTGGTCAACCCCTCCCCTCCCATCCCCTCCCCTCCATTCTTCACAGCCCCTCCCCTCCCCTCCCCTCCATCCTGTACCTCCCCTCCCCTCCCCTCCCCCATGCCCAACATTTTCCCCGAGCCCAGCAGCCCCCCCTGCCCCTCCTCTCCCCTCCCCTCCCCCCTGCCCAACATTTTCCCCCAGCAGCCCCCCTGCCATCACCCTCCCCTCCCCTCCCCACCCCTCCAACCTTCCCCTACCCTCCCCTCCCCCTGCCCAACAATTTCCCCCAGCAGCCCCCTCACCCCTGCCCCTCCTCTCCCCTCCCCTCTCCTCCATCCTGCCCAGCCCCTCCCCTCCAACACATTGTGGTCACGCCGTGGTCACGCCACGGTCATGCCGTGGTCATGACGCGTTCATCCCCTCCACTCCCCTCCCCTCCATCCTGCCCATCCCCTCCCCTCCCCTCCCCTCCCCTACATCCTGCCCCTCCCCTCCCCTCCCCTCCCCTCCCCTCCCCCTACCATCACCCTCCCCTCCCATCCCCTCTAACCTGCCCCTCCCCTCCCCTCCCGTCCAACATTCCCAACATTTTCCCCTAGCAGCCCCCCCCCCCCTACCATCAACCTCTCCTCCCCTCCACCTCTATCCTGCCCAGCCCCTCCCCTCCCCTCCCCTCCAACATGCCCAGCCCCAGCCCCTCCCCTCCCCTCCCCCTGCCCAACAATTTCCCCCAGCAGCCCCTCAGTGAAATGTCATGCAAAATAAAGATGTTATTGGTGTCCACTGTAATTTTCAAAAAGGATTATTTAGTTCTTATTCTGACCTAGAATATGTGTTGATTTGTTGATGTTAAATAATTTTCAATCTCGGACACCATCATAGGATTTCTGAATCACTATCTTCCTTAATTAAGTGTTTTTCATTCATGGAAGATAGTTCCACCTAAACCAAATAATCAATCAATGGACTGATTGAGAAAATATCCAACCTTCTACCATTAGATTCTATTGAATGAGAATAGTATTAGTATTCCACTATTTGTAATGTTCATTCTTCACCAGTTGGTATCTATTTCTTATTGACTCAGGTGTTCATAATGTATGTTTTAAACCTTCCAAAATCATTCAATTCAATGTGATTGTTGTACCCTGAAGTTTAAACATTTGAGAATCATTTTAACAGTTAAATAAAGTATGAAATTATATTCTTCTGCACCTTCCAATTTGGGTATGAATCTCTTTTGGAAACCCCAAATACATAACATTATATTCTCCTTTTGTAATGTCTTATCAAAACCATGGTCATTTTCATAGGATATTAAACTTTGTGTTTTTATATATAAAAATGTTAGCATGTACAGGTCCGAGAACCATGACCATAAAATATTTGAGTCATCCACTAAGGATATATACATATGTGTGTCAAGATCTACCTCCATATCATATTTTTATTCCTCTCCTATATCGCTATACATATCACATAATTTTTTTCAAGGATTCATTCCCTTAAACTCTATACATAGATTGGTCTATGAACAATGAAATTAAACATAGTGTGAATATCCATGATAAATAAGCCATGGTTTTGTAAAAAAACCCTCCAACGGAGGTACTCTGTCTGCAAAAAATCACAGTGGTATACCTTGCTTAACATAATTGTATTGATATTTTCCTTATACTTGATGTCGTTGTTAGTCATGAAGCACACATCGTACTTGACCCTTTTTATATCCCTATAGAGGGTTTCCATCTTTTTATTAAACTGATTGTTTTAACCAAGACACTCTTTAAGTGCCGTTAGAATTTTAAGATGGGTCCCATGTTGTGTGACCATGTCACATGGCATGTGATATTTAAATCCAACCAAAAGCACAGTTCCACATCCCAGGGGTCCCACGGTACCAGTAATGTCAGATTACATGTTATATAACCTGTGATTTTCTTGATTCCATGGGGTATTAATTCCTCTAGGTATTCCTATACATTGCTAGATCTCCAAACCTCAATGAATTAGGTATATCAGGGGTCATCCAATCCTCTAGTCATCAAAGATTAGCATTCACTTCTTTAAATCTTATGAGAAAACATCCTCTCATGCCATCCATATCTTCCTATTTGAAACTAAGTGGAAGATGCTGCCCTACGGATGTCGCTGGACCGGGTCAACACGCTACGGTCACGCTGCGGTCATGCCACAAATCCATGGTATGTTAATGATGCCCCCTATCATACATAGGATATATTTCTATATGATATATTTCACCAGAGGCTTATCCATCAATGTACTTATATTATGGAAATTTTGTTCATCATTATTTGTTTTTGATGATGGGGTTATAGGAGATGTCTCATGTTTGATTCCTTGTTTTTTGTGTAGGCACATTGTGATATACATGGATAAAAGCTGGATCACATTACTGAGGAACACACCTCAGTATGTTAAGGGTTTGAATGAATTTTTAGATTTTTCAATTTCTAATCGATCGGTTGGAGGGAGAATAAAATGTCCATGTCCTAAATGTAAATTTAGAACATGGTTGAAGAGATATGAGGTTTATGAACATTTAATACTGAAGCAATTACCTGCTCAATATTTGTGTTGGATTTGGCATGGAGAATTGAACGTTACAGAAAGATTGAGCACTGATGTTAATCCGCATAATGAGGTCCCAAGTTCATCGATAATGGAAAATGAAATGCAAAACCTAATAAATGATGCATTCGGCACTACAAGACACCACTATCAGCATCAAAACATATCAGAACAACCAAAGATGGTGCTACAAATTTCAACGTGACAAGTGATGTTTTTGATTATGTGGAGCCAAATGTAAGAGGAAACTTCACTGAGGTAAATGTGTTTCATGATTTAGTTGATGATGGAAATCAAGAGTTGTATAGTGGGTGTTTGAAATATTCAAAGCTTTCATTTTTTCTGAAGTTGTACCATATCAAATGTCTGTGTGGAATTATAAATAAGGCAATGTCCATGATATTGGAATTGATTCTTGATGCATTTCCTGAAGCAAAAATATCAGAATCTTTTTATGATATGAAAAAAGTTGTTAACAAGCATGGTCTGAATTATACAAAAATACACGTGTGTCCCAATGATTGTATGCTTTATTGGGGAGAGGATTCAAGTAGACAAAATTATAAGAAATTTTCTTCTTCTAGATGGCGGGCAAAGGGTGATGTTGGAAGTCTGAATGAACATAATTTCATGGAGAAGAAAAGAAGCACACCTATAAAGGTTTTTCATTACTTTCCTTTGAAGCCTCGATTGCAAAGATTATTCATGTCATCGAAAACTGCTGAACACATGAAGTGGAATTCTGTAGATAATAACAATGACAGGTTAATGAGACATCCACGAGGTTCCAAATCGTGGAAGACATTTGATTCATTACATCTTGATTTCTCAGCTGATCCTAGGTATGTTCGATTGGGATTAGCTGCCGATGGATTCAACCCATTTGGGACTTTGAGTACCAATTATAGAATTTGGCCAGTTGTTTTGATCCCTTATAATCTGCCTCCGTGGATGTATATGCAACAAATATCTTTTATCCTTTCGATGATTATTCCTGGAAAACAAATTCCTAGAAATGATATTGATGTATACTTGTAGCCTTTAATTGAAGAAATGCAGGAGTTATGGAGCAACGGTGTTGAGACATTTGATGCTTCTTCTAAAACAATCTTCAAAATGCATGTTGCTTTAATGTGGACCATTAGTGGTTTCCTTGGTCTTGGGAATTTATCTGGTTGGAACACTTACACGGGTTGGGATTGTCCCATTTTTAACTTTGATTTTGAGCCCAAACGGCTACCTCACAGTAGAAAATGGTGCTTCTTGTTTCATCAAAGAATTCTCAATGAATCTCATAGATTTTGGCTGAACATATCAAAATTTAATGGTTCCATTGATCGTAGACCACCTCCAAAGTTGTTAAATGGTTTTAAAATATTGTCATAGCTTGAAAATGTTGAAACAATATTTGAGAAGGTTCATCATTTGAATGATAGCGGAAAATAGGTCTGATGTGTATCGTCAGGCGAAACCGGAACGCAATAATGGAAGAAACGAAGTATATTCTTCAAACATTCGTATTCGGAATTTAATTTGTTGTAGCATAATCTTGATGTGATGCATATTGAGAAGAATTTATCTGAAAATTTGACTTTTACATTGCTTAATGAGCATGTAAAGTCGAAGGATCATCTCAATGCTCGCAAAGACTTAAAAGCAACGACTATAAAACGCGATCTCTGGCCAGATGAGAATGGAAAGTATCCTCCGACAATTTTTTCAATGAAAAATAGGGATAAAGATACATTCTTTCGAATGTTAAAGAATGTTAAGGTACTTGATGGGTATTCAAGTAACATCTCAAGGTGTGTTGACTTGAAGAATCGTAAGTTACATGGATTGAAAAGCCACGATTCACATATTTTGTTACAACAGTTACTACCATTGGCATTGCGTACATTATTACCTAAAAAAATTATTGTTGTTGTACTCCAGTTCTGCACATTTTTTAGAAAACTATGTGAGAAATCTCTACATCTATTTCATCTTGAAATCCTTCAGGAGAGGTTTGTATTGACCCTTTTCATAATGGAGATGATCATTCATCCGTCCTTTTTTACTGTAATGATGCATTTAACTGTGCATTTGGTTGAGTAAGCTAAATTAGGAGGCCTTGTTCATTATCAATGGATGTATCCAATTGAGAGGTACTTTATCTATATGTTTTCCAGTTAATTAAGAAATTTTTGGTACTTAATTAAATTCATAATTATGTTTCTTTTATTTCACAGATATCTTGGGCATTTGAAATCATACGTGAGAAATAAAGCTAAACTAGAAGGCTCAATTGCTGAAGGCTATGTGGCTGAAGAGTGTCTTACCTTTTGTTCTTGATAGTTGGATGATATTGAGACAAGATTTAATTGAGTTGGACGTGTTGACGACATATCGACTCAATCTCAAATACATCAGAAATCCAAAATATTTTCTACCATTAGCCGATCAGTTGGGAGGACCTCAAATTTGACACTGACTGAATTGGAATTATTACAGGCACATAGATATGTGCTGCTGAATATTGAAATTTCAGATCCAGTTATTGAAGAATTTAAGATACAAACATAGAGACGAATGAGAGGCCGAACACGAAATGAGAATGATATAACGAAATCTGTTGATAAAGAGCTTGTAGAATGGTTTTCACGACGTGTAAGTTCATATATATTGCAATAAATATGAATATTAGAGGCGTTAAAAGAGATTCCTTGCATTTTACTTCTGTGAACTTCTCTCACTTGATGGATGTTGGTGATCATGAACTGCATGATCCATATATCTTAGCATCTCAAGAAAAAATGGTATATTATGTGAATGATGTTGCTGATGAAGGGTGGAGTGTAGTTGCTCACGTAATACAAAGAGATTTGTATGATATGGGTGATGAAGTGGAAAATTTGACCTCTGAAATTGAATTTAATCAGCAACAGGAAGCAGAATTATTTTTCCATCATGATATTGAAAATATTAGTCTAGCCAGGATTAATGAAGTGGATGAAGCAATGGAGCTGGAAACTGACATGATTGAAGGAAAAAATGACTTTATGTACAATTATTTATTTATTCAGCGACCACTTGTTTCATTTCTGCAGTCATTCATTATCATTGTTATATATATTTTTTCTTTTAGTACTCCATCTGTTATCATTTTTAATTTTTTTTTCTGCATAAATTTTTTTGAAATATATATTCTGAACTTAATTTTAGTTCATTAAATGATAGGAATACCAAGGAAGAAGCATTACATTATTTCATCCAGTTCTGCGACAGATTACTATCCATATGGCTCCCTCCCCATGACATCAGATGCACCAGCTGGAGACACCCCTGCACCATCTCTCCCTGCACCATCTCTTACACCATCTGTGGATGTCCTAGTAGAGGCTGAGTCGTCGACTCCCCCTTCAGGAGCCTCAGCAGTGGGGCAGCGACGCGCCCCTTCCAGTTCATCCCGGACATACTGGCGTGTCACTATCATAGGTAAAAATTTTAATTAAATAAATTTATTGCATTTTGTTTATACTAATTGTTTTCTCATTGAATATGACAAAAATGAAACCTTGGAGAAAAAAAAAGTTCATATGTTTGGAATCTGAATGGCGAGAAGATTGTTGTGCCATTTGATTCTTACGGGGTCCCTACAGATGATGTCGCGGGGTTGC
This sequence comes from Viscum album, assembly GCA_963277665.1. Taxonomy (NCBI): domain Eukaryota; kingdom Viridiplantae; phylum Streptophyta; class Magnoliopsida; order Santalales; family Viscaceae; genus Viscum; species Viscum album. The sequence continues at coordinate 1,471,413,876 of OY728157.1, forward strand.
TTGGCCAGATTCTAGGAAAGCTGGTAGCAGATCCCATTTCCCTTCCCATTTCATATGACGATTGGAGACATATGCCTCCAAGATGAAAAAATGAAGTGTTTGATTCTCAAATCATGGTAAATTTATTTCATTATGGTTTAATTTAATTTCATGTTACTAATATGTTCAAAATGAATTTCTGTATATAGATGTTCTTCCACTTTACCATTGCTGATGTGATAGCATGGAAGTGGACATTGAAAAATCTAGGTAATAAGTGGAAATATTTTAAATGGAGATTGTGGTGTGATGTCAACGATGATTTTTTGACCATGCTGCAAATGTATGAGAAGCTACCCAGTGGGGTACCAAAAGAGCAGTGGAAAGTGTTTGTTGACAGACATCGGGATCAAAAGCGGATGGTACTGAAATATATATATTATTATATTATCCATATTTTACATTTATACATGTATATTAAAAGGACATGACATTCAATACATCATTATTAAATTTCATTTTATTTATTTCAGGAACTATCAAGACAGAATGCGTCAAACCGAGCGAAGCAAGTCATCCCGCACACTGCGGGCTCAAAAAGTTTTTCTAGAAATCGAAGTTCATTGGTAATCATTTAATTAGTTTAAATATTTATAATACAATATTATCTATTTAGTATATTGAATTGTTGATTTATCTTTGATTAATGCAGTCACAGAGTTTAGGCCATGAAGCATCTAGAACTGAACTTTGGTTGGATGTTCACAAGAAATCAGATGGATTTTTTGTTAATGAGCCTGCTAAAGAAGTTGGGGTATGAAGTCAATTTTTTATCATAATAACTTATTATCAATTTTTTCTGTGTTAATATATATTGATATTTGATTTATAGGTCAAAATTAAAGAACTATTGGATGCCAATCATGCGCCTTCCTACTCTGTCTCCCAGGACGACCCGGTTGCTAATGTCCTTGGGAAGGAGCATCCAGGGAGAGTGCGCGGGATGGGTTTGGGACCCGTGCCATCTATGTTTTTTATCAGGACACCGGGGATAGCTGTTGTATCCACTCTTGACTTTAGTCAGCCCGGAGATGCTAAGAAAGAGATTGTTTCTTTACGAAACACAGTTCACCAGTAGGGGGATCAAATATCTGCATTGCAGAAAGAGTTGATTGAACTACGTCAGCAGATGAGCAGATATGCCCCCGGTGGGAGTGCATTGATTGGTGGTATGCAGGTAAATCACATAAAATCAGAATCATTTAGTTTTCTAACTTTCATTTGTTTTATGTTTTAATATAAATATGTAACCGAAATTAATTTTCAATATAATGTTCTTACTGGTGACCGCACAAAGTGGAAATGAAGGTGGAGAGGGTGATGATGCATCATCAGACCCTGAGTAGTTGTACTGTTGATGTGTTGAACAAAAATGAAAACAGTTGGTTTGTATATATAACATTTGTGGCACATAGTTTCCACTACACATTTTCATGTCCTAAAATTTACTTGATTTCTCACATTTTTTTTTTTTTGCATTTTATTGATTTCTAATGTTTGTTTTGTATCTTCATTTCTCGAGTATGGTATACATCATTCCATTTAGGTCTGTGTTTGAATTGGTAGTCGAGATTTTTGATGACTAGGAGTTAAACCCAGTGTTGATGTGTTGAACAAATTGGGTCATTTCATAGTGATCAAGGGGATAGTGTTGTGGACACTTTGGTGAGGCCCATTGTTGAAAATGTCTGATTTAAGGGTCAAAAGTATCTAAACATGCTCTAGCTCTTCTAAAATTTCATGAGAATGTTCTAAATCAAGGGTGGTTCACTAAGATATAGGTGTGACTGAGGGGTGATAAATTAGAATAAGTCCATGAATATTTGCAAGAATACTTTATAAATTAAAATATAATCTCGAAGATGGATGTCGACTTGATGCACAATTGGTATGTATTATAAAAACATGAATTTTAAGAAAATAACTTCAACCAAATACTTAAATATTTGGATGGTTACAATGGACCATTTCCAACCATAACAGTTTTGATCACTGAACTGTTACTGTTTGACTTGAACTGCATTCCCAACACAATTTCCACTTAATCATGGTCTGTCTGGTAATTATTACCTATCATTATATCCCTAAATTATTTATATTATGATTCCTAATTCCATTTTTTGATTCATTACAGGCTATCCGGTCATGAAACTTTAATTACTGGAATTTCATAACTTTCTTCTTTACCATTCATGACTATTATTTCTACAACCACACTCCAAAAGGTTACATTTTCCATGACCTGTGTGATTCTCCCCACCATAGGATTTTAATATTCATAATTTTAATAAAAATAAGAATCTAATTCCCATGAAAAACACTCTGTCCACCACTAAACATGGTTTTTGTATGTGAGTTAACATAATTATACCATTTTCCATCACGACAATCCATCCTTGGCATATATTGAAGCCTCATGTGGAACTAATATTCCATCCTTGAACAACCTGTGGTTCACTTCCTACCACATAGATTTACATCATCCACTTAATAATAAATAGAAATGGTCTATTCATAATCACATGTATTATGCAATAATCATTCTCTGCACACACATTCAATCAACATCAATAACTATATCTTAAACTTTAACCCAGATTGATGATGTTATAAAACTCGATCCTCTTACATAGTCATCCATAGAACTAGGATAACTTAGCTTTTCTACTAAAAACTCTGGTCTACATCACTCACCATAATGTAGTTAATACCTAACCTATATTCCAACATAAAAAGATGTCAACTAAGACTCACTGGAAATATCCACATTCCTATAAAATCTATATCCCAATGTAACTACAAAACTATTCCCACAATAGGATTTTTTATAACAATATATTTCTAATGTTTTATTTAAGATATTTCATCAGTTCAAATTTATTATAAGTATTAAGGATGGTTTCTAGGCCACAAAACCAAAACAAATCATTATATAAATGGGTTGGTAATAATATAACTACTAATTCATCAATTATTAATTTTTATAAGTAGAGTGGAATCGCTATGGATGATCTATCCTATGAAAGTGAAGATATATGATTTAGTGGAATCCAGTTTGGGATGTTACAATGTTGTATCAATGGAGTTTTATCTTCCTAGTATTTACTATTTAGGATATTGTATACATGAGTATGATGTATGTGTTGGAACCTTTGATTGTTTTTTCTGGTTTTATTTGTTTTTCAGGGCAGTGGTGAAGCAGAATCCAAGAATTGTATTTTTATTCTGGGCAGCTTTTAGCGGCGGTTTTAACCACCGCGAAATGTATATTGGCGGCGGTTTAAACCGTCGCTAAACATAAAAAAAATTACTTCTAGAGTCGGTTATAACTGCCGCTATATAGAAGTTTCGTGGCTGCCTCATTCCACGGCGGTTTACCTCAATTTAGCAGCGGTTTTACCGTCGCTGGAAATTTAGTTTATTAGCGGCGGTTAAAACTGCCACGAATAAAGCGATATTCAGCGATGGTAAAACAGCCGCTAAATTTAGGTAAACCGGCGCGAAATGAGGCACCTACGATGCTTTCCGGAAACCGCCGCTAAACGTTAAAAATAGCCGCTAATAGATTGTCGACGCCCTATTAGGCGGCGATTTAAACCACCGCTAAACAGAGCTTCTGTTGTAGTGTAATATATAATTTCAATAACTCTATCTTTTATACATCCCACGTATGGTATGAATGAGACATATCACTTTGAGGGGGCAGTAGTATGCAGTTCCACAAATGAAATTATCTTGTTTACCCAAAATGGAAACCATAAAGGTATGCTATCAAAAAATACAGAAGCATAAAGAAAACATAAACATAATATATATCATATATAAATATAGTTTCATCTTAATGTCCACCATGAGAGGCGGTAGGAGATAATTGAACAATCATCGTTTCATGAGGCGTTAGTTTCCATTCACAAAAACAGTATATTCTTCCCCCATTAGATGGAGGTGTGTGTAAGTGTAGTTCGAATACTTCTCATAAAATATCCTAATATATTTAGTATACTGGTGTTTTTATAAAATAAAGGGATAAAAATATCTTAGGGGTTGTATAATTAATATAAAACAAAATAATTTAAGAGAAACTCTTAACTTTAATTTGGGTAACTCCCTTTGATTTGAACCAAAAGGACTTCTTGAAGTTCCTTATGCCTAAGGTAAGGCTTCTAGGATGATGATATGGATATTGAGAGATTATTTTGGAAGTTGTTGGATGATCCAAGAGGCTTGAGAGGTGTGAGGAATGCATTATAAGTTTTGGCTCTTTATAAGTGAGAGGAGGGGGTTCTTTAGGAATGCGTTAAAATATTATTTTATTATATAATGATTTTTGGTATCCAAGTGTCCCAAAATCATTAAAGTCAAAGATAAGATGACTCACAGTCGAAATAAATTAATTTAATAATAATTGGATAGGTTTTGGATGTTATTTTAATATTTATAATCTTTTTTATTTAAATCATTTATTAATGAGGTAAATAATACATCATTTTTGAGTCATAAATAATTTAATTTATTTGATGTCTAAAAATTAAAAAAAATACAACAATGTAAGAAATATTATTATCATTCCAATGAATATTTTTAGTCGAAATTATGACTTATATAACACCATGTAATAATTTATAAACTAAAAGATATTTTTTAAGGTCATTTTTTGTCTTTACATTGAGTTAATTAAAATAAAGTGTCATTATCACTCTTAAGTGACTCTGTGGGGTCCAAAAATCTACCCAAGGATGCCCATGATTCGTCATTGGTCATAAATTAATTTTAGGAAAAGTGTTAAGGTAATTTTTTATTATTATTATATTCTTTTTATCTTAAATTTCTCTGTTTACCTTTAATTGCTGTAAATAAAAGTCAAAAGTCACTATTCACCAAAAAATATTTTAGTCTTATTGAACCACATTTTACTTACTAATAACAACCATTTATGTAGAATTTTTTAATTTCAATTCACAAAAATGGTAAAATTTCATTTAAATGAAAAAGTCTGTTTTTAACTACTACATAGTGGTTTAACTATTCACTAAAAATTGAAGTTTTTCATAAAACAACCAAAAATTAAGCCTAAGCAATATTTGATATTCCGGATTCAAAAATGATGCCTATTTTACCAAATTCAAAACATAGAATTTGGAATAATTAATTTAAAATTAATTCTAGTTGTCAAAATAAAAACCGTGTTTTTAAGAAATATTAACTATCAAAAGTTTGACACTTGTTTATGTCCAATTTCAAAGTGAAATTAACTAAAATGACCAACATTAGATTAAATGGTAAAAATATAATCTAATTACACTTAAAAATAAATTAATAAAATAATATATCAATATAAATAAATTATATTAAAAGGATGTTTTGAATTAAAAAGCAGTATTTATCACTATTCATCAAAAAAACAAATTTATCAGAAAAGTACCAAAAAAAATTGAAAGTAAATTTCGATGTTCTTATTCTAAATAATAATTTTATTTGGCCAAATGTAATATATAAAAGTGACCAAAACTATATTTTAACAGGGTTCTACATCAAAAGTCCATAAATCAACCTTTTAAAGTTAATTATGCTTAAAATTAGATTTAATTCACATTTTAAGCCTCTAACTTTTAATGGATAAAATTAATTATTTTAAAAAACATATAAAATTATATTGTAGTTAGTTCTATTCATTCCTGCCCATACAACGACTATGTGATTACTACCATTTTAAATAATATTATTATATTATTATTTTTTTAGTATGACTCGAGCTTCTGCGCAACGTAAGATTTCAAAGAAACTTGTTATTGTGTATCAGCTACGACATCAAACATAGAAACTCATTTATAGAAAAATTAATATTTAATTCCAAAATATTAATAATTATAAAAAATTTCGTACTCATTATTTACCCGAGATGTTACATCCTTCCCCCTTTTGGAAATTGTGTCCTCTTAATTTTAAAACTGGGCATGGAAACTTAATTGAAAGTCCCTCATCGAAAAAAGAGTCAATAAATATATCACATAATAAGAAAGAAAGAAAATTTACAAAGGTCACCCAAGAAAAATCTCATACTAGGATTCCATGTGAGAAAACATGGATATGGAAGAGAAAACAGACCATCAAGTTCTGATGGAGCATGATAGAAAACATGGTTAGGAGAAAGTTAACCACCAGAAAATCAAAAAACTTGTGATAGGTAAAAGGATATTTGATTCACCAGTAGGAAAAGTTAACAGATAACGTTTTTTAAGTAACTTTAATTAATGTTGAGGAATTATTTTACTACATATAATAATAACATAGGGAACTATACTTAATTTTCTAGTAGAGTTTCATCCTTTAATAAGTTTCTACCAAAAACTCATATTTTCTCCAAATCATGAGTATTCAAGATGACTTGGTCACGGCTAAAGAGCTCAAAGAAACATCTAGAGAGTCACATGATCCACAAAAGATGAAGCATATATTTCCCTTGTTTTTAGACATTAACCAAAACCAAAAAGGTTATTAAAAGATCAGATAATCCTCAAAAAGGGTAATCCTTTATAAAAATAAATACTATTCGTAATCTCAAAAATTCAGCAAACAGTACCCTATGTTCAACAAAGATCGTTCAATAAACAACATTCTTTAAAATTCATCAACATAATCCAAACTATTATTGAAAACCAAAACTCAGAAAAATTTAATCCCATAGTTTTCCACAGTAAATCTTAACATTTATCTCTAAATAAATTATACTACTTTAAAGCCTCATACTAAAGTGTAATTAACAAAATCACATATTCTCTATGATAGTTTAATCATTTACATAAATAACCCAAATATCCATATTTCCAAAATAAATCATATATTTCTCCAAAAATAATATTTCAACCCTTACTCCAGAAATTAAATCCCATAGTATTCTATTTTCCTTAGGTATATACTTTTCCAAATAGAGAGAACATCTTCAAAAATAACCTTTATCACTTAATAACCAAATCATTTCTATAATAAGGTTATCCAATTGATAAAACATAATATCAACTTATTATTGATCCATAAAATAATTTAAATAAAAATAATAATTAGTCATACCAACCAGGGACATCACATTTTCCAGTGGTAGGCGATGTGCCCTTGTCTCCCTTCAGTTGTGGGTTTGATTGTTGCAGCCTTGCCGGATGCGACAGGTTGTCACACATCTTATGGGTTGTCCATTTTTTAAAACTCAAAAATAACCCTAATGTCTTTTAACCAAAATTGTTTCCTTATACCTCTCATTTTCATCCCAATTCATTTTGATCTCAACATCTGAATTCTTGAAGTCTTATATATATTTTAATTTTTTTATTTCACCAATATATGATAAAATAAAATGATCCCCAAAATGAAGAACATCATTCCTTGATCAAGGTGTCCATTTGGTTTCATCATCATCTTATTCACATAGGTAGAATGTCCATGAATTGCAACAATGATTTAGAGATCCTTAAAAATCATTTTATTCCTTCATCCGAATACACCTTGTACATCATGGATCATATGGGTGTTCACAGGAAAACTATTTTTGGAAAATAATTAGGTATGACATATATTTTTAGAACATCTGATAAAATATGATTTCTGTAAAATAGTCAGACCAAATTTGAGTTGAAACTTTCAATTAATGGTCCTTTTAAAATACCATAGGTATATACTGAGAGACTGTATTGTAAAAGAAAATATAAATAGTTTGTGCAAGGGTCTCCTTCTTCAAAACCTTTTTCCAAATCATAATATGCTTCAATATCTTGTGATAGGGTAAAATATTTAAAAATTCCTTGATAATATTTACCTTTCTTGAAAATATGAGAGTATTGTAAAAATATGATTTTTTTTAAATATAACCCATGATCCATTATGATAATGAGGTATAGTGGATGTGTTTGATATCTCAAAAAACTGTTTTCCAATGAGTTGTATGCTAGAAAAATAATCACAATCATCCGAACATGACTTTGAAATAATTATTTCAAGCATGTCATCAGGAAGAGATAAGAATGTCATTTTAGATCCTCATCCTTCCATTTGTAACTGACATTCCTTGATCTGGAAAACTTATAAAACAAGTATTTAATGGAATTAATAGACATAGGGACTAACCATGAGTCTAATGAAAACTTATAATCCCTAAATTTTTCTAAACCGACCTCTAATACCAACTATAAAGACCTGACCTTAAACATTACATAATCCTGAATTAAATAAATAATTCACAATGAAGATCTTTTCAGGTTTAGAGTTTTATATAATTAGGCCATAAATATTATATATCAACATGAAAATTACATGTATACACTACTAATCAGAATTCAATTTTTCATAAAATAAAAACTCTTAAAACTAAACATGTCTACTTCCATGTTTTAGACAATATGACTTTTCCATGATCCCATCATTGACCATATTTATCTTTATGTCCTATGGAGAAAATTTCAAAAACGTGGGATGAGCATAAAAATCATAGTAAGAGATATAAAATAAGGAAGGAAAACATTATCCTATAATTAAATACAAATCAATGAAACAATACTTTTCAATCATAACATACCTCATGAAATCATAAGATTTATGAATTAGACATACAAATCATAAATCATAAAATTATCTTGTGGAATTCATAACATACATACATTCTTTCTATAATATCTACATAGGGAGTCACATTTGGAATACCCATCATAGTATATTCGCTAAATCTCTTAAGAGAAACATTCACATTTACCTCTGTCATATTACCCAATGCATTGGAGAGCTATCTCGGGCTCCCCTGCCCTAGGATTATCATGGAACCACCTGTATACATAATAAATTCCCAATAACAATAACATATTCACAACACAAGAATAAAGGAAATATAAAATTTCCACATTCCAATCACAATATATCAAATCAAGATATTGAAATAAACAATGCATTATCAAATCATTTTCAAATCCATTTAAAACATTTAATAAAGAGATTTTTGAATCAAAGTGTCCCATACCAATTTGAAGATTTTAAATGAATTATAATTTGAAAACATTATTTTCCATGTAAAGAAATCTTTAAAAACATTTTTTAAACATTGACATTAATGATAACGATTTAGAAGAATAAATCATTAAAACATTTAAAATGATATTTTAGTTGAAGAGTTTTTAATCAAATGAGAGATGCTTGAATACAAATAATTGAGGAATAAATTTTAATCAGAACATTATGATATCATGAGAATAAATATATTCATGATATAATATTCTAAAGGACAGTATATACACCCTATTAAAGTGAATTGGTGCATAATGAAAATGATGTCTCAATGAAATGTAAATTGAGATGAAATAACTTGTAAACATTGTGTCCTTAGATTAAGGATAAATGAATTACATAATAATGTGTGGAAAATATAAATACACTCAATATGATTGGATATTCAGTTTAAATAAATCATAAGAAATTCACACATGTTCTTTTTAATACAAAACAAATGACTTGGATGTTTAACTCAATGAATGGAAATTGAGTTAAAATTAGTCTTATTATGTTCATATCGATGACTTGATAATTTATAAAAAGAGTTATTATGTGTATAAAAAGTATATCCACACAAATGGGAGTGTAAATTAAAAAATAAATAAATAAATTATGATTCCAGACATAATCATATCATGACATAATTAAGAATTAGAAGATTAACCCATGGAATGAAAATTGGGTTAAAAGGTTCCCTTAACGATTTGGTAACTTACAAAACATACAACCCATGAAAGAAGGATCATGAAATGAATATATTAATACCCATAAATTTAATTATTTTACACATTCAATACAATATTGTCCAGTACATACACCACACAAAAGTAAATAGTTGCAAATATAGCATGAATCATAAGGGAATTAAAAGTGAGATGAAAATATCTTACCACGTTGTAATCAAACGAACCGTATGACAAAAAGTTAATAACCACCAAATGTATCATATAATACCATGAATATAAAGAATATCATGACAATATATATATAATGGTCTTACAAAATACACCAATTCAATAAATAAGTGGCGAACAATGAAAATCTCATGGAATTAAAAGTGAGATAAGAAATCTCTTACCTCGTGTCTGACTTGACTTGTTTGTTCCTTTTTCATCCTGAATAATAAACTTAAGTTAATTTATACTTTATTAATAACCCTTTTTCAAGTTTATTATTACTTTTATATCACTTATTACCATGTTATAAACATTACGTAATCATTTATGTTAATAATGTTCATTTTGTCGATATTTGGTACTTGGGTCAAAATAGAACTCCATATAATTACAAGTTTTCGTTGTGGTCAGGAGTCCATTATCTCAAGAATGATATTTATGATTTATATATAATATATATCTAGTATATATATGTATTTATAATAGTAAATAACATTTTAATATAAGAAATGAAATGCACCGTTCATGGAGAGGGTAAGCCGTACGTACGCATTAACACTATTTTCATTTCTATTTCATATTTTAATGGAATGAAAACTTAATGATAAATAGTTATATTATTATTCCAGAATAATATCATATATAATTTAAATAATTAAATCCTTTATACATCTCACGTATGTTATAAACAAGTCATATCACTTTGAGGGGACGGTAGTCCGCACTTTCACAGATGAAATTATCATATTTACCCATAATGGAAACCATAAAGGTTTTCTATAAAATAAAAATACAGAATAATAATGGAAACTTAAACATATTATATATCATATATAAATATAGTGTCATATTAATGTCCACCATGGGAGGCATTATGAGGTAATCGAACAATCATAGTTTCATGAGGCGTTAGTTTTTGATTCACAAAAATAGAATGTTCTTCACCCATTAGATAGAGGTGTGTGTAACTGTAGTATGAATACATCTCATAAAAACATCTTAGTATATTTATGATAAATGTGTTATTATAAAATAAAGGAATAAAAATAGTTTATGGGTTATAGAAGTAAAATTAAATAAAATAAGTTAAGAGAAATCGTTACCTTTAATTTGGGTAACTCCCTTTGGTTTGAACCAAAAAGACTTCTTGAAGTGCCTTCTGCCTAAGGTAATTCTTTGAGGAGGTGGATAGGGATCTTGTGAGATTATTTGGGCAGGTTTTGGATGAGACATAGGGCTTGAGAGTTGTAAGGAATGGGTTATAAGTGATGGCTCTTTATAAGGGAGAGGAGGGGTTCTTTAGGAATGATTTAAAATATTATTTTATTATATAATGATTTTTGGTTTCAAAAGGTCCAAAACTCATTAAGGACCATGTTATGATGACTCGTGGTAGAAATAAATTCATCCAATAATAATTTGATAGGTTTTGAATTTTATTGTAATATTTATAATATTATTTATTTAAATCATTTATTAATGAGTTAAATACTGCATCGTTTTTGTGTCATTAATAATCTAATTTATTTGATGTATAAAAATAAAAAAAAATCATTAATGTTTTAAATATTATTATATTTCCAATAAATATATATATTAGAAATTATGACTTATATAACCCCATTTATAAATTGATATACTAAAAGATATTTGTTAATGTCATTTTTGTCTTTACATTATGTTAATTAAAATTAAGTGTCATTATCACTCATAAGTGACTCCATGGGGTTCTAAAATAGACCCATGGATGTCAATGGTCTTCCATAACTCATCCAATAAGGTTAGGACAAGTGTTAAGGTAATTTTTTATTATTATAATATTCTTTTTATCTTGAATTACCCTGTTAATCTTTAACCGTGGTAAATAAAAGTCCTAAGTTTCTATTCACCAAAATTAATTTTAATCTTATTGAAACACATTTTACTTACTAATAACAACCATGTATGTTGGATTTTCTAATTTCAATTCAATGAATTGTTAAAATTTAATTTAAATGAAAAATTAAATTTTTAACTACTACTTAGTGGTTTGATTATTCATTAAAAATTGATGCTTTTTAGAAAACAACCAACAATTCCACCTAGGATATATTGGATATTCCGATTCAAAAATGAGGTCCATTTTAAAAAATTCAAAACATGGAAGTTGTATTAATTATTTTAAAATTAATTCTTGTTGTTAAAACAAAAATGCATGTTTTTAAGAAATATTGACTATCAAAATATTGACACTTTTTTATGCCCAATTTCAAAGTGAAATTAATTCCAATGACCAACATTGGATTAAATGTTAAAAATACAATCTAATTAAAATTAAAAACTAATTTAAAAAATAATCTAACCACATAAAAAATATTAAAAGGTGGTTTTTAATTAAAATACAGTATTTATCACTATCTATCAAAAATGAATTTGATCAGAAAAATTACAAAAATTTACCCAATGTATATTGTGATGTCTTGATTCTAAATAAGAATATTATTTGGTCAAATAGAACATATAAAAGTGACCGAAACTAGATTTAAAGATGTCTCACCATCAAAAAGTAGTAAATCTACTTTTTAATCTTTATTGTGATTAAAATTAGATTTAATTCACATTTTAAGCCTCTATATTTTATGGAATAAAAGTAAAAATATTTATCAAAAATGTAAAATCATATTGTAGTTAGTTATATTCATTCCTGCTAATACAATGGTTGTGCGTTAACTACCAATTAAAATAATAATATTATATTATTATTTTTTTAATATGACTAAGGCATTTCTGCAACGTAAGATTTCAAAGAAACATGTTATTGTGTATCAGCTACACCATCGAACAAATAAACCCATTTAAAGTATAATTAATATTTAATTTAAAAATATTAATAATTATGAAAATTTATTACTCATTATTTAAATAGGATGTTACATAAACACTCCTAGACACCTTAACAGTTATTTTTTATTCTCCTAAAACATTTCCTAAATGGTTTAACCCCATCTCAAATGTATAAATTTATAACAACCCCTTTCTCATTTATATTTATTTATATGAATTTATTATTACTAAAATTACATTACACCATCATAAAATTTAAATATAATAATCACTAGTATTCTAATATATTATTATAATTATGGTATAATAATTAACCACCTTTTCCTTTTTCCATTAAAAAATGAAAATCTGAAACGTGTGTATGTCCGTACTACTACCTCCACAAAGAAGTAAATTTATTTTCCTTCACCACCTAACATGGATATTTTAAAATTGAATTTAATGTATAATTATTATATTTATTATTTAAGTAATATTATTAAATGATAAATGATATTTCTCCTCTCACATGTTTAATGAAAATTAAATCATCATCCCTGTGTATGGGCAGACTTCCACTTTTATGGATTGATGTATTCTATTTTTCATTACTATCATTCATGGATAGTTCTAGGAATAGATTAAAAGTATAATTATGACTTTTTAATCATTAATAAGGGCTTTTATAAAAAAATTGGACTACTTATTAATGATATTAATGAAAAATAATCATTATATAATTAACCATATTAAATAATAATGAAGAACAATTTATTCAAACAATGTAACTATTTTATTCACAAAATATCGTCTTTTAATTATTTAAAATTCAGATATATCACTATAATAAAAATAAATTCTATCATTATGATAATGTTATAATAACATTTCAATTAAATCACCACATAGTAATACATTAATAAATGTATTTTCTTGGTTGGGTCAGTTTGACCACCTTCTTGAAAATGCTATGAAATTATATCATGAATGACTATGAATGAAAAATTAATGGAAATAAATGTTATAAATATTTAAATAATATTTTTTTCTATAAATGTTACATAAATATTTAACTCAATGATTATTAAAACACAGATCAATGATATATAAAATCATTTATGCTTATTATCAATTTCAACTTAAATGATTTTGAATGGAATACTCATAAAAGGAAATTGAATCATTTTAAATATTTATAATTAATATATTATAGTAATATTAATTATTTTTAATGATAAAAATTATTAGAAAAATAAATACCAACACAACTCCTTTGAAACTAGTATAAATGTTTAAACCTATAGACACCTAATATTGGAAAATATTTAATATGTAATTAATATACATGTATAAAATGATTATAAATGAAAATTATAAATAGTTTTTTGTATGAATAGAATTTTAAAATTAGTTATTAAGATATTTATTTTCTATATACCTCCAACGTTGCCATTTTTATTCAAAAGAATTGATAGAGAAATAGATGACTAGTTTACAGGGAGGCCTGATGTAATGGAGACCAAGGGAATCACCCTAAATCAAGTTCACCCCCTCAGGTTTAAAATGAGAGACATGAGATAGATAGCTGACCATGCTACCTAGGGTTGCCATAGAGGCCAAGTAGTCTGCCACCTTGTTTCACTCTCTCCACATGTGATTGATTCTAGTTCTACTATCCAAGAGATCTTTGCATTTCTGAATAGTGCATAAAATAGAACAGGGGTTGATACCTTTACCATGCAAGGCATCATGAATAACCATAGAATCAGTCTCAACATGAAAGATGTCAAGCACCCGTTGTCTACAAATAGTGATAACTGTGAGAACCGCTTTTTCCTCCCCCTATATAGAATTTCCATAACCATAATGTGCTGAAAAGGACAAGGACACACTTCCCCTAGGATCTTGGACCACACTGCCACCACACATCTCACCCAGCACGCAAGAACCTTCGATATTCAATTTGAAGCCAACTTCAGGAGGACACCACCGAACCCTGTGCCCGGATTTTCTGGTTGCTGACCTCTGAACCACATTTTGATTCAAAAATAGCCTGAAAAGGGATGGGTTCTACTTCTAGTCATCATCTATTCCACACAAATCGATCAGGATACATCGTACTCTAATGGTAATGGATCTCCTCGTAGAAGCGAGCCCCTTGATCCTAGCCTGGTTGCTCGCTTAACATACACACCAACATCTATCATTGAAAATGATGGATCTCGGCCCTTTTTTCCTTATTAGAGTCATCTTCCCCCTAAAATCGGCTCTCCACAAAGGATTCTAAGCTCGATGCATTGGGGGAGGCTCCTGCAAGTTCGCCGAAGACACCCCATACCTGGCGTGCCCAGTCTCCCTCAAAGAATAAATGGGATATACTCTCTTCATGATTATCTACACAACACTGGCAGTAGGAATCCATGATGATACTGATCCTCTTGATATTCTCATCTATTGGTAAATAATGGTTCTAGATCCTCCATGTAAGGAAATTAAATTTCGTAGGGATACACTTACACCAAGAAAGCCCATACCCACCTTCCTGTTATCCCTGCGGAAAACATGACCTGTAAAAATCTCTCGCATTGATCCAACCTGAGGTGGAGGGGGTAAAGACACACAGATCCATATCTGAGTTCAAAATAACCTATTCAAAAACCTCCTACTGGTCCGCATCCAGAATGGCTCTGAAAAGATGAGATTACTAGCTCGCCTCTTTGAAGGTGATCAATGGAGCCGGACACCCTGGATATCTGAGAGACCTTCACGACTAGTTGGGGACCTATAACTGAATGTTCCCCTCCCCAATAATCCATTGCGATCTATGGAGGATTGACGGAATAAAACAGCTAATAGTGGACCAAAATGAAGACCCACTAACCGTAGAATATTTAGTGGTGGCCCAGCTTCAACAAGGACTTCTGCTTACCCCATAAAGATTTCTATTCAATAACCTCCCACTCCATCTTCTTGTGCATGTACTAAATAGTGTCTGAAAGGATTTTTACATTGATCCCTCCCTCCAAAATTGGTTGAACCATCATCCCCCAATAAATCCAATGTCTCTTTCCCTCTAAAGATGAATCCCATATGAAACGAGCCCAAATTCTGTCAATTACCTTGATAACCCCCTTTGGAACATTGGTGGATGAAAGGGAATGGACTAGAATGGCTGAGAGAACATTGTTCACAAGATTACTATGGCCTCTAAAGGATAGAAAATGGTTCTTCCAATTGTGAATTTTCCCGGTAATCTTTCTAACCATGGGTTCATAATCATTGATGTGCATTCTTCCTAGAGACATGAGGGTGCCAAGATACTCCATGGGAAATGCCCCGCTCTTCATACCCAATCTACGACCCATATCTGTCACCCTTCTCAAAGTGAAAGTTGAGGCCACTTCAAAGACACTCTTCTCCCTATTAATTTTTTGACCACTCCAGTGGAAATAATCCTCAAGGATCTTAATAGCCCCCTGCATAGACCGCCTCCCCCTATTAATGAAGATGAGGGTATCGATTCTGAACATCAGATGAGAGGCAGGTGGTAGCCTCAACCTCCTTTGGAAAGGAAGAACATCCCCATTATAGATGCCTCTGTTAATTAGTCTGCTTATGATATCCGGAATAAGAATGAAAAAACATGGGGATAAAGTATCACCTTGACAAATGCCTCATAAAGTCTAGAAAAAACCATGAGTTCCCCCCATAAATGACACAGCCATCCATGCCTAACTGAAGCACCTAAACATAAGATCGCAAGGCCATATTGATAAACCATTCTTGTTTAGAACATTGTTAATAAATCATCACTTGATCCTGTCATATTCCTTATTCATATCAAGAATGATGTCCATATTAGATCCACGAACCTTGGTATTGATTTATCTCGGCATCTCCAGGGCCACCGCTATGGCTCCCTGAATAGATCGGTCTTTCCCAAAACCATGTTGTTCCTTGGAGATCCACTGTGGAAGATTTCCAGACAACATATAGTTAATGATGGTCACCAGTATTTTATATGTAATGTTACACATACTCATTGGTCGATAATGAAGAAGAGATGATGGTCTTTGATTTTTGGTAAAAGGACAAGAGTCATAGCAGACAAAATATATGGTAGGCTTTCCCCTATGAATAAATATTGGATAACATTGGTGATATTCCCCTTCACCACCTCCCAGGAGGTCTTATAGAATGATCTTGGAAAACCATCAGGACCTGTGGCACTGTCATGATTGAGACTAAGAATAGTTGTAAAGATCTCATCCTCCTCTGGGATCCCCTCCATCAACACATTATCCTAAAGGGGCACAAGGTGTGAAATCCCCTCCTAGAACAACCCCCCATAGGGTAACCCTGTAGAATGTTTGGATTGGGTCCTACAAGAAGGTCCTTAATGTAAGAAAACACCAAGCCCCCAACCACTTCCCTATTATTAGTGAAAGATCCATCTTCTAAAGCCAGGTTCGGTTGAACCACACGACCCCTCTCCCTTATAAAAGCATGGGAAAAGGCAGTGTTCTTATCACAATCTGTATGCCATTTAATTCTCGAATGATCCCTCACCCTTCTTTCATCCATGAGTATGATAACCGCAAAGTAGTTATTCTTCTCAGAGAGCTCACCAAAAATAGTGTTGTCTCGGACCTCCTCAATACTATCCTCAAGCCATTCAATATCATGTCTGAGCATGTCCATCTCCTAGTCCAAGGGATGGATACTTCTAGCCCATTAGTAAAGTGCATGCTTGAGTCGCCTCAACATACAGTGCAGTGCTCACCAGGAGTTCCCCTGGATTGGTTCCTCCCAACTTTTCCTCACTATCAGGTGATAACCAGGGATACCCACCCAGTGGATCATGTACCTAAAACCTGACTATGGATCCTCCCTCCTTATTAGGGAAAGGAGCAGAGAGTGATTAGAGATGATGTGGGTCATATGTTCAACCTTCGCCTCTAGAAACCTAGAGATCGCTTGTACATTGGCTAAACACCGGTCGATCCACTCCAACAATGACTAACACCCCTCCAGTTGTTACACCATGTGAAGGGGTCACTTAAATACCCCGAATCCAAAATCCCCTTACCATCCATAAATTGTAAAAACATCCTGCTATCCCTCCTTATAAAATATATTCTTCCTTTCTTCTCTTCCGAGTCTACTACAATATTGAAATCACCACCCACCACCCAAGGCCGATCCCCTAGGACAAAAGTAGTCAGCTCACTCCATAACTCTTCCCTTTTCCATGCGTCACAACTGCCATAAATGAATGAAACAAGCAGGGAGTCTCCACCGCAAGACACCCTCATCGTTACATGTTGATCACCTGCTTGAATTAACTCCACTGAAACCTCCTTCTGCCAAAAAAATCCAGATGAAATTATTGATTGGCCTTGAATGTGTTGATGCATGTAGCTTCAGCTTTCACGTGAACTCATTGATCTATGCATAGTTCTACTTGTGCTCGAGAATCGCCACAAACTTGAACTTATGTTTCTTAGCTTCTGATACAATAAAATATGCTTTTACTCTCGTCCCTACTCCCCGAGCGTTTCAGATGAAGATAGGATTCATGGAAACAAAAATTTCCCAGTTTTGGCCCCAGGAAACATGGTCTCTTACACATGGAGAACAGATCTCTCCCTATTATGAGGCCTCTTTGATTATGACCTCGTGCACACTCGCAAACCCGAACCAATAAGAAGTGATAGGGATGGTATGAGCCTCAAATAACGCTTATAAGCCTTTCACTTAACCTCCAAAGGAGGTGAATGAGCCACCACATCTAATTTCGAGAGAACCTGCATAGACTATGTAGGTGAACTAGCAGTAAGGTCACTACTGACCATTAAACCATCCACTGTTGGGATCTGAAATTCATGAAAACCTGTTACAGCGAGACATCCAAATCGGTCCAGAAACCTGTTTCCTTTAAGAATATCTTCTCTTGAAAGAGCGGCTCCCTACCAAGAAATGTTCTTACGTGGCTTCTCGTCACAAGATTAAGGAACTGGTATCACTCGAGGGAGATATCGAGGAAATTACAACAGCAGACTCAGAGCAAGCCTCAGAAGATTATCCAACCAAGAACCTTCCAACATCATTTGGGGCTGCGAGTATAACCATACCGAGGGCACTAGAGGATCCATTAGAAAGGCACATGGTGTATAGGGAACCTGAGTCGCACCAGGGGGAGCCTCTGGCCTAGGAAAGGAAGGGACAATCTCTTTGTAAATAGGGAGCATAGGAGGGATTCTTAAGGGAACAGAAGATACAGACACCTATGAGGCCACAAGCTGAGATGGAACTGAAATAGGCTCTCCCTCATCAGAGAAAGATATGCCTCTTGGCTGGGGGACTATTCCCACACGAGGTCGCACTCCAAGATGTCGTCTCCTTCCATTCTTCCCCAAATACCCCGATAGAAGTCACTTCGAACAAATCCTAGGAAAAATTGGAAAAACTATATCTTGTTACCAGACGGTGGAATCCTTCACCTTCAGGGACAATCTCTCCGGGATAGGCACTGATAGATCCAACTCCACACAAACTTGACTGGACAGCATCTCCTCACCTCTATGAGTGCATGCATCCACACCAAGAACCCCCCCCCCCCCCAGCGAGTTGCTGATGTCCCTAAGAAAAGTGCTATTTTGAAAAGGGAATGATAGGATAGGGAAACATAATCAAACTGCAGCACGAGGATCTTACTTCCCCTTATGATCCTCCATCGACCACCAAAAGAGATTGAAGTGTCATCGAATGAAGATGCGGGCAGCATAGCACCATGCCTTGACGAAATCCTCCTCCGAATCTAACACCAAGCAGAACGAGAACCTGTGGATTACTAAAATGCGAACCTCTTCCTTTAATCCCCATGAACCCCAAAATCGTTGGAACACCATAAGTGAAGATTTATCATCTCTAAAACATGCCACCAGCGACCATTTGAGGCC
The DNA here is from genome assembly GCA_963277665.1 of Viscum album. Taxonomy (NCBI): domain Eukaryota; kingdom Viridiplantae; phylum Streptophyta; class Magnoliopsida; order Santalales; family Viscaceae; genus Viscum; species Viscum album. Next base: position 1,471,433,602 of record OY728157.1, read on the forward strand.
AGCAATTGCCTCGTTGATGACCGAGGAGGGGGCCGACAGTGATACAAGTGAACATTCCCAGACCACCGAGTGAGAGAATGGATCGATGCTCGGAAAGCACAGATCCAAAACCCCTGAACTCAGACTGCAAAGTGCATCATTAATATTATATTTTAAATTATATATTTTGATGGGTTTTTATTAAAATATTTCTAAAATTGTAAGGTTTATTTATCTCTATTCCTCATTCCACAATACATGTTTGATGTTGCATAACAATGTTTTCTCTTATATCTTGTATTCACTGCCCTAATTATTTTTTTGTTTGATAGTCATATTAAATTTCATTAAATTTTAGTTATCATTTATTGAACTCCATATCATATTATTTTTATCCAAGGATTATTTTAGATGTAATGGACTTCGGAAAAAAATTATTCCTTTGATTTATACTATTTATTTTCAATATAAATTATCAAAATCTCTAATATTAAATGATCTCTATTTTCATATTATTTCCATTTTTATCTCTATATTGAAAAAGATTTCTTAAATAAATTCCCCTTTTGTGAATGGTTTTATTTTATATAAAATTATTATATTTTTTGATTAATTCTCATCATCTTAAGATTTAGTTTCTATTAAAAGGATATATCTTTCAGGTCCATGATTTCATGAACAACAAAAATTAACCTTTATTATTTTGACATACAATTTTTTATCAATTCATTTTATCTTCATGCATTTATTTTAAGGAGGATTTTGTGCACTCTTTTATAATTTTTTTTCTATTTTAATCTTAATCAAAAAGTGTATTTATCTTCCATGATGTTATGTTTTAAAAATAAATATCTAAATAGTTTTATGAAGTTCATATTTTATAAGATGGAATTTGGTATCAATTGATCTATTTTATAAAGTTATTTATTTGATACCACTTTTAATTTAATGTGAAACCCATTATTTTTTTTAATGATGTTATAGTTGATATTGTCTTATGGCACAAATGTGTATGTTTAATCATTAAGTGATGGGTTCACCCTATATAGCCCAAAAATATACTATGAATAATTTATATCTAATGAGATGTTGGTGAAATGAGTAGTGATTCCTGATCCAAAATGGGAAAAGAGGTTGTGATTCCTAGTCTATTATGGGAAATAAGTTTTGATTCTTAATCTAATATATGAAACATGTTGTGATTCCTATTTCACAATGGAAAATAAGTGGTGATACCTAATACACTAATTTTTTATCTATATTATTTTAGTTCCACGGTCCTTTTATATATTACAATGATTTACTGCGTTGATCAATATTTAAATCACAAATTTTTTATATCTTCATGCCATGTTATATATTTGATCATATAGGATTATTTTTTTATAGTTTCCCTGACCCCAGTAGCATGATATTGGTATCTGCTTTATTATATTGGCATAAGATACAAGTAATCACTTACTAAAGGACTGAATAGTTTAGTATCCTTGGTAAACTTAAAACATTCATGATTCCCATATATCATTTAAATAAAAAATTAAAACATTTTTTTTTTCAAGAATATCATTATAACCTCTAGAATTATAGCGTGTATCATTCATAGTGCACTTGATGGATTCTTGTGAAAGGAAGAAAATATTTCTTTGCTCAAATTCTCAATATGGATTATGTATAACAAAATTTATGATGAATAAATAAAGAATAATATATATATAAAGGTAAATAATGGAACACACATTCCATTTAAATAACTTTACTGTCATGATAAGCTAGGGAATAATCAATATGGAATGGTAAATAACGGAAAAAAATGTCAATTAATTAATAAACTGAGAATGAAATAAATCCAAGGATAATATCATGGAAAAAATCCATGGATAATATAATAACAAAATTCTAAATGAAAGAAATGATTATTTATTGGACATCATATTTAGAACATAAGAAAACCCCTGCAATCATGATTTATCCTAATGATAGTTTAAAAATACTCAGTAAAAAACATATATTACTGCCACCATCAATATTTATCCTCAAAAAATGTTACAACTACTGGGTATAAACCCATCTAATTTGGAAAACTTGATTTCCACATGAGACATGTTGATTAATAAAGGTGTTATACAAAGTCAAAACCCAACTCATCATTTCATGTATAAATAAGTCCTCATATATAAAATAATAGATTTAATTCATGAATAATCTTTCTTATCATCAAATATCTATGTTCCGTAAGAAATATGAATTTATAATTGTTTACCAAGTCAATCAAACAAAATTATATATAAACCACCATATGTATTAATGATATATGATTTAATTTATAATCATATACATGTTAAATTATATGGATAATTGGTGGAAATTTAATATCTTAAGATCACAAGAAAGTGAATATTTCATTGGAAAATTAATGATAGTAAAAATTAATCAAGGAAGTGAATTTAAATACATTACTTGTTCAAAATGATAATAAACCATCTAGAAGAATAAAAAATATTTTATTAATAAAAAATATACCCATTAGAGAAATAATAATTTTTTCCCATTAAGTAATAGAGATTATATTAAAATATATTTAGAAAACTTCTTGAATAAACTATCTTTTTCAATTTCAAAATCACCTTTTGAACCTAAAATTTTACAAAGAATTTTGAAAATTTATTTCATTAAAATTAACTTATTAAAATAATAAATTTTAATTATAATAGTAAAAAAATTCTTTAATAATAAATTGTAAACATATAAAGGATGATTCAAATAAATTTTAATCCAAAAGGTGGTCAGTATTATACATTCCATAAAAATTAAAAATAAAATTCATTTTTCACTTTAAAAGGATAAAAAGTTAATTTTTATAAAAACAATTGGAAGCTTCCCTTCAAAAAATTTCTGAAAAAGAAAAAAAGGTAATATTTATTTAATTATTCATTTTCAGAAAACATAGGTTTTTTGAAAAGGTATTCCGACCAGAGAGAGAAATAAATTCATATTTTATAAAAACAATTTCTTAATATTTTTAAGTGCCAATGAGTGGAAAATTTGTTCTATTACTTGAAAAAATAATTAATCACAAGTGGATAATAAAATTAAATGGTTTTATTATTAAATTTTCATATAATTTCCTTTAACATAAATTTAAGAATGAAAAAGCATGATTTGATTGAGATTGAGAAATAAACTCTTATAATGGTCACACCGTTAAAGTGAGAATTTATGAATGTATATATTATGTAACTAATATTTAAATCCTCATAAAACATGTGTAAAAAAATAATATATATTATAAATTAATTACACACATAATAGAATATCAAAGACAATGAAGGAGTAATATAACGTATTAAATTGAAATTGAGAAATGAAAATATTTAGCACTTGGTAACTTTTATGTCAAAACCCCCTTAGATAAAATAATTCAAATTAAAACATAAAATTACATTAATAAGAAATTATTCATGACATAAAGTGTCAACGGGAAATTTTATACACCATATCAAGTAAATTAAGAGCATAACATTACAATATGTCTCAATGAATATAAACTCAGACGAAGTCCCTTACCTCTTGATTTTTTTAGTTGAATAGTATTTATCAACATTTATTATGGTTTTAAACAAGTTAATAAATTATAATAGAGCAATACTAATATTTTTCGTATCATATATGGTCCTTTTATAACATCTTATCACTCGTTCGTTAAAAATCATTCAAAATTGTCATTATTTCGGGTGTTAATTGCCTTGTTTTTTCATGTGTGTTCCATCATGAATGATTTGGTTATTGTGTATATTATATATATATCATATAAATAATAATAATCATGAAAATATTATCATATTTATACATCAATTATACTTTTAATTCCAATCATTAATGATGGTTTTGAGAAATGAAATAAGTTACGATCATAGAGGTGGAATATCGTATGTACGCATGAGTAACATTTTCAATTTTTCAATGATCATTATGGTAAAGTGGTAAGTAATGTTTTATCATTCCAAAATTATCATAATATAATATATGAAATATATTTTTTTGAAATATATTTATATATATCATCTGTGTGGTGTGGTTATGAAATGTGACTCATATCATTTTGTGAAGAATGTACTCCACATGTACATAAACAATGTTATCATCTTTCATTTAGTGAAAATGTAAGAAATAAAATTATATATATAATATTTTAAGAATGTTAAATATTTCATGAATATAATAACTATTTCATTTATATCACCTATAATCATTAACATCATCCAAATCATCTTCCACGTAAATCATAATTGAATGACAAATCCAATCACTTAATGAGGTGGTAATCTACTGTACACATGAGTGTCGTTATCTTGTCTCCTAAGGAAGGGAATTTAAAAAAGTTGTATATTATATTATTACCCAATATGTATAATTATGTTATAAATTTTATATAGAATCATTATATCCATCATCATACCAAACCGTGAGAGGTGGTAATGGAAAAATGAATGACATCTATTTGTGAGGTGATAGTCCATAGTAACTAATAATAATGATTTAGTAACCCATTTGATGGAAATGGTGGTGGTTGTAGGTTATTACCTTTTTATAATAATATATTATCATATTGAAGTTATTTTTTTATTATATAATAATGTTTTAAAATAAATTGGTTGAGGTAGTGGATGAAATAAAACAAAAACAATCATTGGAGAGTATTGCCTCTTTTTGGGTATCATGATTATGTTATCACCCAAACCATCCCAGGGTGAATTTATGATTCTTATAGGTTTGGAGGAATGATTTTGGAAGTGATTAGGGAATGTATTTTCTAAACTAATGAGTTTTTAAGGTGTAAAAAATAGAGGAGAGTGGTTTCCTTTTAAAGGTGACACTACTAGAATGTTAAACTACACCAACAATTTAAAACTATTGGTATTGAAGGGAAAATCGTTGGTATACAATATAACAATGGTTTGAAAAACCATTGGTAATTCCGGCGTAGGAATAGATATATACCAATGGTTTCTAAATAACCATTTATATATGCTACAAAAAAATCACAGCTTCCCAATGGTTACCTAGAATCATTGGAAAAAATATATACCCACAGTTTAAAATTGTTGGTTTACAAAGCATTCAGTGTTTTACAAATGGATTTTTAACCGTTGGTTTATTTTTTTTCCAAACGGTTTCAGCAAACAGTTGGTAAACTGTAGAATTTATTTGATATACTAACGGATTTGTAACCATTGGTATACCATTCACCCCTATACCAATGGTTATAAACTGTTGGTATAGTATTAAAATTTATTTTAGCGATGTACCAATGGTTATAAACTGTTAGTATATCCTTCACCCAGATTTCACAGCAGCCTGCTGAACCCAATACCCAGATATGCAGAACCCAATACACCTTCAGAAATCATATTCACCTAGGCCAATAAACCACAACAAATCCAATATCACCTGCACAAAAAATCCAATATGCAGAAGCCTCCAATATTGTATACACCACACTCCAATAAACCAATAACAAATTTAATACTCCTAGAGACAGAAGCCAATACACATGAACACATAATTCAATATTTCAGACACTAGACTCCAACATTTCATACATTGTGAAAATTATATTCCATATTCACGAGAAGATAAACCTTATAGAATAGTCATCATAGTCTTAGTAGTTACTTTCCAAACCCTCACCATCCACATTAATAAATACTGAAATTGGGTAATAGTTGAATATTTTCTCATTAGTCTTCCAACCAATCTCAAATTTCGAGTCTAGGTAATTTGGTTAGACAATAAGCTATAAACAATAATTGATACCACAATTTGGGACCTGGTAGAGAATATCAATTTATGAAAGTTATATATTACAATTGATAAAACTACAGTGATTCAACATTTGAGGCTGGGTAGTAGAGGCACAATATCCATCACTCTAATCCACCCATGTTTCCAGTTAGGTCGCCTCATTTTTCTTCTAAAATTACTTCCATTTGATGAAAATGAACATGAATGAAATAATGCATGATATAGAAGAAAAAAATAACAACACTGGGAAATATTTGGTTTAGATTATAGTAATATTATGTCGAGGGGGGATCTCATTTTTGGTTGTCTAGGGGGTTGTCCAGGGGGTTTTCCATGAGGTAGGGGCTATCCAGGGGGTAGGGGGTGTTCAGGGGTTGGGGTGGTGTCCCGGGGGGTGGGGGATGTCCATGTGGCAGGGGGTGTCCAGGGGTGGGGTGGTGTCCAGGGGGTGGGGGTGTCTAGGGGGTGGGGGCTGTCTAGGGGGTTGGGGGATGTTCAAGGGGGTAGGTGTGTTCAGGGGTTTGGGACTGTCCATGGGGTGGGGGTTGTCCAAGGGGGTAAGGTGTGTCTAGGTGGTGGGGGTCTGGGGGCCACGGCGTGTCCAGGGGGTGGGGTTTGTCTAGGATTTGGGGGTTGTCCATGAGGGTAGGGGGTGTCCAGGGGGTGGGGGTGTCTTGGGGGGGGGGGGGGGCTGTCCAGGGTGGTGGGGGGAGGGAAATACATGGGGGTGTCTAGGGGTTGGAGTGGTGTCCAGGGTGTTGGAGGGATTTCTAGGGCTGGGGTGTCCAGGGGGTGGGGTGGTTCCTAGGGGGTGGGGGTGGTCCAGGGGTTGGGGGGCTATCTAAAGGGGGTGGGGTAGTGTCCAGGGGGTATGGGTGGTTTTCCATGGGGGTGGGGGTGTCTGGGGGGTGTCCAGGTGGTGGGGGTGTGTCATAGAGGGGTGGGGTCATCTAGGGGGGTGGGGATTCCTGGTGGTGGGGGGCTATCCATGGGGGTGTCCAGGGGGTGGGGTGGTGTCGGGGGGGGGGGGTGTCCAAGTGGTATTTAGGGGGTGGGGTGTCCATGGGTGGGGTGGTGTCTAGGGGTGTGGGCGGTCTATGGGTGGGGTTTATCCAAAGGGGTGGGGTGGTGCCCAAGGGGGTGGGGGTGGTTGTCCATGGGGTGCGGGTGTCTAGGGATGAGGGATTCCAGGTGTTGGTGTGGGATCTTGGAGGGGTGGGGGCCGTCAAGGGGGTTGGGGGCTATCTAGGGGGTAGGCTATGTCCAAGGGGGTGGGGGTGTCTAGGGGTGGGGGCAGTCCAGGGGTTGGGGGGCTGTCCAAGGGGGGTGGGGGAAGTTCGGGGGGCTTGTCCTTGGGGTTGGGGGTGTTTAGGTGGTTGGATGGTGTCTTGGAGGGGTAGGGATATAATGGTTTTAATGGAATTAATTTCATGTATTTTAAGATCATTGGTTTTTTCAAAATGGTTTTGGAATAGTGTTTATTTCAATAGTATGTTTTTTAGGAAAAAATGAATGATTTGGTGTGTATGGTTGGAAGGTGGATTTGGTTATTAGAAAATGGATTACATTTTTTGTGGTAAAAAAATACTATATTATTTTTGAAATGGAACCTTAAAAGGTATTTTTATAAACCATTGGGGAGTTTTAAATAGAAATAAGTCTTTATTATGTTATTTTGAAATGTTTTTATGAAGAATTGTGTATGATGTATCATTATGGGATTTGCGATTTTGTGTCCCTTGTTTTATAAGATCAGATTATTTTACTAAAGGTTTTGTTTTTGATAATTCTCTATAATTTCTCCACTATAAATGAATCAAAAAGTTCATAAGGAGATATCTCTGGTAGTCATTCTTGTGATCCAGCTATGGTCTTCCAAGTCTTGGTCTCAACTCAAACTCTTATAGAAGTGGAATAGTCATGTTCTTCTCAGATCATTGATTATGCATGGTAGTTTCTAAAATAGCATCCACTATTTTTTATTGGTGATCAAAGATCCCAGGAGGCAACATAGAGGGTAAATATTAATAATATGATATTCAAGTTTTTAGAATCCCTATAATCCATGGGGTGGGGGGGTTGTCCACGGGGTGGGGGGTTGTCCACGGGGGTGGTGGGGCTATCCAGGGGGAAGTGGTGTCTAGGGGGTGGGTGGGGCGGTCCACATGAGTGGGGAAGTCTAGGGGTACAAGGGGGTCCAGGGGGTGGGCAGGGTTGTCTAGGGGGTTACAGGGGGGTGTGTGGGCTGTCCACGAGGGTGGTGGTGTTTTCCACGGGGGGGGGGGGGGGTGTCCAGGATAGTGGGTGCGGTGTCCAAGGGGTGGGGGCTGGCCAAGGGGGTGGGTGGGATTTCAACAGGGGTAGCGGGGTTTTGGAGGGGGTAGGCGGTATCTAGGGGGTGGGCAGGCGGCCCACGGGGGTGGGTGGGCTGTCCACATAGGTGGGGGCTTTCCAGGGGTACGGGGTGTCTAGGGGGGTTGTCGGGCGGTCCACGAGGGTGGTGGGGCTGTTCAAGGGGAACGAGGTGACCAAGGGGGTGGGCGGTCTATCCATGAGGGTGGGGGATGTCCACAGGGGTGCGGGATATCCTTGGGGAACGAGGTGTCCAGGGGGCTGGGCGGGGCTGTACATGGGGTACAGGGTGTACAGGGGGTGGGAGGGATGTCCACAGGGGTGGCAGGGCTGTCTCGGGGGGTACGGGGTGTCCAAGGGGATGGGCGGGCAGTCCACAAAGGTGGGCAGGCTGTCCATGAGGTTGGTTGGGCTATCCACGGAGGTGGGCGGGCTGTCCATGGTGGTGGTGGCTTTCTAGTGGGGAATGGGGTGTCCAGGGGTGGGTGGGGCTGTCTAGGGGGTACGGGGTGTCCAGGGGGTGGGCAGGCTGTCCAGGTGGTAGGGGTGTCCAGGGGGGTGGGCGGGCTATCCACGGGGGTGGGTGCTGTCCATGGGGGGATGGGTATTCAAGGGGTGGGAGGGAAATCCACAGGGTTGGTGGGCTATCAAGGGGGGTTGAGGGTGTCCAGGGGGTGGGCGGGCTTTTCACGGGGGTGGGAAGGATTTCCACGAGGGTGGGGCCTGTCCAAGGGGGTATGGGGTGTCCAGGGGGTGGGTCGGCTATCCATGAGGGTGGTGGGGCTTTCTAGGGGGTACAGGGTGTTCAAGGGGGTGGGTGGGATGTCCATGGGGTGGGGGTTGACCATAGGGGTGGGTCTGCCTAGGGGGAATGGGATGTCAAGGGAGGTGGGTGGGGCTGTCCAGGGGGTACGGGGTTACCAGGGGGTGGGCAGGCTATCCACGGGGGTGGTGGGGCTGTCCAGGGGGTAGGGGGTGTCCAGGGGGTGAGCAGGTATGGGGGGAGTTGTCCATGAGGGGAGGGGCTATCCAAGTGGTGGGCAGGCTGTCCACGAGGGTGGAGGGGCTGTCCATGGTGGTCGGGGGTGTCCAGGTGTAGGGGTTGTCCAAGGGGGTGGGCGGGCTATCCACGGGGGTGGGGGTTGTCCACAGGGGGAGGGGCTTTACAAGGGGGTGGGCGGGCAGTCCCAGGGGGGTGGGCGAGGCTGTCTAGGGGGATGGGAGGGGTTGTCCAGGGGTATGGGGTGTCCAATGGGGTGTGTGGGCTATTCATGGGGGTGGGAGGGCTATCCACAGGGGTGGGGGCTGTCCAGGGGGCATAGGGTGTCCAGGGGGTGGGAGGTGTTGTCCAGGGGGGTACGAAGTGTCCAGGGGGTGGGCAGGCTGTCCACGGGGGTGGCTGGGCTATCTAGGGGGTAGGGGTGTCTAGGTGGGTGGGACGGATGTCCATGAGGGTGGGGGGATATCCATGGGGGGATGGGGTTTCCAGGGGTGGGTGGGTTGTCCATAGGGGTGGTGGGGCTGTCAAGGTGGTAGGGGTCTCTAGGGGGTGGGCGAGTTTTCCATGGGGTGGGACTGTCTAGGGATGAGGGGTGTCCAAGGGGGTGGGTGGGTTGTCCATGAGTGTGGAGAGGCTTTCCAGGGGGTACAGGGTATCCTAGGGGGTGGGCGGGATGTCCATAGGGGTGGGGGCTATCCACGGGGTTGGGGGTTATCCAGGGGGCACGGGGTGTCTAGGGGGGGCAATCTAGGCTGGTACGGGGTGTCCAGGGGTTGGGTTGGATGCCCACGAGGTTAGCAGGGCTGTCTAGGGGGTGTGGGGTGTCCAAGGGGGCGGGCAGGCTGTCCACGGGGGTGGGATTTCTATCCACGGGGGTGGGGCCTATCTAGGGGGTGCATAGAGTGTTTAGGGGTGTGGGTGGGGATGTCTAGGTGGTACTGGGTGTCCAGGGGGTGGGCAGGTTGTCCATGGGGGTGGAGGGGCTATCCAGGGGGTAGGGGTGTCCAGGGGTTGGGCGGGCTTTCCACGGGGGTAGGGACTGTCCAGGGGGTGGGTGGGCTATCCATAGGGGTGGCAGGGCTGTCCAGGGGGGTCGGGGGTGTCCAGGGGGTAGGGCTGTCCAATGGTGTGGGTGGGATTTCCATGGGGGTGGGGGTTGTCCACGAGGGGAGGGGTTATCCAAAAGTGGGTGGGCTATCTAGGGGGTGGGCGGGGCTGTCCAAGGGGTGTGTGAGGCTGTCCAGGGTTGTGGGTGGGGCTGTCCAGGGGGTACAGGTGTCAAGGGGGTGGTCAGGCTGTCCATGGGGTTGGGGCTGTCCATAGGGGGAGTGGCTGTTCAGGTGGTTTGGAAGGCTGTCTATATGGGTGGTGGGTCTATCCAGGGGTTTGAGGTGTCCAGGGGTGGGCAGGCTGTCCACAAGGGTGGGGGGCTCTCTATGGGAGGGTTGAATCGGTCACAGAAAATCATAAATTCAAGATTTATTATTTATAGATAAAAAATAAACATAATGTGACCTACCTAATCACACATATATTCAGGAAAAACAAATCAATAAACATCAAAGGTCAGTAATATCAGTCAAAAATGTTACAAATAAATATGTCCCTCATCACCTTCACAATCATCACTGTCGTCATCATCCTCACCCTTTTCCTCATCATCATCCACATCATCTTCCCCGCCCTCCTCAACGCCCTCCTCCTCGCCATCGTACCTAGCCTCGGCCTCCTCATCGCCCTCCTCCTCTGCCTTGACCTCCTCCTCTACCTCGGCCTCCTCTTTGGCCTCCTCCTCCTCCACCTTGGCCTCCTCCATTCCGTCATCTCATCCACCACTAGATCTAACACATGGTGAACCATATATAGAATGTATCAACGACATATATTTATCACAAGTTGTGTTGACCTCTGGTGGATGTGTTAGACGTAAAACTTCCATTAGATTCATAAAAGTAGTATTGTCACAAGAAGACTATTAGGTCGTCTCTATGGACCTTTTTTATACTGTTCGGCCTGTGCCTAAACATGTTAGATATCGGTGGCACTACAAATCATACCTGAGGAGGTCCAATAACTCGTCAGAACTATAATGTTCTCAGGTCAGCAACGTACTCTACCAGGGTGCTCGTCTCCCAGTACCTGATGTAATTGATTTTTTGGCCCAAAATTGTCAGGTTCCTAGGCATCAAGGGCCTCTAAAGAAACATATTACAAAAATAAATATATTATTAAGTTACCAAATAGAGAATAAAACTATAAATCTAGAAATTAAAACTTATAATCTGCTTCTGAGTCGGTTCTTTAACTGCACTTCCATCTTTCTTCCTTCTACTCAAGCAAAATATTTTTTTCTCGAGGCACACATCCTTCTATATTCAATTAATGCCTCTATAATGACATTGATTTTTGGAAACCATAATTAAAATTTGGATTCCAATAATTAATTTCATAACTAAAATTATATAAAAACTTTATCAATTGAATAAATTATGGAGGAAGAAATAGAAAGTGCAATTCGTAAAGAAAAATTATAAATTTTCATTCCTATTGTGTCTCATGAACTGGAATCATAGTACATCCCAATTTTTGGACGTATTTTTTAGCATCAATGTTTTATTTATTTCCTCCAGAACAATCCTAAATAAAATTCCATAATTTGTATTAATTAAAAATAATGAAAATTTCATTTAAATGCCTCTAATGTGATTAATACGTTAAATTGGCTAGTCTTCCAATGAGTAATCATCTATCGATACTATTATAATGGACTATCATCCACGACAGGGACATCCTCTAACTCTGTGCCCACTCTAGAACACCAGCCAATGTACAACTCATTCTTATAAGCTATCCAATGCTCGCCTAAATATTTTAAACGTGCTGGTCGTGCACCCTCATCATCGGGTAAATTAAACTATAACTAAAAGAAAAATATTAATTCATATAAATACAAAAAATAATATATTACATTAAATACAATAGATTTTTCCCATATCTCTACCCAAGCTTTATCCTTGACTTAATTTGGTAGTCGTCTCCATGAGAACGGGATGACATGAATGATGTCGGAGTATTTTTAAAGCATTTCCAAGAAACTCTGACATTATTGCCCTGATTTTTTAATCATTTAACTATCTTCATTATAGTCTACCATCAACTTTGTGTGGTGGTTCCACACCACATGCATGAGTGTACTCCATCGCTCTAACCTCCTATCAGTAAATTTATTTTTTATGAAAGAAAAACAAATATTTTATCAATAACCGTTATAATGAATATAAATAATGGTGTAAAAAAAATTATGGTTGAATAAGTTTACATGTTGTAGTCTGGTCAATGGGTGCCACTGGATCCACCGAAACTAAAGGAACACCCTATAAAGATGGATTGGATCCCAATGCATGCTACATAAGGACAAAGTCTGGTGGACCAAGAGTTGAAGAAGATGGAATATAAAATCCTGAAGAGAAGGAAGTAGAAGTAAAAGAACATGAGAGAGATGGTTGGACGAATGATGGATGGGGACTGGGAATCCTCATCAGATACGGTACAGATGGGTGAGGAGGATTAGATGTAAATGGTAGTGAAAACATGGGAGTCCTAAATATCTTGTATGTCCCTAACGACACACTAGGATCAGAATGTGGGATGGATGGTATGATAGTGGGAGGGGTAGGGTCTAATCGGGTACGCTGACAAGATCGTCTAGCTCTCATACACCCCTATACAAACACCCTGAGTGATGGGACCACTACTAGGATGCTCATCAAATAAATTTCACCTAATAAATGGATCCTAAAAAAATGTTTAAAAAAAATTAGTCCCATGACATTATATGTTATTTAAATATATATATATATTTGTAATAAAATACTCACTGTTGGAACTAGTGGTAGAATTCCCAGCTGAGTCATGTGACTATTATTGTCCATAATCTGTTTTCATCACCTCTCTTCAATTGGTTTCATTTCCTACATTTAAAAATGAATATGGAAATAAATCCGAAAGGATAACTAATGTGTAACCCAAAAAAAGAAATAAATTATAGGGAATAGGGGGATTCATGAATAATTTAACTATCCATTATTTTAGGTGAGCTTGAATAGATATATAATGAATTCAATAAATCGTACAAGATATAATAAAGAAATTTAATTTTTAGTAGGATTTTTATTTACTTAGTCTCATCAGTATATTAAAATCATGGAACATTAATTATACTGGATTCATAAGTGGTAATAAGTTGTCAAAATTATGGAAAATTTTAATTTCATTATCCCTAAAAGATGATGCAGGTTTCAATACATGTTTTTCAGAAGAATAAAAACCATCATGTTCCTTACCAGGTAAAATGTTAAAGAGAGGTCTTAGATTTATACAAATTTTATACAAATCACTATTGAAACATTGAAATGTTCACCAAGTTAGAGACGTTGGTTTCGTAGTTTTGAATATAGTTCAATTCCATATTAGAAAATGAAATTCAAATAAAATTTCAACCAATAAACATTAAAAATTCACATAACATTCAGGTCAGATACAACATATTTGTAGTCAATATAAAATTAATTTGAATAGTACCATCATTAACATCCCAAGTTGAAGTAAACAAAATTTCTTGAGAACATGAATGGATGATTTTTTATATTTCCTACCATAACATCAGGTTCACAGTCAAGTCTAACAATTGGGTTATTTGAGTCATCAAAAGTAATAAATGTATTGTTTCCAATGGCAGTAGGGATGGTGTTAATTCCATTATCACCATCATCAAAAATATATATTAAAATTACTTCAATAATGACACCAAATTCAGGTCAAAGATGGTCTTTGAAATAAAAAACTTGTTTCTCCATTGATTTCAATACATATAGTTTATCGGTAGCCAGATTACGAGTCATATCAAGTTCTCAAAATCCTCAATCATCAATAAATGTGCCATGCCTCATCATCGAATCAAACCACTGTAATTTCATCATCGTGACTCATCAATGAGAATAATTATCCAATATTACTATTTTTTCAATGACTCCATAATAACTTTAATTTTTAAATTGTGGTCTACTATCTGATGCACTAGAATAACAGTTTGTTATGGAAGTAACCATAACACCATCATGTTGTGTTCTCATATTATTTTCTCATTCAGTGATAATAAATTTGTACCCATTGATAGCAATTGATTTACAGTCACGAACCATGGTATTAGGATCAAAATCTAAAGATCTTATTTCCTCAGAGGCAAAGTCAGCAAGAAAAATCAATACCTGAAATATAAATCAATATTTTAAATAATTAATTATTGTTTTAATTATTTTAACCAATAATATTATTACCTTCAATTTTAACTAAGAATAAAGCTCTTTTCATTGCAATGTCCTGCTTTTTCTCAAAGATAAAGAATGATGTTATCTATTTATCATATATTTATGTTCCCTGTAGATGAAAATAAGAATAGTTTAATAGATATATATATATACAAACATAGATATTAAATTTACTTATAATATTTAGTCATCAAACAATTCACAGTTGAAAAAAACTGTGCGATCTGCCATCTCCCACTCTTCAAGGCTTAATGGAATCAATGTATATGATCCAAGAATTCATCCTATTTGAAGACGTGATGGAAAACTGGGGTCAATTTTATGATACCATTATTCTTTATTTCACATTGGTCTATTCATTCTTGTAGTAAGATCATTCAAATACATAAAGCATAAATCCATACATTCTTAATCCAAGTAACCATTCACAATAGAACCTTCAGAATGATTCCTATTACAGACATAAGAAATTAATGTGAACATATTTCTTTCAGTTGGATACATCCAAAGAAAATAAATAGGAACTCTGAGAATTATTTTAGTTGGAAGATGGATAGTCAGATACAGTATGCATGTGAAAAATAATTGTGGAAATATTTTCTCTAACTCACGCAAAATTAATGGGGAATCTGCCAACATTTTTAGCAAGAAAGACTTAGGAAAATTCTTAACACAAATATCTCTAAAAAATGGAACAACTAAATAACATCCACCCTTATATTGTAGGAAAAAATATGATGAATTTATATTGTATAAAAACTAGCTATGTGTTGTGTGACATAAGTATCTTCCCAAACAGATTAAAACCTTCACGTGAGAGACTCACCCTCACATTACGCATGTCAGCTACAAATTCGGGATATCGAGCATCAACTCTCTGCCATGTTAATCCATCTGTAGGGTGAAATAACTCATCATTAGTCTTATTTCTCTTAGTATGATGTCATCACGGTTTTATTGATATTTCATCATACATAAAATTATTCTGGAGTCTGAGATCAATGGAAAGTTCCACATTACTTTCTATAGAAAACAGGATGGTGTTCCATCAGCTTTTGGCTTCTAGTGGGATGTGCCACATTTTATACAATCATTTCATTCATCAGTTTCCTCATAAAATAAACTGTAATATTTTGGGAAAGCATGACTTTTTCTTCATGAAAATCCAAGTTCCTCAACTATGTTCCATGACATATAGTGGTTTGAGTGAATATCTACATCATCTAGAAGTAAGTCCTTCAAAAAGGTAATAATGTAATTGATGGAAGTATTAGAATTCTCTTACATTGTTTTCTCAATAAACAATCAGATTAAATATTCCATCTTTTTCATTTTAACACATTGTCGATATACTAGAGTCATGGGAGCATCATTTCATTTTTTTCACCCTGACAACATCATCATTTTCATTAGATGCATCATGTCTACTCATATATAAATATTCTTGGGTCAGAATCCTTTCTTTTTCATGATGACAAATAAATGGAAACTGGTCATATAAAAAATCACCAATCTAGTCCTCTCATTTAGATCATCAGCAATTTGAGATTTCATTTTCTCCCCATTGTGATACCACATAGAGTAGTTTTCTTGAAAACAATATTTGTTTTTGTGCTAGATGACTTCTTCATAGCTCAACCAAGGTCTTCCAACACAATTGTTATAGGGGCAGTGTATGTGACCACTATCTGAAGCATTGTGAAATGAAAAATCTAAAAATCTCTCCAATTTGTTTTGAAAATCGCTTTAGATCTAATCGGTTTCATGTATCCAACTTCTATCCATTCTGTAAAAAAAATTATAAGTCAATTGGTCAAAATAAATTCAATAAGTTTGAACTTTCATAGAAAATATTTTTAAGTAAACAAGAATTGTTCACATTATATGAAACCATAACTAACACACTAATCTATATGATATTCATAATATAAAAAACAAAAAATTACTATATTTATAACAAAATATCTTTGAAGAACTATACATGAGTGTACAAGATCATGTACCCCTGTGGAGAAGAATTATTCAGGAGTTGAGTAAATTTTATATCGAAAAAATTTAATATTTTAATAGATTATTTGAGTGATCACATACAATTCCCAAGGGGGTGGGGTGTATAGCGGTGCGGGCAATCCTAGGGGAAGGGGGTTGTCCACGGGGTGGGGGCTGTCCCAGGGGGTGGGGTCGTCCATAGGGGTCGGGGTGTCCAGGGGTGGGTGGGCTATCCACGGGGGTGGTGGGCTATCCATAGGGGTGGCGGGTGTAACACCCCAGGATTTCAGAGTGTGTTATTCAATAACTTGCACTACATGCAACACCGAGTTCAATCACACCATTAAAAGAGTTCATGAATAGTATTAACTACATTTTGAACTTTATATAATCCTTATAATTTTAGAATCCCTATTATGAGTTTCTTAGTCATATTGCAAGAACAGATTCATTTTCAGTATTATCAACTTCTAATAGTGAAACCTTTTTAAATACAATATTTTAATCTTTTTGACTAAATTGGGACATCAAAAATTTAAAATGAAACATCCCAAGCTTCCACGGTACGCTTTCTTTGAGTAATACAGTAGCGTGTGTTGTACGCAACCTTGAGTTTTAACACACACCACAACCAATCAAACTAGCCGTTATGAATAGTAATACCTAATTTTTGAAATTATATATATTTTATATTTAAAAATGGAATTCATTTTTGGATTCGGAATATCGAAATTAGCCTAGGGTGAAATTTTGGTACATTTCGGATAACTTTTATATTTTGATGAATAGTGAAAATTACTAAATTTTAATTAAAAACAACTTTTTTAATCAAAATAATTAATATTGATAAATTATGAATTTGAGTGGTTTTAAAGTATATTTAGAATATATTTTTACCATTTAATATAATGTTGGTCATTGGACATAATTTTACAATTAAACCGAACATAAACAAGTGTCAATCTTTTGGTAGTTATTATCTCTTAAAAACACGCTTTTTGTTTTGACAGCGGGAATTAATTTTAAATTAATTTCTGCCACTTCTGTGTTTTGAATTTAGAAAAATGGATTCCATATTTGGAATCAGGATGTTCAAATTGTGTAAATAGGTAACTTTTATTTTTAGACATTTTGAATAATTACTGCGGTAAATATTTTATTTACCATGGTTAAGGGTAAATCCGGTAAATAAGGGTTAAAAAAAATAATATTATAATAATACTAAATTACCCTAAAACGTGTCTTAACCCTATTGGTTGATACATAGTCGACCATGGGCATCTTTGGGTCTATTTTGGGACCCCATGGATCCACTTGTAAGTGATAATGACACTTTATTTTAATTAAGTCAAAATGAATACAAAAATGACACAAGCATATATCTTTTAGAACAACAATTTTTACATAGGGTTATACATGTTGGATTTTCGATTATAAATATTCATTAGAAAGATAAAAAGATTTCCTACATAATGATATTTTATTTATAATTTTTAGACATTAAATAATATATTTTATTTATGACACAATGATGATGCAGTAATTACTAAAATAGTAAAAAATTAACATAATTGATATTATAAATACCCAAATAAATATAATATGAAACTTTTAATGAATTAAACTAATTTTCTAGGATAATATGATATATTAGGATTGATTTAATTGACTTTGTTCGAAGTAATCAATCTGTTATGAGTTTCACAAAAATCAACTATTGAATAGTGTCAAAATTGACATAAAAGAGTTCTTAAAACAAATATTATATTATTAATTGATATTAAATTCCTAAAAATCTAAGGTTCGGCCAAGAGACTTATAATATGATAGGTTAATCATTAATGGACCACTTGGGGGTCGCTTGGATGTATATAGTAAGTTTATTAACCATAATATATAAAAATACAAAGAGACATTGTAAAAGTGAAACTAATTATCTTAGAGTTAATACTTAAAGATAAGGTTAATATAAGTACCCAAACCTGTATAAATTCTATTGGATGAGTTGTTTTCGACCTATCCCCACCACATCCTTTGAATAGTCAACTTTGGAGCCTTTAGAAACCGAATATGAATTTATTATAAATTAATATTTCTAGCTTTTCCAAAGGTGCCCCTCACCCCTCTTATAAAAGGGCACTCCTCCTTCCCATTTCTTCACACCTTCAAAGCCTTTTGGTTCGGCCAAACTCTGCCCAAATACTCTCCCAACATCCCTCACTACAACCTAGAGGCCTTAGTTTGATCAGAAAGCCAACCTAAGGAGCCCTTTTGATCAAATCAAAAGGAAGAACCCGAAGAAGAGGTAATGATTTCACCACCCTTTTCTAAGTTCATTTCTTCTTCCACTTCTTCTTCCTTTGTTCTTACCATTCTGAAATAATAACTCCAGTATCTCACATATACTGTGATGTTATTATAAATATGGTACAATCATATTCAGTATTCTATCCACCCTTTGAATAACATGTCACCATACGTGCGTACGTACGGCTTACCGTCTCCACGTCGTGGTGTAATTGTTATTCAATATAATATTATTTGGATGGGTATAATAATGATGTGTAACTCAAGTAAATAATAAATATAACATGTTAATGATTCTGTATATATGATATACCATCCATTTATATATTATTTTAATATCAAAAGAATGATATTGTCGCTCGTGCGTACGTACGGACTACCGTCTCCACGAACGCGATGAGATTCATTCTCCATCGTATCCATTCAAGTATAATTATCATTTGATGATTTAAAAATGATGTTTAAGGACTGTATATCATTATGGATATGAATAAGATACAACAACCATGGCTTATGTAACAAAACATATAAAATAAAATGAGTAAGTTAACTCCCGAAACGACGATAATTCTAAGATATTATTAACAAATCAATGTTAAAAGATCATATATGATATCATATTAATATATATGATTCTTGTATAATTTAATAACAACTATTTCACCATTATACAGGAGGTTAACCTACCCCAACCAAGGAAAAGTACAAGGTAAGGGTTATTTCACAATCTCTTCATTATCCGAGGTTGTATTATACGTAATAATCTACTGGGATCTCTTTATCATCCACATCCATGTTTCTTCGAAATGTATTTCAAAACATTTTTACTATTTACAAGAATATGGGTTAAAGTCATTTATACCCTTGTTTGACTTTTTATAAGAGGTTTATAAAGGAATCTTTCCGTCGTTTTCAAAACAAGGTCCTTTTTAACCTTTTCGACGGAATTGAGGTAAGAATGTTTTTTTTAACTTATACGGCGGGTGCGGTTATTTTCCGCCGTTATAAAATCGTCGAAGCTTTCCTTACAAGCTTATAAGAATATTTTCAAAGAAAATGTTTTATTTTATATGGATCTTAAATTATTTCAAAATAAAAGGAGATACTTCTTTTAAAAGAGTTTTTATTTCATCTATGTCAACATCCTTTGATGGATTTTAAGATTATTTGAAGTTGATTTATTATAATACAAAACTTCTATATTGTATTGAAGGTTTTGTGATATGTTTGAATGTGGATGTGCTATTTTATACCATTCATATTTTATGGTGAAACTATTGACATTTCGTGTGCTAGTTTTAACCCGAATGTTTATGTTATATTTCAAACTTTTCTTCAGATGAATGTGCTAAACAAGTATGTTCCGGGTTGGGGACCGGTAAAAGTAAGCCCTCCAGGTTGGGGACTGGTTAAAGTAAGCCCTCCAGGTTAGGGACTGGTAAAATTATGCCCTCCGGGTTGGTGTCCGGTTATTAGAGGCACTCCGGGTTGGTGTCCGGTTATTAGAGGCACTCCGGGTTGGTGTCCGGTTATTAGAGGCACTCCGGGTTGGGTTCCGGTTAGAAGTAACCCCTAGGTCTTGGGATGAGGCCTAGACAAAGAAATTAACGTTTAGCATTATGCATTCCAACATTATGAAAGTGGTTATTTATTTTTGCATGTGATTATTCGATTAGTGGAATATCCATGTGAATAAGTAAATGGCATTATTTCATTTTATTTATGCCATACCATGTTGAAAGTTCATGTTTAAAAGGCTTTTGTTTTAGTTATACATTGCCTTAAATGTTTATTCTTATTGATGAAAGTTTCCGCTATATTCTTATCCTTACTGGGCATTTGAGCTCACCCCTTTTCTATGTTTTATTTTTCCCAGGAAGTGAAGATGTAAGTTATGAATGACCTGCAGGGATATTATGAGGGGATTGTAGTGTGGACTGTGGAAACATTATGTTGTTGTAGTAGTTTTTGATTTTATGATGTAATGTAAAACTTATGAATATATCTAGTGTTTCCAAGGCTACTAAACCAATCGGTCTTTCGAGATTTGATCTTTCTTGTGATCATGCCAATGTTATGAAGTAATGCACCGACTCTAGGCAACTAGGGTCGGGGCGTTACAGTTGGTATCAGAGGAAGTTTAGTACAAACCTTGGAAGCTAGATTTAGATAAACTCTGATTAGAGCACGTAGACCTAAGATGAACTTTGAGGATTAGTATAGAAGAACTTCCTAGAATTTTGGTATTGTAGAGATTTTGTGAGTTTTCCGAGCAATACATCCCTGTCTGGATACGAGCAGGTAGAGGCGGCTCTGGCACAGATGTACCTAGGGGTAAAACCCGAAAACACCGCTTTGAGCTAGACTCGAACGGGAACTGGTGCACGACAACGGGCCTTGCTGCACTCTTGGTTACGACACTCCCGGGGGATATGCTTAGGATAACTCTCATTTTCTTTACAAATCATTATGAAGGGTTTATGAGTATATACTTCCTCAAAGAAAACATTTTTATGATTATGGATTATATCCATAAATAGTTCAATTTATGTTAAGTGTTTTATAAGTATGGGATTATGTATTTTGATTCATAAACTGATCTAGTTTATGCCATTGTTTAGAAATGGCGCCCAGTAGAAGGAATGAGAACTCCAGAAATACACATGATTCAAAGAGAAGGAAGGATCATATCTTTCATGGTCTTAAGCTAGAATTTATAAGAGAAATAGTCTCCCATGTATTATCATCATATGAAGAAATAATATCATGTGTTGATAAGATAAGTAAAGAGTTTACTGAGTCCTATGGCTTTGAAGGGAATCAAGAGAAGAAAGGGATGGAAGAGAGAAAGATGGATAAAGGGAAAAGGGAAAAGAAGAATTTTCCCATATGTGGTAACTGTGGAAAGAAACACCCTGGAACTTGCCTGAAAGGAATGGGAGTTTGTTATAAGTGTGGAGGAAAAGGGCACAAGGTACGTGACTGCAAGGGTAAGAAAATGGTTTTAAATGTACAATGCTTCATTTGCAAGGAGTTTGGACACTACGCGAACCTATGTCCCAGTCATCAGACTATGCCGAAAATGATGTTATTGGATAATAATCAAGTTATGATACTACCATAGATGAAGAGGAATGATTAGAGTTCTTATGTTGATTATGTCAATTGAGTGTTGTATCAACAATGTACTTGTTACAATAATTATGGAGTATATAAGGATTGTACTGCAGTACTATTTCATTAAGGACTTGAGATTGTGTGGAACAAAGAAAAGTGACTCAATAGCAGGATAAATTTTTGGAAAATATATGGTTGAGAGAATGATAAATCATAACATAGTTCTGATACTGAGGTAGTGATTTTGGAATAATATGTGATTGTTTTGGATAAATTATATTGGATATTCCTGACTACCCTGGAACTGATTAATGATTTGTATATTCCATCATTGTTGGGGTTTAAAACATTTTTGGATTAATGAAGTATATCCAGCTTTCTATATGGAATAAGGGAGCATGAAGGTAATCAATAAGGAATATGGTAATTCAGGATGTTTCGGTGTATTAAAAGAATACATGATGAAGGTATTCATATGCTATTACGGGGTAAAAAGGTTCTACATTATGTTTACCTTACTTATAAATGTTGGACTGTGAGTTTGGATAGAAGTATTTTGGATAGTTCTAGTTTGGATTATTTTGGATTGCCATAAAAGGACAACCCGGAGGTCGGGCGGCAACCCGTCGCGTCCGGCAAGGCTGCGAGACTTGGACCCGAAACCGAAGGGCGACAAGGGTGTATCACCTACCACTGGCCCACGAGATGTCCTGGATTAAATAATGTAGTTTTTATTAAAAGATCTTGTAGATGAATTATAAATTCATTTATTTTGGAACCCTATACGAATAGTGTAAATAGAATTTTTCTTACATTCTATTATCTTTTAGAGTGAAAGATGAGTTTGTGGTAGAAATTTATTAATGGATAAAACTATAATTATAAAGTAAGTATATCTCCTTATGATCTTAGTCAATCTCATAAATAGATTCCTCAATATTAAGAAAAGCAACTTAGAACAAAAATGTTTTCCTAGATGGTACCTTAAATCATCACTAATTTATGGCTTTGGGATTGTTGGCCTTTTCATAGCCATGTTCTCTACCACTCTCCATCAGATAATTGATGGTTAGATTTCTCTTCCATATCCATATTTTCCTAAATGGAACCCTAGTATGTGTTATTTTCGGTAATCTTCATACTTTCCACTCTTTATTTTAAATAGAGGCCTCATTAATTCATTTTTCGATGTGGGATTTCAACTAAGATATTTTGAAATGTCAAAAATGTGTTGTCCCAATACCCTATATTTTGTTGAACCGATGGTACTTCAAATCATCATAGATTGATGAGTTTAAGGACCTCAATTTTATACTTGTTTGTGATTGATGACCTCAATCACTACCTATAAATATTTACGTTTTTCCTCCAATTATATGTCTCTAATTGCCACCAATGTTCTCCTAATCGAGATCATAATTTGGTGGTGACCCTTTCATTTATATTTTCCTCATATTAAGACTAAATTTTAGTAACCCAATTTCCGATGTGGGTTTTCCCACAAATATATTTTCTACTTTCAACCTTTTATTTTCGAAGAACAATTTCAAATTGCGAGGACGCAATTTATTGAAGGAGGGGAGAATGTAACACCCCAGGATTTCAGAGTGTGTTATTCAATAACTTGCACTACACGCAACACCGAGTTCAATCACACCATTAAAAGAGTTCATGAATAGTATTAACTACATTTTGAACTTTATATAATCCTTATAATTTTAGAATCCCTATTATGAGTTTCTTAGTCATATTGCAAGAACAGATTCATTTTCAGTATTATCAACTTCTAATAGTGAAACCTTTTTAAATACAATATTTTAATCTTTTTGACTAAATTGGGACATCAAAAAATTAAAATGAAACATCCCAAGCTTCCACGGTACGCTTTCTTTGAGTAATACAGTAGCGTGTGTTGTACGCAACCTTGAGTTTTAACACACACCACAACCAATCAAACTAGCCGTTATGAATAGTAATACCTAATTTTTGAAATTATATATATTTTATATTTAAAAATGGACTTCATTTTTGGATTCGGAATATCGAAATTAGCCTAGGGTGAAATTTTGGTACATTTCGGATAACTTTTATATTTTGATGAATAGTGAAAATTACTAAATTTTAATTAAAAACAACTTTTTTAATCAAAATAATTAATATTGATAAATTATGAATTTGAGTGGTTTTAAAGTATATTTAGAATATATTTTTACCATTTAATATAATGTTGGTCATTGGACATAATTTTACAATTAAACCGAACATAAACAAGTGTCAATCTTTTGGTAGTTATTATCTCTTAAAAACACGCTTTTTGTTTTGACAGCGGGAATTAATTTTAAATTAATTTCTGCCACTTATGTGTTTTGAATTTAGAAAAATGGATTCCATATTTGGAATCAGGATGTTCAAATTGTGTAAATAGGTAACTTTTATTTTTAGACATTTTGAATAATTACTGCGGTAAATATTTTATTTACCATGGTTAAGGGTAAATCCGGTAAATAAGGGTTAAAAAAAATAATATTATAATAATACTAAATTACCCTAAAACGTGTCTTAACCCTATTGGTTGATACATAGTCGACCATGGGCATCTTTGGGTCTATTTTGGGACCCCATGGATCCACTTGTAAGTGATAATGACACTTTATTTTAATTAAGTCAAAATGAATACAAAAATGACACAAGCATATATCTTTTAGAACAACAATTTTTACATAGGGTTATACATGTTGGATTTTAGATTATAAATATTCATTAGAAATATAAAAAGATTTCCTACATAATGATATTTTATTTATAATTTTTAGACATTAAATAATTTATTTTATTTATGACACAATGATGATGCAGTAATTACTAAAATAGTAAAAAATTAACATAATTGATATTATAAATACCCAAATAAATATAATATGAAACTTTTAATGAATTAAACTAATTTTCTAGGATAATATGATATATTAGGATTGATTTAATTGACTTTGTTCGAAGTAATCAATCTGTTATGAGTTTCACAAAAATCAACTATTGAATAGTGTCAAAATTGACATAAAAGAGTTCTTAAAACAAATATTATATTATTAATTGATATTAAATTCCTAAAAATCTAAGGTTCGGCCAAGAGACTTATAATATGATAGGTTAATCATTAATGGACCACTTGGGGGTCGCTTGGATGTATATAGTAAGTTTATTAACCATAATATATAAAAATACAAAGAGACATTGTAAAAGTGAAACTAATTAACTTAGAGTTAATACTTAAAGATAAGGTTAATATAAGTACCCAAACCTGTATAAATTCTATTGGATGAGTTGTTTTCGACCTATCCCCACCTCATCCTTTGAATAGTCAACTTTGGAGCCTTTAGAAACCGAATATGAATTTATTATAAATTAATATTTCTAGCTTTTCCAAAGGTGCCCCTCACCCCTCTTATAAAAGGGCACTCCTCCTTCCCATTTCTTCACACCTTCAAAGCCTTTTGGTTCGGCCAAACTCTGCCCAAATACTCTCCCAACATCCCTCACTACAACCTAGAGGCCTTAGTTTGATCAGAAAGCCAACCTAAGGAGCCCTTTTGATCAAATCAAAAGGAAGAACCCGAAGAAGAGGTAATGATTTCACCACCCTTTTCTAAGTTCATTTCTTCTTCCACTTCTTCTTCCTTTGTTCTTACCATTCTGAAATAATAACTCCAGTATCTCACATATACTGTGATGTTATTATAAATATGGTACAATCATATTCAGTATTCTATCCACCCTTTGAATAACATGTCACCATACGTGCGTACGTACGGCTTACCGTCTCCACGTCGTGGTGTAATTGTTATTCAATATAATATTATTTGGATGGGTATAATAATGATGTGTAACTCAAGTAAATAATAAATATAACATGTTAATGATTCTGTATATATGATATACCATCCATTTATATATTATTTTAATATCAAAAGAATGATATTGTCGCTCGTGCGTACGTACGGACTACCGTCTCCACGAACGCGATGAGATTCATTCTCCATCGTATCCATTCAAGTATAATTATCATTTGATGATTTAAAAATGATGTTTAAGGACTGTATATCATTCTAGATATGAATAAGATACAACAACCATGTCTTATGTAACAAAACATATAAAATAAAATGAGTAAGTTAACTCCCGAAACGACGATAATTCTAAGATATTATTAACAAATCAATGTTAAAAGATCATATATGATATCATATTAATATATATGATTCTTGTATAATTTAATAACAACTATTTCACCATTATACAGGAGGTTAACCTACCCCAACCAAGGAAAAGTACAAGGTAAGGGTTATTTCACAATCTCTTCATTATCCGAGGTTGTATTATACGTAATAATCTACTGGGATCTCTTTATCATCCACATCCATGTTTCTTCGAAATGTATTTCAAAACATTTTTACTATTTACAAGAATATGGGTTAAAGTCATTTATACCCTTGTTTGACTTTTTATAAGAGGTTTATAAAGGAATCTTTCCGTCGTTTTCAAAACAAGGTCCTTTTTAACCTTTTCGACGGAATTGAGGTAAGAATGTTTTTTTTAACTTATACGGCGGGTGCGGTTATTTTCCGCCGTTATAAAATCGTTGAAGCTTTCCTTACAATCTTATAAGAATATTTTCAAAGAAAATGTTTTATTTTATATGGATCTTAAATTATTTCAAAATAAAAGGAGATACTTCTTTTAAAAGAATTTTGATTTCATCTATGTCAACATCCTTTGATGGATTTTAAGATTATTTGAAGTTGATTTATTATAATACAAAACTTCTATATTGTATTGAAGGTTTTGTGATATGTTTGAATGTGGATGTGCTATTTTATACCATTCATAGTTTATGGTGAAACTATTGACATTTCGTGTGCTAGTTTTAACCCGAATGTTTATGTTATATTTCAAACTTTTCTTCAGATTAATGTGCTAAACAAGTATGTTCCGGGTTGGGGACCGGTAAAAGTAAGCCCTCCAGGTTGGGGACTGGTTAAAGTAAGCCCTCCAGGTTAGGGACTGGTAAAATTATGCCCTCCGGGTTGGTGTCCGGTTATTAGAGGCACTCCGGGTTGGTGTCCGGTTATTAGAGGCACTCCGGGTTGGTGTCCGGTTATTAGAGGCACTCCGGGTTGGGTTCCGGTTAGAAGTAACCCCTAGGTCTTGGGATGAGGCCTAGACAAAGAAATTAACGTTTAGCATTATGCATTCCAACATTATGAAAGTGGTTATTTATTTTTGCATGTGATTATTCGATTAGTGGAATATCCATGTGAATAAGTAAATGGCATTATTTCATTTTATTTATGCCATACCATGTTGAAAGTTCATGTTTAAAAGGCTTTTGTTTTAGTTATACATTGCCTTAAATGTTTATTCTTATTGATAAAAGTTTCCGCTATATTGTTATCCTTACTGGGCATTTGAGCTCACCCCTTTTCTATGTTTTATTTTTCCCAGGAAGTGAAGATGTAAGTTATGAATGACCTGCAGGGATATTATGAGGGGATTGTAGTGTGGACTGTGGAAACATTATGTTGTTGTAGTAGTTTTTGATTTTATGATGTAATGTAAAACTTATGAATATATCTAGTGTTTCCAAGGCTACTAAACCAATCGGTCTTTCGAGATTTGATCTTTCTTGTGATCATGCCAATGTTATGAAGTAATGCACCGACTCTAGGCAACTAGGGTCGGGGCGTTACAGCGGGGCTATCCAGGGGGTAGGGGTGTTTTCAGGGGTGGGCAGGATATCCATGGGGGTGGGGGTTATCTAGGGGGTACAGGGTGTCCGGGGGTGGGGTGGTGTCCAGGTGGGGTGGGAGGACTATCCACGGGGTTAGGGGCTGTCCAGAGGGTAGGGGGTGTCCAGGGGGTGGGTGGGCTGTCCACAAGGGTGGCAGGGTTGTCCAGGGGGTACGGGCTGTCCAGGGAGGTGGGTGGGCTGTCCACAAGGGTTGTAGGGTTGTCCAAGGGGTAGGGAGAGTCTAGGGGGTGGGTGGGTTGTCCACGGGGTGGGGGCTGTCAAAGGGGGTGGGTTGTCTAGGGGGTGGGGGCTCTACACGGGGGTGGGGGCTATCCACGGGGGTGGGGGTGTGTCCACAAGGGTGGGGGTTAAGGGGGGCAGGGGCTCTCCAGGGGATTGGGGCTGCCTATGGGGGTGGTGGGGGTATCCAAGGGGTGGGGGTATCCGTTGGGATGGGGGTTTCTGTGGGTGGGGTGTCTTGGGGGCAGGATGTCCACATGGGTGGGGGCTGTCCAGGGGGTACGGGCTATCCACGGGGGTGGGGGTTGTCCACGCTGGTGTGAATGAGTGCTGTGAGATTTAATTGGGACTTCATTCATGTAATAAAAAACAAAAGATGGGTGTTAATGATTAGAGCATTACTATTTAGTGAAAATCCAATTTGGTATGATTTATGACTTGATAACATGATGGTATCAAGTTTGAAATTTGGAAAACATTTGGTCATTGGATTCTGGTTGAAAGAATATGGGTAATTGAATATCTATAGGTAGTTATTATAAATTATATGGTGTATATTAATTATTTTGTAAGGATTTGCATCATCATGGTGTGATGATTAAGGGTTTTTTCCTATATGAATTTGTATGAATTACTTGATATTTTTTCCTTATAAAATGAATTAAATT
This sequence comes from Viscum album, assembly GCA_963277665.1. Classification (NCBI taxonomy): domain Eukaryota; kingdom Viridiplantae; phylum Streptophyta; class Magnoliopsida; order Santalales; family Viscaceae; genus Viscum; species Viscum album. Next base: position 1,471,462,168 of record OY728157.1, read on the forward strand.
AAGGATGTCATTAGATGGTGAATTCTAGATAGAACCACTATTTATATAAAACATGGATAGGTAGGCTTATGAATATGGGACGAGCATATTGTAGTAGGTCCCTAGTATAGGTGTATATATATAGATATTTTCCTCTTTTATTCTTTGTATGAATGGATTCTAAAAGGATCCCACCACCATCCTAGGATATATTCTTTCTAGAAAAATGTGATGTGGGATAAGTAATTCATCCTATATAGTTTATGTCACTTTTAGATCATGTGATTCCATAATCATCAAGATTACTAGGAAATAACCAAAACCAAAGAGGTCTCAGACCTATCCAAATCTCTAGATATGATTAATTCCCTATGATTATTAGTGAACTGTAGAAGTGATGACTTCCCACCTGCACATCCCCCCTCCCCACCTCACCCCCAACAGACTCCCCCTACACAGCCCCCTTCCACCCTTCACACCCCCCTCCCCACCTGCACACTACACATCCCCCCACTTGAAAACCCCCACCTGCACACCCCCTCCCGTCCACCCACTGCACAACCCCCCCCCCCCCCCCACCCCCCATGCACAACCCCCCCCCCCATCCCCACCTACACCCCCCCCCCCACCACACCCCATACCTATACAGCCCCCCCCCACCTCACCCCCCAATAGAATCCCACCTGCCCAGCCCACCCCCCATCCTGCACACTCCCCTCCCCCCCCACTGACTTGAATACCCCCCCCCCCTACTTGCACAGCCCCCCCTCCCCCAACCCCCACCTGCACATCCCCCCCCCCCACCTCAATCCCAACAGACCCCCCCCCCCACTACACACCCCCACATGCACATCCCCTTTCTCCCACTGCACATCTTCCCACCTGCACACCTCCTCCCCCCACCCACTGCACCCCCCCCCCCCCCGACCCCACCCCCCTTGCACAGCCCCCACCACCATCAGCACAGCCCACCCCCACCCCCCACCCCCCCCCCCCAACCTCACCCCAGCAGACTCCCCCTGCACGGCCCCTCCCTCCCCCCCCCCCCCGACCTACACACACCCACCTGCACATCCCACACCCCACCTGTACACCCCCCACATCACCTTCACCTGCACACCCCCCCCCCCAATGTTAAATACAGCATATATTAAAATTCTTTATAAAAAAACCTTTTATGTGATTAAAAATATATCCAACAAGAATTTACATGGATTATTCTTAAGAATATCTCCATATGAGTGTTATAGTATGATGGTCTACATGTAGACAACCATATGAACCTCGGGAATATGATAATTAAGTATTATAAGGTCAAATAATAAAAATAGATATAAACATAAAATTATACATAGTTATGATAAATTAAACTAAATTTCATAGAAACTCTCATATCACTACACTAAAAAATGGAAAACCACCAACACAACTACCCTAACTAGACCCAATCCCATCATATGGTTCACTAAATATACAAATTAATGGCTATAAAAACTTAAAATAAAGATTATTCACACAATCATGATAGATTAAGTGATATACAAAAACATAAAACAAATCAAATTGCAATTATTGGGTATACCATACCACACAGACCTCGGGTTTAGGCCAAATCGTAACTGAAAAAAAATAGATGCAAAACATTAAACATAAGGTACCACTTAAAGATTTTAAGTATAGAACAATAAAATTTTCATATTGATTATGGATCTGGTGGAATAATTTTTCAAGCGAGAGAGCTCCACTCCAAGTTTTGGAATTAGGCCTAAAATCACACGGATGGGGATTGGGTCTATTGACAATTTTGGGTAAAACATTCCCAACAATTTTAAAAAACTTTTGGGGAAGGTAATATTTAACAATGGTTTAAAAAACCATTTGTAAATACTTCCTAAAACTCACATATCCCAACTGTTTGATAAAACAATTGGGAAAAATTCATCTAAAACTAAAATATCCCAACGATTTTATAAACCTATTGGGTAAAACTCATCTAAAAATATCTATTACAACGGTTTAGTGAAATTTTTGTTTAAGGAACTCTAGACATACATACTCCAATATTTTATGAAAACCATTGTAAAATCTCCAATGTTATATCCCCCATTTGCAATAGTGTTCAGTGAGTGGGACACTTGTAATTTTTATAAATGATTCAATCAAACCCACATTTATATTCTAAAACAAGACTCTAAAATAGGTCTTTATAAATAATAAAAGATGGAAGGTCTAAATATTACGATAAAATATATTTTATATAAGTTTTTTGGTCAATTTAGACTTTATATTTTTAATTTACCCCTCGGTAATTCCATTTTTACCATAACTATAGTAGTTAACTTTTACAGTTTTCAATATTCATTTTGGTAAAAAATTATCTATAATTTATTATAAGTTATAAATTTTCCTAATTAAAAATATTCAATCCATTTTTAATATTAAAATAGTAGAATTCAAATATTTTAATTTAAAATTTTTCCCACATATGCGACGAGAAACAGATTTTTCAAAGTGAAAATGTTCAAAAGTTTAAAAGCCATTGATATCTAAATTTAAAATTAAAATTATTAAAATTACCTAAATTGGATTAATATATAAATTATCTAACTAAATTTACTTAAAACCCAATTTAAAAAAATTAACATTATAAATTATTTAAAATAAAATGTTACTTTCTATTAAAATTCTATATTTTTAACTATTTATCAATATAGGAAACTTCTCAATAAAAATCACAAAAAATAATTCTAATCTGATTTTGATATTCTAATTTAGAAAATGAAGTTTATTTATTCAAATAAATTTTATAAATTTTTTAATAATTAGTTTTATATTATACGTGTAAATATCAACTAAACATATTTTAGAAAAAATGAAGTTTTCAGAAAACATTTCTTTTTTAAATAAATATTTTTTATTTTATCAATAGATAGATATTTAATGTGTGAAAATTTCATATTTTCATAATCAAGTTAATTTTATTCATAAATCCCATTCTAATAGCTATGTAATAAATTTCATATTTAATAATAATATTAATAGTATATTGTTGTTAGGTAAAACTCAGTCTTTCATGTATTGCAATATATCGAAGAAACTCATTATTGAATGTAACAAAAGAAAAAATCAGTGTTGAATATAATATAATTAACTAAATAAAAATATATTATTATTTAATTTATATGTGTCACATTATCCTCACCTTTAATAAATTTCATCCCCAAAACTTAAACTTGATCTGGGAAATCAAGTGTTTTAACATTTGAAAATTAAATTGTTGAAAATCACATTGTAAAAAGAGTTATTAAAACATACTCTGAATAAGTGGTAAATAGAAGTAGAAAATTTCATAATAATAACACATAACTAGGTTTCTATATAGGAGAAAATTATGGGTAACTAAATGTATGGACATGGAATAAAATCATAGATAATTAAAGGGAGATATTTCGGTCGTTGATCACAAAAAGGTGAATGATCAATAAAAAGTGAAGGGCCTCAAATCCATAAATATTTTATGATTTAAAAGATCATCTAATTCGTCAATATTAATATAATATTATAAAAAAATAAATCATTTTATGAATTTTGAGAAATTCCTTTACTTTCTATGAATTTTATGAAATACACTTACTTGGTTTGTTTCTATTTCATAAGCATAATTTCATCTTTTGGTTTTTATTGGATCAATTTAAAATTCATTTCTTACTCCAAGTAATAATTATCCAAAAATGAATTTTTTATTTTTGAAGTACCATTATTCACTTTTAATGGATTGTAAGATCCATAAAAGAGTGAAAAGTATTTCTGTATGTATATATCTATTTTCCAAAACCATATGTTTATTGAAAGTTACCCAATATGAATAAATCTTCATACAGTCAAGTAATACATTAATCTTTAAAAATAATCAAAATATTAACATAAACAACTTAATAAATGGTTAAAATTATGATCTTTCCAAAAGATAAAGATCTAAAACATTAAAAATAATATCACTAAATTTATAAAGTGAACATACCATTAATCCCCCAAACAACATGATGTAGATATTAACCATCACATACCAGACATGTGAATACCATCATAATGTATTCTATTGAAACATTTTTCATAAAATAAATTACCATAAAACCTTATTGAAAACATGAATTCTTCCTTATTCAATAAGTAAAAACAAATTATTATATATGTTACTTATATAAAAATATGTTTTAAAATCTATTAATGATAGTATAAATGACTTTGTCAACAAATAATTAATCAGTACAAAGGTAGTTAGTACTATCCAATTTACTTTATCCATATCAATTATCTATTTTCCTAAAACCATTATCTCAAAAAAATAACATGTTAAGGTCCTCAATCATGTCTTTTCCTAGATTTTAAAATTTATAATGGATCATTTTTCATTCTCATCAACATCATTCAATATTAACTTTCAAATCCATAATGAAAAATTACTACAGTATAATCCTTATATATTTCATAATTATTATAACCAAAATTCCCTTGGTAAAATACTTTTAAAATTCAATTCTTGAATCCCAATACGTAAATAATTCAATGATCTAATTTTGACATAAGTTCATCCATGATCTAGGTATTAACCTTTAGAATATGGATTTGACTTGGGTAATTCATGGGTTACCAATATTAAAGACGAATAACTATAAATGGATCACAAGGTTGAGATTTATTTCCTTCCATAATACTCTTCATTTTTCGATAGTAATTGTCTTATTTATACCATTATTTTCCCCACATAAATAATTTTACAGTTCCACTGATACACCTTATTTTCAATCTAACACACCTTAGGTTTAACCTAGGGAATTTATTTTAATCAGATATTCATACTCTTCAAATTGGTTTGTAAACAAATGTGAATTATTCTAAGAATATCCCTCGAAATTTTCACACTAGGTGTACAGTAAAGACTATTATCATGCACTCGGTGATGATCAGGTCAAGACCAATGTACGGTTTTAGATTTATTACCCCTAGGTTTCTTTATTCCAAAACCAAATCCACTTGTATAATATAGGTAAGGATGTATTTCTATGAAAAACCAAAGAATAACTACCTTAACAAAACATTAAGATGTCCTTTTATACTAATCCTAAAAGTAAATTATATGGTTATATTCAATAATATATGCATTTATAAATCTATTTCGAAAATTATCTACTAAAATTCCTATGATACCAATTTTAGTGACCCCAACCCCAATTACCTAATGATAGTTTCTGATTTATGACATTGGAAAAAGATAGGAGGAATCGAATTCTGAAGTACCCCGGAGTTTTTCTATCCAGGTAAAATAGAAATTTATATGATTCCTAGATTAATTTTGAATATACTAATCAAAATATAAGTTTTTTCAAGAATATCATTATTTCCTTCTGAATATTCTTTCATATATTTTAGAGAATGCATCATAGATTATAGTAAATGACTAAATAAGGGTGAGATAAAATTCACAGTAAGTGTTAATTACAGCAGATTCTATAATTAATCAATGAAGAATAATAAATATGGAAAGGTAAATAAATAAACACACATTCAATTTAATTAACATGACTGTACTGATAAGATATATAATAATCAATACGAATTGGTATATAAATGAAAAACAATTCCATTAAAAAAATAAACTGAGAATAAAAAGAGTCTATAGATAATATCATAGTGAAAAATTCATAGATAATGAGATAATTGAATTCTCAATGAATTTAGTGCATAATTATTGGATGTTATGTCTAAGTTACATGAAAACATCTACTGGTAAGATCTATCCTCGGGAAATTATAAAAATACTAGGCATAAACCCAATTGATACCTCTATCATCGAGATCTATCCACAAGACAGTTTAAAACTACTGGGTATAAACCCATCTTATTTGGATAGCTAGTTTGTTTCATTAGACCAGTCAATGCATCGAGGGGATATATAGAATATATACCCCACCCATTATGACATTTCCAAATAATTTATCATATATCAAATTATTTATTTAATTCTTGAATAACTTTTCTTATAATTAAATATTTCTATTGATTAAGAAATATGCATTTATAAATATTTACCTAGTTTTTCATATAAAATTCAATGAAAAACACTATATATAGAAATTTTAATCAATTTTAAGTCACGATAATATCAATGATAAATGATAAGGATAATTATGGGTATTAAATTTAAAAATATAGTAGGAAAGTGAATATTGCATGGGGAAGTTAATGACTACAAAAATTAATCAAGGAATTTAATATCAATACTTTCCTTTGTCCAAATGATCATAAACCATCCCAAGGAAGAATAAGGATGATATTAATACTACATATACCCATTAGAGTAAGAATAAATAGTTATTTTCATGGATGAATAGAAATACCATAAAAAGATCTTTAAAAACTTTCTTTAAGAAAATTTCATTTTCATTTTGAAAATCAATTTTTAAAAATAAATGTTTAAAAAAATTCAAAATTTTTTTTAAAAAATAACTTTTTAAAACTACATATTTTCAAAATATTAGGAAAAATAATTTCGTTAAAAATAACTTGTCAACATAAAAGTAACCCCCAATGAAATAGTGGTCCTAGTGGTGGGTAATTTCGTACACTCTATACAAATAAAAATTATTGTTTTCTTCACTATAAAATGTTTATAAAAGTGACCTATTTAGAAAAAAACAGGAATATTCATTTAAAAAGGTTTCCAAAAAGAAAAACATGGAAAAAGTTCTTCAATAGATAATTTTTAAAATGTTAAAAACATTTCTACAAATATTTTTATAAAGAATGGGTTTTGATGAAAAGGATATTTTGACGGAAGAAAAAAAACAAAGTATGATTTTATAAAAACATTTTATCAGTATTTTTATGTACAAAAGAGTGGAAAATTTTAATATTACTTGAAATTTTAAATACTATGAATATGAGAATAAAATTAAATGGGTTTATTAGGAAATTCTAAAATAATTTCCTTCTACTGAAATTGGAGGAAAAACAATCTTGATTATAATGAGATTGTTAAATAAACCCTTATAATGATCATAATATTGAAATGAGATTTGATCAATGAATATATTTTTTATATCAACTAGAAATACACATAAAACTATTGTAAAAATTGTAATGTATAGTCAAAATTTATTACACACATAATTATTGAATATCAAAGATAATGAAGGAGTAATATAACCCAATGAAATGGAATTGAGTTATGAAATTCATTACCTGTTGGTAAACTTTGTGTTAAATCCCCATTAGTGGAAATATAAAAACTTTAAACCTAAAATTACCAAAATAATAGTGTATTCAATATATTTCATTTAAAATGGGAAGTATATACCCTATATTAAAGAAATTATTTTCATAACATTACAATATGCCTCAATGAATAAAAATTGAGATGAAGTCCCTTACATCACGCTTTTATTTGGGTTAACATACTTTAATATCTTTTTTACTGATTTTAATCATGTTATTAACTTGTAAAAAACATATTAAAATTTATAATATCGTAATGATTATTTTATGACATCTTATCACTAGTTCATTAATAATCATTAATTATTTTAATGGTTTGGAGTATTAATTACATTATTTTCTCAGGAATGTTTCATCATTAAAGATTCGGATCTTGTGAATAATATATATGTATATCATATAAAAAATAATAATCATTAAATAATTATCATATCTATACATTAATTATATTTTAAATAAAATCATTAAATATGGTTTTTTTAAATGAAGTATGTTAGGTCATGGATATGGTAGGTCATATATTTGCATGAGTAACATTTTATATTTTTTAATGATAATTCTTGAAATGAGGTAAGTAATGTATTGTATTTAAATAATTGACATAATATCCTATATAAAATATTATTTATTTAAATACACTTATATATGTCATTAATGTGGTTTTGTGATAAAAAGAGAGCCAAATCGTATTGTGAAGGTGGAATTCCACACATACATGAATGACATTATCACCTTTCATTGAGTTTTTTTAAAAGGTGGTGTCTTGGTCAATAGCCAAGATACAATTTATTAATAATTAGAAAAACAACTACAAAAGTCTAAAGGAGGGAGTCTTATTACAATATTTTTTATTAATGGGAGTAACTCAACAGTTAAATCCACTAGCCAAGATACCCCTAGTTGATACCTTTATTGGCAAGACCATCCCCAACCATGTTCGCTTCACGAAAGGCATGTGTGGCAATATAATTGATCTCACTAAGTGATTCGAGACAGCCCATCCATCGGGTGGTGAGAGACTAGGCAAGGTCAAACGTACCATTCCAAATTGCTTGGATAATGGTGGTGGAGTCACGTTCAATCCAAATGTTTTTCCACCCCTTTTGTCTGATAAACTCAATATCATGGATCACGGACAACATTTCCGCCTCTAACGGTGTGGCCAATCCACAGCCGGTGAAGAAACAACCAAGAGTTCGACCATGAAAATCTCTGAAGATAGCGCCAAATCCAATAGGACCTAGGTTTCCTTTAGATGCACCATCCATATTAACTTTCATCCAACCAGGGAGAGGAGCTTGCCAGAACACCTCAAATGTGCGCGACAGCGGCTTGTAAAGGCCTTTAATTCCAAGATGCTGAAGGATCATTAGGTCACCAATAGTGTTATGACAAAGAGCTTTTTGCATCGAAGCCGCTTCTCTGACAGCAATAATAATTCATTTCCAACCATTATTAAGATTAAAAGAGAAATTGTTGTGCATAAAGTCATTTCTAGCATATGAGATAACATGGAGAAGTTGTGAAATTTCAATTGTGAAAAAATTCTTGATTTGTGGAGTAAGATCTTGCTCCAAACATCCTTTGATTTGAGAAATAATGGAGTCGAAATGCAACCATCTGTAATTAAACACATCAGTAATATAATTCCAAAGCATGGAGGTTGTGGCGCAAGGCAAAAAAAGATGACTGGCATCTTCCCTGTATTGATGGAAAAGAGGACATTTAGAACAAAGCTGAATACAAAATCTTTGAAGACAATCCTCGGTAGGAATGCGGTTGTGGGAAAGACGCCAAATTAGGTTGAGCCTTGAGGGTTTAATGCAAGTCTTGTTAAAGTATTTCAACCAATCAAATCTAGAGTCAATCGATGTGAAATTATGATTATAAAAACATTTAGAGTCCAGCACCCCATTATGCGCAGGCTCCCAAATAAGGAAATCATCAGGGTGAGAAAAATGATAATTTTCAACCACATTCAAGATGTTATCAGGGAGATTAGAAACATTAGAATGCATAAAATATTTAATACAGAAATTGGCGCTAGTAGGAGGGGCGTAATTTGGAGATAACATAGAGAGAAGGGGGGTACCAGTCCAGTTATCCAACCAAAAATTCAAGGTAGAGTCAGCGCTGACCACCATCTAGAATTATTCATAATGCTAGCGAAGGAAAGTCTGATGGAGGGCCAGATAGAAGAGTTCACATAATTAAAATTCCCTTTCTTAAGTTTCATGAGGAAGCTATCTTTAAGGAAGGAAAGAGAGTCATAGGAACTATAAATTAAATTCCAGATAAATTCAGCTTAAAGAGCCTCATTAAAGAGATTGAGATTTTTTATGCCCTTGTCGCCCTTTTCAAGAGGTATGCATCATTCTGACTAAGGGATGGTGATAAGATTCCTAACATGAATGTTACTAGACCAAAAAAAATTTCTAATTTACCCATTTATTTTTTTCAAAATACTGGTAGGCCATCTATAGACAATCATGGAATAAACCATTTTAGAAATAATGGTAGATTTAACAAGATAGACTCTTCCAGCCATGGAGAGGGATTTTCCTTTCCACGAAGCCAGTTGATGGATAACCTAGTCCACAATCAAGTTAAAGTACGAGGATTTTGGCCTTCCCCATAAAATGGGTACCCCTAGGTAGATAAAAGGGAAAGAGCCTTCCTTGATACCCATATTGTTTATGATGCTATTTTTTCTGTTAGTCGAGAAGCATTTCCCAAAAAAACAAAAGATTTGTTCCAATTTATAGACTGACCAGAGATGTCTTCATAATGAGCTAAGGAAGTTTTTAAAGTTTGAACATTTCTTTTACCATCTTGCAAGAAAATAATAATGTCATCAGCGTATAAGAGATGCATAGGAACCTTAAGATTTCTGGATGCCTGAATAGGAATGAGCTTGTTTTTCTGCACAAGTCAAGAAAGTAATCTTCTAAGATAATCCACTATAATGGAAAAAAGGATTGCAGATAGGGGATCACCTTGCCGAACACCCTTATTACATTTAAAATATCCTCTGGGATCACCATTAATAAGAATTGAGATATTGGATGAATAAAATAAGTTGTTAATTCTACTAATGAAGGAATTGTTAAAACCAAAATCTTGGAGAACCTTGAATATAAAAATCCAATCAATATTATTGAAAACCTTCCTAATATCAGGTTTGATGGAAATGTTACTACCTCTTGTATTTCTGTTTAAAGTGTTGGTGCATTCAGAGGCAGTGCAAATGCAGTCTTGAATAGACATGTCATTGATGAAACCAAACTGATTCTAAGATATGATTTTATTATAGATATAAGAGATTCAGGTGGCAGTAAGTTCAGTGATGATTTTGTAGAGGGAGTTGATGAGGGCAATTGGCTGGAAAAGATGGATTTCTGAGGCATTTTCCACTTTGGGAATTAGAGTGAGGAATTGAGCGTTGAGACAATGAGGGAGAACCCCATGCATGAAGAAGGATCTGACAAGATTACAGACATCAACATGTATGATCTCCCAGAATTATGGATAGAAGCCATTGTTAAAACCATCAAGACTCGGTGCATTATCTGAATTGAGGCTAAAAACTGTTCTTTTGATATCATGATCAAGAGGTATGCCTAGGAGAGTATTATTTTCCTCATTATTAACTAAGACTGGGATGAATCCAGGATGAAGGACCTTATTTATGTGTAAACCATTGAAAATATTTTCAAAATAAGAAACCACGTGAGTGGAAATGACGGCCTCCGAGTCCAAAATGGATTCATTATCCTTAAGAAGAGACAAAGGCATGTTGACTTTTCTAACTCTTTTAAGGGTGTTGTAAAACTTATTGTTACTATCACCATCAGTGAGCAACTTAGCTTTAAAGGATTTCTTGCATAAGTTATCTTTAATCAGCAGAAGAGAGTTAAGCTTTCTTGTGATATTGATTTCATTTTGAGGATCAATAGAAAGATCAGAATTGGTGGAGATAGTTTGAATCTGGATAATCTCTCTTTCAAGGGTGATAATATTATTATCTATTTGTTTAGATTTATCCTTACACCAACCTTCTAAATGTTGTTTAAGATATTTGAGCTTATCAATACAAGCCCAGGAGCCATGATGATGGTTCATTGAGGTCGAATAGTCACTGATAATCTTAGAATACTCTTGTCTGTCAACCCAAGCATTGTTGAATTTGAAAGGGGTAATGGCTTATGCTCTTAGAGACAATGCTGATGAGAATATGATGATGGTCCGAATTTAGTTTGGCCAAGGTTATATTGGATATGTTATTCCATTTTTACATGGCCAGAAGGTGAGTAAAATCCCTATCTAATTTGCTAGCGACGACCCTGTTTTAATATCTCCTATACCAGGTGTACATGGCTCCCAACAGTCTGATTTCAATGAGGTCATAATCATCAAGAGCAGCCCTAAATTCCCTTGAGGAAATGAGAGAGTGAGAGGGACCAATTTTTTCAATGGGAGAGAGAATGGCATTAAAATACCAAACAACAAACCTGGGGGCCTTCATATTAATAGCTAAGTCAATAAGTTCGAACCAGAGAGACCTATGGTCTTGATATCTATTTTTAGCATAGATCATAGAGAAAACAACATGAAGACCATCCAAGATAAAATCAATCATTAACATCTGATCAGATAAATTGTAGACTTTTACATTTTGTAAAGAGATATGATAAAATACCCAAAGAGAGTTAGCATTTGCAGAATTATTGTAGGAACCAATGAAATTATAACCAAAGGCATGCAGACATTGAAATTTCATATAGAAGTTAACCTTGGGTTCATCCAAAGCGAAAGGTTTTGGACAATGAGTGAAAAGATTTCTTTTAAAGACTGAAAAGGTGTCAGGGTTTGCGATACCCTGACAATTACAATATAAAACATCCATAAGAAGTCACCTGGAGTTGGGGAGAGGGCCCCTCTTATTACTCTTAGAGCCACCCGAACCTCTCCTCCTCTTAGATCTTCTTAGATATTTTGAGGATCCTGGACTATTATTTGAACACTGTTTTCTCAAAACCGAAACACAGGTGCTATTAGTAGAACCTGAATTGATAATGGGTAGTGAGTCAGAAGGTGGCCCAATCAAGAGATCAATCATATTAGCATAAATTTCATTCGTAGAATTAGTCATAGTCTTAGTGCCAGTAGAAAAATCCTGAATATGCATTGAATTAACTACTACTATAAGGTTATTGTTCACTGAAATGTCATTCAGGGGACTAGAAAATGATCTTGCAGAATCATTGACAATTTCAGAAACTAAAATATGATTCAGTGGTGTGTGATCTACAACTATGTTTTCAGATGATAGATTCAAAACAAGAAACCGAAGACAAACTTGTTTCACCAGCCATAGTCTGAGATTCAGCACCAACTGGAGGTCGAACTGCAGACTTTGGCGAGTCAGTAAAAGGGGAAACTGATTTGAATTCACCCAAACCAATTTTGCTATTTCCAGTCGGGACAGCCCTCAAAGATGGAGCATCACATTCCTCCTACAACTGGTGAGGGTCCGGCACTTCCAGTGTCACTATTGTCTCACTTGGAGAGATCATTTGTGGCTGTCTAGATTCAACAGAGATAATGCACGGTGAAGTTTGATCAGTCAAATTTTTCTTACATTCCTATATAACCATCCATTCAATATCAGCTATAATGCTCAATTCAGTGGAGAGAAGATATTATTCCTCAACGTTTTCGGCCCAGGTACCTGAACCCTCACCCAGGTATGCTATTTTTTTAACCCAAACATTAGCCTTCTTCCTTGGAGGACCAGGATTTTCAGATGTATGTCCTTTATCCTTACGTCTTCTAATTTCAGTCCAACTATCCTCCAGAGGTTGTGCAACCTGGCTTTTAACCACCCTATATTTTAACAAAGAGTGACCGACTATTTTACAAATCTTTCAATAGGGTGGAATATGCTCAAATTCAATCTTAATTTCAGTTTTGTAGTCATTCGCATTGAAAACAATCAATTTCGGAAGTTTAACAGCCATATCCACCTCCACCATGACCCCTGCATATAGACCTATATCAGCGTTGAGGGTTATTTGATCAATTTTAAGGTGCGTACCAAGGCAGGAGGCAATGTAGTTCAGAATATTTGGATGACAGAAAAACCAGCAGATCCTATGCAGCCGAACCCAAATATGTGCCATGTTATTCGTAGTCATGTTCGGGTTGAAAGCATAGTCCCTTTCAGAGAGATGAAGCACCCCCGGTTTCAGCTAAATGTTTTTTGCTTTCAAGTCCTGGTCAGGTTCTTCCTAGGAATGTAAAATAAAATTAAAATAACGTTTACCCAGAGGAACGAGCTTCCGATCCGCAATTCCCCAGATATGTGAGATTCTAATTTTTAGGTCTGAGTTTGCCACAGCTTATCACCTTTTATAAAGGATATCTGACCCATGAGCAAAAACTTACATAAGAGGGATCATTTGAGAAGAGCTTCTGGATCCGTTTGGACTGAAAATTGACCATCCTCAATATTCCTGCAAGGAGATGCCTTCGTCGCGGAGGATTTCCAGGGGTCGGAGCCCTTGAGTGCCTCCAGGAATGAAATCCTCTTTGGCTTAACCACCGAATGACATTATTGTGTATCCTAAGGAATGGAATGTAACAAGTTATATATGATATAATTGATCCATATGTATAATAATGTTATAAATATAATATATACACACTTTATATCTATCATATTACACAACCGTGCAATGTGGTATAAGAAAAATGAATCACATCGGTTCGTGAGGCGTTAGTCTACCTTACACATAAATGATGATTTTGTAACCCATTTGATAGAAGTGGGGGAGTTTTTAGGTCATTACATTATTATAAAAACATATAATTATATGTAAGATACTTATTTTATTATGTAATTAGGGTTTATTAATAATTTAAAGAATTGGAATAATAAACCAAATAAAAACGCTCGTTGGAGAATGTTACCTCTTCTTCGAGTATCCACCTTAGGTTTTCACCAAAGCCATACTAGGTTATATTTTTTCCAAAATAAGTATAAAATTATAGGATAATATATTTTTGGGATTTATTTGGGAAGGTATTGGCCTAACCAAAGAAGTTTTTAGGTGTGAATAAAATTGATGATGGGGTGGCATTTTATATGTGAGGAGAGTTGCACACTTGTAACTGTTTGAAAACATTCACTCATATCGATGTTTTTGTCATTAAATAGGCCTCAAAAATAAAAATTTATAAAAAATATAGGATATGAGGTCAAAATAATGGTATAAAATTTATTTAAGATAAATTTTTAGGTCAATTGAACCCTTTTCATTTTATTTTAACCCTCTTGTAAATCCATAATTACCTTAACTACGATAATTAATTTTTACAATTTTCATTATTAATTTTATTCAAAAATTAATTTTTCCTCTTTATAAATTATAAATTATTATTATTCATATTATAGAATCCATTTTCCAAAATAAAATTCAATGAGGTGGTCTAATTTAATTTAAAATTAATCTTGTAGATGCAACGAGAAAGTGGGTTTTTAAAGAACAAATTGTTAAAAGTTAACAATGTTTTTATTTCTAAATTCAATTTGAAAATGATTCCAATTAACTAAATTATATTAATAGGTATATAAATTTAATAAATTTACTTTAAACCCAATTCAAATTGTAATTTAACATTATTAATTATTTAAATAAAAAGGATGTTTTTAATTAAAATTAAATATTATTCATTATTCATCATTGAATTAAACTTCTGAAAAAAAATATAAAAAACTCACCCTAAGATAATTTTTATAATAATATTTAAAAATTTAAGTCTATTATTTAAGATAACTTTTATAAATGTGGTAGAAATTAATTTTAAAGTATGCATGCAATGTGCGACTAATCGTCTTTTGGAAAAAATACATTTTTTTAGAAAACATATATTTTCCTAGTAAATGATTATTATTGAATTAATAAATAACTAATAAACATGTATAAACTATATAGTTTCATAATTTAGTTAATTTTATTTATAAATTTCATTTCAATGGATTGGTGATAACTGTTATATTAAATAATTGAATTAATAGTATATTGTTGATTGGTAAAACTCAGTATTTCATGTAATATAATCAATCAATGAAACTCATTTTTTCAAGTAATGAATGATAAAATAAATCTTGTATAAGATATATTAAATTTAATATAATGTCATTGATTTAGTATTTTGTGTCATGACATGTTATCTTATATTGTCCTATGAACCATTATTTTGATTCCTTGTTTTTTTAATCTGAAATTTATCTCCTATATGTGTTTTATCATATCATTATGATATCACATTGAGTGACATGTTGATATGTTAATTTTATCTATTACTATGAATTTATTCTCACCCCTTTCTTATGTTTCCATTTCCTTGGGCATGGGGATGAGTTTAACTTGGGAGATGATTAGAGGATGATATATTATGATGAAATTATAGGGAAATATTCATAAGATTGTAAAATATGTAGATCACATACTTAGTTTCTAATTATGATAAAATTATTTATTTTCAAGATATTGAATATATTATGTAACGTATTTATTTATTGATATAATTCATTTAGAACAAAGTAATATTTATCTTTGGTTGTCTCATTTTATATCAGATCAAATATTTAGTTATTTTTTCATATTAGTTTATGTACCATTGGTGCAAGGGTTAGAGAACCATAGTGAAAAACATAGTTATGAGTTTATCTATTGAATGATATTCTGAAATATTGTTTAATACATTAGTATGTAGTTTTCTTAAAAAAATAACCCTTTATGGATACTAATAATTGGATATAGATGTGGACCAAATACATCTAGGGGTAACAACCCTAAAAAGGGTTGGTTGAGAATTAATTCAATCATCAATCTGATTCATGATGAGTAGGGCTAAGACTGTACACCAAGATAAACACTCCAAGATTATATTCTATGGTTAGTTATATACATTTTATGAACCCAAATAATGATTGGTTTCCATGTTATTTTAAGGGAATTATTTGAGAAGTATAATATAACCTATCTTAATGTAACCTAGGTTAAACTAATATGGATATAGGTTGAACTAAAGGAATTGTATGATAAGATGATTTTTTCAAAAGGGTAAAAGGATTAAAATTTGAATCACTTTTATGTTATTTATTATGTTAATTATCATATAATAATAAATATTTTTCATGAATTGTATCCATTTTTTTATATAGTGATGGATGAAACTAGAATAAAACGAGTTAACAAAGGGTGCGAGGGAAAATATAAAAATTTTATCAATGAAAAACCCATAGAATTAAATATGGACAAAGAAATCAGGTGAAAATTTCAAACCAACTATCCTAAAATATAAATAACAATATAACCAAATTTAAAATCCTGAGTTAAGAAAAAAAAATTATGGAGGCTCAATAAAATTCCAGAAATTGAGATAATGAATGAAATAATATTCAACCACCTTTTTTTCAAAAATGTGCAAAGTATCCACACATGAATTTCTTCAGGGGTATTGGAAGTTGCTTTACCTGTAGAAGAGGGGGTCATCAAGCATAAAACTAACATGGGAAAATAATGAGGCCAAATAGCATGATGGGAATAGAAAACATGCATCCAAAAGCACCATTAATGGTTAAATTCCTTATGCATGAAAACATAGAAATAGTCTATATCATTTCCATAATACTAGGAAAAATAAGGGTTATGGGAAGGAATATCTATCATAATCAGGTACTAAGATAGATATTATTTAGTGACTAACAATGATATGGATTATGGTAACTAAATCCTCTACTAAAGAATTATGAATTTGTGATATTTATTCATTCCACAATATGTTTCTATATTTTCTTTTGAATATACCACCCTAAGGTTTTCCTTATAATAAAAATTAATTAGTATTATAGTTTCAATTTTATATTTATTTTTATGGGAATATAAATCTTATTATGGTTCATTAAGATAGATTTGATATAAGAACCCAGTTTTTGACTCATCTGTGGATCCCTTACATTTTTTTGATTATTTATTTTGGAGCTAATATGGATACCTTATGAGTTAGTGAAGGATTTATGTGTGCCAAAATCCACTTCATATATCAGAACCCAGCTATTGCAGGTTTTTGGCCAATTTCGCTGTTATAGTAAATCATGTAAGGCAGTTTGTAAGGTTAGTTTTAATCGTGAAAGGTACGACAATGGGGTGTCATTGGAAACATGATTTTCTAAAAAAATGTGATTTGGGATAAACGATCATGGAAAAAAACTACTATCAAATTGTATATAAATTCCAAATGGTTGTTTCATGGCTCCCTAATAGTTTATCCTAACAATTTGGTTTTCCCTATCTATATCTTCTCATGCATGGTTTGCACACAGTTTGGACAAACTGTGTTTCCAAACCATCCAAAGGACAGATTTGGGTGAAATAATTATTTTCCCGTAAAATTATAATAAAATAAAACCCTACGAATTTTCTATTTCAAGTGGATGGAACACCCTCCCCTCTCCCTTTTTGATGTATTTTTCAAGTCCATTCTAGGATTTGAGATCACATTTTTGTCAAATGTTTGATTCAAACGATGTTTGTCTCATTGAATTCATGTCAGTAAGTAATTGATTATTTTTAATATTTCTTCATTATGATTACTACAAACAGTACTATTTAAGGGTAGGATCATATTCCCCAATTTCAGGGCATTGATATATTCTTCAGATCTCTTCTGATCCTGACTAAATTAGAGATGGATGCCGGATGAGGATAGTGGTATGAATTTAATATAGGTGTTCTATAACTCACTCATCAATATTAATTGTTTTATAAATTGATGGGTGGTCACACCAATTTTCTTGAAATTAAATTGTTTAATTAAAATTATTTTCTTATAGTCATTAGAACCATGTTCTAATATCCACGCCATATAATTTATCTATTATTGGTGGTTACGTCCACAATGTCGACCTCCCCAAGTAAGGAGTTTCCATCGTTATGAATTTAATAGATTTTGAGCCTATTAGTTCCAATTTATGGGTGAGTTGTGACATGAACATGTTAAAGGTAAGTGTTTAATTAAATCAATGAATTAATAAATATATACTACTGTGTCTTTATCCAACATGGCCCATCTAAATTAATTCCTTAAACATGATTAAACAGTTGCAAATGAATTTGGAAAGTATGTTTATATATATAAATTGGCCTTATTTAATGTAATTGAATGGTTAGGTTTCACGTTTATAGTGCCCCTTGAAATGTTTAGTAGAAAGTATCAAAGTGAACCATATTCAATCAATATGACTCAAATGAATTGAAAATGGTTGCATGTCTTGATATGCCTTGTCACTTGTTTTAAAGGCATAGAATGGACCTTTCACTTGTTAAATTCTATAATTAATATATATCCTATAATATTAAATTAATTATATGTAAAGTGTATAATTGTATATAGACCTTTACATCATTATAGGATTGGTCAAACTCAAGTTATCTTTTGGATTCCTAGTGGAATACCTTGATCACTCAGGGATTCCATTTTGATTCAAGGATGTAGGTTTCCTTGGTTGAGACCCACCGTGGAACATGATCCTCAACTATCAGTGGATGCTTGGTATGACACTATAGGATCCATCCTTTATTGTTACAAGATTCCTTGGATGCACTCACTAAATATAGTATGGATTCTATTGACATAAGGTTTCTTGGTTATATCCTTGGGCCTAGACATTCCTTATCCCCTTTTACCTTGGATGTTTTCCTTAGACTCGGTTAGATCATCCTATTATGGAATGCCTTGGATGATGCTCCTTGCATTATAATCTTACACCTATAGACATCATTTAGTTACTACTAAGTTGGATACCCTTGAGGACTAGGTTTCCTTTTTCATTACCTTGGAACCCCTTTAATTATTAATATTATCATAGTTTTCTTTATTACATCTTGAACCTCTACTATTATAATCACAGTGTTATTTTAGTGCTAGTCATGCCTCATATGACTAAATTATATAAACTGAACATAATTAATTAATGAACTTGTTACATGTTCAGAAACAATCAAATGGATAAATTAAATCCTTGGGTATTTACATTATTGTTTTTCATTACATTTATATATTCATGTTTGCACACTATTTAGTTTATATTACATAGAAAAGATGTTATAAAAACTGATGGTGGTGTCCTACTAAGATTTATCTGACACACTATATAGGATGCCATTATTACTTGGGAAGATTGTATGTATGCAGGTGTTGAAAAGGGGCAGTTTATTACCTCAGACACATGATTTCTTTATTTCTTAGGATGGATCTATTAGCAGATGACTCGACTAGAGTTGTGGATGCTTAGGATAGTTTTTGGATTCATTATTTTACTTTCTATATCATTATTCTCTTATACTTTGAATCCATGTTTTCATTCCATCTAAATACATGAAAGGAATCATTATCTTTTGATTATTGTATATTTATGTCGGTTTTACATGTTTATTATTAATATCTGGTTACATTACATTGGGAAATATTTTTATTACATTACTTCCACTATTTACTTGTGTTTCTTATTTATATGTTGTAAAACACTCTGGTAATGAGGGTATAGTCTCCCTACAGATACACCCTAGACCATGATTTCTAGTTGGTATCCTATGGGGTGGTGGATATGCGTTTGAGGCCATGTGGAAAACTGGGATGGGGGACCTCTAAGTGGAATCTAGTTCAAGTACATCACAAAGTGGAATAACAGTAGTTCCTTTCCTACTTTACTATTTAGAGACAATATATTAAAGATTTTTAAGGCTTATAACATGGTCATAAGCTATTCATGGGTATCATTAACCCATGTTCATGATAAATTATGATTGACCTAAATAATATTTTTTATTTTTTATTCTATTATTACTATTGATATCATTTCACCTTCAGGTGATGCACATGATATGTGTTTTTGTTGATTATTATTATGATTGAGAATTTAATTTTATCTGTGTTTAGATGATATGCTGGAAAGGATAATTGTTACATGTGTCATCATAAGAACCTTGAATAGTCATTCCATGCTTATTTCTATTCCATATAGGTTCATTTCATTCCTTATATTACCTAATATGCCTATGATTGTTGAGTGATGCTCTGGTAGTTATATTATGCTTGATATTTTCCTTAGTTGTGATTGATTGATTTTTATTTTCAATTCATTAGGTTTTATGGTCCCTTCTGAGTTGTAACTGATAATTTATCGATTTGATCCATTAGATTAAAATAAAATGGGTGTCATTTTTATTGATAAGGAGTATGGTCCCTGATTCCATAGGAATGAAGATCCATTATAAAATAACACTAATATAAGTTATAAGCAAATGAAAATGGTAAAAGTGAAAAAAAAATAGAATCTATCTTTTAATGGTTGCATGTCCTTATGCCGCTTTGTCATGTTTATGAATCAAAAATGGGTAAACCAAGAAACTAAATGTTAAATGAATGAAATGGTTTCTTGTAAATTAAGAGGCAAGGTATAGTTGACCATTAATCAACTAGAACCCATGTAACTAATACTTAAAAACATGACAATACAATGTATTCTAAATGGGTAGTTGGGGTTGTATACCATGGGTAATAGTCCCTTTCTTGCATTCATCTTATTTTAGTATTTTTAGAAATTTTATTTAAGCTTGTTTTATGTAATGTGCTTTGAATTTGTAGAACAATTTATCCACAACGTCCTCATGTCATATGCCAGGTAGGCGTTGATCACTATGCTCTAGACATGGTGGTCCCTGAGACATTATTCTTATTGCCATGACTTCCACCTGAGGCATTACCTGTTGTACTAAATCTGTACTTTGATGCTAAATTTCATGTTAATTTCTTATGTTTGATGCAGTCCATAAATGGTACTCCATGACCTGCATATACAATGGTTGATCTAACCCATGAGTTCCAATAGTAGGAGCCTCCTAACTTCTTGGGGGATGGTGGTCCATAGGATTAATATTATTTTCAAGAGGCCACACTTTCAATATTTTATCATTTGTAGATGCCTCTAGAGTGGAGGGTCAATCTTGTTGCGTACATTCTATGTGTTTTGTCCAAGCATTGGTGGGATGTATTTTCCCAAGTTAGTCACCATCAGGGAATAGTATGGGATGATTTCCAAACATCCTTATATGGTTAGTTCATTCTAGATATGGATATATCTAATAGAGATAGAGAGATCATGCATCTTGACTAGGTTTCTCATTTAGTTATGGAGTATTCAATGTGTTTCACTGAGTTACATTTATTTTCACAGCTTTTATCCAGTAATCATCTTTTGCAAGCTAGATGCATCTAGGATGGTCTTGTGTATTCCATATGTACTTATATGAACTTAATTCAACTATCTACCTATTCTAAAATAGTTAATGAGACTCTTATACTTGAGAAACAATTATGGGATGATGTTAATATCGGGCACAGAGGACCAGTGCTGAGGTAGGCCAGTAGATCCTCTGGAAGCAAGAAGTGATCCCTTGATGTTTCTCATTTGGGTAATGGTTTCCAAGGTACCTATACTATAAACCCTATGGTGTGTCACCAGTTTTGATGATAGGGTCATCTGATTCCTTAGTGTGATAGAGACCCGTTGGAGTTATGGGCTTATGACTGTATGGGGAACTTATAGAGATTCTATCAAACCCTTCCATCAACTTCTAGTGGAAGAGGTTCCACATTAGAACCCCCTTTAAAGGTATGATATTTTATGTTGTGTCAAGTGGGGACTTGGAATAGCACTAACAGTACTGGATGAGGAGTAGGTTGTGGTGATATTAGCTAGGCTTCAAATCACAGACATCAACAGCAGAGCGGTTTTGATCGGGGTAGTCCAGTTGTTGAATGGGGACATGGATAAAGTCAGGTACATGATTTACAGTTGATACATGGGAATCATATTTTAGGACCCTCTATAGTACGACGTAATATTCTAGTATCCTCCACTATAGTATTTTCTTTATTTGATATAGGAACTTCTCACTATTTTATCTCTTTATCTTTCATTGAAATCATTTGGCTAGAAATATAGTACTATCGTGGTTTAATGATACTTGATTTAACTTTGGGAGTATGGTTAGAGGGTATATATCAGTGTATGTATTGTCCCCTTAAGGTAACACTATGATAAATCATTGTTTTCCCAACACTTTTATACCAACGGTTCAAAAGAACCATTCGTATAGGTGTTCTTTACCAACGGTTTGCATGAACCGTTGGTAAATATGGAATTTAGATGTGCTTTCCCAACAGTTTCATCAAAACGTTGGGAAATAATTGTTCTTTACCAACGCTTCATAAGAACCATTGGTAAAAATGGACTTATATGAGTTTTCCCAAGGGTTTGACAAAACCGTTGGGAATGAATTGTTTTACCAACAGTTTTTAATAATTGTTGGAAAAAACCCAAATTTCGACTAAGGCAGATGAACCCCCCCCCCCCCCAATTCTAGAAGCTTTGCAGAAGCGGATTGCGCAACTCTAGAAGCGATGCTTGACTCCCAGAAGCCCTTGAGAAGCCCCAGCACTAGTGCACCACTTCCATCCGATCAGCTGCCAGTTTAGACTTCTTCAACCTCTTCTCAAGTATATCCTTCCCCTTCTTCTCAAGTATATTCTTCTATTCTCAAAGATATCATTATTCCATATTTCTAGGGATTTTAGAAAATTTTATGATTCACTACTCCAAGAATTGTGTACTCAAATCAATACATCGATGTACACATTATCCAATTAATGTTTTCATGACAAATATACATTTATAAGGGCATGGTGTTTCTTTCTTGTGTTCTAATGTTAAAGATTCGTAGTTTTTTTAAATCATAATGCTTCAAATATTACAGCTTCATGTATATGAACTCATAAGAAATTTTTTGTAATAATTATTCATAGTATTTCATGAAAATCACTCCTTTCATTAAGATAAAGTCAAACATGAATATATTATTCATATTAATTTATTTACACTATGTTTATTACAAAACTATTATGTATCATGTTTCTATAAAAATCTATATATATATAAAATGACACATTGTTCACTTATCTTTTCCACAATAGAGGATATGGAGTATCTTCTTGAACATTGAAAAATAGTATGTGGTCTCTAATAAATCTTTTGTTTGTTTATTTTTTTTATTAGAATGGGTTTTCTATATTTTGTTTTTTGGGTCACACATTAGATACCTGTTTCTAATTACTTCCATATTTGTTTTCATTGCAGTATATTAAACCCATTAAAGAGAGGTGGTGAAAAAATATGGCAGAAAATAATCTTCGCATGACAGAGATGGGAATTATTCCACTCATCCCTATTGTGAGTATTTTATTTCAAATATATATATTTCAATAACATATAATGTCATGTGTTTAATTTTTTGTTAATCTTTTTTTTAGGATCCACACCCTGGACGACAGATATTCGATGAGGATCTGGATATTGCTCCCATTACAGAGGCTGGTGGTAGGAGGGGGTGGTGTCAGAGTGAGACGATCATCTTGTGGTCCTGGTACTGAGATCATTGGTATGAGGGATCATGGTGCGAGAGTTAGATGGTCCACTGGTCATACCTGATTGGACTATGCCCCTACCAAAAACGTATCTTCTACACCCCATTTTTATCTTAGTGTGTCTTTAGGGACCCATGGAATATTTAGGCCTCTAATGCTTACACTACTAGTTGGCCAGATGTCTGTTCCGTCATCTTTTGCTTCTGGTTCATTATCTCTGAGCTATTATATTCCACCTTCTTCGACTCCTTCTCCGACACAGTATGTGGCTAAGGAATGTACACTGAGGGACACTCCACCTATACAGGATATTCCTTCAGCTTCTTCACATCCAGTTATGCCCATTGATCCGACTACCACAGGTATATTTATATAACTCTAACAAATTTTTATACCAAATTTTATTTTTATTATAACTGGTACTAAATGTTTTTTCATTAATAAAATATTCATCTACTGATATGAGGCAGGGGAGGGGGCTTAATCTTTTGTGTGTGGTATGGAACCTCTAGACATAGTTGATGGTTGAATACAATGATGATGGACAGATGATTGATAAATCTGGGTAGCAATGTCGGGGTTTTTTTGCGACGCTAGCCAAATACTCTGACATCATTCTGTTCATCCCTCTCTCTTGGAGACATCTGCCACACAAAGTCAAGGATAATGTGTGGGCACAAATATGAGTAAAAAATCTATTGGATTTAATGTAGTATTTTTTTATATGAAAAATATATTGGGTGTCAGCTTTGGTTTAACTTCCCTGATGGCGAAGGTGCACATCCAGCATGTTTAAAGGAGCTAGGAGAGCTTTGGAGAGATTATAAGCATGAGTGGTATGTTGGATGGTGTGATAGAGTGGGCATGGAGTTGGAGAAATTACCTATCTTGTATGACTACCCAATAGAGCAATATCTCCAAATGATTACCCATTAGGTGACTGCCAAATTTAAGGTATTAATCCCATTTGAGGTATTTAAATGACAGTTTTCATATTTTTCATTAATATTATCTTATTTATTATTAAACATTATTTAGGAATATTCGGAAAAAAAACAAAAAAAACATTGATTCAAAGTAATACCTCCACACATTGGGGCGCACAACTATTTCAGATCATGAGAGGAAGTTGGTATGATATAGTTGCTTATAATTTTTCTTTAGGACTTTCCCTTTTTATTGTTTCCTACTTAAATTATGTGATTTATTTAATATTTAATATATGATTATACTTTCACTTTATATTGTTTCAATTTCAATACAGAAGCACAAATTTAAAATTAAAGGATGTATCCCTCGAGCAAAATTGTTTTGCTCGAGTATAAGGAAAAAAGATGGAACTGCGGTTAATGAACTGACACAAGAAAAGATTGTAAGTTTTAATTTGTTTAATTAAAAGTTTAATATATATTTTGAAATTTAATAATTTATTAATATTTTTAACAGGCTGCTTTAGAGGCCCTTGATTCCCAGGATCCTGACAATTTAGGGCCACACGATCATTTATATCAGGTTTTGGGAGATGAGCACTCTGGTCGAGTATGGTACCGACCTGGTATGAATATAGTCCTGATGAGGTATTGGTCCTCTCCAGGTATCCATTCTAGTTTGACCGAGTTAGAATAGGTCAAGGAGAATCCGAGAGAGTCTGATAAAAGGGTCACAGAGTTGGAAGAACAAGTTCAAACGAGGGAGAAATAATTTATGAAACTGATCAATGCTTTAACTTCATCACTTCCCCTAGAGGGCAGTGCGGCTTGTCAGACATATATATCGTCGATGGGTTCATTATCCAATGCACCGGGTGTCAGTTCTAGTGTTGGTCGAGATGATGACATTCCAGGTGATGACGAGGATGCTAAAGATGACAAGGGCGAGGATGTGGATGAGTACGAGGGCAAGGATGGGGCCGAGGGCGAGGATGGGGACGAGGGGGAGGATGGGGTCGAGGGAGAGGATGAGGACGATGATGAGGACGACGAAGAGGACAAAGATGGGGGCGAGGATGAGTATGATAATGATAGTGGTGATGGTGATGGTGATCAGGTGCAGATTGATCCATTACATTTTTGAATTCTGTATAACTCTTTATTTTTTAACCTGGTTTTTCACTCTGGTATGGATATTTTTGAATTTAGTATAACTCTTAATTTTTGACCAAATATGGAAGCCTATTTAATTTTATAATGCTTTAAATTGAATTTAGCTTCTTTCTTAATTCTGCTTAATTATATTGAATTGCATATCTGGAATAAGTTTTCATTAATATAATTTTTTCATTTGATAAATAAAGTCATGTTTTTATAATAAAACCCCTCCAACAGAAAAGCACTGTCTACAAAAATTCACAGTGATAGTTTAGGGTGTGATAATTTGACTCTCAATTAGTAGTTTGAACTACCTAGTATCACTTTTAAAACAATGAATATAAAATATATATCTTTATCATACCACAATACTGAATCAAGTGTCTTTTTTTTATAACATAAGATCAGTTTCTATAATATGAAGGACAACTACATAGGATTTATTTGGAATCATGGCCGGAAGATGTTACCTCGTGGATGTCGCTGGACCGGGCCAACACGCAGTGGTCACACTGCGGTCACGCCGTGGTCACGCAGCTGTCACACCGAGGACACACCATGGTCACGCCGCGGCCACGCCGCGGTCACACTGCCTTCACGCCGTGATTTGGCCCTGCTCCAGGATGACACCATGTGGCAGTTCGCAGTCCTGTCGAATTTTGATGTATGATACCTAGATAGAGTTTTAGATACATTACCCACCCTCTTTCCAAGATCCCAGATAGCCCCCCCCCCCCCCCCCCACCCTCCTCCCTGGACCTCGGACAGCCCCCCTAGATAGCCCTCCCACCCGCCTCAATCTGAGGCACAGTGTGGCCGGTATCACTCAAAGTGTGTTTCTTTTGTATAAAATGGATAATATTTTAAGTAAAAACAACTGGAATACAGAAAACTGACCAAACACATTCGTATTGTGTTGATACTTTAGGAAAACAATCCATGGGTCATTTTTGATGTGTACGAGTCACCCCCGCCTCAAACTGAGGTGTGGTGTTGCTGGCACCACTCAAAGTGTCTCACTTTTATTTGAAATGGACAACATTTTACGTGAAAATAACAAATGGCATATGAAAACCCAACCAAATGGATTCTGATTGTGTTGATAATTCAAAACAATGATCCATAGGTCATTTTTGATGTGTATGAGTCAACCTCGCCTCAATCCAAGGTGCGGTGTGGCCAGAACCACTCAATGTCTCTCTTTTGTTTCAAAATGAAACCATTTTAAGTGAATACAACAACTGACATACGAAAAACTGACCAAAGGCATTTGTATTCTTTTGAAACTTTAGGAAAACGATCTATTGGTCATATGTGACATGTACAAGTCAACTCTGCCTCAATCCGAGGGCCGGTGTTGCCGGCACCACTCAAATTGTCTCACTTTTATTTGAAATGGACATGATTTTAAGTGAAAACAACAACTGGCATACTTAAAACCGACCAAACGCATTCAGATTCTATTGAAACTTTAAGAAAATGATATATGGGTCATTTTCAACGTGTACGAGTCAACACCTCATCAATATGAGGTGCAGTGTGGCCGGTAGCATTCAAAGTGTCTCGCTTTTCTTTGAAATACACAACATTTTAAATGAAAACAACAACCGGCATATGGAAAACCAACCAAATGCATTCAAATTGTGTAGATACGTTAGGAAAATGGTCTAATTTTTATTTATGAGGTGTACAAAAAGACAACTTGTCATTCGAACGCGCGGTTTGCATGGCACGGCTGAATATGTGTTTTTTTGGTGTTTGTCGTACTTGAAAAGCATGCGTGGGGTGGTCGAAACTGGCCAAACGACCTCATAATTCCATGAAATCATACGATAACAAAGGGTGGGTGAATTTTGAAATGTTCATCCAGAAGGAACATCAATCGGAGGTGTCGTATGACCACGCTGGCTGAAAATGAACTCCCCATGTTGTAAATGGTCAAAACATGCGTTTAACGGTCAAATGTCTATCGAACGACATCGTAATGACTTGAATCACACGAAAACACCCTAATTATTATTAGTGAGGTGTAAAGGAAGACTACACGTCATTTGGATGCGTAGTTTGTGCAGTACGGCTAAATATGTGTTTTTTAGGTGTTTGGCACACTTGAAAAGCATGAGTGGGGTGGTCTAAACCAGTCGAACGACCTCGTAATGTCATTAAATCAGACGAAAACAAAGGGTTGGTGAATTTTGAAATTTTCGGCCAGACAGAACGTCAATCGGAGGTGTCGTGTGACCGCGCTGGCTGAAAACGCACTCTGCGTGTCGTAAATGGCCAAAACATGGGGTTTACGGTCAAATTCATTCCGAATGACATTGAAATGACATGAAATCACACGAAAAGACCTTTATTATTATTTTTGAGGTGTGAGAGGGGACGAAACGTCATTCAGATGTGTGGTTTTGCACGGCATGGCGGAATATGGGTTTTTTAGGTGTTTCGCGCGCTTGAAAAACGTGCGTGGTGTGGTCGAAACTGGCCGAACGACCTAGAATGACATGAAAAAGGACTAAAAAAGAAGGTGGGTGAATTGTGAAATGGTTGGGTAGACGGAACGTCAATCAGAGGTGTCGTGTGACCGTGTTGGCCGAAAACGCACTCCGCGTGTCGTAAATGGCCAAAACATGGGTTTTATGGTCAAATTCACGCCGAACAACATCGGAATGACTTGAAATCACACAAAAACCCATAATTATTATTCGTGAGGTGTATTAGGAGATGAACCGTCATTCGAATGTGTGGTTTTCACGGCATGGCTGAATATGTGTTTTTTAGGTGTTTGGCGCGCTTGAAAAACGTGTGTGGGGTTGTCGAAACTGGCTGAACGACCTCAAAATACCCTGAAATCGGACGACAACAAAGGGTGGGTGAATTTTGAGACAGTCGGTCAGACAACACATCAAATGGAGGTTTCATGTGACCACACTTTCTGAAAATGCACACCACATGTCGTAAATGGCCAAAACATGCGTTTAACGGCCAAATGCATGCCGAACGACATCGTAATGTCTTGAAATCACACGGAAACACCCTAATTATTATTCTTGAGGTGTATGAGGAGACAGAACATCATTCTGACATGTTTTTAGCACGGCACGACCAAATATAAGTTTTTAGGTGTTTAGAACGCTTGAAAAGCATGCGTGGGGTGGTCGAAATTGGCCGAATGACCTCAGAATTCCATAAAATCAGACGAAAACAAAGGGTGGGTGAATTTTGAAATGGTCGGCTAGACATCACGTCAATCGAAGGTGTCGTGTGACTGCGCTGGCCGAAAAATCACTATACGTGTCGTAAATGGCCAAAACATGGGTTTTATGATCAAATGCATGCCAAACAACATTGGAATGACTTGAAATTACACCAAAACACCCTAATTATTATTCGTTAGGTGTATGAGGAGACGACACATCATTTGGACGTGCGGTGTGTGCGGAACTACTGAATATGTGTTTTTTAGGTGTTTGGTGCGCTTGAAAAGTGTGTGTGGGGTGGTCGAAACCAGCCGAACGACCTCAAAATGCCATGAAATCGGACGAAAACAAAGGGTGGGTGAATTTCGAAATGTTCGGTTAGACGACACGTCAATTGGAGGTGTTGTGTGACCGCACTAGCTGAAAATGCACTCCGCGTGTTGTAAACGGCCAAAACATGGGTTTTACGGTCAAATGCATGCCAAACGACATCAGAATGACTTGAAATCACTAGAAAACACCATAATGTTATTTTTGAGGTGTATGTGGAGATGAAACGTCATCCGGATGCGCGGTTTTCATGGAACAGCTGAATATGTGTTTTTTAGGAGTTTGGCGTGCCTAAAAAGCATGTGTGGGGTAGTTGAAACCTGTCAAACGACCATGTAATTCCATGAAATCAGATGATAAACAAAAGGTGGGTGAATTGTGAAATGGTCAGCTAGACGACACGTCAAGCTGAGGTTTTGTGTGACCGTGCTAGCCGAAAACGCACTATGTGTGTCGAAAATGGCCATAACATGCGTTTAACGGTCAAATGCATGCCGAATGACATCGGAATGACTTTAAATCACACAAAAACAATTTAATTATTATTCCTGATGTGTATGAAGAGACGGAACATCATTCGGATGTGTGGTTTGCACGGCACAGCTGAATATGTGTTTTTTAGGTGTTTGGCACGCTTGAAAAGTGCGCATGAGGTGGTTGAAATCGGTCGAATGACTTCGGAATTCCATGAAATCAGATAACAACAAAGGGTGGATGAATTGTGAAATAGTCGGCCAGACTGCACGTCAATCGGAGGTGTCATGTGACCGCACTGGCCGAAAATTCACTTCGCGTGTCATAAATGGACATAACATGTGTTTTACGGTCAAATGCATGCCGAACAACATCGTAATGACTTGAAATCACACAAAAACACCCTAATTATTATTTGTGAGGTGTACGAGGAGACAAAACGTCATTCGGTCATGCGGTTTGTGTGGCACGGCTGAAGATGTGTTTTTTAGGTGTTTGGCACACTTGAAAAACATGTGTGGGGTGGTCGAAACTAGCCGAACGACCTAAGAATGCCATGAAATCGGACAACAACAAAGGGTGGGTGAATTTTAAAATTTTTGAATAGACGACACGTCAATCGGAGGTGTCGTGTGACCGCGTTGTCCGAAAACGCACTCTGTGTGTCGCAAATGGCCAAAACATGGGTTTTACGGTCAAATTCATGCTGAATGACATCGGAATGACTTGAAATCACACAAAAACACCCTATTTATAATTCTTGAGTGTTCAAGGAGACAGCATGTCATTCAAACGCGTGGTTTGCATGGAACGGATAAATATGTGTTTTTTAGTTGTTTGGTGCGCTTGAAAAGCATGCGTGGGGTGGTCGAAACTGGTCAAACGTCCTCGGAATGCCATGAAATCGGACGAAAATAAAGGGTGGGTGAATTGTAAAATGGTCGGCTAGAAGGCACGTTAATCGGAGGTGTCATGTGACCACGCTAGCCGAAAACGCACTATGCATGTTGTAAATGGTGAAAACATGCGTTTAATGGTCAAATGCATGCCGAACGACATCAGAATGACTTGAAATCACACGAAAACACTCTAATTATAATTTTTGAGGTGTACAAGGTGAAGAAATGTCATTCGTACCTATGTTTTGTGTGGCCCGACTGAATATGTTTTTTTAGGTGTTTGGCGCGCTTGAAAAGCATGCGTGGGGTGGTTGAAACCGGCCGACCGACCTCGGAATGCCATGAAATCAGACCATCATGTCTACTATTCTTTTTATGGGAGATTGATCCACACCGTTTGAGGCTGATTTGTCTTCAATGACATTCTTAATAGCACAGTTGATTATAGATAGATGATGTTGGAGAAGGCCCCAACATAGGTGGCATATTTAACCTTTACCCGTACCAGAAGAAGAGGATGACTATCAAGAAGAACTAACTATGTGTGGAAAAAATGTTCGATAAAAAGATGAATAGAAAGACACTTGACCGAGCTCATACCTCCTCTAATGGCCTGAAGGCCTTCAAATTTTTATTAAGATAAGACTGCATTTTAAGGGATGAATGGGAAAACCCAAAGACATCATGAATTGGGAAAAATAATTCCCTAAGGGTCAAGGAAAATAAAACCAGATTGACAACAGAAAAACTTCCCCTCCCCAACATTTGAATGTGATGAAGATCTCCACTATTGCAAAGTGATTCAACAAGCAAGTGTCCTGTGTCAAAGAATAGTCTCAATCCGATGGCTGACGCCATACCCTCTCAAATGACCAAATCCAAAAAACTCTGCATAGATGAACTGAAAGATCTAAATCATCTCTTGGGGTTGTTCCATGTGGTCATGACCTGTTGCAAACCATCCGATGCGAAACCAGGAAGACCAAGCCCATACCATCCTAAGAGAATAGATTTTCAAACCAATAATGATCACAACATATAGGGAGGAATAATTTAATATTCGTTGTAACACACCAAGATTTTTTTTCTATGTCTAAATTTTTTTCACTTTGATATCTTACTTTTCACTAAACACCAAGCTGAAACAAACTCCAAAATATTATTGTATGGTATTGACCTATTTTGAACAACCTAAATAATGAGAAATTAACAGTCATTTGTATTTCAAAATAAATAATTCATTATTGTATTGAGTGGTACAATAACATTTTAGTTGAATTCATTTTGAAAATCATGCTCAATTAATTGTTTAAGCATGCTAGACTATATAAGTCACATTATGATCATATATAGTGATTTATCGGAAAATACCATTTATAATTTATTTTTAACAAAATTATATGAGTAAATACATAATTCTTAAACCAATCATGGAATGATTCATAATTAACATACTAAATTTTATGACCAGTAACACATGGAAATCATCTTCGAATCATGATAATGTATGTTCCATAAATTATGAAAAACAATTAGTTAAATTTTTTTTAATTTAAAGTTTTTTACTATGTATTAATGTAACATTTCAATGTTATATTTAAAGGTGAATTGAGCAACATTTAACTTTTTAGAGCATGATTTTTTAAGCCAAGCAACCAAACCATTTACATAGAATTTAATCAGTCCTTGAGATTTAAATATAATTTATCATTTGTTTGTTGTTATTCTTATTATTGCTAGATATTATTTATTATCCTTGTAAAGGAAATAGATCTCGGATTTCTTATCCAGGTTTAGGATTTACAATGATATCCAATGTGATCCTTTCTAGATTTACATGGAAAATAAATATGGAAAGATGGTTTATCCTAATCATTCTTATTATTGCTACTTATTCAATCATGGAATCCTCTTATCATTAAATATATTTTGCTAGATACTAATATGCATTGATTAATTTAATAATAAAATTGGTTTTAATGAATTTTTTAAATATGATGTACATTTTTGATTGAATGATAATTTTTTTTCTTGTTATAGAATGGATAAAAGATGGATGTATCGTATCGATCGGATTTCAACCGAGTTTCAAAGTAATTTGGAGAATTTTTTAGATTTTTCATTTAACAATGCGTCAGATGGAGGATGTATACAGTGTCCCTGTTGTAATTGTGTTGTAAGACCATGTTTAAGATGAGAAGAAGTCAGTTACCATTTAATGAAATTTGGATTTCAAGCTAACTATAATTTTTGGTTTCACCATGGAGAGACGAGTCAATCTTCGACTGTTCATAAACAAAATGAACGAAGTGACATAGAGAATTTGATATTTGATCAGTTTCCATACGTGCATCATTCTGAGAGAGATAACATTCCAGTGCAAAAAGACAATGATATCAGTACACACGAGGAAAATGTTGAAGACGAAGATGTTGAGAGAGTGAAAAATTTATTGGATGATGCCAGAAATCCAGTATATCAAGAATGTACTAAAATGACCAAGTTGGAATTTTTAATGCGGTTATATCATGGAAAAACCATGTATGGGATTTCTAATACAGCCATTGATTATATTCTTACATTTTTGAAGGACTTGCTTCCTGGTGTTGCATATATTCCCTCCAATCATTACATAGCATGGAAGTTAATTAAGCATCTTGGATTTTCTACACATAAAGTCCATGCTTGTCTGAAAGATTGCAGTTTATATTTGGAGGAAACAGCTGACAGTAATGACTTTAAAGAATGTGGTATATCTCGATGGAAGACAAATGTAGATGGAACACCATCTCGTGTGCCACAGAAAGTCATGTGGCACTTTCCATTGATTCCCAGACATCAAAATCTATTCATGTCTCCAGAAATCTCAGTTAATATGCGATGGCATGATGTTGAGAGAGTTAAAGGTAATGATGAGCAGGTCCATCCTGCAGATGGATTAGCATGGCGGACATTTGATGCACAACATCATGATTTTGAAGCTGAGGTGCGTAATGTCAGATTGGGCCTATCATGTGATGGTTTTAATCCGTTTGGTCAGATTCTTACTGCTCATAGCATGTGGCCGGTTTTTATTCATGTTTATAATATTCCTCCGTGTATGTGTATGAAAAAACCTTTCACTTTCTTGAGT